>CATOUR010000029.1:5625000-6250000 GCA_951848785.1 Callosobruchus maculatus
AAAAATATTTTGTTTACACAAAAGCGTCAAAGTGCGGCTTTGGGATTACATGCTACAGACATCCCGTGTATGTGTCTTAAGCCACTTGGAAACTGTCATTGTGGCTTGACTATGATATACCTGAAATCCCAGAACGATTTTTAAATATGAACATGACTTGTTTTCGCCTTCTGATGGTGATATGCAAACTAATTATCAGCTTTATTATAAAAGTTTACACGTTCAAATGAAAAAAAATTCTCCGAGCACTTAATATTTTGTGTCATGAATAACCTATTACGAGAATTAAAAAAAAATTACCAGCGGTTCAACAGTTATCGAAAAATCAAAAGTTACCAGAAACGAGGTTTTTTAAAAACCAGAAAATGATCAGCAAACCCGATTATCTCAAATGTGCAATTTTTTGCAAGTTTCTATTGGCGCAAAACATTTCAGAGGTTGTTTCCATTATTTAAAAAATAGGAAAATGAGGTGTAAAAATAGCAACCAAGGTAAACGAAATGAGTTGGCACTGTAACAACTAGTAATATTCTGCTACATATTTTAAAGGTTAAAAAGAAACATATTTTTATTTTTTGGAATGTGGAATGAATTTTCCAATACCTTAACAAAGAACCTATTTTCATGTAGTAGTAGTTCATGTCGTTGGATCAAAAAAGTTTTTATGTCATGATAAATTCATAATCGATTGTTTAAGACCATAAGCACCATGAATCATTATATCAGTATGAATCTTTTTGATCTGCTGAATATGTTAATAGCGATTTAGTATAAACACAATACATTGTATTGTACTTGTCTATATACCATACATATTTATATATTAAAGCTAGTGCTACACATTCTACATGTTTATGTATATCGTGTGCTTGTTTATCTTCTGTCGAAAATTAACTATACAAATATAGTTTCTGTAGGTGGATCAGATGTATTTTCCAAATCTAACTGATTCAATTTATAGAAAAATATTGTAAAACAATAATAATATAGTCATTCCTAATTTTCGGTTTTATTATATACACTCATCCTAGTTGTGAAGGACAATGGTTGAATTTCCATACTCATGGACGTGCCAAGCGTTTTTCTGTATCCTGAAACAATAATATCTACCTGGTTAATGTTCGAAAATCCTTTAGAGTGTTTAATGTTCATACAGTCAGAATATCATTGCCCATGTCACTAATGAGGAAAAAAGGACAGAAAAGGTACTTTTAACCCCCTAATTTCTTGCAGGACGAATTAAAATATACTGTTTTACTCCTCACGCTACTCGGCGCAATAGGTGTATTTTGGACGTTTTATGGTGTCATCAAAACCATATCACTTATTTCGATATTATCTGTTCTTTTTGTCGTATGCCTGCTGATCCAGTGATGTAGATCCAGTTTGTCATGCGGGGGAGCGGGGGGAATATTCTGGAGTTAGCGGTAAATCCAATGATAATTTTTTTTCGGGTGCTTCCCTTTTGAAGGGGTTACTATAGGCTATAGGCAAATAGTATTGGAGTTGCGACGGTAACAAAAACGACTCCTACAGAATACCATTGCCCATGACAGTAATAAGGAGAGAGCAAATGGACAGAAAAATAAAAGGATAAATGCCTCGATTATTTAATGTTTTCTTTACGTTTATGTTCAAATGTGGTTCATTGTCGAGGCATAGAGGTACTTTCAACCCCCGATTTTTTGCAGGACGAATTAAAATTTTCTGTTTCACTCCCCATGCCAATAGACGGAGAAAAGTAGGTATATTTTGGAGTTTTTATGGTATCAACATCACAAAAACCATATCGTTCATTTCCTTTGGTATGTACAGGGTGGGGCATAAAAAGCAAGTGTTTTTGATTTGAGTAATACTCATATATTAGAAAAGGGAGGAGCGCGCGGTTTATTACAAACCATTCCTTGACTCAAAGCATTTCACTTTCTTACTTGCCACTTGCCATCATGGAGCGGTAGACGCTAGAACAACGCGTGGCATATGGTGTGGCATCATTGGCCCATATTTTTTTAGAGAAAATGGGGTCACCGCTACAGTAACATCTAAACGTTACATTCATATGGTGAATACCTTTTTCATACCTGAATTGCAAAGAAGAGGTGTGGATATCAAAGATTTGTGGTTCCAGCAAGATGAGGCCACGGCACACACCGCCAAAGCATCCATGGTTGTTCTTCGCCACCTGTTTTCAAATCGCTTAATTTCGAGGTTTGGTGGCATTTCATGACCTCCTCGGTCTCCCGACTTATTAATTTGTGATTTTTTTTTATGGGGGTAACTCAAGTCACATGTTTAAAAAGCCAAGCCCCGTACGTTAGAAGCAGAGAAGGAAGCGATTCGCCATGAAATCTCGCAAAAATCAACAGAGACATGCTGGAAACAGTGGAGTGCAATTTTCGTGAACGCCTGCATCATATGCGCCAGATGTAATTTTTGCACTTAGATATTTCAAAATGGTTTATTATCAGCTATGTTCTACTACCAATAATTTTTTTAGAGTAAAAACTAATAATTTTATGATTAATACAAAAACACTTGATTCCTATGCCCCACCTTCTATATCTGTACACCTTTTTGTCGTATGCCCGGGGATACAGTGACGTAGAATAGTTTCATTATGGATGAGGGGGGATGTTCTGGAGTTAGCTAATAATTTTGTTTTGGGTACCACCCTTCTTGGAGGAATCATAATTCCATGAGTGCGTAACACAGCACATCTACCCAGGAAATGAAATTTAATGAAGTTTTGCCTCCTTTCCAACATCTGGAGCAGATGTGGTCCTTTTACCACTTCCATGAATGATAAATGTCTGTTTATCGGGCCTGTAAGAAGCCATATCGAAGTGTTAAGCGATTTTCTAGACGTCAGTGGATATTCGGTCTTCGTTTTAAAGCCAGAGCGTACAGATCTTTCCTCTTTGCTTTCCTGCGGTTATATCTTTGTAATCAAGCTTTAGCCAGTTTGTTGTGAGCCCCTCATCCATCTGGGGCAAGATTGGACTGGTGCCTGCTAATTCCTGGCATGGATTCAGGAGCGGTGTAGGAGCTATTGAGCCTTATAATAGACAGGCGATTCACCCTCTCGTTACCCGGTACTCCCGTCTGTATTCAGTTAAGTTAAAGTACAGAACTTATCTACCTGTACTACCCAAAATTGGATTGATGATTTCCATGAGGTGTTTGTGGTCTTGAGATTGATATTTAAAATATATTTGTCTACGTGGTATCTTGGTCCAATGGTTTAGGATATTGAACAAAGTCAGGAGTGCCATGATAACATCCAATCTCCGCTATAGAAGATGAGACTTGAAGAAGGAGAATAGGAAATCCAAAACATAATATAAGGATGGGTAGGAAATGTATTATCTATATTGTCAAATGTTTCTTAAGCTATGAATATGGATTTTACATCCGTACATACAGAGACGAGCCCAGAAAAGTATGCGTGTTCGCCGCTTGTGTCCGCGAGCGTCGAAGTCAAAAATATATGTTACGCGGCGTCGGAATAGCGGCCGACAAGAGAGAAACTTGCAAGCCGTAGAGATGTACGATTCTTTCTAATGAGTCGACTTTCCGAAACGATTCGGCCTCTTTGTCAAATAATTTGCCAAAATTAAATTATTATTTAATCATAAATTGTTTATACAGGGTGTTCCAAAAAAGGTGACCCCGTCTCTAGGATAGATGGAAAACTGAAAAATAATTGGGATTTGCTGGGTAAAACAATTTCGTAACGCGTATTCAATATACAGGGCGTTGAAGAAAAAAAAATATACACATTTTTTACGATTTTGCGGAAACTACTGGCAACATTGTAATGAAATTTCACACGAATATGTTTTGGAAGCTAGTACATCATATGAATTTGTTTTTATACCTGGCTCTCATAGAGGGCGCTAGTTTTCACGGTTCATACCAGGTAGTATTGAACATAACTTTTTTGAGGCTCGATTTATAAATTAAAATTTTAGGTGAACTCGAACGTCATTCAATTCTACACCAAAAAGGTGCTCTTGGTGAAACTCGATACTGAGTACCGTTTCCGGAATATTTTGATTTGAAATTTTTTTACTAAGAGAACCCCATTTATTTTTCAGTTTTCGACCTATCCTAGAGACGGGGTCACCTTTTTTTGGAACATCCTGTATACAGGGTGATAGTTAATGATAGGGCGTATTTCTAAAGAGTCAGGTTTTTAAGATTGTAAGTCTGAAAAAAAATTTTGCATTGATTTCTGAATGACTATTCAGCCGATTTTTTTGTAATTAGCTGGGGTTGTTCAGTGCAATAAAGTGATAAGCTGCGCCAGCGCTGACTAGTAGATAATTATCGTTTCCAGTGGCGTCTGGGGGGACAGTCCCCCGAATAATATTAGCAAAAAAATGTACGCCACTGACCTCAAAAATTATATGTTGTTTTTCACATCGGGTAAATAGAAACAACATTTTTGTCTCTTGATGTTTACTCTCAATTTTTTTTTGGAGAATAAAAACCATTTCATAGTTAGTAGTAATAAGAAACATCAAGTGTCAGAAAAGTAGTGTTTTCATCTGAAAAATGATATTTAATTTTTTTAAGGCGGGGGCGTACATTCTTTTTTTTACAAACCTTGTCATCCATATATCTTGAAAACTATACGCTTTAAAACACAAGTTTATATGAATTTTCTACTTGAGTTTGGGTCATAACTTCACCCTTGAAATTACGGCCTATCATTTAATAAATAACACCCTGTAAATTTGAAATTTCTGGAAGTTTTAGCTGATAATAAATTCACACTCGCTTGTGTAAGGAATTATTTTATTAAAATGCGAGTAGCCGATCAATCATTGCTTTTTGAACAATTATTCCTCGAATCGATGATTATTACAATGATTTCTAATCGTAGATCAATGGCGCAATGCATTGATCAGTAAAATAATCGTCGGTCAAAAACTATGATATCTGTTGCAAATGTGGCGAGAGACTAGTTGATTGTGTAAAAATACCCCCTAGAAGATGATAGCCCCAATTTACGCAGTTAACCACCTTTGAACGGGGTCGGATTGTAGGCCAACGAGAATGTGATGCTCCTTCCAGAGTAGTTGCTGTAACCATGGGGCGTAGCGTAACTATGGTTGTAGCATCATGGTGCACATAGATCGAAGAAGGGCGAATGCAGCGAGCTAGTGGTTCATTTATTATTGTCTTTAATGCTGCCGCATTTCATGAAGCGCATCCCTTTTTTTCCTCAGTGTTCGGATTGCACTTGCAAATAGTGTAACTGATACACATTGATCCAAGCGCGATAATCATTGACTCAATGTGCAGAAGTCGTAAGGGCACATACGCATTATGCGGTCTGCGCCTGGCTGTGCGGTAAACCGCATGTTGCGGTTGAACTTGCGGCTAGCCGGATGGCGGGCAGTCGCAACCACAACATGCGGTTGAGAAATCGCTGCGATTAGCGGCCAGATAAATTAGTCTCAAAGATGGACGTGGAAGTCGCAGCTGTTTATTACATTTACGTTCGATATATAAAGAAAAAACAGAAAAATATGTACTGGGTGCATCCCTACTTGCAAACACGAGATGAAAGCAAGAAATTTTAAATATTTTTCGAAGAACTCATCAGAAAATATGAAGATAAGTTTTTCTGGATATATTGGAATGAGCTTACGCACATTCGAAGAATTACTGGGCGTTTTGAAATTGCTTATAACGAAAATGTTTTTATAGAGAGATACAACATTTCTAGTGTCCGACCAAACATTCGGTTTCGGCCTAGTTTCGGCCAAAAAACGAGTTTCGGTTTAGTTTCGGTTTCGGCTGGATGGCAGCAAATTAGATGGATTTGGCCCTTGGAGCACTATTCTTCAAGCGAAGAAGCTTCATTTTGCTGGGTAGATGATGGTAATAACTTATCACAAGTTAAGAAGCCTACTTATCGGAACCAAGCTTACAAAGGAACGCAGATATTACTCTCACTAGAACTTCAGTCCATTTCTGTCTTTAAGAAAGGTTCCCCTAAAATTTACGTCTGCTTTACCGACGACTGTTTCCACTGAACAACTATTTAATGCTACTAGTCAAATTTATTCAGACTGAGGAAGCTATTTGCAAAGAAAGTTGATAAATTATTGTTTCTCGCTTACAATATTACAACATTAGATTGTTCAGTTTTGATTACTGATAGTCAACAATAGCTGTAGCTCAATGAAGCTCACAACAGTTTCTTAAATTCAGAGAAGACTCCTTACTTTCAAAAATACTTAGTAGTTGTACTTAGCACGTAGGTACTTCAGAAATTTAGTTTTCAGGCAGCCAATTGATAACAGTGTCATAAAGATCGACCAAAGTTTGGAATGTTGTTTACAGTATATACAATCCCAAGATAGACTCCACATAAACAGTCGCATGCAGCATTAGCGTGGTTGCTGTCCGCTGCCATCTGCGAACGCGCCAGCTATAGTTCAGCGCACTTATGGAATTTTGTATTACTATTTAAAAGAGTTGCCCTATTAACCCATTGCAACTTAAAAGTAGCCAGTTGCCAGTTTGAAATGATCATTTAGGCAATAAACACTTGATATCGCATATATGAATCTGATTTCCAGTCAGTCTTGGGGGTTTTTGCTTGCCGGATTATAGCATACAATCCACACATAGTGTACTGGACTATAAGGGACCCTACCGACATGAGCCGATCACGCGCGCGGGCTTGTTTTCATTTGGTCTAGCTTGGCTGTGAATACAGTATAGTAGATACAAAATATAATAGAAATATAAAATAGTCGATATTTGGTTCAGATTAACTTCTTATTTCAAAAAGCATAAATAATTTATTTGAAATAAGTTGTGATAATACTGAGGAAACGTTATTCATTTTTATATCCACGAAAAAATTACTGACGTTATATTGATGTTTCGGTTTCTGCCGAAACTGAGACGGAGGCCGAAATTCGGTTTCGGTTTCGGCCATAAAAAGTAGTGTCGGTCGGACACTAAACATTTCACAATAGTATTCACGGCTGACCGCATAGTGCGTATGTGCCCTATACCACCAACGTTATTACATTAATTCCTTTATACACTCGTACGAATTAATAGGTAAGAGTCCTCCTGAGTTTCTTAACTAACTGTGTAAATTGCGCGCGATCGTGATCGAAAAATGGGGGCAATAAAAAATTGATTTGAATCGTACATCGCTAACCCGCGATGTCTGCGTGAACCGCAGTTCGGAACTTCAGGAGCCGCTCGGTCCTATATCCCGCGAGATCTCGATACTCTCACTTGCCCGTACACATTCATGCTTTTGGGCCACGGTCCACACGTCGTTCAGTTTCGCCGCTGAACGCCAACCGCGAACCAAAATATAGGAGTGATTCAGTTGCTCAGTGCGTGCGTGTTTTTTTATTGTCAAAAATAGATATTGTGTTTTGGTGCGGCCGGAAGTGCCTATTACCACTGGATACCTAGGCGGATTCGTTTTTTGTTTTGTCTTAAGGTAACAATTGAAGGGTTCAATGCAAGAAATGCCAAAAAGTCAAATTTTTCTGTTTTTGAGAAAAACGCTTTTAAATTTTATATTTCTCTCTGGAAATATTACCTTTTCGAATAACCAATTGACTTTTTATAATCTTGTACTCTATTACTGTTAGGCCCGATTTTATCAATATGCATATTTAACAAAGAATTTAACAAAGTTTTTCTATTGGATGTTATTTAGCAAAAACTTTCTATTGGGTATTGCGGGCTAGGTTAATAAATACCGTCCAGTAGTATTTTATCAATATTGAAAGCAAAACGTCAAAGCTGGATGATACTTTTCATCAAACTATTGTTGTAACAAGTGTATATTTGTTGCAACATAGGCGATGAATGAAGATTGGAGCTTGAGACGATCGAAATAAATATCTTTTTGAATGGTTAAAAAAAGAAAAAAAAAGCAATTGCACGAGCTGGGTCTCGAACCAACACCCATCAACACCTCCCACAAAACAGGAAAGCGTTGTCGAACACCATACCACTCGGGCACCCGCCATCTCGGCGAAGGGATCGCCTCAACGGTACATATTTGATTTGGGATTCGGTACTTTTTTACCGGGATTTGTGATCTAATTTCAACCATTCAAAAAGATATTTATTTCGATCGTTGACTTCGACTCAAGCTACAAATTCATTCATCGCCTATGTTGCAACAAATATACATTTTAGTTACAACTGTTACAAAGTATTTTCATGAAGTACGTCACACGGGTTCGGGAGCCGTCGGCGCGTTTTCGGTTCTGGATTCAAAAACTCATTTTTATTTTGATATAACTTTTGGATTATTGCGAAAACAAACAAAACAAAAACAGTTTTGTTGTAAAACTTATATTTGATCTCTCCATTTATCACAAAAAAAATTATTCAAAACCCTAATTTTTTGTCATCATTATCATTTAGCAGAAGAAAAAAACCAGCGATCAAATGTACAGTTTTTGCCGAATCTGATTGGTTGAAATTAGCAATTGCTAAACTTTTTGTTTAAACAAGAAAATGCAATTTTTCACCCATTTAGGATGGAAAATCAGACTGGAAAAGATACTAGGTGGTTGACAGTGGTCGATTGTATATAAAGCATGTCATTTTTAACCTTTTTAAGGTAAACTTCAAGAGAAATCAATAATTTTCAGAGTACTTTGACAGATGCATGTTCTTGAACGGGCTCCTCTGATTGTTGATAAAATCGGCCCATAGAGTGGTAAAAGTTAGTTTAGTGGTCTACTTTCCAAGATTTTGTTTTTTTTTCAAAAATGGACTTTTTTCTTTGGATTTCAAAAGGGTTATAAAAACCTGTACGTGCTTTAAGGTATTTTTATTTTATAATATATGAGAATACAAAATACACTACAAATACAAAAGTTATTCATAAATATCGGTGTCATAGCCTATTCTTCATCAAGAACTTCATTTTCTGAGCCAGGACGCATATCAGATGTATTGTATGTAGGTCAGATATGCCATATCTATAAGAGAGAAATGTGATAAAATTGACAGTTTTGCTTTAAATGATAACATTTTTAGGTTATATCCGCATAAAACAGGATCTGCCTATGCAAACACAATATTATCGACAATATATTTAAAAAACCCACTTACCTGTGTTTCTTGTATTATTTCTACACAATTTTTCATCTATAAACGATTAGACAAATTGAGTGGAATAATAAATCACTATGAGCACGTTTCTACCAGTGAATGGAAAAACTAACGGTAGACCA
Organism: Callosobruchus maculatus; assembly: GCA_951848785.1. Lineage (NCBI taxonomy): Eukaryota > Metazoa > Arthropoda > Insecta > Coleoptera > Chrysomelidae > Callosobruchus > Callosobruchus maculatus. The sequence goes on from CATOUR010000029.1 coordinate 5,634,246, forward strand.
CAAACTAAGCGTAAATAATATGCTAGTGGACTAAGGCATTCATCGAGAAATAAAGTCAATGGTTCGTTGTGAGGTAGTTCAAAGTTTTGTGTACCTCGGTTCTTTGACCGACAATTCGGGTAGCTGTGAAAATGAGATTCGACGGCGCATTCAACAGGCACGGGTGCGGGTGGCCATGACAAAGCTTACTAAAATATGGCGTGACCATAACATCACTAAAGCTACCAAAATGTCGCTGGTCCAGTCTCTTGTGTTCTCCATATTTTTGTATGCCTCGGAAACTTGGACTGTTAAAAAGGCAGATCGAGCTCGCATAGACGCTTTTGAAATGTGGACGTGGAGGAGAATGCTGAGAATTCCTTATACCGCTCATCGAACTAGTGTTTCCATACTGGATGAGCTCGGTAATGCAAAGAGACTAAAATATTGTGTCGACGAGAATGCTTACATTCTTCGGACATATTCACAGAAGCGATACTATGGAGAAACTTGTAGTTCACGGTCACCCCCCGAGTGGGCGGCGCCGTGGCCGTTCCCCTACACGCTGGGTGGATACGAAAAACAGTTGCTATATATGAGTATCAAGAGCGCCACTGAACTGACAGACAATCCCGAACGATGGCGAGCTACAATTCTCAAAACTATTGATAATATTCGTGTCGGCAATATTCTAGCTCCGAAGTAATGCATTTTACGAGTTCACAACATGTCTGTTAAGATATTGTGACTATGATGATGGACTAAGGCAATTCTTGCGTTGAAGTGGACATTCATAGTGACTAGCAGACCGTGTACTTAGGCTCATCTTCCATTGAAGATATTATTTTATCTAATATTTGGCTGGACTTAAACACATCTTGCACTGAACTGAGAGCTATTTTAAAAAACTTATATGCTCATATAATCACTTAGGTACATCTTACAAAATTTTTAGATATACTATCAGAAACCTAACAAAAAGTTCTCGTAGGTGGCACTGATAGTCTATAATTGATGAAAATGTGACTTAGGAACTTCCTTCATTGGAGCCTTTAATTATCCTTTCCCTCCAAAATAACTTCTCCAAAAACCCTATAATCCAACAGATTAACTCCCTTGACTTCCAGCTTTATAGTCAATCTAAAAACATCGTGTTTGCTTGGATACTTTGCCATATAGGAGTAAACAACAATGGAGTAGCAGACCAAGCCGCAAGGGCAGCTGTTGTTGATGGTGTCTCGGAAACTAGGGTTAAATAATAATACTATAAATAATAAAACGACTTTATTTGTAACAAAAATACAAAAAGGCGAAGTTTAGTCGTCCGCCTATTGAACTTAAGGGGCCTGGATACACACATTTATACATACGTATTTGCCATGTAAAACACGGACTAACAATTTCTCGCATAACGTACTCTATTTTCAAACCACATATATAATATTTCAGAAGGCGATAGTTAAGACCTTAATGAATGACAACTATTTTCGATTTTCTCAAAAAAGTTTTTTAATGTGTAAAAAAACTTGCAATGCAAAATCATACATTCTATAAATGCCTGTAATTTAACAACCAAACACAATATCAAAAAAGGTTAAATAGTTGCACAAGCGCAAGCTGTCTTCTTCAACTTGCTCTTTGAGTCATTAATTACTGTTTTGTAAGTTTAAAGGTAACTTCAGGAGCTTGGAAATGCGAAATTCATTTTTATAGTGACCTTTGGACCATACCTTTGGACCTTTTGAACTTATCTTTGGATTTTTGGACCTATCTCCCCTCATCTTAGACACACACACTGGAGAAAGGGAACAGATAGCCACGCCTCCTCGCTAACACGGATACGTCTTTTCTTGGATTCTCTATTTCGCGCGCTACACCCTAGACCCTTAACCCTAGCAAACCCATTCTGCGCCTTCACCCTCGGCCCACCCACACCAATATGAAAGTTATACACTCAAAAAAATGCAAATGATTTTAGGAGAATGTATACTCCAAGAGGGAATCATGATGAGTGAAACCCCTAAAATGGGTTAAAATAATGTCTGAGTGCACTGTAAAAATATAACATAAATCAGCACAAATCAGCAGCGGCAAAATAACTCAAGAGGACTTTATTAAAAAAATGTCAGGAACACTGGCAAAGTGAATGGCAAGAGCGCGATACCCAATTAAAAGGCTTCCAGCACACAATCAAAAGCCTGTACCAAGTGCGTTTCCCGGAAAGAAAAAGTCTGCCTGACACGTCATAGTCGGCTGACGTCCTGTCATTTGTTTGCCCCAAACTCCGGGGAAAATGTCCAAGCTGAACATGCCGGACACTCTTCAAAAATTGTTTCCATAACCGTACCTGAGTTCTCTCGATTCTTAGGTTTTTGAAAATAATCAAGCTCTTTCACAATATATGAGACAACCTAACGTCGGTTGGACGGGTAGATTGCACACTTACTCACCAAGTAAATAATTTTGTATGTTCAAGTGGCTAATGGCTATTGCAGTCGATGCAGCATCCATCTTTAATAAAAAAAATTATTTATCCGCGCTATGATATTGTAACATACTGTATATTATGGTATTCGTGTATTTGTATTAGTTGTCATTGGTTGTCATACATGATGTAAAGTCAAAGTGCTAGGTTAGGTCTTTTGAAGTGTAAACGTCATCCAATCGTCTAGAGTTTTCGAGAATGACGGATAGATTCTAGAAATGTCATCGAATCCTCTAGATGGTTCGATGAAGTATATATAAGGTGCTACGGGTAGTTGAGATAAGGTTAAGAGATATTGTATTAAGTTCTGAAGTAAAACGGTGAAAGTTACGTCGAGTTTGATTCCCTGGGTGAAGAAAAAGAGGCCGTCGTGACAATTGGTGTCAGAAGTGTGGGATTAGCCATCGAATCAACCCAGGAAAGGAGAGAAGGAGTGAGTGCAGTGTCCATTAACGCCAGTAACCAGAACTATGTCGTCGGAAATGAGTGCAGTGATCAATTTGGTACAAGAGATGCTACAGGAAATGAGGGAAGGAAGGAGAACCAGATTAGAACAAACTGCAGCTAAAACGAGAGCAAATATACAAGAGACCATAGTGGACCCTAAAAAAAAGTTGAAGCATCACCAGGACGAGGCAATGGTAGGTTCAAAGAGTGACTTGAAGAGCGGACAGAAATTGGTGGTGACTAGACCGAAGGAACAGAGACAATCCGTAAGCCACGCATTAAATAATCAAGACCAGTGTATTAGTGAAATAGATACATCACAAAAGAACGCTGGGGAGCAGCTAGCGACATTACATAAGCACGTGAAGCAAGTGAAAGATCATGTCAAGACAATGGCCAGAGAGGAGTTGCAAATACATAGTGAAGGTAAGCGTGGTTTAGCAGCTGTAACACCCGCTTTACTTGATAAACGCAGTTTGCTAGTAGCAGAGCCCTACCCATATGATAGCAAGATATCATGGGACGTTTATTTTATGCAATTTGAAAACATCGCACGAATGAATAACTGGTCGAATAAGGAAAAAGCTTGTGCGCTCACATCAATGCTCAAAGACTCTGCAGCAGGTATTTTGGAAAGTCTCTCCTCTTCAGAACTACGTGACTATGATAAAATGGCATCGGCATTAAAGTTACGCTTTGAAGATGCACACTTGAACGAGTTGTTATATGGCCAATTGCATAACCGGACACAGAAAGCCAAGGAGGATTTGACGACGTTTGCATACGAAGTCCAAAGCTTAGCCAAAGAAGTATTCGTCAACAGTCCCATCGAGACACAGGAATACGTCGCTACTCGCCAGTTTGTCGAAGGCATTGCGGACGCGGAAGTTCAACGAATGGTAAAACTGTCCAGTCCCATAAATTTACAAGATGCTGTGATCAAGGCTTTGCAAATTGAAGCCGACATAAAAGCCACGCGAATGACAAGGAGGGTGCGCGCTGTCGTGCAAGATACAGAAGGAGAAATCAGGGCCACATCGTTTATTTCAGGAAGAAGAGGTGCTAGCTTCCAAAGAAACCCGGTTCGCACAAGCCTAGAAGGAGCTGAGAAGTTTACATGCTGGAGATGTGGACAGAAGGGGCATCTTAGGGTAGGCTGCCGCACCCAGGCTGATAAGATAGCGGATGTAGAAAAAGCAGATGAATATGCGAACAAAATGAGATCTATGCAAGACACGATAAGCTCAATGAAGGAGCAATTTGACAGAGACATAAAGAATTTAGTAAAGAAGAACGAAGAAAGTATTGCCAAGCTTCAACAACAACACGGAGTAGCCATGAGGGAACTTAGAGCAGACACGGATAGGATGATGCAGTTGCTTGCCTCTCAGGAATGGAGCAGTATGCATATTAAAAGCAAGTTTGAAACGAATAGAAAGAATCTGCTGAAGAAGGACGAACAACACGAAGTAGCCTTGAGGAAGCTCAATAAAGAAGTTTCTGCTTTGAAGGGCGAAATCAAGAGATTGAAAGCTTTGAATCAGTTGAAGAAAGCAGATAGTGAATGCGACCAAGTTAAAGATGAAAATGCAATGCTCAAACAGAAGATAAATCAGATGGAGGCTGAGTATGCATTCTGTAAAAAGAACTTGAACAACGCGATTGATAAAGCCAAAAGGGTCGGTATCAAGAAGAATAAGTTGAGAGAAAGGTTGGCGCAACTTGAAGCAGAAAACAAGAAGCTGAAAACAGATTTGAGCGGCGAGGTCGATAATGCGAAAAAGCGAAAGGAAGACTTGTCTCAAGCAAGAGAAGTTGATAGTAATGCTAAACAGCGACTGGTGATTTTGAAAAACGAGAATTCTCGATTGAAAGAGGAGCTGGAAAACGCATTGGCTGAAGCAGAGTACGGTAGCTCCAGGATGAAGCATATGAAGAATGAAAACAGTAACGTGAAGCAGAAGATTACTCAGTTGGAAGTTGAGATCGATAAGAAGAAGAGAGAACTGAATAAGGTCACTGAGGATACAAAGAAGGGTGTGTCCGCAGTATTAGCGAAGCCATTTTACGATGCAGAGTTAGAACAGAGATTGGCGCAACTGAAGAAAGAAAACCCGAAGATAGGAGCAGAGCTTGGCGCTGCACTCAAGGACTCATCATGGGACTTTGAACAGACCACGCAACTCAGAAGCGAGAATGTTAAGCAAAAGAACAGGATTTCGCAGGTGGAAGACGAACCCAGCAGGTTCAGAGAGGAAGTGGAGAATAGCCTGAGTGATGGGAAGAAGGAAGTGTCGAGAGGTGACAGTCGTCGAGGCAAAAAGGTGCAACTGAAGAGAATGATAACAGAGCTAGGAAAAGAGAATCCTGCTGGAGCTGAAAATGAGAATCGCAAGTTGGGCAAAGTTACGAGGTGATCTGGTATGGTCTTGCAAGACACGACGCAAAGAAGGGTAGACGTCCGGAGCTACAACGCCATGGGGAGGGACCCTACGTGGTGATGAAGCACCTCAACGACGTAGTCTACAGGTTATGTACGGAAAGTGGAAAACCGAAGGTCGACTATGCTGATGTCTGTGGTGATACAAGAATCGAAGTTGTTCGTCGAGGACGCCGAACGTTAAGGGGGGAAGAATGTAACATACTGTATATTATGGTATTCGTGTATTTGTATTAGTTGTCATTGGTTGTCATACATGATGTAAAGTCAAAGTGCTAGGTTAGGTCTTTTGAAGTGTAAACGTCATCGAATCGTCTAGAGTTTTCGAGAATGACGGATAGATTCTAGAAATGTCATCGAATCCTCTAGATGGTTCGATGAAGTATATATAAGGTGCTACGGGTAGCGTAGGGAGTCAGTTGAGTTATGATCTAGTTGAGATAAGGTTAAGAGATATTGTATTAAGTTCTGAAGTAAAACGGTGAAAGTTACGTCGAGTTTGATTCCCTGGGTGAAGAAAAAGAGGCCGTCGTGACAATATTTTTGAACAAATACCCTTTTTAACATGCTTTTATTAGCCTCACCTGTATGTTTCTATGTATGTTTTATGTCTGTAATCGACTTCTTTGGACCCGATATTTACCCATTTGAATGAACATACCTCATTTGAGCTTTATAACTTATCAAGAACCGGTGGCATACAATATTTTCATAATTTCCTCTCATTGTCCTGAGCAGGATCGCCAGAATGGAAGTCCCGAGACCTTTCGCAGTTGAAGAAATGGTGAATGTGATATGTATGCCTTTTTATTTTTGAGATATGGTGAAAGAGCTTAGTAAATTAAACCCTAATCATGATATTGAAACATACATATACCGAGTAGGGCATTTATTTATCTTGATACAAAAGTATATCTTGGAACCGATTATATAGCAAAAAGTTTCAGACAAAAGTTGTAGGACACCGAGGGGGCCGTTATATGGTCCATATGGAAGGTCCAATGCAAGAACAGGTTATGTCCATTAGTATTAGAGTAAATCTTTCAGGAGGGAACTTTGGAGGAGTAGAGAAGGTTTTAACTGTCGCATACTGTAGTCACAGCTATACAAAGTTTATATTAGAAAATTAGTTAGTATCATGTTCTAAATCACTAAAAAAGAACTTTTGGACTTAACATGTTTTTGCACAGGGTTTTTGAACTTTCTTTGAAGAAGCAAAGTAAAATGTAGGTTTGAAAAGGTGTGTTTTATTTCATTTAATATTATAAAATATAGCCCCTTAAACAAACTGTTTGTGATAATTTCTTTTATTTTGTCTAATCAATTTCGCTGTATTCTGGTATTGGGCCATAATAATTGTGGTTAGAGTTGGCATTTTGCGGCAAATAATTTTCGTCAGTGTCGGTATGTGTGCCCGCAAATATATACTCTATTTATTACTATTGTTGCACTTCTGCTACAGATACTGCCTACTAGCAAGAAATTCAATTTCATACCAAAAATGTAAGAGGTTTGGTTGATTTCGTTCGTTTCATATTGTGCAAGAACAAGTGAAGTACAGGACTTAGCCGATTTTTGGACAGTATAAAGAACCGATGATATGTTCAGTATCGCGTATAGTATAAGACAGAACGATGTAAAATTTCAAACTATGCAATAACAGGTGGATAACGCAGTATCGTTAAAAATTGGACTTAACCGATTCTTGCATTGACCGGAAGTGGGTTTATTAAATGGAAATACCCATTCTTTATCGTGGATATAAATACCAAAATAAACACTCTTTTTTTCTGATCGATTTTTCGATTTAGCCCAGATTTTGGCCGTAAAATGGGCACCACAGTTAGTAGGGCATTTATCTTGCGACCACATTTACAATGAATAAATAAGGACCAGAGGCTATCCAGCACAGAATGTGACTGGTGCATAGGCCACACGACGGGACCTTTTGCGCCTCTATCCGCGCTAGTTCCTAAGACCTGCCCTTTTAGCAAAGGCAAGTACATTCTTAGATCCTATCCATTTTATCTCTATTGGTTCCAAGGTTCTTGAGCCCAGCATAGTCTGCCTGTGATAACCCACGGTTTCACAGCGACACAAGATGTGTGCCGAGGATTCTTCCTTTTCACCAAACCACGTGCACGTTGGGTCGTTGATCACCCTCATCACGAACAGGTGACGCCTGAAGGTGTTGTGACCCGTTAATAGGCCTACTAGCAATCTCAAGTTACTCCTATCCAGAGAGAGACAAAATCGTCCTATTCTCTCTGCAGGCCCTGTTAATAGTTCCCGAGCTTGACGGAGATGACCAGAGATGTTGTTCCATCTCAGAGAGTGTTGATTCTGGATCCACTCTCCAGTTGTTTTCCTAATTAATCAAGTTTGCAGATAGTCCTAAGGCTGGCCCGGTAGGACCCACAAAACTGTTGTCGGATTCCATTATAGTCAGATGATCCGCCATGTCGTTACCCTTTACCCTAGCGTGCCCAGGTACCCACATTAGTGATACCTTGTGTTTAGCTGAGATGTCGTCAAGAGCCCTCCTGCACTCCAGGACCAGTCCCGACGTTATTTTCCAAGCACTCAGTGCTTTGATGGCTGCCTGACTGTCAGAGCAGATAGTAATCCGCCTCCTAGACCCGTCAATTTCCCGAATACGATTTACACAAGCAAGTATCGCATAGACATCAGCCTGGAATACTGTGGTGTGCCCCCCAAGAGGGAGTGAAAGTCTTGTATGGGGTCCGTAGACTCCCGAGCCCGAGCCCTCTCTAGCGAGGGAACCGTCTGTGTACCAGACCTGTCCTCCTCCTTCGATGAGCTGTCTTTCTCTAGACTCCCACTCTTCCCTTGACGGAAACACCACCGTAAATTTGCGATTGAAGCGATGCGTAGGAGAAACTATATCGCTCCTCGCCAACAAAATAGGACTATCCTCATGCAGCTCTCCTAGAACCGTCGAATGTCCTTTGCCTGGATTCATAAAAGTCCAGCTACCCTGACTCCAGAGACGGAACCCAGTTTTTCTAGCTTCCCCTTGAATTACCAGATCCAAAGGAGGAAGATTCAATAGTGTTTCAATGGCACTCAAAGGTGTTGTGCTCACTGCACTGGTTATACTAAGACATGCCATGTTTGGAATCGATTATTTCAGACGAAAGTTGTACGACACTGAAGGAGCCGTTGCAATTAAGCTCTAGGTTATAGGTATGCCGAGGGCACAGTATATCCAATTATACAGTAGCGCAACTCTCCAGAATATTGGTGGTTCGCGCATAGCATCCCGCGCATCGTTCGCAGGATGTTTAGCACGGCGATCGCCTCAGTCGTGTTCAGTCTATGAGAGTGAAGGTAGTGTCTTTGACAGAACCGGACTAAGGAATTTGGTGATACGCTGATATGGATATCGGGACGCGTGAACTCAAATGTTGCACCGCTGTAGGCTGTATTAACAATTCCAAAAACTATAACTATAGTTTTTTAGGCTTCATGAAGATGTTGCCTTTATTACCTAATAATATTAAAGTGTGATAGCATAGCTCCATTTGTCTCTAACAAAGTCTGTCGGGTATTAGGGTAGCTGTGTTTTTTTTCAGTTTTTAGAGGAGTTAGACCTTACGGAAAGTCATCCTTTAATTATTAGCCTAAAGTCAGAATAATAATTTCTCACTGTTTCCTCACAGCAGCACAACGTTCAAAAGATCTTTCACGACATATAACAAAATGAATGTGATTATGCATTCCAACATTATGAAATTTTAAGCAGGAAGTGAAGTCCATTTTAATGGATGCTCAAATAGAAAGTTCACAATAAAAAGTGTTAGTTTCAAAAATATATCATTTTTCTCTATAAACATGGATTATTTTCTTCAATATGCCTATTGATATGTAATATACAAATACAGAAGGAAAGGTAGTCTTGGTAAACTAGATAAAAAACAGATTTGCAATTTTTTTATGAATCACGACCAATTTAGTATATTTTATCGTTGTTATGAACATATTAATAATTATTTTTTATGTACACCTAACAAGTTTTCATCGGTTTTGCTGTTTACCCCGTTTTCGTACCTTAAAAGTTTTTCTATGCTGATTGATGAAGATAAATTTAAAGGTTGTGGGATAACTAGACATAAATGTTATTTTGGGCGCTACGTCGTTACATACATATACCCATATTTGAATCATATAAGATATTATGAAGTTTTTATATTTATTTAAATGTTTAAGGTTAAGTAAGATAAGATGAAATAAAGTTGATAAATCTCGCATTTTTGTAATTTACTTACAAACAATATAGCCACCTATTTTCTCGGAGTTAACAATTTTCTTTCCTACACCGACTATTTCTTGTTTTGCTTCTGAAAAAAATGATTACACCCCATTTATATGCAAAGAATCCATGATGAATTAGAAGAATCAGTATAAAACATTTTTACGTACAATAAATGCGAATGCATGGATATAACTTACAAATTGTAATTCAGAATTCCAAAGACAACTGCCTAACCTCGATGAAGAATATCACATTACCACACTGCTCTCAAAATTTATTCCATTTACGAGACATATCGCGTCCATTAAACTTATTGCAACACAATAATTACGCTTCTTCACTCGATTATTGCTAAGCCGACCCTGTGATCAAAACGTAAACGGCAATACTCGCGGCTCATGCTGAGGAGCCGACGTAGGGTTATGAAAGGGCCAGTTTTTTGGAGACAAATTGTCTGCATGATTTCTAGGGAGTTGCGCTACTGTATAATTGGATATACTGTGCCGAGGGCGAACAGATCTTTGAAATCGATCTATTATTTGCGTGATTTAGTCAAACAGTGAATAAGCCATCTCGTCTTACTTCCCATCGTGAGGGAAATCGTTGTGGAGTTTTAGTGTACAAGCATCTAGAATCACATGGCATTCCACTAATTTTTTTAACTGCTAAGTAGTGGAATTTCTGGGATTTTACTAGCAGTCCGTGGCATTTCGTGGAATTCTGTAGTGTATTGCGAAATTTCGAGGTATTCTTTTCATTTTCTTGGCAGTGATGCGAGGTCTATCGTATAAGTGTAACTAGGCAGAGGAAGTATTTTAATTGCCCAAAAGTTTCACTTTGACATGTACGTTTTCCAGAAATTGTACTTTATGATCTATGTAAATGATTGTCCGGTAATAATTGCTCATACTCAAAGCATTATCTCGCTAATTTTTTCACTACCTTACTACCGTCACAAGACTGGAAAAGCTTCATGATACTATAAACTCAAGCCAAAACATAAACTCAATTATTAGTTATTCATTTCTTGATGCCCTAAAAATTACTCATTTCTACGTAAAATTCTAAGTAATTCTACTTCTATCATCAGTCACATGGAAATGTCTCGCATATCAGAAGAATAAGGCTTATTTCAAAACATTGCAGATGACACACTATTCTTCTTACAAGAAATAAATTACTTAATCAGTACGTACATCTAAGAGTTATAAAATTGGTTGAGATAGCTATGATGTAAAAATATTGATGAAACTGATTCAGCTACATACTTGGTTAAACAGGTACATTTTCATACTGTTACCAATACAGTCATTCTACTTGATTTGGTTTTTTGTCGTTTACTTATCGATCGGACATAACTATAAATAAAATCACAGTAGTTTAACTGAGTCATTGAGTCTTGTTCTCCACAAACAAATTTATAATGTATCCTAATTTGGGCATGTCATGTAAATAAACCCACAGCTTGGTGTGTAGTCATCTTTTTCTTTCTTGGAGAAATTTCATCTGTCTTATAAATGTTCTTTCCAATAACAGTGGCTTTGTTTTAGGCTCATAAAATACTGTTTTGAGTGGGAATAAAAAAAAATAATAGCAATTACAATATTTCACATAATATATATATATGTATTATTAGAAACTCATTAACACTGCGAATATAATTCCATAAAGGAGAGAATGTTAATGAAAATCGAATCTGTGCCTTAAAGGCATGCCTTTAGTTTTTAGTGTAGATTTAGAGGTCACCCCTCGAAGTATAAGAAAACAATGAAAACCGTTGAATGGCGTATCATCAAAAATTGCTCGCAAATCTGATGAGGTATTTAGGGAGATCTTAATTTGCAAAAAACTTGTTTTTACTTAGTACAAAAGCAATTCATGGTGCTGAAGCAATAAACAATTCAAGGTGACATTTTCAAGCTGCTTGGTTGCTGCACGATTGTTTGATAAAATCCGTAGTTTTCAACTCAAGCAGACATACTTCTTTTTCTAAAAATGACTTTGAATTCTAACGATGTTTTTCATTTTTCGCAATTTTAAGAACGGACGTTAAAACCTCAGATGACATACTTACCTTTGGAATTGGCCACCTTCACGTCTTTAAATATCTTTGAATGTACATACTAAAAAACGTTTATAACCCTTTGCAAATCCAACAAACTGTTGTTTTGCAAATTAAAAATATTGAGTCGTCCAACGCTTGTCAAAGTCGTTTCGTGTGTATAACTAAATACGTTAATCAATGGTATAACGTATATAATTTATTATAAAAGGCTACCTAATTAGCTAACATGCGTCTAATTACGAGACCTAGCTGTATTATCATTGTATGTTCAACTTTCATGTTTTGATATTACGGGAAAAATTGTTGGAGAAATCATTATTAATATTGTCCTTTATATATACTTTGGGGGTTGCATTTTTGGTATAATGGTATGATAAAAATAGTTTTCGCCCCCACTTTCGTCATATACGTATTATATGCCTGCAGTGAAGTAGTCCGTAGACAAGAGTATCTAAGAAGAAATGTGTTTAGTATCGCTGCGCCTGTAACTTGATAAAATAACGAAATATAAATAAAAAACTCATTGAAAATTTGCAACAAGTGATGGGCTGAGCAACTAAATACAGTTAGTACAAGGTGGGGACTTGATCTAGCTAATTTGATAGAGACAAGGAGGCAATAACACGTCTACCCAGATTTGATGTAGACTTCCTTGTTTTATCGAAAAATTAATGCTCTCTTTTTTTTCGCCGATAATGCAGTACACTGAGAAACTGTAGACATTTTAAGGCTTTTAAATTCGGATTGAACTAAATAAATATATGTATCAAAGTAATTCCTACACACCGGTGTCACTGTGCTTCTAACCTTACAATTACCCTTAGACTCTTAAAAACTATATATTTCTTTGTGGGGTTCTGTAAAAGTAGTGTAGCATAAGTACTAATGCTAGTTAGTATTTTATCAATTTTTACTATAGTTTTTTAACACTAGAATTTCATTTTAAGATCCAAGGATAATAACAAGTATATCATCAAGAGGCATATCAAACTTCTTCATCCAATCACTCAACAAAAATCAATGTCGACATAGAAAGTATTGCAAGTATTAGGAATTTACCTGATAACCAGAAAAAAACACAAAGCCTCAATGTTGGTAGCTTAGAAGTACGAAATCGATTTTTCAAAAAGTTCCAGATGTTATGTGCATCGAATTTTGGAAAATTTTGAATAAGTAAAAAATCGAGGCATTTTGATTTATCTTTCAAATATTATGAGACAACTTATTTTTTGTGTCGATAAAATATTCAATCATAAATATCCTCATAATTGCTAGAACAAAAATATCTTAATCGCCTTATCATTTTTTTTAAATCCAATATCCGAAACGTTTTGAAAAAATAAAGAGCATTCTTTTGGCTACCTAAATACAATTTGTCATCCATTCTCGAATGTTGGTTAGGGGAAATGTGTGCATTTTACTAAGCTATTTATTGGTGTAAAAATCAATTTTACGTGAACTTTTCTTTTTATTCTTATAAATTTCATTTTCTCTTGAATTGGACTAGCTACTTTACGCGTAAGGAAGCTTAAAGTATCACATACACTACATATTTTTGTATATGTTCAATAGCCGAATTCGGGCGAAAAAAATACGCACAACTAGTTTTGAGCAAGGAATATTTCCCAAACCCGAAATATTAGTTTTATACGGCTATTGAGCATTACAAAATAGGCAGAACTAGTTTTGCGCATCTTGAAATGCACAGAACTAGTTTTGCGCAACTTAAAATGCACAGAACTAGTTCTGTGGTACAAAAACCATCAAAAACCTATCGTTTAGGTTAGGTTAGGTTGGGTTAGGTTTCTTTGCCAACGTTCTTGGAATATAAGTACGAATCGTAAAAACGCAAAAAGAGGCTTGGAAGTACAAGCCTATTTGATGCTCACACAATCAAATAAAAAATTTAAACCAGCCTCAGTTGGCGATTTATTATTTGTTGGTATTCATTAAAATATATTTAACTTCTCCAACTTTATATTTATTTGAATCCGTCGCTGGCGCTGATTAAATGGAAGAAGCAGAATTTGTGCTGGTCATCTAGAAAATATACAGAACTAGTCCTGTGCATTTCAAGTTGCGCAAAACTAGTTCTGTGTATTTCAAGATGCGCAAAACTAGTTCTGCCTATTTGGTAATGCTCAATAGCTGTATAAAATTCATATTTCGGGTTTGGGAAATATTCCTTGCTCAAAACTAGTTCTGCGTATTTTTTTCGGGCATTATCGAATTCGGGTATTGAGCGTAACATATATGTATACATTATTTGAAAAAGCGATGCTCACACCATTCGAGAGATATCAGCGGTGATCGTTGCTCCATGTCATATCGGTTAGCAATCTAACACGTGTGAGCAGCGACTGTAGACCTTAGTTATCTTGTCAGTAGATTTATCGCATCCTTACTTGAGATAGGAATATACATTTATATTTATCAGTCGCTAAGCTAAACTGCAGCGGCTAGGGCAAAATCGAACATGAATTTTTAGCATTTTCTAATCGTACATACCATTCTTTAATATCCAATAACTCAGAGAATGCTCATAACGGTTGTTTTCTACTTTCAGGTCTAACAAGAATTTGTATGAAAATGAACAGTACGCAAGAGTTCTCTATTTACACCGGCAACACAAACTTCACATCACCAGTAAACAGAACCTTCGGTTGTAGCTACGATTTGCCCGAAAAAATACGGAAGAAAGATAAGAAATGGTCCATAGGTAGTATTTTCAGGAAGAAGAAAAAAGAAGACAGTGATACGAGCAGTGAAGAAGATACCCACAAGAACTTCTTCGGGTTGCGCAGAAGAAAACCAAAGTCAAAGAAAAAGCCAACACCAAAAACTGTAGGAACTTTCGATCACATTGTGATACCTCCAGAACCGCGAAGTCCTGTAACCTTAACTCTGTACAGGCATGAAGACAGTGGCGTGTTTTCTGACCCAACAGAAGGACTGCACAGGTATACTCATGCTAGCGACAATTGTATATCTACCAGGAAGGTTTACGGCGACATAATTACAGATTCTAAAAATTTACTTACGACAGCATCTGTGGACCGCAATAAAAGGCCAAGAAAACAGGTCAAGGCTAGAGCAGAAGCTCGAAGAACTCCTCAAAATGCGTCTAGCTCAGAAGAGGAATCAAATTCTTCGTTGAAGAAATTCACCGATGAGTCAAAGACGACGAGCAAAAAGTCAAGGGCTGCTAGAACAGAAAGGTATTTGAAAAGGAGATCTAGAGATGGCGAAAATCCGTATAACTATTTAAAACTCTCGAAATCTGATACAGAGAAATCTAACCTAGGAGTGCTGTCCTGCGGTGATAGCAGCAGATCGCATAGCCGAAGTCCTCTAATGCCAAATTTGATCATGCCACTAGAAAATCACCCCGCCTCATCACTAACTCCTCCTCCGTACCCCTATGGTAACATCAGGTGCCAGTCTATCGAATCTAAATACATGCCTTCTAATTACTATCCCAACAAGTTTCTACAAGACAAGTTTCCTGAACTCAGGAGTTATTCGTACGATTCTAATATTCATCGAGCAGTTTCTGAAGATATAATTCAGCCGGTAGTAAAACAAAACAATAACAGCAGATATAGTAGCATTAGTTTCAGGGACAACTGGCAGTATAGGCAACCTCCAACACCCCCTCCTAGAGATCCAAACAGGGTCAATAATGGAAGACCTGATAGTTGCGTTTATAGTTCCTTAGGGAGGAATAAAAGACATAGTGATGTTAACTCTTACTTTAATCATAGATACACGACAGACTGCAACATACCAAAGAACGCTTACGCTAGTAGACCTTTCTCAACATCTATAGAAACAGATAAACCTCGGTCGATTCAAAGGATAAACCAATTGAAGGATGAAAGATCGTTGCTTCTAGATGCAGAACGATCTAACGATATGGACAATCATAGGAATAAGATACCAGCGTCTGTAACAGCCGATACATCTAGAACTATGAACAAGTCTGATGAGTTTGACTATCTAACTAGCAAGAGCCCTAGAAGTAGAAGACCTATCTTTATTCAAGAGACTACAAAATCTCTAGTTCCGTGGAGAAAGATAGAGCATCAAAATAACATTACAAATAAATCCAACTTGAATCGTACCCAGTCTAACAGCCCTCAAATGTTTGTTGTAACTGCCAAAGCTAAAACAGAGGTTTATCCTACTAGTCAGTCACGCGATGATGTCAATAATAACTTTGCTACAAATGGTGAATCTCCAAAACAAAACGAAAAACTATCACCTCCACTTGATTCTGCTAATTCTAATCTAGAACTGAATGACGAAGATTCAAAAAAGCCAACAAATCTGGAAGATGCATTGAACGAATTAGAAGAAATCTACAATAGTCTCAGGCTTGGTGATGAAGATCTTCTGGAAAGAGCGGAGCAGAGAGAAAAGGAAGCACAAGCGAATTATATAAATGATTTATATCCCAATTACTCTGCTAGAGGTGCTTTGAGTGATTCTAGCTTTTCGTATGAACCTTATCATACTGTTGCCTCGCCTAGGAAAAAAAGACTAACAAGGAAGGAACGCAGTGCCAACATAAAAGACGACGACATGGCGTTTAGAAAGTTTTACAGGAAGAGGTCTACTACCATCAATGATCCACAGTCGGTAGTTGCAAAAGTCAGCTACTTAATGACTTCTCCTATGAATATGAATGACTTTGAAGACGAATTATTGCAGAATACCTCTAAAGAGCCTGACATAACGCATGACGATGTGCTTTACAGGAATATAAAGCATGCTAACACATCCTTGAAGGTGCTTGAACCACAACCACCGTTTGGTATACCTCTTGGACCTATTGCTGTTGCGTCGTCTAACGATTATTTGCATGCCAAACCTGAAAGTATTGTTTACAGACCTTTGTTCAAACACAAAAAGGTACCGGATATCATAAAAGATGATTTAGCTTTTAGGAATCTGCGTAAAGACCACAACAAAGTCCCTATATTACCTCCTAATAACAATATTGAGAACTCTAATTTAATGTATCTCCAAAAGAAGAGGGCTCAGAGGTCTAAATCAGCAAATATACGCCATATATTGGACCAAAGAAACGACAACGACATGGAAAACGAGTTTTGTCGTTTGACAGATATAGCTGACGCTATGCAAATAGCTAGGCTAGTATTAAGGGAGAAAGAAAACAGAATAGCTGCAACAAGAAAAGGATCTATGAGTGATCCGGACACCAAGTACGTTACTACTTGGCCTAGTGCATACACTATGAAGGAAAACAGGTCATCAAATACATCCAAGGAACCATATACACGCAATATGTTAACACTGTTAGGTCCAAAGAAAGATCTAAAACCCACTTGTACTGGTGAAGATCAAAACAATACCAAAAATGGTTCATTAACTGCTTCAGTTGAAGACATACTATCAGTATTGGAAAAAGAAGCCAAGCAAACTACCGAAAAGATTAACAACGAACTTCGTTCATTGCAAGAGCGTAAGGAAAGATTAGCTAAACTTAAAGTTAAGACAACAGTCTCAGAAGGAGTAAACGATCTTACCAGGAGATTATCTGATATAGATGCTGTGTCAAACCACGCAAAAATGTGCGAAAAATTCTTGGAGACGGCTATCGCGGAAAAAATGGACGATACCTCAGATAGCAGAGAGTCTCCTAAAACAGATAATGAAAAATTAGTCGAACAGCCTGTTGGAGCACATAAATCCGAGTTTTTAGCTGGTCTTCACGAATTCAGCAACGTTGTCGGTGATATAAAGATACCATGCATCGATTCTAGTAGTAAAAATGAGAAACCAGATAAACCTGAAGATAAAACGATTGAATCAGAGATAATATCTGATAAGGATCTCAACAGTACATCATCAAGTACTGCAGCTGCTAGCAAAGGTAGGGAAAAACCAGAAGGTAAAGAAGACAGAATTAAAGCCATGGATGCTTTAAAGTCTAGTTATTTAGTTGCGTCTATAGAGAAGGCAAATGATAAAGAGAAGTTCTCGGATTGTCAAGCATCTGAAGAATCCACAAAGGATATGGAGGTTGATACGGTATATAAGAATGAAGAAACGAAATCTGAAGAAGTTATAGAAGAGAGAGCTGACACTGAACCATTGTACGAAAATATAGATGTTATTTGTAAGAATGACGAAGGTAAAGATATTTTAGGTGAGGACAAGTGTGATGCCTGAAAATGTTTTGGTTGTACTAGTCAAAGAATGTGCCTTTTTAAGTGCTAAAGTTTTTATACTAAGTTGGATGTATATGTGGTGCGAATTAATATAAAGCTGCCTTATGTGGAAATTCATTTTACTTATAATATTGTCGATTGCTATTTTTACGGGTATAGTAAAGTTTATTCACTTATTTTGAGGTGAGGCTGCATTAAATTCATAATTTGCTAAATAAGATACATTTATACCTGTACCATATCTAGCTTTGTATTTCTGGATTACATTCTTTTTGTTTTTGCATCCTTAAAATCGAAAATCTCTTAAAAATGTTTTTTTAACTCTTAATGTTGTCGGCAGGACCATATCAATGGTATTACATACTGTCCAAAACAGCTTAATTGTCGAACCTCAAATCATTTTTTTATTCGAAGATTAATGGTTTTAGAACCTATCACAATAGCATTTAATCATGAAGCTCTTATCCAGTTGGGATGTATTTAGATGTGTTGCTTGGTTTTACTGATTGTAGTATATCGAATTTTTGCTATAGGTGCCATTTTCATTGGGTTGACATATACAATATAATATAAAAAACTTAACATCTACATGATTCTTTAGATAATGATCATCTAATACTGTATGATGCGAAAAAAACGTTTCGTCGTTACTTTTTGACTCCCATATACCTTTAACAACCAAAATGTCATTAATCCGGTAACTGAAAAGTACACATATGATTTTCTGGTACTGATTTCATGACTGGTTAAATTTCTTTCAAGTATCGCTTTGAATGTTATAACCATAAGTTAATTATTATATGATCGAATATCAAGCAATGCCTTGCGTCTTTTTCAATCTGCTTCAATATGAAGATGTTAAACTTAAGGTTGCCAGTTTTGAGGTTGATCTGCTGTTGGAATTGGAAATAGTCTTGAAATAACTAAACATTTATTATTTTGGCCTCAATATCATGGATCTGTACAATCACTCATTTCATCTTTCTCGGAGTAAAATATACTCCTGTTCAAATGTATCGAAATATCGATTTCTATATGTCGTTACTGTTATTGAAGCATGCATATCATTAGGGTAGCTTTTATATGTTTGTTGTTAATGCATTTTGGTTATTTGTTGTTTGTTGTTGTCCAATAACAGCGCAGTCCGTTCAATAGATAATAACCTTCTAATAAGAAACATGTACGACAGCCATATGTATGTACATATAACTTTGATATGCTGCACCTTATTGTTGACAGTTAGTAATTTATTGCATACTCTTTTACTATTATTTTTAACTATATGATATTTAGAACCTTGTCTATGAGGCGCAGTATATTTTTCATGTTAAAACAATTCTATTGAATATTTTGATAACTGTCTACCAAACGCCAATTTTTCCATTTGCATGTTGATTTTATTTAACGAATAAATATGTATGTGTTTGTAATTAATTCTGTTGTTTTTAAGCTAATCTAATATTATCAATTTTTGTGATATCTTTAATAATAATTCTTTATATCTATATGTACCTGTTGTATACCCATATTTTTCATGTTAAATGATTCGAATAAAGTCAAGATGTCAAGATAGTTTACTCGTAAGAAAATGTACAAAAATATACAATATCAAAAATTTTATTGTTTAACTCTAGTAGAATGTTGTTCTCTTCCGTCCATTCAATTTGTTTTTGTCGCTGAATTGTGGAAGCGCAAACATCTATACTGATTTAACTTAGTATTTTCATTTAAAGATCTATTTTTTATTATTTATATCTCCTTCTCTTGTATTAGTCATCCATGTCACTGATCTTAATAGTTTTATGCTTTTGGAAATTTTACTCTAATCCTCTTTTTGTTTCTTAAGAATTGTGAATACGCAAACCTGTTTTATTTCACTACTAGATTTTTTTCCAGAGTACGGCACACGTATTTAAGGGTAAGGTGCAGGGGTCCGGACCCCCCCGAAACGTTATATAATGTCGTGTAAAAATGTAATCCACAAATTTGCCCGACGAAAGCAAATTTGAGTTTAAGATGGCAACTCAAATCTGGACCCCGAAAGGTCAAGCAAAATTAAAAGTGACACCCATAATATGGACCCCCCAAACCAAATCCTGGATACGTGCCTGTTACGGCATAAAAAATTTTGCCTAAACTCTCACGATTTCCATAAATCTTACTGCACAAGGGAAATACTTTTTCTAGGCTCATTTTTATACCTATGGGACAAGCATAAATTAGCGTTTTTAAATATCTCATCGGAAATTATGTAAAACTTTTGTTGTTTTCCATAAAACCTCAAAAAAATACTTGATCTTAAGTTTCATTGAATTGAATATCCCTGAAAATATATATTTTTCACTTAAAATAAAAACACAACCATTGCTCCCTCACCACTCTTTCAAACCATCGGAGATCTACAAAAAACTTTTCGATGATGTCTTAAATTTTCTCAGTCCAACCTATACGCCATCTGGATTTTGGTATACTAGCGTATTTGCATACCGATATGTAAACCAAGAAATTTTTGCTGTTTAGGCATGTTATTTGTAGATACGATGTGTTTCGAAACCTTACTTGTGGATCCCTTGAGTAATACTCTGGTAACGAAATGTTAACATGACATTTCGTTGCAGTCAAGGCAGGTTCATTTTGGAGTACGGTGTTGTCAGTTTCTGTCACATCCGGAAAAATGTCCGGCACAAAACAAAAAGAGATAACAGAAAACATCAAAATGCGTAGCCATAGACATAACAACAAATTGACTTATATTTGAAATATGACAACGTCGCTGAATGAACCCCGCCGTCTGGTAGATGTTGTCTAGGAAACAGAGACACAAAGAAAGCCACACTTGAGGGTCCCTTGAGTAACCCTCAAGTATCCCTTGAATAATACTTAAGGGATACTTGAGAAACGACTGTGAATACGGACCTCGAATCAGACTCCTTAACTGCATTTTCAGAATATCCTATTTTTATCCACAGTCGAGAAAATGAATCGCATCATCAGAAGCCGAACTCCAAGTGGAAGAGAAAACGCAAGGCCATTGTCATTTTTGGCAGAAGCAAAGAGCAAAAGTGTAACTATGTGAAGTATGTACACATGTTAAGATGGTTGAGCATTTATTTTTGTAAAATATCAAAATAAATAATTGTTTATAGCAGGTGTATAATAAAAATTCGGACATCCTTATTGGCTATGTTTAGGCATTCTAAATAAACTATCGACTTCATGTATACTTGAAGATAAACTTTACTGACATTTCAGCGACCTCTGTGGTCTTTGTTAAGAATAAAGAACGTTGTTTGACATGGGCTAGGATACAGCTTTTGTTGTTTTTTGCGGACTAACTAACGGTGACTGAAATATCAAATAACGCAAAGAGACAAATGTACTTTGAGCAAGGCCGAAATCTCATCAAAGTTTATCAAAGTCTCAGAAGTTAAGGGCCCCACAGACATCGTTCTTTTTCTTCAGGTTTGCACGACGTGCCAACCGATCACACTTATTTCGGTCCGTGTGTGCCGAAAAACCGTCGTTCCAAAAAATCTGTCCGAGCTTGATTTTACCCGTCGGTTTCGAACGCCATCGTGCAACTCTGTACATATGTGGCCGTTCATCGTGCAATCACAACGGGATTTTGCAGTGTCGCTCTGGTTGCCTTCGAGTAAGCGTATCTAGGGTTAGCGACACCTATCAAAAATGTGCGAAACACGGCAAAATATTTATTTAAATTATTGTTTTTCTATACTTAATAAAAATACAAATATTCTTACCTTGAAATAATCTTTCTTTAAAACCTGGTATATAGCCATACATGTTTCAGGTATAATTTGTCCTAAAGCTTGGGGAGATATCGCAACTGAAAATTTCAAATCCTCGTAGCTTCTACCCGTAGTAAGGAATCTCAATGTAGCTGTCAGACGTTCATGAGGGGAAATACTTTGTCTCATCCAAGTATCCTGTTTTTTTATTAGAGGTGCTACTGAATTAAGAAATTCTAAGTATGTTTCTTTATCCATCCTCAAATAATTGTACCAATCCCCTGGTTCCAGACGCAATTCTTCTAATAGATTTATATGGGAGAATTGGCCTGTTTTTAAAAGCCACTGTTTCAACCATTTAGAACGTTTTTTCTTGCTGTATTTCACTTTAATAGCTAAAGCCGCCGCCAATGCTAAAGTATTATCCATGTTAACGGACCAAAAATTTGCGAGAAACTGAAAGAAAACCGAACAGTGTGTGGAGGTATCGTTCAATCGGTTTAACCGACATCGGTTGGCACGTCGTGCAAACCTGATGAAAAAGAACGATGTCTGTGGGGTCCTTAACATTGGAGCTATCTAGAACCTTCAAAACGCTGGGTAATTTGAGTTAAAATGCACTGGGTAGTCCATAACTGGATGCCAAAAAGAAAGGAGGGCGTTTCAAATTGAACTGACTAACTGATGTTTCATGGTTTGAGGCTTATTAGCAGTTTCAATTTCTTTAATAACTTTTTACTTCATTCGGTAACTAAGCTGGTGACTATACAGGGTGTTTTTAAAGTTGGGACTTTCCTTTTCAGAAACATCTGCTTATGAAATAACAAAGCGGTAAATCATCAGCAGCAGAAGAATAAAAAATGGTAAGAAAATACTTACTATCCGTTCGCTGCGAAGTTTTAAGTACGGTCCTGGCCACATTAGTCTTATAGATATGGTTTGCCACGAGGCACGAGATACAGATCGACGGAGTGTAGGGTGAATACGGTCAGGGAAACGATCAGCATACACTCGCCAAGTCCGAGAGGCATTTTGATCACATTTTTGTTGTTTTTTAAGTCCGATGTAGCATATCAACAACTACAGACGTCAAACGCGCGCTGCTATCTACATCTATGCTCCATAGTAAACTGGATTTTTTTGTTTTTGCCTCTGTTTTGATCTAATCGCTCAGGGACGGAATTAGAAATGAGGATTTCATTAACGGTCAATATCTTGATGTCCCTAAACATATCGGTTATATGTTACTGAGAAAAATCACTCCTTTTGCCGAGTACTATATGCCGTCCGAAGAAAAGTCCCAACTTAGGAAACACCCTGTATAGTGTCCGTTCGTGCTTGAAGATGAAATCAAAGACTATAATGCTATTTTGAAGTATCTACATGTTTGTGTTGAACACGAATGATAATAATAATAATAAGTTTATTTGTTTTTTACTTTACGAAGAAAATATACTGACTCTTACCTCAAAAAGTGTGTTCGTTTCAAATGACGCTGCAGAAGGTAAAGCAACAAAATAAGAACAATCTTAAAGAACTGGTTTTAAGAAAGAGATGTATCACTAAATTTTTGTTGTTAAAAATAGAAGACAGTTCAAAGTAAATTGCAAACCTGGAAAGGGCAGCTGGTGCTATTTTTTGCACGCTGTAGGCTTCTTCTCTCGTTTGGACGTCAAAGTTTGGAACACATATAGGAGTGAAAATGGGATGATAGCAAAGATGTTGCTGTACAAACGTAAACAAAGTTAAATAGCAAACTTACTTCAAAATGCAGAGCCAAAACGGATAAGTTTTACAGAAAATTGTTACTAAATGGGGTTCGTTTACAATTAAATATGACGCAAAAACTATAATTTGGTAGTTTGGGCATTTTGACTGGAACTTTTATTGGAACTTTTCAAACTTGCTGTTTTTAAAGAGGTACTCGTGGTTCTTTGACCCGCCAATCCACGCGTACTGCTACTTCATGCATGTCGAACCTTCATTCTATCAAGTATATCATAAAATTCACTGTGACTTCTTATGATTACAATCGCTATTTACAATTACGCTGGGTTTCCACTATCTGGGTTAAAAATTCTCAGAACACGTTAAAGTACCAACATGAACGTGCTTTACTCAATGGAAAAGGAATTGGAAATAATCTACTTTGTTTAACGACATCAATAATTTTGTCTTGGGGGGGGGGGGGTGGGGGGATTTCTTGAAGGACTTAGGGTTTTTTCTATACACAGGGTGTCTCACGACGATTAAGACAAGCAATATATCGGAACTGGGCAAGAGTAGCGAATTATGATTTTTCTTATTACTGTGTCACCCAATGAGGTATTTGTTTTTGGTCACTTGACGTCCGATTCAAAATTATTAATGGGACACCCTGTATATTTGTGACTTTTTGTGTTCCTCCCGATAAAACAATTCCAACAAACTTGGGGTCTAAAGTTATTTATTCAAGAGCTACAGGTACTTAAAGGATGGTACCATTACCATTGATTACAACATGTACCCCATTACTTTGGTAGTGTTTCATAATGGTAGTGGTACAGTCCCAGAACTTGAAACAATTACAGACATTTGCAATTTAATGGTCATATAAATAAATTCATAGCAAAAGCTTTCTTAGTAAGCTTAAGGTTATTTATTCACAGATAAAAATATTGAATAAAACACCAAGCAGCTGTTATGCGATGTTATATAATAATATGAGATATCACTATCAACTTTTAACCGCTGTGAAAACTGTTATGTAGTTTGCAATGCATGCATATCAAAACACGACTCTAATAGAATTCAATCGATTCAAAATGCATGTGTATGTGCAATACCTAGAAGGCAACATGTGTCATCCTGCTTTTTATCAGAAATATGTTGGCTGAAAATGAGGGAACGAAGTTTGCTCCATTGTTGAGTCCACAAAATAATAAAAAACTGTATTCCAGTTTACCTACATGAAAATGAAAAAATCATTTACAGGGCTCAAACACATAGCTTATATTTGAAAAGCGATGACGTCATTTCAGCTCCTCGCCACAGAACTACAATGTTTCAAGAATCTTTCACCTATTGCATTAACAAGATATACAATAACCAGCTTCCACAAAATATCTAATACTTATCTGTATCGTCTTTGTAAATCTTTAATAGCTAATTTCGCACTTTGAAGTATGATTTGTTGTTAACCCGTAGCTCATTATTATCAACGAAACTCGAATGCAATATGCTTTTCATCAATTTTTTTTCTTTGTTAGGATAAGTTTAGGATAGGTAGGGTTAAGTGCAAGACCAGTAAGCCCAGTGGGATTTGGTGATGTTGAACTCCGCCTTTTGGAATGTATCTTTTAGTATATTTCAATAAATTTTACTACTACTTGACATTTCCTGAATTATTTAATGCTTCATTTGGTAGAGTTAAGTTGATGCAATCACCAACATCTTGATTAGGCAAACCACGAAAATGGAACGTACCAGTTCTTGTTTGAATCAGTTTTTCGACTTTTGAATTTAAACAATGAAAGCAAATATCAGAAGTGAGATAAAAAAGTTAGATTTCGACCATATTGGGCAGATATATTTTTTTCATGGTCAGCCTCCCGCAAAGGCTGAAAGCCTATGGCGCTGTAGAAGCGCTGCGAGAGGATAAGTATCGGTTCACGTTAGATTTGAAACGCTGCAGGTTGTAGAAGGATGAGCTCGCAGAGCTTCTCTAGTGTTCCTGGTTCGGACGGCCTTTGGTGCTATTATCTGGGAGAGCTCACTCGAACATCTTCCGTGATGGAATCTGTAAAACAGGGATAAGTCAGCCACCCTCCTTCGATGTTCCAGGCAGTGGAGGTCCTTTGTGAGGTTAGGCGTATCGATTAATCTAATTGCTCTTTCCTGGATAGTGTCCAGAAGCCTTAGAGAGTGTTCCGGAGCGCATTCCCACACATGGGAGCAATACTCCAGCGATGGTCGGATCTGTGCCTTGCAGAGCAGCAGCAGTTGCTCTGATGTATACAACTTCCTACAGCGGAACAAAACTCCAAGCTTCTGGGATGCCGTTTTAGCAATACTGACGACGTGGTCGTGCCAGGACATGTTATTGTTGATGTTGATCCCCAAAAGCTTGACGGAAGGTGATTCGACTGAGGGGTGGCTCTCCATTTCCAGGTTGGTAAGCTATCGTGAGACTTCTTTGTAAGTGTTGTTGCCTGAGTTTTTTGTACGTTGAACTGTATTTTATTTGCTAATCCCCACTCGACAATTGTTTTGATATCTGCGATGATCTGTGAGGCATGCTGCTGTCGCCGACGTACCGTCTTCTGGGATGATGTAGGAATACCTAACCTGACGTCTGAAATCGACCTCAGACGAGCGAGATGTTGAGCATCTTACTTGCATAAATATAGCTGCGTTTCTTGATCTATAAGTTATTCTGAAAGATCAAGTATTGAAAAAACGAATATATTACACTAAGATAAGTTACAAAAATAATCCTAACATAAAAGAAACATTCAACAATAAAGTTCTGTAGGAGTTTGGGGTACACTCCAGACAGGTAATAGGAGATCGCAGATCAATAAACAATTTTCTTGGTGCAGGCATTATGTAGCCTAACTTATTTACATGTAAAACAGCCCCATTTAACGTAGGACGGTTACCCTACTATCCATATAAACATTAAGGTAGGTACAGAATGGCTTCAAGCGTTTCTTAAGAATAGTGTTGATATTGTTGTTGCTGTTGTTGATGGTCCTCTCTTTGGACTGGAACTTCCTGTAATAATAAGAAATAATATTGTTAGAAGACTATAGACAGAAAGATGCTAGAATTTTGAGAAGCGGTGGCGCCAAAGAATAATAAAGTAGCGAGGTCCCTCCGACATTGTTTCTAACCACTCGTTTTCAAATTTTGTGCGGAAAAGATAATTTGTAATAATACTTTAAGTTACTTGCCCTGAAAAGGTATTTGTATTCGTGAAAGACTTCTCTTTGGATTAAAATGATTTCACCCCGACGACAAGAATATGATTTACTTCCAAGGAAAAAAAAGGGAACTTTGAATAGTTGGCGACAGTTCTTTTCAATTACTTTGTAACTAAACAATCGAACCATATCTTGTAAAATAATAATTAATGTTTGCACTAGCTGTGAACTTTACATAATTCCATTAATACCAAGACCAGAAATAGGTATATGCATGCCTCGAAAATAAAATCATTGGTTATAGACCATCATAAAATAAACTAAAAATAAAATGAAGTAAATTATGAACCATAAAAATTAAGAAATATATTTTAGTGGTAGGTACTAAACACTAGTACTATGTACTACTAAAATATATCTACAACTTGAAAAGCATGCAAAATGACACCGTAAAATGTACAATCAGGAGCTTGGAGACATTTATTGACATTATTCAACATGTTTGGCTCCTCTAAAACATTATTTCAGTGTCCAAATATAATTAATGATAATTCGAAATTGAAATGCCAAGTTTGTATAAACTGAACCACTAGGTACTTGAAAAATTAGGTACAGGCTGTAGATTGAACCATTTAAAAAAGTATTACGTCGTACCAGAAATGTATCCAAGCAGGTTTAAAGCCTCTAAAAAATGTTTATTTTCATTTATTTTGACCTCTAATTTGAACAAGAATAAAAATAAAGTAAATAAAGACAGTTATAGCAAATAAAATTTAACTTTTTGGCCGTAATCTCTAACGTATATGCATTTTAAATACATACAGGTTTCAATGAAGCTTTGCTCTACTACGTTTAAAAAAATTAATAAGCCAGACGTAGAAAAATTGAAACTACGTTGTGCCAAAGACACAACGCATTGATAGACAGACATACTTAAGAGAGTGATATGATATGTACACCTTATGTCTCAAAATAATACAAAGCGATTCATACCATATTGCAGCAAAACAATATTGCCAGAAAAATTATGATAGAAAATTAAAAATATCCATAATAGTAAATTCTTCGGCCAGCAATGACTTTCACAAAAAAGAAATTTATACCTGAAGGTACTGCTGGGGATCCGGGTGGACATACTTTTGCGGAAGTTGGAACTGAGGCTGTGGCTTGGGAGTCTTCACTACAATGTCTGTTGGTTGCCTAGTAACCTGAAATTCAAGTTAAATATAAATAATAAAAATATATCAAGTCATTCACAATTAACCGTTAACCGACTATTTTTTGTTGCTTATAGTAGCTTTCACTGTTGTTTAAATCCGTTTTCAGTTCATTTATTTCTCAGTTATATGTAAGCATTCTTCAGAACAGGATTGATCGGTGTTGTGGCATTAACTAAAATATCTTATAGCGTGTGAAAAACTTAGGTATAGAGAAAAAAATGTCAGTATTAGAGGCTCAACAATTAATTGTGTTATGAGATTTGCATTTGACTTTCGTAAATATATCGATCTACTTACCTCTGCCTTGAAGCCCTCTTTTGGATCTGCTGTATAATGTACGGTTCTTAAGAAGCCATCAGAGTCTACAACGGAGTAACTGCCTGTTATTTTCTTTCCATCACTTTGTTCTTTTCGATTTTGGTAATTTGTGTAATGATCATCTTGAACGTCAAAGCCGAATTGATAGGGATTTGGAGGAATCTGTAAATATTGATATGGAAATTGATATAAGTAGTAGTAGACGGTTCCCTTGTTTTGAAAACTTATTTTATATTGCAAAGTATTGTTGAATGTGAGTAAATTGATGTTTTGTTCCACTTTTATCAGTAAGATCTAATAATTCATATTTTTTAGTTATTTGGCAGCTACGACTCTACTTTTGTATCTTAAACCTTCTAACACTTTTTCGCGCAACTCATTCTGAATTCGTGGTGTTCCACCATTTTCGTCTTCTATTATCTCCTACACTATCATGTCCTCATTTTTAAAATACTACAATAATTTAAGTGCAACAGTGTTTCTAAAATAATTTTAGTGTACTATAGACAATCATATCTTAAGACGAAAGAAGTTTAATTTAGAATTTTTTACTTGTCTGTCATCACATCCCGTTATAGCTCGGGAAATATCAGATCTGAACTTAGTACTTTATACAACAAGTACGAAAAGCCTTAATTCTTGGAAAAGTTCATCCCGATGATGACAGAAATATCAAAAAACGAATAGTATAGAAAACGCGGGATCTTCTTCTTTGTCCTTGTTGTGATTTAAGGAGGGGGTAAAATTGGGTACGAGAAAATGGAGGGTTAAAACAACTTGATAGTCCCTAAAAAAGCTTTGCTATTATTGTAATATCCCGGCTTGAATTGTTTTATTCCGTAATATCATGTATTTCTCAAACGTGGCACAGTATCCTGTTGTTTGTCTTTGAACAGATAATAATTCCAAAGCTATATCTTAGACCTTTTTGTACATATGGCAGTTATCTATAACTTTAAAACAGACTAAAGCTATCGCTGGGAAGTGGCAATGAAACAGCAAGGTGTACCCTTAATACTGTAATACGAGCTTTCAGGATCCTTTGATCCCTTCTTCAGGGAGAAGTTTGGTGAGCTTGTTGCTGGATGATGTTATAAAAAAGCCATAATAAGCATAGATACATCAATACGTGTAAAAGACGTTGAAACACTAATAATTCAAAGTAGTAAAATGTAAAAAACTTTAAAAAGCTTAAGATTTTTCTTGATTAGAAAAATGCAAATTTTGCCAAAATTTCAGCAGTACTAGCAGACACTCTATATCTAACCTAACATAACTAATGCTTTGCGCATTTGCCTCTGTAAGTGCAAGTTGAAACCAGTTGGCGCCAACATATTTTTTCTGCGTGAATTTGATTGCAAAGAAAAGAAATAGGTTATAAATACGAAACATTAAAGCAAAATCTTTCCCCTCTACTTTTTCCTTCTACCTTACCTTTAAAGGAAATAGAAAAAAAATCGACTTTCAGATAATGAGCTTTTCGGGCGATGTATAATATCTACATACCGAAAATCCAAGTTACTGATTTCCGTCGGTCTGTCTATCTGTTTGTCGGTTCATCTGTCTGTCTGTCTATCTGTCTGTTTGTCTGTCTTTTGGCGTTTGTCTAGCCTCGTGATCTCAGTAACCGCTGCATGGATTGTAATGAAATTTGACTAGTGATATGCTGTAGGGTCATAGTAGGTAATGCTGCTATGATTTTGAAAATCGGTGTATGAGCGCAAATTAGCAAAAAACAAAAAAAATCGAATATTCCTCAAACTTAGTTTTTAGGCGTCTTAGGGGTTCCTGATGATTTTCTACATTTTTGGGGGGCTGAAATTGGGGTGGTTAGGGGGGAGGGGTTATAAAACTTGAAAATTCGTTGTAATCACAATAGGCTGTCGTTTGACCTGTGAAGCAAGTACTTAGCAGCTTAATACACTTTTTTAGGTCCATCCGCGCATGGTCCTGCCTATTACGGAAACCAAGGGACTTCATAGAAGTATTGCTTTAGTTCGTTCTGTATTCTGTAACCTGGAAACTGTTGAATTTATTTTAATGAAATTTTGACACAGTTTTATTACCAGGGCGAGGATGCTTTTTAGAAACCGTGTCGGTATCGATGCAGCAATACCTACTCAAAGAATTAGTAATATAAAAACAGGTCAAACCTCGTTTTTAGCCATTTTAGGGGTTAAATGGTTTGCCCTCAATCAAACAAAGCAAGTTTTCAAAAGCTGTCAAAGATGAGATACAATAATTATTCAGAATGGTCTGACGAATATTCCCTCAAATTTTTGCCGCATCTTTTAAAAACACCCTGTAAATTGAATCAGCATGGCAATGCGAAAGTTTAAAACAAAATGAGAAAAACTTAAAAGTACACCGCTTTAAATTACATTATGAAATTAGCTTAAAACCCGCTCTCGTTGTTATCTGCAAATATCTGCAGTTACGCAATAACTAGTCCACAATCCACTCACAATAATGCAGTTCGGGTCAGCCACTGCGTTCACGTAATCTCACATTCAGGTATTTTGTATTTTCACCGAAACTGCAATTGAGAGTAAGTTTTATATATGTAGGTGTAACCAGAAGCCAGACCATTACCAACCACATAACAAGTTAGGCACGTTTACAGACGTCTATCCTGAAAGTAACACTCAATGAAAAAAATGGAGTCAAGTTGATTGACTCAGTACTTCCCACACATTACTGTGATATCAGCTTATTATTTTCCCATAGCATGAAGCAATGAAGTCAAGTTAATTGACTCAGTACTTCCCACACATTACGGTAATACCAGTTTATCATTTTCCCATAGCAACCAATTTTTCAGTTTTACAACCCCCCATCCCCCAACTACCTCAATTTCACCCCCATCCAAAAAAGTAGGAAAATGATCCGGGACCCCTAAAGCGCCTAGAGACGAAGTTTGATGTGTTTCTGTATTTATAGTTTTTTGGTTATTCCAGCACCACCACTGACACGATTTCTAAAAACCATACGTGTTTTCCATCCTCGCCAAGGTAATAATACTGTGTCGAAATTTCATTAAAATCAATTTGGTCATTTCCAAGTTACACGATACAGAACGATCTAAAGCGATACTCGTATCTACATCACAAAATTCTATGTCCCTTGGTTTCTGTAATACGGAAGAAAACGTTAGGAAGGACCTAAAATGCGTATTATGCCGCTAAGTCTTTCTTTCACAGGGAATGGACAGTCTATTATTATGAATACAACAAATTTTTCAGTTTTTCAACCCCCCGCCCCCCAACCACCCCAATCTCACTCCCACCAAAAAAAAAATAAAATGATCAGGATCCTCTAAAGTGCTTAATACAATGAAGTTTGAGCTGTTTTCATATTTTTAGTTTTTTTATTAGATCTGCACTGCCACTGGCACGATTTATAAAAAAAACATACGCATTTTCATCCTCGACACGGTAGTACTACTGTGTCAAAATTTCATTGAAGTCACTTCAACAGTTTCCAGGTTACACAATATACTACTTGCTACTTACTCCGCCGCCCCTGTACCGATTCTCAAAATTATAGCAGCATTATCTACTACGACCCCACAGCATTTCGGTACACAAATTTCATTGTAATCCATGCAGCGGTTACTGAGATTACGAGAGTAGAAAAACGCGAACAGACAGACAGACCGACAGACCGACAGACCGACAGACCGACAGACCGACAGACCGACAGACCGACAGACCGACAGACCGACAGACCGACAGACCGACAGACCGACAGACCGACAGACCGACAGACCGACAGACCGACAGACCGACAGACCGACAGACCGACAGACCGACAGACCGACAGACCGACAGACCGACAGACCGACAGACCGACAGACCGACAGACCGACAGACCGACAGACCGACAGACCGACAGACCGACAGACCGGCAGACCGACAGACCGACAGACCGACAGACCGACAGACAGACCGACGGAAATGGGTGACGTGGATTTTCGTTATGTAGACATCATAAAACGCCCAAAAAGCGTATTATCTCAAAATCGAAAATTTTCGCGATCACAATACTCCCCTCACCTATCGGTGTAGGAAGTGAAATCGAGATATTTTAATCTAATAATATCAAAACATATTGAGTTTTTCAAATATCTTTTATTTCGTCTCCAGAGGACGCTCGTGCCAATTTATGGATTTTTATTTTGAGAAGTAATGGCCCTACCGCTTTTTACGATACTGGAAAGTTATTATTGTTAGTTCCTTATTATCTGTTCTCTTAACTATTTATTCATTTAGCGTATGACACATGAAAAAAGTCATAAAAAAGCCAAACTTTTTTTTGTTTTTTGCGATCTAAATGGTCACTAGTAGTAAATAGTCGTAGGTTATAGGGTAACATCGAGCCTGGAAATGCATTCTGCGGCTGTCCGCTTGGCTTGGAGGAAGTCCTTGTTGCCTGGATATGCTCTAAGGCCACATTTTTTTACTACATGCCTGACAGTTTGGCGTTCCACTCCATAGTCGCATGGTGGGGATTCGCCCTTATTCCATTTGAACAACTTATCAGCACACACTCCATACGACGTGCGAATTCTGTTTAGGGTCGCCCATTCCTTCCGGTGGGCCTCAAAACAAGGAGTTCTTGGCCAACAGTTAAATTATATCGTTCACTTCTGGTTTTTGGGTCGCCCAAATTTCTGACCAGGGCAGGGTTAAAACCATCAGAACCGGAAACGGGGTTGCAAAGCTAGTGTAATTGGTGGTCTTCTGGACCTTAATCTGCGCAAGGCACTCCATACTCCATGAGGTTCCACATAATTTTTGCAGGATGTCATTTCCGATGTTTACTTTGGCTGCGATGGACAGAATATGTTTTTTAAACAACAATGTCCTATCCAGTGTTTGCCATTTCATTGTTAAGGTGAAAACATGAATATACGATGTTATTGTTTTGCTCATACTTGCGAAGCATCTGATACAAAGCTTCTGAATTATCTTATTCTTCGTGTTAGCAGCAGTGTTTGTTAACACGTGTTGTTGGAAGGAAAGAGTTCTGTATTGGGCTAG
Organism: Callosobruchus maculatus; assembly: GCA_951848785.1. NCBI lineage: Eukaryota > Metazoa > Arthropoda > Insecta > Coleoptera > Chrysomelidae > Callosobruchus > Callosobruchus maculatus. The sequence continues at coordinate 5,667,368 of CATOUR010000029.1, forward strand.
CTTTAAAAAGTGCTGGTTACCACCAGAAGAATAGAAAAGTGTTTCACGAATAATCACTTTTTGAGGTGCCCGTCAATTTTTTTTAAATGGTCAGTAATCTCTAAATCCCTAAGAACTCTGCTGCTGCCGGACATATTTTCAAAAGCAGTAATGGTGTTTAATATCTGTCGCATTAGTTATTAGGAAATGAGAAACATGTGGATGTTATGATACGCCCACTGCTGCACTCGAAGGCGTTCATAAGATAGATACCCCTCGAGTCTCCCCCCCCCCCCCCCCGATCATGGATTATGGAATGTAACAGGAACGAGCTCCGCATTCTGAACGGGACATGGTCGTCTGAGGAACCATATGCGGAAGTTGGGTGTTGAACAAACTCCAGACTGTCGCTTCTGCTACGTGGAGGACGAAACAGCGGAGCATATTCTTTGCTCCTTTCCATTACTGGATAGCACTAGGTTCCAGACAATTGGATTTGCCCAATTGGAACCTCATGACTCAAGTTTCACCCTTCACATTGGTCACCTTCTCTAAGAGGTGCGGACTGTACGGTGAACTCTAAAAAGGTGTGAGCCACAATAGACACAACAGAGTCGCAGTGGAAGGAGGCAGCGCTGCCCCACTCACTTTGAACCTAACCTAACCTATGATACGCCCAAAAATCATATCATCTGTATTTCTCGCAGACTACAATACTTCTTCCGCCTATTGGGAGGTAACGTCAAGGTTCACAGATCATTGACTTATCAGTATTCCTCGTTTATTATTATATAAGCGGAAATCACTTTATCTATTAGCAGCACGAATCAATAGATCCATATCCTTCCGTGACTTGTATGTAGATAGCTATTCCGGTCATTCATTAACTTGTTATTTATGGACGATTTAATGAACAGTGTTGACTGGTTGGTAAGGGAGTATATCAAACATGATCGACATTAATAAAGTCGTGTCAAAAAACTTTGTAGACGCTAATATCTTGGTTGTTGTTTTACTTTTACTTAAATTTAAATATGAAGCTAACGTTCTTAATAGTTCATTATTGCAAAGTTTACGGAATACATATACCTAAGTTGGATCACTCTCCGTCGGCACTTTGAAGATCTCACATCAAAGCGATGCCGCGGCCTCACAGGTCAGTTAGTTTTTACGTTGGCTTTTGCCCAAGTACGAGGGTATTTTAGCGGGGACTTGCTAGCTGATGACACAACAATTTCCACCTCGGCTGATAGCCTGGAAGAGGGTCTGGAGACATCCATGGCTGCACAGGTAAGGGCTGAGAATTGGTTCCATGCTAACAAACTATTACTAAATAAAACGAAGACTACAAGGCTAGTGTTCTCACTTAGAGATATTGGTGATATGGAGCAGCAAAGTGGTGTTAAATTCCTAGGTGTGTATTTAGACCCTAAACTTCAGTGGGACCTACATATAGACAAAGTATGCAACAAACTTAGCAAAAATTTATTTTTATTACGAAACCTAAGGTACTGTGTTTCACATGACATACTGAAAGTTGCATACTATTCACTATTTCATTCGCACCTGTCATATGCAATACTTGTCTGGGGTCATTCAACAGCAAACAGGTTGTTTGGTATGCAGCGTAGGGCAGTTAGGCTTTTGGCAGGACTACATTATAGAGATGATTGCAGCCAGGCTTTCAAATCCCTAAGAATACTTACACTGCCATCACTGTATATCCTAGAATATCTTTCTTATGTAAGGCAAAGGTCTGACTTATTACTGACACATGAGGATGTTCATAGTCATGACACAAGGCATAAGCAATATCTAATTCCTGCCTACTGGAGGCTGAAGAAGTGTCAAAATGGCCCGGCTTACTGGGCAATTAAATTTTATAACAAATTATCAGAAGATATTAGAAAGTTACCTTACGATCATTACAAAAATAGAATAAAGAATATCTTAATGCAAAAAGCCATCTACTCTATAGATGAGTTTATGCAACATTCATTCAATGAATAAATAGTTTAATTCATGTTCGCTAATTATAGATATTTTTAATTCTTATATTATTTTTAAGTGTATATGTATTATATAAATTTTATTGATGTACAATTTTAACACTATTTACTAGTTTTTAAAAATTATTTGACTTGTGTGAATGTGACCAGGCATGCTGACACCAATAAATGATCTGTATCTGTATCTGTAAAACGCCTGGGTTTTACGTATATACGAGGGTCATTGAAAGACTAGGTATTGACAGCGGATTTAGACATACAAATACATAACGTTTATTTTGCTAATACACTAAGTTATATAAATGGATATCAAAAATAAAACCTCGTAAAACTATTACTAATGAATCTCAAAAGATTTCACATATTGTAGCAATTTCGTAGATAAGTAAAAATTGGTTCAAAGGTGCTGTATAGTATTTTTACCTTAATGCTTTGTTTATTTGGCTTATTTTTGAGACCACAGCTTATAAAATTTACGGTATAGTATATACGAACTCGTATATACAATTTTAAAAGCTAATCATGTGGAAATGCTTTACTTGGATGTGAATAAATTATTTTTGACATTTTGCTTTTCAGTGTCATTCCAATTGCTACTGTAGAAACTAAATTGTTAAAGTTATCAATAAAAATATTTCCGAGCTCTAAAATATAATTTAGAATGTCCCTGGGTGGTATGGTAAGACCACCGAATAAATACATATGTTGTCTCACTATACGCTCTTAGCGTGGTACAATCGTTTAAGTACCTGTAGGTCTTGAACTAAACACTTTAGACCCCAAGTGTGCTAGTTTGTTGGAATTGTTTTTTCGGGAGGAACACAGAAAGGCACAAATGTACAGGGTGTCCTATTAATAATTTTGAATCGAATGTCACGTGACCAAAAACAAATACCTCATTGTGTAGTACAATGACAAAAAAAGACACAACATCTGCTCTAAATTTACATCCTCAAAATTATAATTCCTTTACATTTCAAGGTTTACCACAAAATAAGCATGGATCTGATTGCCATTTTCCATCCGTTAATACATTTAATTGATAAAATCAAACTTCTAAAAATACTATCCATTTCCTGCAAACAAATCCGAGATAACAAAATCCGATATTTTTGAGACACTGTATAGACTTCGCGTTAAACACGTTCAACCTCTAGTTCGCGCCGCCCCGTATCTCCCGGCTGACGTCGGTACACTGCTACCGGTGTACCGGGGTGACGGGGCAAGGGACAGGCTGTTTTGATATTTTTGCGGAGTGATCCAACTTATATGTATTCCGTAAACTTTTTCCGTAAACTTTGATTATTGTCATTTCTGATATATCACTGATGCAATTCTTATTGATTACGCCTGAGTCCAAGTGTTATGGAATATGGGTCTAGCCACGTAATCTCAGTAACCACTGCATAAATTGTGATGAAATTTGGGTAGCGATATGCTGTGGGGTCATAGTAGGTAATGTTCCTATAATTTCCAAAATCGGTGCATGGGCGGCGCGGCGGGGTAATTAGCAAAAAACAAAAAATTTAAATACTCCTCAAACTTCGTTTTTAGGGGTTCCTCAGCATTTTCTAATTTTTTGGGTGGGGGTGAAATTAGGGTGGTTTGGGGGGTGGGGGGTTGTAAAACTGAAAATTTTGTTGTATTCATAATAGGCTGTTCACTAACTTGTGAAAGAAAGACCTAGCCTCATAATACACTTTTTTAGGTCGATCCGAACATTACCTTGCCTATTACAGAAACCAAGGGAATTTTCTGATGTACATATTATACATGTGAGTATTGCTTCTGATCGTTCTGTATTGTGCAACAAAAGGAAACTATTGGATTGATTTTAATGAAATGAAATAATGCCGTAGCGTGGATGGAAAACGTTTATGCATTTTAGAAATCGTGTCAGTGGTGGTGCAGCATTAATAGAAAAACTAAAAAGCATAGAAACCCCAAACTTCGTTTTGGGACGTTTTAGGGGTTTCGTGATCGTTTTCTACTTTTTTTGGGAGGGGGTGAAATTAGGGTAGTTGGGGGGTGAGGGATCATGAAGCTCTTTTTTTGAATTCATAATAGGCTATCCATTGACCTATGAAAGGAAGACCTGGCAGCATAACACAATTTTTTTGGTCAGGCGGGCGACGATTTGGTTACAAAGGGATCTCAGACTATAGATTCATGCTATGGGAAAATAATAAACTGGTATCATTATATATGATGTTCATTTATTCTTTTATTCTTCTTAAATGGTTGGCATCAGACATTAGTCGCTTTTTGCACCAAATAATATGAAATTTCATTCAAATCCAGAGTCCAGCACTTTTACAAAAATCTCCAACACTGTTATTTATACACGTCTCCCCTCCCAGACTCCATTCATTTATCCTGATGAAAACATTAAACAAAAACTGTACCACTCTGGTTACCATTCTTTTTATCTTTACTTCCCACACCGACAGGTGAGGGGAGTATTGTGATCACGAAAATTTTCTATTTTGAGATAATACGCTTTTTGTGATGTCTACGTAAGGAAACTCCACGCGTACAGACAGACGGACAGACAGACCGACGAAAATGAGGGACGTGGATTTTCGTTATGTAGGCATCATAAAACGCCCAAAAATCGTATTATCTCAAATCAAAATTTTCGCGATCACAATATTCCCCTCACCTATCAGCCTGGGAAGTAAAATCGTCATTTGACGTGGTTTCTTTTTCAGTCATTTCTACCACGTAGTCTTTACTATATTTCTGGGAAGTATTGTTGACGGTCTTTAGTTTCCGAATACTTTCCGTATTTAAACTTGAATAGAGACAGCACAAGGAAAGCAGACATTCATAAAATGGTTAATCGACTAACAAATAAATACCTACTTGTGACTATATTCTTACAAAAAAGAAATAAACAATATCAGGTAAAAGCAGAATGTGATGCATGTTTGGCAATTCTAGTGACGAGTAGAACCTAATGAGTGTTTACTGATTGACATTACCAAAGTTTACGGAATATTCCGTAAACTTTGACATTACTCTAACCCAATATATTTGAATCTGTAATCTGTTGTGTACACGGAAGATGCTATCACAACAATATATATTTTTGAGTGCACTATAATCTTATATTTAACTAAAAACAAGGAAACATTAATTAACTGCTCTTTATAGCACTGGTTTGTAGAACAGTAAAAATATATGTTGGTCAAGTGAACGCTTTGCTTCAAGCTACATTTCATTTTGTTTTAGTGGCATGATATAATTACATATCTGCACTTATTATGCTTATTGTTATAGACAGTTCAACTATTATGAGAGTTTATGCAAACGCCAAGATACATTCCTAATGCAGAATATGTATATCACAGAAAACGGTATCGTGTATAATTTGTGAAAGCTATATGTACGAATCAATAAACACAAGGTGTCTGCTCTTAATCATTTATAATTAACAATATGTGAAAGTGAACGTTGTAACTACCATCTGTATCAGCTTCACATCCATGACAAAACATTATTCGTATTCGTACTGTCATTATCCGGACCCGTATGTGAAATATTTTTTATTGTATTGTACGCTGGAAAGATATGGCATATAATTTATTTTATTATATTTTTTCATTATTTTTATACAGGGTTATTCACGTTATTTGACACGGAGCATTATGGCTAAAGTATTTGATAAAAAAGAAAATAATAATTTCGGATGGATAGAGACCCATAAACGCTACATTCTAAAAATATCTTCATGTTATACAGGGTGTCCCAGAAACACGAAATGTATCAAAGTTATGTTTTTTTAAATGGAGCACCCCGTATATTATTGCATATTTGAATTCCTTGGTGAAATCTAGTGTGACTTTATGTATCATACATGGGACCTAAAGTGAACCGTTTAGGTGTAAATCACCATTTTCGGTATAAGTATGTAGATATCAGGAAAAAATTGAATATCGCAGAGATTATAAAATGTGGAAGGCTGTGACTTTGCCGTATTACTAAGCATAAAATGCGTCAGCTTTGATGAGACTCTCAAATTGAAATTACATTTATGCTTGGAGAAATCGGTCGATTAATTAAGGAAACTTCGATCAGCGATAACTTGATTTTTCTGAATCTGGATATGCAATAATATACGGGGTGCTCCATTTAAAAAACATAACTTTGATACATTTCGCCTTTTCGGGACGCCCTGTATAACATGAAAATATTTTTAAAATATAGCCTTTATGGGTCTCTATCCAACCGAAATTATTATTTTCCTTTTCATCAAATACTTTAGCCATAATGCTCCGTGTCGAATAACGTAAATAACCCTGTATAATACATTTTTTGAGGGATAAATACAACCGCCTATAAAACTTTATCAGTAACGTCAGCAGGATTTAGAATGTTAGATAGGAATTATTCAAAAATATTTCTTGTTCTGCATCCAAAAATGAAAATACTCAATGAATTTGCATCTATCCCAGCAGTAGTGTCTTTTTACGATCCTACTATGCTGATTTTGCAAAAAGTTTGAACTCACGTATTTTTCCTCTTCGTCATCCTGCTTGTGCCTATTTTGATGGAGTGAATACTGTGGAGCTTGTGAAACCCTGTACTGTGGTTGGGCGGGCACGTGTTGACTATATTGCTGATGTTGCTGTTGTTGTTGATGCTGATAATGCTGAGGCTGAGGCTGAGGTTGAGGTTGTGGCCTGTACTGTTGCGTTTGTGGTACTAATACCTGAAAGAAAATGGAATTGACATATTGATGTTAAAGCATAAAATTGGATCAAAGAGTCTCCCTTCTCAGTTTAGCATTTTACTTCCCACACTGACAGACAGACCGACAGACAGACAGACCGACAGACAGAGTGACGTGGATTTTCGTTATGTAGATATCATAAAACGTCCAAAAAGCGTATCACCTCAAAATCGAAAATTTTCGCGATCGCAATACTCTCCTCACCTATCGGTCTGGGAAGTAAAAGGGATATTTGGATTAAAAATTTGTACACAGCTTGGCAGTACCATCTCTAGTACACATGTAATACTTTTTGTTCATTCAGACCTATACCATTACCTATATGGCACCTCTAAAAAACTCTAGACGTGTAAAAACTGTGTGAATTCAGAAACGATGATATCTGTTGCAAATGTGGCGAGAGACCAGTTAGTTGTATAAAAGAAATGAACTGGCTGTGTAAAGATGCCCCCTAGAAGACGGCAGCCCCAGTTTACGTAGTTAAACCCCTTTGAACCGTCGGATTGTAAGCCAACGAGAACGTGGTGCCTCTTTGAGAGCAAAATTGCTGTAACCATAGGGCGTAGCGTGGTTAAAGTTGTAGCAACATGGCACCCATGAATTGCAGAAGAGCGAATGCAGCGAGCCAGAGGTTCTGGAGTATGTACATAGAAGAACTACAGACCGTCAATATCGCCATCTGCGACTACTGGCCCTTCGAGACAGAATCCGATCCACTCGAGCTGTTGCTGACGCTTGGTATGTAGCTATAGGGAGGCCCATTCCAATCCGCATGGTGTACCACAGATTGAGTGAAATAGGCTTAGGATCATATCGTCCGCATCTAGTGCTTCCACTCACTGCACATCATCGTTGACAACGGTTAAATTGGTCCGAAGAACACCGACGATGGCATGCTGAGTAGCATCAGACGGCCTTTTCCGACGAGTTCAGGTTTTGTCTGGGGGCACATGAAATCGTCCTATTGGTTTGATGGTTTGGGATGCCATTGCATTCAACAGCGAGTCAACTTTACTTGTGATTCGTGGCACAATAACGGTGCAACGTGATGTGAATGAGGTGTTAGAACCAATTGCCGTTCCATATGTCCGAGGCTTCGAAGAGAGTTTCTTCCAGCAAAATAATGCACGTCCTCATATTGCAAGGGTATTGATGAGGTTCCTACAGGAAGCTGAGGTCAGGGTACTCCATGATCACCAGATTTATCGCCAATTGAAAAAGTATGGGATTGCATGGGTCGATAGACAGGTGATTTACCCAATCCTCCGACTACGTTGGACGAACTGGAACATGCTGTGAGGGCAGCTTGGGAGGCTGTATCTCTAGAGTTTATTAACAACGAGATTACGAGCATGCCGCGTAGGCTACAGGAGTGCATTCGTCAACATGGAGTGCTACTCAATTCAGTGGCGCTTCTAGGAAGTTTGTCTGGGGGGTAGTTACTTTATGGATAATGTTATGGGCGCCGCCAAGGAGAGGGGGGGAGAGGGTACAATAAACATCTTGTCAAATGAAGATATAATACGGTAACAGATGAATATTTATGAAATTAAAATTTTTCAGCCGCAAAGATTAAATTAAAATTTTCATCATCATAGTCACGATGTCTTAACAGACAAGTTGTGAACTCGTAAAATGCATTAAATCGGAGCTAGAGTATACATTACACAAGTATTTTCCATTTTGTTATTATAAGGAAAATTAACAAAACAAAACACATATAATAACAGACTTATTATAAATAATGTAAACAGAAAAATATATTTAAAGCCATAAACATAAACAGTTAAATTTCAATGCATCTTATTGCATCTTATTTTTAATTAATAAGTTTTGTTCCGTGTTCTCGGGGGGGTAATTACCCCCTCTACCCCACTTGGAAGCGCCCTTGCCACCCATTGTTGATCTGTTGTATTTTTTTATAAACTAATTATGACAACTGAGTTCATTAATTATTGTATTTGGTCCCACCGCATTTCATCAATTGCAACCCTTTTTTTCTCAATGTTTGTTCAACTGCAATGACCTGTGTGAGTTCAGTTGATGCAAATCAATATGATTCACACCACTCGTTTTCAGTTAACCTGGTACAGCCATAATTATTCATTTCAACTCATTAGTGAATGTATTTTAAAAGGCAACTATTGTCAAACAAGGAAAAGAGAAAATACCACCATAACTTTGACTCCCAGAGTCCTGGAATCGGCGCCTAAAAGTGACACATCATAATAATAACAAGTCGACACTGACTGCAGTCTTGTCTATATCCAGTACGTACAATAATCAGGGCCAATTTATTACAATTTTCGACGATTTTGATTTTATTGCATAAAAAGACTCTACGTGGGAACCCCGATACTATAATAAAGGGTCTGAATGCCAAGAACGCCGGAAAATAATACATTTTTTAGTTTGTAGTTAGCTCCGGGTCTGAACACTGCAGGTTATTGTAGGGAACACGGGTCTAATTGCCATCAGTGGAACGTAGCCATACACATTATGAGGCGATATTCCGTATATTCCCTCCATTTCTGTAGTTTGTTATTACCACAATGGGATGAAGAAAAAGGAAAATAAAATAGAGGCAAAAAAAGGTTGGAAAGTTTCAAAAATGAAAGGAAGAGATTTAGAACAAGTGTAGTGAATTCATACCACGAAGAGGGAAGGAAATTAAAGCAAAAACTTATCCCTATATGTATAATCGTCGCAGAAGTTACATCTATACATAGACCCTTTGTAGCTGAATTAACTTTTGCACATATGTAGATACCTTTGTATTGCAATGTGTATTTATAATTTTTAATTTTGCTTGATTTCAAGTTTTTTCTTGATTTCAAGTTTTTTCTTGATTTCAAGTTTTTACATTCAGTATAGTATTGAACTAGAATAACTGTACACCAATTTTTTGTAAAATATACCATTATTTTCCAATAAAAGCAGATTTTCTCAATTATCTTTGAAATCAGAAAACTCAGGCACAACACTTTCAAAGTAGTCTCACGCTGGCTTACCAACAGTTGAAATGGAGGGTCACCCCATAGACGAGTCACCTTGCGTCTAGCTTTTGGGGATCAACGTCAACAGCAACATGTCCTGGCATGACCACGTCGTCAGTATTACTAAAACGGCATCCCAGAAACTTGGAGTTTTGTTCCGGTGTAGGAAGCTGTATACACCAGAGCAACTACTGCTGCTCTAGAAGGCACAGATCCGACTTTCGCTGGAGTATTGCTCCCATGTGTGGGGATGCGCTCCGAAGTACTCTCTAAAGCTTGTGGACACTATCCAGAAGAGAACAATTAGACTAATCGATACGCCTAACCTCACAAAGGACCTCCACAGCCTGGAACACCGAAGACGGGTGGCTGACCTGTCCCTGTTTCACAGATTCTATTACAGAAGATGTTCGAGTGAGCTCTCCCAGGTAATAACAGCAAATGCCGTGCGAATGAGGAACACTAGAAAGGCTCTGGGAGCTCATCCTTACCAGGTCGAGGTCTCTACTCCACGAACCAGTCTCCTCCAGCTTTCCTTCTTTTGGAGAACTTCGACGCTGTGGAGTGAACTGCCGGGGTGTTTGTTTGCCGACGGCTACAACCTTCGGTGTTTCAAATCTAACGTGCACCGACACTTATCCTCTAGCAGCGCTTCAACAGCAGGCTGACCATGAAAAATCGTTTTTTGGCACTTAGGCCCTTTGTAACTTATGGTCTTCTCTTATGAGATGTCAAAAAATTACTTACCTGAGGTACTGAGACTTGTCTATGCTGGCCAGCAGCGGCTGCCGCAGGTTGTACATGGACTGGCACAGATGGGATAGGCCTATGGTAGGCCTGTTGTGGTTTCCTGGCCACTGAAGCGAACGCTTCTCTCGCTTGAGATGCCAACTGCGCATGTTGACTCGGATGAACGTACACTGAATTTTGTATTGGACTTGGAACCTGAAAATTAAGAAACAAATGTTGAAACACTTTATATTAGTAGAGCCAAAGGTGAGGATCTAGTTGAGTTAAAATATTGTATATCTGGGGGGAAGGATGCGCGAGTTTCACAAATTAGATCATCCAGTGTATTTCTTATGTGCAGTACAATAGCTCAGTGGCGTAACTAAGGGCCCGCAGTTGCGGGGGGCGCGGTTTTGGGCAGTGGCGTGCCGAAAGGGCCCGCAGGGCCCGCGGTGCGGGGGGGGCCCCGGGCATCCGGGGGGCCCCCGCTCAGCCTCGACCTCGACTACCTCGAGCAGGCTTTGTACATAGTAATATCTATAATACATAAATATATACTTAATTTTATAACGATGGAATCATAATTTTCCAAAATCAAATTAAATATATTTTGCCATATTTTGCCTCTTCAGAACTTATTTTATTGCAAAATTTTGACAACACGACCAACGTAGTCGAACGTAGTCGAACGTAGAATTCAAAATGGCAAGAATAAGTGCAACGTTACACTGACGCGAGACATATCTGTGCCAACGAATTCGAATAGGTTATAGAAAAATGCTCTAACAGGCATGAGTGTGTATTTCCAAGACCTCATTGTTATTACACAAACACAATGTTATTTTTCACAGAAATCCGCAGTATTTAAATCTTGTGGAATTGTTTAAAATAGTCTTTTAACTTTTGCACTGTTTAAACCCAAAATCTACTCAAAACTATAACAATAAACCCAGAACGATCAACCAAAACAAGGTTGCTATTTATATTACTCCACTATTCATGCCATTCTTTTTAGAGTTCTTTATCTGCTATCTCGAAGAGGGTGTAGAAACAAAGGGTATGCTTCTAACCTATTCGAATTCGTTGGTGCCGACAAGTTATTTCTGGGAATCCCAAACAGTCGATGCCGCTAACGTTCGGCTCAAGAAGAACGATCATTTTCAAAACTAAAACTAATAAAAAGTTTTGCAAGATCGATAATGGGTGAATCGCGCCTAAAGTTCTTTGGCATTAATTTTTATAGAAAATGAACGCGCAGAAGGCATAGACTTAGACCAAATAGTTGACGCATTTGTGGATTTACATACAAAAAAATAGTCTTTTCCTTTACATCAAATGCAAGTGCAAGTATAATAATAAAAATTTTAGATTTAAGGTGGTTTATTTGTTTATTTTCGTTACATTCTTATGTGTTATAGAAATATAAAGTTGAGGTCACACCAATTTTTTTCTATCCATAAACCGATTTGAAATATAATTTTTTTATATAGAGGGGGCCCCGTGAAAAAAATTGCGGGGGGGCCCCGAAGACCTTGGCACGCTAGTGGTTTTGGGAGCCCCGTAGTCTTGGAGGCCCAGGATCCTCATGCGCTATCGTTTGTGCAACAAGAAAGTAGTAAATTAAAAGATTGCTTTCCTTGGATGTTAATATTTTTTACAAATAATATCTATGAATATTGAAAATGTGGGACAGTATTGCATTTTAAACAAAACCTAAATCGGCCGAGAATCCGCAGTAAATGGAAATATACGGTAAGGGAGCATACGTCAACCAATATTTGGCTAATTTAACTCGATGTCTTCTACATGACAGGTCAGACAAGTAACCAACACACTGCAATACAAACTAAACATGGACCTTCTTAAAAAAAAATCAGTCGAAAAATCTGTGTTTTCAAAGCACGAATTTTGTAACTTTTCAGGTGATTTAAACATGTAAAGGTCGTTGTTTGATTTGGATTTTACACCTATGTGTTGGTTATTTGTGTGACCCGTGTTGTGGGAGACACCGAGTTAAATTAGCCAAATATTTGTTGACGTTTTTTGTTTAAGAAGTGCATTTAAATGATTTGAAAGTTTGTAATTCAATTACATTGCTATTTTTTGCGAGCAAGCCTCAACGTTAAAGCCTTGAAGATGGCAATAAATATTTCCCAAAGCTTGGCAGCAACTTGGTACTCTTGGTAGTCTCCTTTATGCAATGATCCGTCTTTCTTTTCAAAATTTTGGCCAAACCCCAAGACTTTCTCTTTAATATATACAGGGTGAGTCCTAAGTTGGTACTTTTTTTAACTGTGTATAGAAGTCGTTGACATAAACCAGCTTTTGGAAAAACTGAAAAATAAGCGAGGTCCAAAATAAAAAATGTAAATCTAGGCTTGTTTATCTAGGCATACGTACCTGGTTTGAATATGTTTCGTTTTTTGCTCGGATTTTTATCGTATCGATTAGGCATTGCACCAATCCAAGGGCGCCGCCAGAAAATTGTACAGGGGGGGGCGACTCACTTAAATTGAGTGCTCAAACCAGGGGCAGAGGGGACAAACTTGGTTTTTAGTTATACAAGTCCTTTATCGCCGCTGCTCCTCGGCTGACGTCCATGCACCTATCAGATAGTGCAGTAGTCACTTTCTGTTTATCTTTGTTAATTTGTAATACAATCGGGTACAATGCCTGATGATAAGATAAAAATTCGACCAAAAAACTAAACGTAAAGAGACTAGGTACGTCTTAACACAAGCTCAGACCAAAATCAACACTTACTTTGCTTGATTCTGTATCTCGCTTATTTTTTAGTTTTTGCATAAAGGTTATTTGAAAAAGTTGTTTATTTCATCGACCTCTATACACAGTTTAAAAAAAGAATCAACTTAGGACTCACCCTGTATATACATGATATATTATGAATAAAGAAGCCACCGAAAAATTCTTGCGGGGAGCCCCGTGAAGTACCTTGCGGGGGGGCCCGAATTTGAAGTTATGCTACTGCGATAGCTCTGTTTTCTGTTATCATCTTGGCTCCTACAAGTTTGAACATAAGACTTTTATCCACCTGGTAGTGCATCGAAAGATAAGATAATACGAGCGTTCTTCATTCTCAATAAAAAATACGCGAATCATCCCATTTTTTCAAACCGTACAAATAAATCTGAAAGCCTGAAAACTTTGTACTCATCAAATAAAAAATCTACAAATTTTTAAATAGTAATATTAACTCTATAAAATATTTTCTATTAGTACAAGTATTATTCGCTTCTCATATAATCAAAGCAATAATTGTTTCAATTGAAAAAGAAAAGATCTAATAATAGTTAGTACATTTTCTAACATTAACGGTTTTTTGTAGGTTAAATTCCTTAACACTAAACAATAAAAAATTGTATACTGTAAAAAAATTTGTAGCCGATCATTCACTTCATTTAATTGGGCAGATCACTCGCAGTGAGCTTCTAGATGTGTGTGTAAGCGTGAAAAGAACCATTAGAATTATTACGTTTCTAGAACTACCGAAATAGTTGTTTTGGTTGAAAGCACCGACAGACTACTGAAATACTTATTAATCTGTAAAATTATCGGTGGTTCACGAAATACAGTATACATACTTGAAAACAAAGCTTATTTGGTGTAATTTTGGGCATTTTCGTATTTTAAAATAACTATTTTATTATAAATTTAGCTAAGCACAGAGACAATTTAGCATTAAGAAATGTGCACCTACAGTGTTTTGAAAATATTTAGAACTTAATTTAGTTAAACTGTCGGTGGTTCACGAAGTACAGTACATACTTGAAAGCAAAGCTTATTTGGTGTGGTTTTGGGCTTTTTCGAATTTTTAAATAATTATTTTATTATAAATTTAGCTAAGCACAGAGAAAATTAATCATTAACAAATGTGTACCTACGGTGTTTTGAAAATATTTAGAACTGAATTTAGTTAAACTATCAGTGGTTCACGAAATAGAGTACATACTTGAAAACAAAGCTTATTTGATGTAATTTTGGGCTTTTTCGTATTTTAAAATATTTATTTTATTATAAATTCAGCTAAGCACAGAGACAATTAAGCATTAACAAATGTACACCTACGATGTTTCGAAAATATTCAGAACTTAATTTAGTTCTTTCTGTTTTTCTGTTCTGTCTAAAAATGGCTAAAATCCAATGATTATTGAAACATAGATTAAAATTAAGAGCTATATATTCGAATATTATAAATTACATAAAGTTATTAGAAAATCAAAAAAAATTCATTGTATTTGAACCCTATGTAATCAAAACATAAGCAACACAAAAAAATACCAATATTTACAAGATCGCATGGAATGAGAAAATGCAATTTTGTCGCCTGATTGTAACTAGAGGACTATGGGAACATAGAGAAAAAAGTAGTAATTATAAAATTCAAAATTCCTCTATCCAAAAAGCATCTCCGACAAGATTTCTGCATTTTTTTAAATTCCTTCTAGAATACCCTGTCATTCACAATTTTCTGAGGACTTTGGTGCCAGATCGAAGGAATCCGAAGCCCTTCTTTGAATATTTTCTTCATAATACTATTACCTTAAATCTGTGTTAAATCAGTTCAAATTTTACGTAAAACTGTATAAATCAGAAAAAAATGCGAATTATAAAGTAAGCTTCCATGTTACCTATAATCCTATATCCTTAATTGGCTACCCCCTCCCTCCTAGATTAAAAACCTAGTTATGTTAAAAATTAACAGTCCCCAAAGTAGGGGGACACTTAGGATTCCGCTAGGATTACCAAGTGACCTAATCACATGATAACCAGCCATTCCGCTTCTTTTACATTAACACAAATTATGTCACTTCATGCTCTGATTGATACATTACATAAGCTGAATGTATGTCGTTATGTATTTTATAAACACAAATTTTCAATTATAGATACTCATACTATATATATAATTTCATAGGAAGTGCTGCAAATATGCTCCAGTTTATCCAGTTTATTTACATAACGTGTAATATAGAGTTATGCATTTATTAAGTGGGTATGCAAAAAACACCAAATCTTGATGTTTATTAGAATTTGGTAGGTCATTTCCTCGGTTCTGAAATACGGCTGCTACCAGAATAGTATGGAGATTCTCTTAAGCCGGCGCCACATATGCGGGTACTTGCCGAGTATCAATACTCGCCGTTTTTCAACCTTACTCGCCGAGTAGCGAGCACGTATCGCCCTACATGTGCGTAGTTGGCTATGTTTAGTTTCGAGAAGAAAGGGAATGGGAAAGCCCGAATATTCGTAGCAAATTGAAACTTATTTATTATTAAAATTTATCGACAGTAGAATCAACGTCATCATCATATAGTCGTGGCAGCAAGTGCTGTTTTTATTATGTGTAGTGCTTATATGTTAATAAGGAAAAGAAAAAATCAACCAAGAAGGAGGCGATGGCGGATGGTCTCATTAAATAGAAGCCGAGAGAGGTAATAAAATAATTAGCAATAACGTCAAACCACAATGTTAAACACATTTTCAGGTATGGCGGACCACACCTAGTTGCCGATTTATTAAAAGAACCGTCTAGATTTTTTGAAAATTTTTGCAGAATGTCTTCCGAAGATTTTGAATATCTACTCAGCAAAACAGGACCACTGATATCAAAAAAAGACACAAAATGGAGAAAAGCTGTTCCTGCTAAAGAACGAATAGCTCTGACGCTTCGATTTCTAGCGACCGGCGACAGTTATCAAAGCCTTCAATATCTATTCAAAATATCACATCAACTCATTTTTGAAATCGTTCCCGAAGTTTGTGAAGCTCTCACCAAAGTTTTGCATATCCTAAAAATATTCTGAAATATACAGGGTGTTTCGGGAATGTAGGATAGTGATCAACTTGATTTTTTTATATGGTACTATTACTTTTTTTAAATTCTTCTAGTTTCCGTCATTGATCTCTATTAAACCCCAAAATATTATTGCGATCTTGCCAAGTTATAATTTATTTTCTACTAATTTCCGGATTTGCAAGGTTGCAAGTAATACCTCCAAATTGATATATTCCTTTAACTTTTCTCAAAAATATTATACAGCGAGTTACTTAAATATTAAATAAATATTATTCTGGATGACACCAGCAATGTGCAGGGTGTTGGTAGAATTTTAAATTACGGTAATTTGAAGGTCATTTTACTTTGTTTTTTCTAAATGTAACACCTTGTATGTTTTATTTTAAATCG
This sequence comes from Callosobruchus maculatus, assembly GCA_951848785.1. Taxonomy (NCBI): domain Eukaryota; kingdom Metazoa; phylum Arthropoda; class Insecta; order Coleoptera; family Chrysomelidae; genus Callosobruchus; species Callosobruchus maculatus. Next base: position 5,684,024 of record CATOUR010000029.1, read on the forward strand.
AAATATCTACTAATACCCTATCTCGCCTTGTAATTTTTTTCGCGTTTGCGACATTGCCAAGTTATAAATTAGTTTTCTAAATTTACAAACAAATATCCCCGATTTTTATTAATAGAACACACTGCATATTTTATTTAATATAGAAGTATTCCCTAATAATGGTTTACAGCATGAACAAGTTTCAACTGGTGTTCCTCACCGCCTTCTCAGTAAACAGTACCGGAAGGCTTAAATATTTCCAAAACTGCCACAGCTGGGGCGGTGAAATTCAATACTTGGGGGTTTTTGAAAACACAGAATTCAAAAATGCTAACATGCTAACAAATAAACAATGCGAATAAAGTTTTTAATTCTCTAGTCCGGCCGTGTTCCTGTTTCTGTGTCAGTATTCGGGTACTTATTTGTGTTCGGCAAATTCCGACCATTCGCACAAACTGCTCCAGCCACACTAGTAGGCGTTTGCCGAATTGCGAATATTCGCTGTTCGTTGTTCCCTAAATGCCGCATGTGTAGCGCCGGCTATGGCGCCGGCTGAATGCTCGGTGCTCGGCATATGGCGAGTATTTGGGTAAAATTCTGCAGCCACATAGCCGAATAGCAAGTAATCGGGGCTCGTTGCTCGCCGAGTACCGCATATATGGCGCCGGCTTTATGTTAGTGTAACGTTAAGTGAGTGCAAAGAAAAGAATCGCAATTTCAGATTGAACACACGCAAAAAAATACTATACATCCATGACAATGGTCACTTTAATAGATTTTTTATTCCTAAAATATTCTTATGTCTAAAAAAGTTATATATTCTGTGTAAGGCTTTCGCGGCCATCGTCCAATCAATTTGTAGTTCTTCACCACGAGTGGATGGCATCTTCAGAAGCTATTTCACTTAATAACTAAACTCACTGAATACAGTATTTTGGAAGTCGCCGAAGTAAAACAGCTTCTGAAGATGCCATCCACTCATGGTGGCGAAACGTCAAGCTTTAACACTAAACAACTCCGGCCTAAAAACCCAAGAACCACAAATTCAGTTATATACATATATAATTTGATAGGATGCGTCGCAAGTAGACTGTATTTTAAGTCATTCCCAGGCATTTTCAGATTGAACTCAAGTAGCAAAATGCTAAACACTCTTTTCTTAGCCGAACTGTGGTGGCTTTAATACATTTTTTATCCTCCAGATATTTTTTTACACATAAAGCGATACAAAATCTAGTAAATAGTATAAAATGGAATGTCAAACCTCCCTGTTCTTTAACCACATTTTTTACGAATGAACTAAGGCTTAATAAACACGCAAAAATGGATATTGCTACTTTCTAAGATTTTGATATTCAGAAAGGAACAAAAATTTCAAGATAACTTGCAGTTCCCCCACCTAAGCTCTAAAAATATTTACAACAAAGAAGAGAAGAGATATTGTAATCGTAAAAAAATGAATTTCAGATAATGCGTTTTACTTTCCATACCGATAGGTGAGGGGAATATTGTTATCGCGAAAATTTTCGATTCCAGATAATGATATCTACATAACGAAAATTCACCTTACTCATTTCCGTCGGTCTGACCGACAGTAAGCTGTCTATCTGGCGTTATTCTGACGTCGTGGGGTTGTAGTAGGTAACGCTGCTATAATTTTGAAAATCGGTACATAGGCGACGGAGTAATTAGCTAAAAACAAAAAAATTCAACATTCGTCAAACTTCGTTTTTGGGCGTTTTAGGGGTTTCTGATCATTCTCGACTTTTCTGGGGGTGGGGGTGAAATTTATTGTATTGATAATAGGCTGGCCATTGACCTGTAAAGAAAAGACCTATCGGCGTAATACACCTTCTTTGGTCCATCCGAACATTGCCTTGCCTATTACTTGTTACAGAAACCAAAGGGCTTAGAATTTTCTTATATAGTGTACATACGAGTATTACTTTGGATCATTCTGTAACCTGTAACTGATCGAATTGATTTTAATGAAACTTCGACACAGTATTTGAGTATTATCATCTCATCAGGGATGGAAAACGACTATGGTTTTTAGAAATCGTGTCTGTGGCGGCGCAGCAACAATCAAAAAACAAAAGTGGCGTAACTAAGGGCCCGCAGCTGCGCGAGGGCCCCGTGGTTTTGGGGGCCCCGTAGTCTTGGAGGCCCAGGGTCATCAAGCGCCATCGTTTGTGCAACATGAAAATAATAAATTAAAAGGCTTTCCTTGTATGTTAGTATTTTTTACAAATAATACCTATGAACCCCATGATGCATACCTATCATTGAAAAAGTGGGACAGTATTGTATTTTAAACTAAACCCCAAAAATCGGCGCAGTATCTCCAGTATATGGAAAAATACGGCAAGACAGCATACAACATTTTTTGGTTAATTCAACTCGGTGTCTTCCAAACCACAGGTCACACAAACAACCAACACATAGGTGTAAAAATACAAACTAAATAACGACCTTCTAAAATAAAATTAAATCGAAAAATGTGTGTTTTCAAACCACGAATTTTGTAATTTTTCGGGTGATTTAAACATGTAAAGGTTGTTGCTTAGTTTGTATTTACATTTTTATAAACGCAACTTCTATAATTTACCAATTTGGAATTAACTACGATAAACTGAAAGTCACTAGTGCACTAATTGACAGGTACAATGCCTGATGATAAGACAAAAATTCAAGAAAAAAGCTTAACATAAAGAGACTAGGTTAGGTACGTCTTAATACGCAAGTCCAGACCAGGGTCCAACCTTACTTTTTTTGATTCTGTATCTCGCTTATTTTTCAATTTTTGGATAAAAGTTATTAGTTTATTTTAACGACTTCTATACACAGTTTTGAAAAAAGAATTAACTTAGGACCCACCCTGTATATGTATATGTTACACTCAATAGCCGAATTCGGGCAATGCCCGAAAAAAATACACAGAACTAGTTTTGGAGCAAGGAATATTTCCCAAGCCCGAAATATGAATTTTATACGGCTATTGAGCATTACCAAATAGGCAGAACTAGTTTTGCGCATCTTGAAATGCACAGAACTAGTTTTGCGCAACTTGAAATGCACAGAACTAGTTCTGTGGTACGGAATGACAACCAAAGTAAACATTCGTTATGCATTGTGTGACAAAATCCAGCAAAAACCTATCGTTTAGATTAGGTTAGGTTTCTTTGCCAACGTTCCTGCAATATCAGTACGAATCGTGAAAACGCAAAAAGAGGTTTGGAAGCACAAGCCAATTTGATGCTCACGCAAACAAATAAACATTTAAACCAGCCTCAGTTGGCGATATATTATTTATTGGTATTTATTAAAATATATTTAACTTCTCCAACTTTATATTTATTTGAGTCCGCCGCTGGCGCTGATTAAATGGAAGAAGCAGGATTTGTGCGAGTCACTCAGAAAATATACAGAACTAGTCCTGTGCATTTCAAGTTGCGCAAAACTAGTTCTGTGTATGTCAAGATACGCAAAACTAGTTCTGCCTATTTGGTAGTGCTCAATAGCCGGATAAAATTCATATTTCGGGTTTGGAAAATATTCCTTGCTCAAAACTAGTTCTGCGTATTTTTTTCGGGCCTTGCCCGAGATCGGGTATTGGGCGTACCATATATAAATAATATATTATGAAAAAAAGAAGCACTGCAATATTTGAAGTGACTCCACTGGTGATAAGATAAACTTTGGGAACCCTTAGACATACCTGTCTATGATTGGGTGGAACGTCTTGGTGCACCGAGTACCCCTGGAGCGGCTGTTGGTTCCTGTAAGTGGGCACCTGTACCGCATTGTACTGCGGCTGTTGATGCTGATAGTACGGCTGCTGGACAGCGTGGACCAGCACACTGGCGGGCACAAATAAAACCAACAAATACAGCTCCCTCATTTCGGTATCGATGAAAGTGAGGAAATTCTATTTGGATTTTCTATATATACTTTTCTCCTACTCTCTGTCTGGCTGATTGACTTGCGATTATACTAGCAGAGAAAGGTGCTCGCAGTGCGTGTGGTACGCTTTGGGTGATACAGTTTAGGCACAGCGCGTTTAGGTCGATATGCCAAAATATGTACAGGGTGGTCAGATAGGAATGTAAAGTGCTGTATCTCGGAAACTATTCGCCATAGAGACTTGCGGTAATAAAATATCACTTAAGTGGCGAGGTTCAAAGATTATGCCGAAAAGATAAGAACTCTTATTCACAGCAATTGTGCAGGGAAGTCTCGAGGGAAGTAGAGATGCATGCCAATACTAACCATCCGAAAGAGATGTTTTTTAAGGCCAAATGCCTCAGTCGGGATTTTAAACCCAAACCTTGGGCTGTTAAAAATCCTGAGGAAGAGCTAATTACCAACTTGCATGAGGTTATAGAGATGTCGCGAAATTATTGCGAAAATCCGTACCATGAGGATGGCCTTCACTCACGCCCTCTCATTGAATTTTGAACACGAACCGGATATTCTTTTGTCTGAAGTGGAACATGCCCTCAACAAGTTAAAAACTAATAAAGCTACAGGCATTGATGCTATTTCTGCCGAAACGTTAAAATGCTTGAGTGACGAGGGCATCTCTCTTTTACATAATATTTGTAAGAGTGTCTGGTCCTCCGGTGTTTGGCCAGATGAATGGTGCACATCAATTTTTGTTCCACTTCATAAAAAGGGATCTCCAACAAATCCAGACAATTATCGCCTACTTTCGTTAATCTCTCATGCAAGTAAGGTTCTAGTATATGTTTTACAATCTCGTTTGGCAGGTTTCGTGAAAGACGCGGTACGCGTGAACAGATCTTAAACTTAAGACAAATTATTGAAAAAGCCAGAGAGCATTATTTTCCAGTTTTTATCTGCTTTGTGGACTATTCTAAGATGTTTGATAACGTAAAGTGGCCCAAACTGTGGGAAATCCTCATCTCTATTCTCTATGGGAGACCCTTATCACCTAGTGTTTCTCAAACAGCAAATCTACGAGTCCAATTCGGCTCGTGTTGTTTAACTTTTACTCTGAATTTGTGATGAGACAGGTATTAGACAACTGGTGTTGGGGGTGGGTGTGGTTACTTTTACTGCTCTCCAAGAAGTGAATCACTTTATTTCGTCGTACAAACAACAGGATACAATGTAGCGTATGGTACAGTGAATAGCAGAGCGTCCGTTCTATACAACGTCTTGTGGTCTACTCCCTAAAAAACTGGTGGCGGTGTCTGGACCCAGACATAAGCGCGCTGAGCGGGGTTGCCGCTTCATACGGAAAGAACTTAACATTGCTTATACTAAATACATAAAATATATGAGGGCATCAAGTCACAAACATACTCCCCCACGTTGAAAGGTTACAAAGCTTTCAATAAAATAAGCTAAAAATAAAAATAAACATAGAACAATGACAATGCATCACATAACAATTAGTCTTTACTGTAAGTCACTAATTTTCCTCCACAGGAAGAATACACAGTTTGGCAAAGTTACGGCACACAACTCCTTTGCTGGTACGAATGCTAGCAACACGTGGTACCCCATCGCTTCCTTTGGTAAGGTCTAAAATTCGACCCCTTCTCCATTCGGTGGGCAACGTACCATCGTCCATAATGAGAATCAAATCTCCTTGCTTGAGATTCAGTTTGGTGACCTTCCATTTACTGCGTTGTTGCAACTCGGCGAGGAATTCCCTCGTCCACCTTTTCCAAAAGTGTTGGACGGCGCGCTGTATGAGTTGATAGCGATTCAGGCGATTAAGTTTCTCGTTATCTAATCGCATGTCTGGAGCAGCAACTAAGGGTCTGCCAATGAGAAAATGAGCCGGGGTGAGGATAGAGAGGTCATTTGGGTCTGAGGAAAGAGGGCATAATGGGCGCGAATTGAGAATAGCCTCGATTTGGGCTAACATCGTTGTGAATTCTTCAAACGTTAATTTTAATTCTGTTAGTACACGCCTGAGATGGTGTTTTACCGAACGCACGCCAGCTTCCCATAAGCCTCCAAAGTGAGGAGAATGCGGAGGGAGAAACGACCACTCGATTTCTTCTTTTGACGCCGCCTCCGTGAGGTGTCCTTCCGATGCTATTAAATATCTACCTAATTCCTTGGACGCCCCCACGAAGTTAGTTCCGTTATCGGAATATATAGCTCTCGGTTTGCCCCGACGCGAAACGAATCGTCGAAGTGCTAAAATAAAGTCATTAGTTGAGAGACTTGACACTACTTCTAAATGTACCGCCTTGGTGCTGAAACAAATGAAGAGGCAAATGTAACACTTCGAATGCTTGGAACATCGTCCTTTTCTTTCCTTTATCCAAAAAGGACCCGCATAGTCTACGCCAGACACTGTAAACGGACTGGAAGGTACTACTCGCTCTGTGGGTAGATTACCCATTATAGGCTTTGCCACTATTGGTTTATATCTAACGCAGATTAAACATTTACGCACCACATTTCGGGCTAAATTGCGACCTTTCGGGACCCAAAAGCTTTCTCTGATCATTGATAGTAATGTATTGGGACCGATGTGCATCATACGACGATGCTCGTATTCGAACAATAGTTTTGTTATAGCATGATCTGCATGTAACAACATAGGATACTTCTTATTAAAGTCGTACGGAGAATTTTTGAGTCGGCCACCGACACGTAATAAGCCGTCGTCGTCTATGAATGGACTTAAACTAGAAAGTTTATTATTTGGTTCTACGGATTCCTTGTTCTTTAGCTGCTTCAGCTCATTAGGAAAAGACTCTTGTTGAACAATACGTACTATGAGCTTTAACGCGTTTAACAATTCTTGATTTAAAAGAGGGCCGGACAGCCTTGCCTCAGGTGGAAGCCTTGTATTGTTTATGAAGCGCAAAATCCAACCTACAGAGCGCTTCAATCTATTGAAGTTGGAAAATCGTTCGTAAGGAAAACGTAGCGTAGAAACAGTAGAAGCGACACTTGCATTGACCTTTAATTCCGGCAGATTATCAACCTCGAAAGTAGTATTAGGCCACCTTTCGGCGCTCTCGCACAGCCATTTAGGGCCTTCCCACCACATGCTGCAGTTAACTATGTCGCTAGGGAAAGAACCTCTTGATAAAATGTCTGCTGGATTCTCAGCTGAAGCTACATGCTTCCAAGTGCAATTCTTTGTCAAATTCTGAATTTCTGTGACGCGGTTGGCCACAAAAATCTTAAGACTATTGGGAGCCATATTAACCCAGGCTAGAGCTATAGTAGAGTCTGACCATAAAACGACTTCATTAAAGCTTTCATGGAAACCTTTGAGTACTTTATCATACAAACGTGCTAGTAATAGCGCTGCGCATAGCTCTAGACGGGGCATGGTTATAGTTTTCAAGGGTGCTAGTTTTGACTTGGCGCATAAAAGCCTACTCTGCACCTGCTGACCGTCTCCCGTAACGATATATATACAGGCACCGTACGCCTTTTCGGAGGCGTCCGCAAAGCCGTGGACACTGATGGTCTTGAAATGAGGGAGAAGCACTTGTCTCGGGATATTCAACTCATTGAGAATATCTAAATCATTTTTAAACGCAATCCACTTATCCGCAATTTTAGCTGAAACTTCATCGTCCCAGTCTAGCTTCTCAAGCCATAAGCTTTGCATGATCATTTTAGCAAAAGTAATACAAGGTGATAAGAGTCCTAAAGGATCAAATATCCGCGCTATATTTGACAAAATAGCTCTTTTAGTATTCTGGGGACTTAATTCGCTTGTAGTTATCACGTAATGCAGTTTATCTGAATGACCACTCCATGTGAGGCCTAGAATTTTAGTTGACTTACTCGAATCAAAATTCAACACACTGTGCTCAATGTTGTCGCTACCTATACTCGCTAAGAACTCCCGGTCATTCGATTGCCATTTTCGTAATACGAATCCGTATTCGCTCATCTTTTCAGATAGGGTTTTTGCTATATTTATGGCCTCAGTACACGAATCGCACCCGGTGAGCATGTCATCAACGTAAAAATCATGCTTCAAAATTTTACTTACGTGGGGTAGCGATGACTTACAATGATCTGAGATTTCCACTAAACATCGCGTGGCAAGAAACGAAGAACACGCTTGGCCATAAGTCACAGTGTTTAGTTCGTACGTTTGAATTTCTTGATTTGGGTTATCGCGCCATAATATTCTTTGCAGTCTGCGATGACTAGGGTGCATAGATATCATGCGATACATCTTAGCCACGTCAGCAGCCATAACTACATTATATTTTCTAAATCTGAAAATAATCGATATAAGATCGTCTTGTACTATGGGACCCACACATTGTATCTGATTTAAAGATAAATTTTCATCCTTAGCCGCACTTGCGTCAAAAACAACACGCAATTTTGTTGTTTCAGAACTTTCTTTTAGAACTGGATGGTGTGGCATGTAATAGGAGAAATTATCATCGTTTTCGCGCTTTAATTCATCAACAGGAACTAATGACATGTGACCCATGTCCCTATATTCTTTAATAAAATCTAGATACGCCTCTGCTAATTTTTTGTTTTTTGCAAACCTCTTTTCCATAGTTTTTAATCTGTTTTCCGCTAAAGACCTCGACTCGCCTAATAACGATGGTGACTTCTTTAATGGCATGGAAACTACAAACCTTCCGGTTTCATCGCGATATGTCATTTCTTGGAAATTAGTTTCACAATAAATTTCTTCCTCCGATCTAATTTGTCCCTGAAGACACTCTTCTAGCTCCCAGAACTTCTGCAACTGATTATTTAGCTCAGCATTCAAACATATATTTGCTATCGACTTGTGCGGTTTTGAATCACCTATCGGGCCAGCTATAACCCAACCAAGGAGTGTTTCTTGCAATATAGGCCTATTTTTACCCAATGAAATTTTACCTTGGCAAAGTAAATTCCAAAATATTTCTCCACCTAAAAGCATGTCTATTTGTGCTGGCGTGTGAAATTCCGGATCAGCTAAAATGACGTTGCTCGGAATTTTTAGATTCTCGACATTAATTGCGAAGTTTGGCGTATAACTAGTTATAGCTTGCAAAGTGTAACATCTCAACCTTGTTTTAAAACTACTGGTCATCGAAATAATTTCTACTTCACAACAAAATTGACTAGAAGACTTTGCGTTGTTAATACCAAAAACCGATAAGTCCGCCTTGACTTTATCTAAATTTAATCTGGTACACAAATCATTACTTATAAATGACGTTTGGGAAGCAGAATCCAACAATAGCCGAGCTTCAACTAAACCATTTTTACCCTTGACCCAAACTCTAGCTGTAGATAACAGAACCTGATTACTGGATACGTGCAAAGATACTGCACTAGCTAACGAAGTTGTACCTACCTTATTATTTTCTGGGCCCTTTGGCACATTATCTACTTCGGTTGCGGTTGTTGACTCAGTATGAAGTAATGAATTGTGATATCTGCGACATTTTCTGCATGGAGCTTGTTTGCAGTTGCGAGAATTGTGTTTATCTAATAAACAAACTTTACACAATTTTACCTTTTTTACATGCTCAAGTCTTTCTTGCGGATTTAACTTTAGAAAAGATTGACATCTATAGATGCTGTGAGATTCTTTGCAATAATTGCACGCATATTTTCTGGCGTTGGGTTCGCATGAGTTAGCTAACAGAGTTCTGCTACTATTTTTCTTGAACTTATTTTGACCTTTGTCCTCATGACCTTTTACCTGAGTAGTTTCTAGTATGGTAGCTCTTTCTCTCAAAAAACCTTTCATCTCATCCCATGTTAAACTATTACTTACCTGTTCTGAGGGATTGTGCTTAACTCTGTCCTTATTTCTTTTTGTAATTTTATTTACCTCTTTTTCCCACTCTTGCGCCGATGAACTATCCAATTTTGTTTTAACTAAATACGTTAAGAGTAGGTTTCCTAAATTTTCTTTACCTTCACCTAACATTTCTAAGCAAGTTAAATGCTGTGAAACATCATTAATTAATCTTTTTAAATCTACTGACGCTTCTTTGACTGGCTGTAACTCGAATAAAGCTCGCACGTGTTCGTGAATTAAAAGTTTCGAGTTGTCGAACTCATCACATATCGCAGACCATGCAACACCGTAATTTTCTGCTGTGAATTGGATAGGCCTGATGACTTGCGATGCCGTTCCTTCCAGTGACGCCTTTAGATAATGAAACTTTTGAAGGTTATTTAAACTTTCATTACAATGAATCAAAGTTTCGAATGTGGATCGATACTCCAACCAATTCTCAGCCAAGCCATTAAACTTCGGTAAATTTATTTGTGGCAATACAATATTGCTAGACTTTATTTCAACACTCGACTTTACTGAAGCCTCATTAATTGAAAAGTTGTCATTTTCCTCATATTTTTCTAATAACTCAGTGGCTAACGCTATATTAGTCTCGAAATCCTGTTCGAAATGCTCGCGCTCTAAGAGCTGTTCATCAAAATTATCGCAAATTGCCTCAATTTCCATTTGAAATTCGTTAAACGAATGAATCAAAACTTTAGCCCTATCTAGCCTACTTTTTAACTGCTTCAAATCAGTTGTAGTTAACTCGCTTTTATTAAGTACTGATTCTAAAAACTTGCTGAAAACAGTTAAGCTCGCTTTTACGGATGCTCTTTTCCGTATAAGTTTCTCCATTTTTTGTTTTTCTTTTAGGCTTATAATAAGGACAATGGTATAAAGGGATAGCTCACTTTCTACTAATACTCAAATATGACCCTTTTTACTTTCTATCGTCACCTGTTAGTTGCAGTCGCGCCACCGTCGAAATGGTAGACCTAGCGCGCCGCCGCCTCTGGACGTTGTTTACCTCGATGTGGAACTGCCGCTCGCCGCTGCCGCCGTCGCGCTGCCCGCGCGTCGCCGCCTGCCGCCGTCGCGCTGCCCGCGCGTCGCCGCCTTGCCAACGGGAACCGGTGGATTTCTGCGAATTGATCCCCCGCGCCGTTCGCCGGCTGTACCTGGGATGCTATGGCTGTCGCTTGATTTGACGCTTTTATTTAACTTCTTCTTGCACTGTTCCACATCCTGGCTCGTTGGACCAATGTTGGGGGTGGGTGTGGTTACTTTTACTGCTCTCCAAGAAGTGAATCACTTTATTTCGTCGTACAAACAACAGGATACAATGTAGCGTATGGTACAGTGAATAGCAGAGCGTCCGTTCTATACAACGTCTTGTGGTCTACTCCCTAAAAAACTGGTGGCGGTGTCTGGACCCAGACATAAGCGCGCTGAGCGGGGTTGCCGCTTCATACGGAAAGAACTTAACATTGCTTATACTAAATACATAAAATATATGAGGGCATCAAGTCACAAACAACTGGAATGACGGTGTAACTATTGGCGGAAGCAAAATATCCAACTTAAGATTTGCTGACGATACAACCCTTATTGCAGCTTCTTAGGAAGAACTAGTAGCTCTATTAAACATCTTAGAACAACATAGTGCAACGTATTGTCTTGGTATTAACTACAAGACCAAGGTAATGATCGTAGATATAGAGCATGACAATCATCGAGAAATAAAGTCAATAGGCCGTTGTGAAGTAGTGAGAATGCTGAGAGTTCCTTATACCGCCCATCGAACTAACGTTTCCATACTGGATGAGCTCGGTAATCCAAAGAGACTATCCTCCATTGTGTCAACGAGAATGCTTACATTCCTCGGACATATACACAGAAGCGATAATATAGAGAAAACTGTAGTTCAGGGTTTTCCCCCGATTGGGGGCGTCGTGGCCGTCCCCCTACACGCTGGGTGGATACGACGAAACAGTTGCTGGATATGAGTATCAAGAGCGCCACTAAACTGACAGTAATTCGCGAACGATGGCGAGCTATAGTTCTCAAAACTATTGATAATATTCGTGTCGGCAATACTCTAGCTCCGACTTAATGCATTTTACCAGTTCACAACATGTCTGTTAAGACATTGTAACTATGATGATGAAGTGGCCTGGGTATACACTTACATACCTATTATTTGCCATGTAAAACACGGATTCCCATTTCGATCAGAACTCACTTGTTTTTTAAACAACATACACAGTACCCCGCAGGGGGTATTTTCTTTTGTAGCCAGAAGTTTATTCTGGATTTAAGAGAAGATACATGGGGAGCGTCGCCCCCACGGGCCCAGGCAGGGAGTTCGGGGTTTGGCAGTTTTAATTATTCTACCAAACACCGAGCTTAATCTTTCCCTTAACCCTCCTATGTCCTAATCCTCCACTCCTCCTCTCTAAATCCTCCTCCTCTCTAACCCCCAGGAGTAAACCTGCTATAAAAATCCGTAACCTAAGGTATTTGCCGTGCTGAGAGGTGCATGACTCTACGTGAGTGAGTCGCTAACGGCTACCTCCGGATACCTGGCGCCCTCCGGTTGTAATTATAGCCCCTCCGTGGTAAGCCTGCTCTGCCACGGTTGAGATTATTTCAGAGCTTACTCGTGGGACAGAAATGAATACATCCCAAAAACAAAAATCACGTGAGGCGGCTGTCCTCCATAAAACGGGCAGTGCTGGAGGAGCACTTTCAAGTCGTTCAACAGGCGTGGAGACGGTGGGAGAATACCCCCGGTTCCTCCTTGTTAAGAGAAACGATGGAAATTTTGACAATATGAACCCATTTGTAATTTCAAAAACAATGTACAGTATTATAGGAGAGGTTAAGTCTTTAAGAAAAGTTAAGGAAGGATTGCTAGTTGAGACAAAAACAACATCCCAAGCTAAACGTTTATTCGAAACGAACAGATTTGGTAACATGGAAGTCACTGTTGAACCTCACAGAAGTCTTAATTACTCTAAAGGAATTATCTTTTGCCGAGATCTGTTACTTGCAACAGTTGAAGAGATTCGTGATGAGCTTAAGACAGAAGGTGTGGTAGAAGTGAGAAGATTAAAATCAAAAAAGAATGGTGAACTTGTAGATACTCCTAACCATGTAATCACATTTGGTAAGACTACACTACCCAAAGAAATTAAGGTGGCATACCACAAACTCATAGTTAGACCCTATATACCCTCTCCCACGAGGTGTTTTAATTGTCAAGCTTTTGGACATGCCGCCTCAAGTTGCACAAAAGAAAAACTTTGCCCATGTGGTAGCGCACCGCATGAGGGGGTGCCTTGTCAGGATCCAAAAACGTGCGTTAACTGTGGCGGGCCCCATTCCGCAGCATATAGGGAATGTCCGAGTTATAAAACGGAAGCAACAATTCAGAAGGTCAAAGTAGTCGAACGTATAAGCTATGTCGAGGCCAAAAGAAAAGTTGTTATTAATACTCCGAAACAAAATACATCATATGCAACCGCTACGTCTAAAGTGCCTGAACTCCCTGTAAAAGATATAATAGCCTCATTGATCCCACATATTGAAACAGCTGTAAGAAATGCTGTCGCATCTTCGGTAATGAAACCTAATGATGGTCCTCCATTACCACCACCATCATTACCACCCCCGAACATTAGCTCAGTCAGAGGTCGCTCTGACTCCGCTTCGACCTCCATTTCTGCTACTTCTGAAAAACGCAAGAAGCAAGGTGACTCTACCACCGACGAGGACATACCAGCCCTTGGTGAATCCTCAAAGTCTATAAAGAAACGAGGTCGTCCCAAAACCCAATGAAATAAATAATATATATTTATTCAAAACTGTGATAATTAAGTGCATGTTATTAGCACTTCCAGCTGTCTTCTAGTCATATTTCTTATTTATTCGTTTTATATGTACATATTTATTTATTTATTACTATTTTACTGTCTATTTGTGTTTGTATATGTCCATATTCTTGATCTAATTTATTATATGTACCTATAGCTTTTACATTTGCGACGTCTCTACGTTCAGATTACTATATTACAAAAAAAAATGTCTGCACAAACAATTATACAATGGAACTGCAATGGAATAATGCAGAGGTACTGTGAACTAAAACTATTAATGAGAGACCTCGAACCGTTGTGCCTGTGTATTCAGGAAAGTCATTTGAGACCGGAAAAGCCATACTCGTTGAAGGGATACTCTATCATCAGAAAAGATATACCAGCCGTTGATAGAGCACATGGAGGTGTAGCAATATTACTGAAGGATGGTGTTGAATATCCACCTTTGCAAATTAATAGCTCTCTACAAGTAGTCGCCGTGCGCATATCAATACCCACGAGGCTAACAGTTTGTAATATATACCTTCCTGATGGTAATTGGCAACTTGAAGATATTGCGGCTATTATATCACAACTGCCAACCCCCTTTCTAGTAGTCGGTGACTTCAATGCACACAACCCCTTATGGGGATCCCATACAATGGATGGTCGGGGAAGACTAATTGGTACATTACTTGAAGAACCGGACTTAACGCTACTCAATACAGGAGCACCAACCCATCTTACTGCACGATCCAGTACCTTCTCAGCAATAGATATAGCCATCTGTTCAACATCCTTAGCTGAACGCCTACTTTGGAGGGTACTTGATCATATGTATGGCAGTGACCACTTTCCTTGCGTCACTACAATCAGTACTACTAGATGTAGTGGAACAACACCAAAGTACTGGCTAATGTCTAAAGCTAACTGGGAACACTTTGAAAGTATGCTCTCAGCAGAGACAATACTTGATGAAGACACATCAATAGAAAATTTCTCCAACGTAATCAAGCAAGCAGCGATTGAAAGCATTCCTCTTGCTGGTGGCACACCGAAAAATCGCAAGCTGCCGTGGTGGAACTCGGAAATAGCTGAAGCAATTAGAATGAAAAACCATGCTTTAAACGTTTTCAAACGGCACTGCACAATGGTAAACTTAATTACGTTCAAAAAAGCTCGAGCCAAAGCAAGAAGGTTGATGATTAGTGCTAAGAGAGAATCCTGGAGGCAATATGTCTCCTCAATCACTTCAGAAGCAACATCTGCAGAGGTGTGGGCCAAAGTAAGGGCAATAAATGGTAGAAGCTCTGTAGGTCATATAGCGCACCTTCGGAGAAATGACGGAACGGTAACTGACTCGCCTCAAGATATTTCTGACATCTTAGCTGATCAGTTCGAGAGTGTTAGTAGTACAGCCAACTACAGTATCGAGTTTGCAGTATCCAAAAATTCGAGAGAAGTGCCACTTAATTTCAATTCAAATATTTCACATCCGTATAACCAGCCTTTCCATATGTATGAACTAGAAAATGCCCTTAGTAAGACAAAAAAAACTGCACCGGGTATGGACATGATAAATTATGATATTATAAAGCACCTTCCAATCCAACTAAAATATATATTACTTGATATCTATAATAGAATATGGTCCGATGGTTCCTATCCTGAATGCTGGAAAAGAGCTATTGTAGTTCCCATCTTAAAGGAGGACAAGGACCCTTTTAACGCTTCCAGCTATAGACCAATCAGCCTAACGTGCTGCCTGGGCAAAATTCTGGAAAGGATGGTAAATGAACGACTCACTTGGTGCCTCGAAACTGAAGATCGATTAAACAACTATCAAGCCGGGTTTAGAAAACACAAAAGCACAACAGATCAGCTGGTGTATGTTGAAAATATACTGCAAGATGATTTCAAGGAAAGAAAACATACCATAGCAGTATTCTTCGACCTCGAAAAAGCTTTTGATATGACGTGGAGATATGAAGTCTTGCGCCAGCTCCATAAATGGGGATTTAGAGGTAATCTCCCACTCTTTGTGGAGTCTTTCCTAGCAAATCGGTCCTTCTGTGTTAGAATCGGAAATACGCTGTCATCACCCAGAGTATTAGAAAACGGCATCCCACAAGGATCAACGCTCAGCTGTACTCTATTTACTTTAGCTATAAACATGCTCACCGATTCACTCAATGCAAATATCGAGACATGCTTGTATGTTGACGACTTATGTATCCTGGCAACTGGTTATCAAACGGATGATGTCTCACAGCAAGTACAATCGGCTATTGAAACTATCTCCACAAACGCAAAATGCACAGGATTTATCCTATCAAGGACAAAAACCAAATCTGTTCATTTCTGTAGGCTCAGAAAGCCACACAATGATCCAGTCCTATATCTTGAAGGTGAACGGATTTCTTGTGAGTCTAATATTAAATTTTTGGGTCTCATACTGGACTGTAAATTAACATGGCGACCACATATTGACAATTTAATCCGCAAGTGCAGATCAATATTAAATATAATAAAATGCCTATGCTCGACCAACTGGGGAGCAGAAACAGAAATCCTTCTGAAAATCTACAGATGCCTTGTTCTGTCTAGAATCGACTATGGCTCCATAGTATATTCGTCGGCCAGGACTTCGGTTTTGAAGAAGATAGAACCTGTCCACAATATGGGAATCCGGTATTGCTTAGGTGCATATAGGACAACACCAACTGCTAGTTTATACTGTGAATCTGGGATCCAGCCATTAAACATCAGGCGGAAAAAATTAGGGCTAGCATACAAAATTCGTATTATTGCACAAACCAAAAACCGTAATGCAGCTATTTTAGCTGCGGACTGCGATGACTACCTAAGAAGGACAACCATCACAAGACCTCTTAGGGTAAGACTTCGAGAAACTGCACAAGAAGCGAATATCATAGAGAGCCCCCTGTACCCCATAACATATCCAGAAATACCTCCATGGAATATGCCAAGCTTCGAGATAAATACGGAGCTAAGTGCATATTCCAAGCAAAACACATCACCCATACTGTTAAACACTCTCTTCCAAGAAATAATCCGACGATACTCCGAAGCACTTATATTATATACCGATGGTTCCAAGACAGCAACAGGTGTGGGATGTTCTTTAGTAATAGATGGTGCTCAAAGTTCATGGACTTTGTGTCCACTCACGTCCGTATTTACAGCAGAGCAATATGCCATTTGGCAAGGATTAAAGTTTGCTCAAATAACGGCAACCAATAGAATCATACTTATTGTAACTGACTCTCTGTCTGCGTTAAGAGCACTCAGTAACAGGTATTCGCCAGACCCGCTTGTTCAGATGTGCCTCCAGACCCTAGTAGATCTAAAGCAAGCTGGTAAGGAGGTTATTCTTCTTTGGGTACCTAGTCACACAGGAATTCGAGGAAATGATCTGGCTGACGAAGCGGCTAAAGATGCGACGCTTTCTCAGAGCATAGACGTCCAAACCGTTAAGGTTTGTGATCAAAAGACCCACATCTCGCATTGTATAAACACTCTATGGCAAAGAGAATGGGACAGAACGGGATCACAATTGAAACAAGTCAAGCCATCTGTAGCCCCATGGCATCCAGTTCTTAATTTGAGCAGAAGAGATGCCGTAAAACTACATCGTCTGAGGATGGGCCATACAATCCTCACACATTCATATCTCTTGTGCAGATCACAACAACCACTATGCCCTTCATGTGATGTAGTTCTTACAATACCCCACATTATTGGTGACTGTCCGGCACTAACTAATCTCAGAGATTACTACGGGATGAGTGGCAACTGGACGCAAAATCTCAACGACCCATTGCGGATAGAGAATACTCTATCATTCCTCAGAAGCACAGGGTTCTACTATAAAATTTAGGAGAGATGATTTAACAAGAGTAACACGCAGCTAATGACCCAGCAGTCGATGCTGCCTAATCACAAAAAAAAAACATACACAGTATTTTAGAAGGTGACAATTTAGACCTTAATGAATGACAACTATTTGCGATTTTCGCAAAAAAACTCGCAATGGAAAATCATACATTCTTCAAATGTCTTTAATTTAACAACCAAACACAATATCAAAAAAAGCCAAAACAGTGACAAAGCGCAAGCTGCCTTCTTCAATTTGCTTTTTGAGTCATTGCTTTAAGTTTAAAGGTAACGTCAGGAGCTTGGAAATGCGAAATTCATTTTTATGGTGACCTTTGGACCTTTTGACCTTACGCTAACACGGGAATACGTATATTCTTGGATTCTCAATTTCGCGCGCTATATCCTAGACCCTTAATACTTTACAATTCGATTTTTTCTAGGTTTGATCTAAAGTCTAAAGACACGCATTTTGATACAAGACTTTCTTAGTCTATCTCTTTTCTGCTAGCAAATATCAACGTTAAAGCTCTGAGAATGGCAGTAACATTTCCGAATTCTTAGCTGTTTTTCTCCATTTTCAAATGCTATAAATAAAAAATGATACAAGGAACATCTTTTTGGAAAATGCACTGCACTGTACTTAGAGTCCGAGCACCCACCGTATATCATTGCAAATAATGCTGCTCTATATAAATTTATGAACTCAGTACTCAGTGCCGTATAAAAACCTATATTTGTATGCTTATTTTCCTTTCCGGCTTCCCTCTTTTTTTTGTGACCGAATTTGCTGCCGAAAATATTTACAACTTCGGAAAACAATAATTGCTGGTGAGCATCAACGAACTGAAGATTTATTCAACAACTTCAACATTGCTTCACTACTTTCTGATTCATTTACACAAGTTATTTTATTTTCTATTATCTGATAGGTAAATTATTTATCACTGTCGCTGTCGCATGAAAATGTGTTGCAACATTTGAAATGTTTTACCGGTGAGGAGACACAACGAAGAGTAATTCAAAACATCTCATGCTGTCAAGCTTTCGATGCTTTGTTCTACATCGGTGAATATGTGTTTCATCGATTTCGTATATTTGTGACACTAACATGTTACAAAAATACATCTCAAATATAATAGACTTTCGTAATTGATACAACGGATTCCTACTGCTTCTAGATCCGTACGATTTTCGACACATCACTGATTATTATTTGAAGGACGAACTTACCGCATAGGAATGTAGTTTTAGACCGGAAATAAGTTCATTATATTCAAGTGCACAGTATTATTGGACAAAGTCTTTCCTTCACAACAGGTCTCAATATGTCTGTGTGACAAACAGTGGGTTAGATGCTCCCGTTAGGTCTGATATGCTCAATATTACCATAGGTGTTCCTCACGGGTCTATTTTGGGACCAGTTCTGTTCTATTTATATATAAATAATTTGGAGAGCTGTTACTGTGATGCTAGGTTCACTCTATATGCAGATGATACTTCCGTAGTTATATCAAATAAGTGTGATGTCACTTTGCAGAAGGATTGTGGAGTGCTACTTCAAAATATTCACTAGTGGTTTGGTAGTAATCAACTATACTTGAAAACAGAAAAAACATCCCTGGTGCAATTCCATAATGCTCAGAGCGCCTGCATTACATGTTGCTGTCAATGGCTCAATAGTGCCCATTGATAGGCAAGTTAAATTTTTGGGGCTGTATCTCGACACGAGCTTAAACTTCAAAGATCACTGTGAGTACCTTGGTTCAAGGATAAACTCTCAGTCTTATGTTTTGAAAAATTTGAGAACAGTGCGCTTACCCATAGTCAACTAATTTCGGTTAACTATGCCCAAGTTGAGTCAAGACTGTGGTACGCTTTGTGTTTCTGGGGCTCATCATTTAATCCTCAGTACGTCTTTTTGAGCCAAAAAAGGGCCATCCGGTGCATGACTGCTATCAACAGTAGGCAGTCCTGCAAACAAGTTTTTGAATGAAAATTCATGCTCTGTAGTGACCAGACAATTTGAAGATCTGCCCGTGGCTTTCGCTAAATACAATGTGGGTAAGAAATCGCCCGATATACTGCAACCAAGAATCTACAATGAATAACCAAAAAATATTAAAGACTGTTTAAATATCAACAAGTTTAGGATCAAGCTGAAAGACTTGCTTGTTTCTCAGTGTTACTACGCTGTCTCTGAATTTGTTTGTTTATGATTGTGATATACTTGTTTGTTTTATATACCTATTTTCTCTGTGTTTTGTATTTTGTATTTTTGTATCTTTTTATGACGAATCCTATAAATTCGTTTGAATGTCTAAAGGGCAATAAAGAATTTGAATTTGAAGTAGCTTGAATTCCCTAATCCAGAATGTAGTTTCATAGCCTCTCAGAATTGAGTATCGGTGATTAAGCTTGGCTAATAAAAGCTCATCATGTCACCATAAAACCTTAGTGCCACCGTAGGATTAATTATTCCGCAAATCTAGACTTAGCAGCAGGTACAACTGATAGCCACAACGTTTATGCATAATACACAAGGCTACAAGGCACAGATCCGACCATCGCTGGAGTATTGCTCCCATGTGTGGGGATGCGCTCCGAAGCACTCTCTAAAGCTTCTGGACACTATCCAGAAAAGAGCAATTAGATTAATCGATACGCCTAACCTCACAAAGGACCTCCGCAGCCTGGAACATCGAAGAAGCGTGGCTGACCTATCCCTGTTTTACAGATTCTAGCACGGAAGATGTTCGAGTGAGCTCTCCCAGATAATAACATCATAGGCCGTCCGAACCAGGAACACTAAAGAAGCTCTGCGAGCTCATCCTTACCAGGTCAAGGTTGTTACTCCCCGAACCAGTCTCCTCCAGCATTCCTTCTTTTGGAGAACTTCGACGCTGTGGAATCAGCTGCCGGGGAATTTGTTTCCCGATGACTACAATCTGCAGCGTTTCAAATCTAACGTGAACCGACACCTATCCTCTCGCAGCGCTTCTACAGCGCCATAGGCTTTCAGCCTTTGCGGGAGGCCAAGCATAAAGATTCGCTGTCTCAAAAATGAAAGTTGGCTTCTATAGATCATTCCTTAAGCTTTGTTGACAGGGCTTATCACATTACAATGCTGCGGTCACCGTAAGGCTAATTGTCATTAATTACATCGTTAATCGAGACTTGATTAGTGTAGCCACAAATTATTATAGCAACAATTTTACAACAGTATTCATAATTTTATGGAGGCTTGGAATGGCGGTATGTATAACTATCGACGGAGGCAAAATATCCAACTTAAGATTTTCTGGCGATACAACCCTTATTGCCGCTTCTCGGGAAGAACTAGTAGCTCTGTTAAACATCTTAGAACAACACATATGGTCTTGGTATTAACTACAACAAGCCCAAGGTTATGATCGTAAATAGAGAGCATGATAATTATCGAGAAAAGTCAATAGGCCGTTGTGAAGTAGTTCAAAGTTTTGTGTAACTCGGTTATTTGATCGACAATTCGGGTAGCTGTGAAAGCGAGATTCGACGGCGCATTCAACCGGCACGTGTGGCCATGACAAAGCTTACTAAAATATGGCGTAACCATAACATCACTAAAGCTACCAAAATGTCGCTGGTTCAGTCTCTTGTGTTCTCCATATTTTTGTATGCCTCGAAAACTTTGACTGTTAAAAAGGCAGATCGGGTTCGCATAGATGCTTTTGAAATGTGGACGTGGAGGAGAATGCTGAGAGTTCCTTATACCATCCACCGAATTAACGTTTCATTACTGGATGAGCTTGGTAATCCAAAGAGACTATCCTTCATTGTGTCGACGAGAATGCTTACATTCTTCGGACATATTCACAGAAGCGATAATATGGAGAAACTTGTAGTTCAGGGCACGCCCCGAGTGGGCGGCGCCGTGGCCGTTCTCCTACACGCTGGGTGGATACGACGGAACAGTTGCTGGATATGAGTATCAAGAGCGCCACTGAACTGACAGTAAATCGCGAACGATGGCGTGTTACATTTCTCAAAGATATTGATAATATTCGTGTCGGCAATACTCTAGCTCCGACTTAATGCATTTTACGAGTTCACAACATGTCTGTTAAGACATTGTGACTATGATGATGGGTAGTGGACTCGTCAGGCACATCCAAGAGGCGTGCAGTGCAGTGCTCAATGGCATAGTGTTAAGATATCAAATAAAAAAATAGAAATTCACACACATTCAACTTACGCAAAAAATTTGAATAAGATACCTGACACCAAGGATGAGCATTCATTATATGGAACCGATATAGATTTTTATAGTAGTTGAGGGGGGAGGTAAAGGTTCAGTTACCCCCGGCCAAAGGGAACAGACAGAGTCCCATCCAAAGTTCTGTGTGAACTCTGAGATGCATTGGGCTATGCTCTCCTGTCTTGCTGGCCTACATTTGTATAGGAGTTCCTGCTTTCACCCAAGGCAAGACAGTCGAAGATAACGTGCTTAGCTGTTTCCTCTGCCTCACCACACTTCCTGCATAAAGGATTTGCCACATCGATCGCCACAACTTTTGCAGGTGTGCACTAAACGTCCAACGGTCAGTTATAAATCCAACCACCTTTCGTGGTCTACTCAATCTTATAACCTGAGGTTATTGGATTGTGAGAAATACTTCCAAGCTCTGAATAGATATCGTAGATTTTTCACAGCGGTTGCCAATGACAAGATGCGTTCACCTCAATTTTTTCTGTAATATAATATTAGCTTCTAAAAGGTTGAATTAACGTTTTTTTATTTGACGGTTATTGGGACTCAAAAAGATTGAAAACTACCATAAACCTTGACCAGTGGGGACAAGTCCATCGCTTCTGCACCTCAAGAAAAGGCAGACGTTTTAGGAAGGCTTTTCGCAGCCAATTCTACAGTAGACTTCCAAGGAAGAACTCCGACCACTACTATAAACGTAAATTCGAGAATGGCAGAGGTAAAATTTCAGCATCGAGATGTAAAAAGCATCCTCCAAAAACTAAACCCAAAGTAAGCTACTGGTCCTGACCAAATTCCAGCCATTGTCCTTAAACGCTGAGCCGCTGAGCTTGCGCCTATTCTCTGCAAGCTCTTCAAACTGTCTTATCAGCGAGGCGTGTTTCTCGCTGCATGGAAGATTGGCCGCGTACAACCTATTCCTAAAAAAATAAAAAAAACCGATCCCACCAACTATAGACATGTGGCTCTTCTCGGTATAAAGTTATGGAGACTATCATTGACATCCAGCTCCTGAAATACCTGGACAACAACAACATCAGCCTGGAACATCATGGAAGATTTTCGAGCGAGCTCTCTCAGATAATAACACCAAAGGCCGTCCGAACGAGGAACACTAGAGGGGCTCTGCGAGCGCATCCTTAACAGGTGAAGGTCCCTACTCCCCGAATCAGTTTCCTCTAGCATTCCTTCTTTTGGAGAACTTCGACGCTGTGGAATGAGCTGCCTGGGAATTTGTTTCCTGGCGGCTACAACCTGCAGCGTTTCAAATCTATCCTCTTGCAGCGCTTCTACAATGCCATAGGGTTTCAGCCTTTGCGGGAGGTTTACCATAAAAAAAATCTGTGCGCCATGCGATGATTTTTTGACAACGAAAGAGTCTTCGCTGAGTTCGCCCACATTTTGCTCTCTGAATACCTGCGATCATCGGCAAACATTCTCCAGAAGGCCATAGGATGGGAGGTTACGTAGGAAAGATGAGTCGATAGATGACTGAAATGTGAGATGTACCTAACCCGGGAAATCCAGATGACTTCAATTTCAAGATTAAAAAGTAGGTATGTCAAAAACCGCCAACTTATACAGTTCTTCCTATACAGTTCTTATCGCTTTGTTGATTAAAACTATGTTCGGCTGGATCCATTCTGGATCCTATTTTAAAACCGGCATTAGCTAAAACATCAGTTATTCTTAACAACAAATATTCTCTCCATCTTCTCCATCTTCTCTCATCCACAACGCAATTCAGTTTTCTGTGGTAAAAAAATGCGGCCAGGAAAATTCAATGATAAAGAAGATATATAAATGACATATAGAAGTGGAACAATTTCTTCAGAGCTTATGTCGCCAACTATAGTTAGTATTGCAGTTGTAACAATGATATTGATTTAATATTTCAATTGTGCTTGAGAATAAACAGGAGTGTCCAAAGTGCGAAGTAATTTGTTGTCCTTGAGGATCTTGTATTCCATTAGGAAACATTCAAAGCAAACATCTACCGAACCTCCCATTTGCAAATATAATATTGATTGTTATGCTGCCTGTGCTTTACGAATTACCATCTAACAAAAGAGTGAAAGGACGTTATTATATGTAGTAATTTCAAATTATGTATGTCAACCTAGACCGAGTTCTTAAAAGTTGTATAGTGACTCTAGGGCGGCATTTCGATATTACATGTACTTGTTCGGTAGCTACCACTCTTAAGTGCAATTCCAAACAATTTGTATTATACGGCTATACAATTTGGGGACAAATAGGTCAGATAAAACATATATCGCACATGATCATGCGTGTTGTAGATAACGAAAATGTTGTTTTTGAGCTGTGTCCTTGAAAACAAATTGAGAAAGCAGACTTATATAAAATCAACACGCATTATGTTCAAAAAGAATCTTGACATGCGACCAGTCTATAGAATAATCGAATGCTAATTTCGAAATAATCAAAATCAATTCAATAAAATACAAAATCTTCAGCTGTAGCTACCAACCTTCACTTAATACTTCCGTATCCCAATTTGATAGGTAGGTATTTAAAAATATTGCTTCCGCTGTACAGAAAGGTCTATTTCAGGACAATTGCGATAAAAAATGTAGTCAAGCTGCTTGACTCAGTACTTCCCACATATTCCGATGATACCAGTTTTATTATTTTCCCATGGCATGAAGCTATCATCTAAGATCCCCTTGCAACCAAATCATCGCCCGCCCGACCAAAAGAAATGTGTTATTCTACTAGGTACTTCTTTCACAGGTCAATAGACAATCTGTCATAAATACAACAAATTTTTGAGTTTTCAACCCTCACTCCCGAACCACCAAAATTTCCCCTCCACCCAAAAAAAAATTGAAAATGACTAGGAACCCCTAAACCGTCTAAAAACGAAGTATGCGGTGTTTTTATATTTTTATTTTTTTATTATTGCCGCGTCGCCACTGAAACGATTTCTAGAAACCATATACGCGTTTTCCATCCTCGTCACGGTAATAAATCTGTGTCAAAATGTCATTCAAGTCAATTCAAAAGTTTCCACTTTACACAATACAGAACGATCTAAAGTAATACTCGTATGTACATATTTTGTATACATCAGAAAATTCTTTTGGTTTTGGTTTCTGTAATCGGCAAGGCAATGTTCGGATGTACCTAAAAGTGTATTATGCCGCTAGGTCTTTCTTTCACAAGTCAATGGGCAACTTATTATGAATACAAAAAAAATCTAGTTTTACAACCCCTCAATTGCATATTTCATTGTTTCAAAGGAAAATCTCATTATTGTTGAGTTAAGTTTGTCGTTTGTCTTTGAAATATGGCCACGTTAGATGGGCTTTTTTGTTCGCCGAGAACTACTCAAGCTTGATCATCAATTTCAGTCTTCCTTAACTATGGAAAGCCCTCCGACGACAAATTTCAATGCCTTATTAATAACTCGATGAAAACCCTGCTATCGGTTTCTGTTCGTAGACACTTTTGACAATGTTCCGAGCAGATGTTTTTCCCGTCATCAACAAGTCCTATGAGCCCATGGAGGAATCAGGAACATATAGTATAGGCAGCGATTAACTCAGTTTTAATTAAGTAAGTTTTTAGAAATAACATCTTAGAAGAGGTTTCCCGTGAGTATGGAAGCAAATTAAAATCAGTGGTGCATGTTAATAATGTGTCAGCATCCCTTTCAACATAAACAGTTTACTGGTATGTATTATGAGCTAGCTAATGACAATGTATTGGCAGTCAAACGATTCTACCAATCAGGCACGTATTTAGGGGAAGGTTCAGGGATCCGGACCCCCCCCCCCTCCCCCAAAACAAAATATAATGTATAATTAAAATGTCTAAAAATCTACCCCCCCCCCTAGAGGAGACGTATATTTAGTTATTGATTAAGTCTCCCGGTCAAGCAAAATTAAAAGGTGGTAACCCTAACCTGAGCATTCCAAAACTACATCCTGATACCGAACGAAACAGTTACGTAATATTAATAAAAGAGTACATCAATTTACGTCGAAAGCGGCAATCAACGTCCGTATTAGTCAATATACGATGTTTTCTGGTTACTAGCAGTATATCAATAAACAAATTTAATGGTGATTTATCACCATCAATTCTGACGCATTTTCAAAACCTGATTACCGGATGCGTGAAATCAATTCCTCACCACTGAAAGAATCGAAAACAGCAGAAAACAACCGAAAACGACATAAAACAACAGAAAACAGCCGATAAAATAGAAAACAACAGAAAATAGCCAAAAGCAACAGAAAACAATATAAAACAACAGAAACCAACTATTTAGTATTTTTTATTTGTTTAAGAATTACCATATAGAACATTATCTAAGAATCTTCAAGCTTTAACTCAATGAACGTCTACAATAAATATATTGATGGGAGAATATACTGATTCCTTCAGAGACGCTCAAACTTCTGGTGGGGGTTCTCACTGGCCATTGCCGGCTGAATAGACATCTGTCACTTATGAGAGTGGTAGGGGATCCCATTTGCTCCAGATGCTGGGAGGAGGACGAGACAGCGTTCCACTTCCTGGGCAGATGTGCAGTTTATCGCAACCTCAGGGTTCAGATATTCTGCACGACGGAGTTTGGGGAGGAGCCACTATATTCAGCGAAATGGTCGGACATACTGACTTTCGTCAGGAGGTCTGGTAGGTTCGACAAGGAGCTTTCCAGGGTGTAGAATTTTAGTGTTTCCAGTGATTGGTTCAGTGGGGTTGACAAAAAGGGCCAAAGGTGGCCTACTTGCCTGGCTTCGCCTCCCCATCACTACTACTACTACTACTGATTCCTTCGTTTTTTGCGGGTTCGTACTTTAATCAGGATGACGTACCTACATAATTACCATATCCAACGGATCTAAGCCCAACTTACTCCGGTTTTTTGAATTACGAACAAATTTCTACCAATGTTCTATTCCAGTAGTGGTCGAAAATCTCCAGTTCAAGAACAAAGCAAATATTTCCTGGAATGATATAAACTTTTTTAAATTGGGCCATATTTTCTACTATACAGATTGGATGGATGTAGTTATATGAACAGTGTTTTGAACATAATATGTAGTTCACATTTACTGAACGTCTTTTTCTTATCTCAAAATGAGTTTAAGTTACATATATTTATAATATATTATAACACGCAATAACTGAAATAATGAACTGCGCAGATTCTTGGGCAGTTCATCCACAAGTAAATGGGATCCTCAGAAGCTGTTACCTATTCGGCGACGTCCGAGAAGCTAAGCGTTGTCTCGTGGTGGCAAAACGTCAAGCAACGAAGCGAGCCAATGCCAAGGCGAATTGATAATGGTCTCTTACAATGTCTAAACTATAGATATGTATTTTTATTACTCGATGGATTGGAATGTATCTGCAATTTTTCTATTTTCCCAGGTGCCAAGCTTTATTTGCTTGTCAGATGATATTGCTCCTATTTTACAAATCCAAATGCACGAAACCATTTATCCCCTACCCTAAACACATATCTTTATAGGTTTATATTCCTGTGAAATAAGTAGCTACTAGGACAGGCACTAGAAAGACATGAAAATTCTTAACAACAACGCTTCTAGCGGAGTGACAGCTAAATATTTAGTAAATGGATGCCGTCACTAGTTTGAACGAACACATATTTTATAAAAGGCCCATGGTTGGTACAGTCCCCTACAGAATTTAGTCTCATTCAAATATGTTTAAGTTCCAGTTTTACTTTAATTTTGCTTCAGTTAACTTCTGCGTTGTTAGCATGTAAATATCTTACGTACCTGGTATGTGTTTAGCTGGTTGCATAGTCGTTCGCTTCAGTTTCATGCTGCAAGCCTTTATCCGGTTCGAAGGACCAACCTCTAGTGCTAAAATTACAGTGTTGCTGCAATCAATGGAATATGGGAATTATCTTCGAATATTCGAAGAGAATTATATAGATAGTAGATGCATAACGCTTGTCAATTAATGCCCATTGAAGTTTAGACAGGGTGGTTGGATTCATTTAATTATGATGCGAAGTTGTATTTAAAAACGTACGTGACTGTGTGCCATAGTAAAAATCACAAAACTTACGTAGCGTAGGTAGGAATAATTGGAATCAGCATTTTGTTATATTACACCTTACCTTTGCGGGTTGAGTTTTCCGTTTCCAGATTACAATAAGCGGAAGAGTAATGTAATCTCGAATATTTTGATCTTCGACAAGTTTTTCAGATATCTTATTATACGTTCAAATAACGAAATACCACGAACATGTTCATAGTTCTCTATAATTTAGGAAAATCTCTCCAGTGGCGATGAAGTAGTAGATAAAAAACAAAAGATGCCTTAACATACTTTTGAGGCCTGTTCAATACAAAGAGAAGTTTTGCAAACTTAACAATATGTTGAACTCAACGCAAATTGGAAATGAGATTTTTATATTAAAGAATGTCACAAACTGTGGTAGGAATCCATTTTAATGTATATAAAATCATATAGATTTACGTACGAAAGCCTGACCAGTTTGCTTTATCCTCAGCAGTTGATTGTGTGATCAAATCTTTGTATTTTTACGACTGTTGATGAAAAGTTTACTATTCCTTGACATCAATGTTTCAGGTTTGTACCTACCTATTAAATTACGGCCTTCAAAAGATGTTTGAAGAAGGCTTGCTGACTTTATATTTTTCACCTTTGGGCATAATTTTCCTTAGACTTGGTTTAATGTATAATTAAAAATGGACGCAATGGATTTAATGTTCCTCAAAATTAGGTACGTAAATTGAAAGAAGCGAACTTCACTAATGTTTTGACAGCCCGCAACCCGTACAAAAGTGCAAACTACACATAGAATTATCAAAAAGCATCCTATTTTACATCTTATTTGAAAATGTTTTCCCTCGACAAACAAACCTTCAGTATCCGGAAATTTTTACAATCAGTGCCGCACAAAAACTATACTTGCAGATTGTTTACCTCTCCAATATTTCTCTTATTTGTTACCTAATTTGATCCCATATGCATTTACAACTTCGGAAAATAATATCCATTCTTCGTTGAATTAAGTCTCAAACTCAACATTTGAGGATTTATTACAGATAGTATGCACAAATATGAGGGTGAAATTGGAATGGTGTGGAGGAATTTTTTTTTATTAGGTACCGAGAATGTGTGGGAAGTACTTAGCATTAGGATAAAATCACTTGACGTCTTCTTCTTCTTCTTCACTTCAGGTTTTTAGGCACTTTGCCTGTTACAATACCCATTTTTTCCTTGGCCTTCCGATATCTCTTGTTCCAGAGCATTCATAAAATATCTCCATTTAGTTTTATTTTCTTTTATTTTTTCGTTTATATCGAAGATGTTTAATACCGCTCGTATTATATCACTATTTCTTAATCTGTCTTATTTTGTGCTTGTATCCTATTTTCGTTGTTGTCCACGTTTCACTACCGTATAAGAGGGTTGGAATAGCTATCGTCTTGTAAAATTTCATTCGATTATCTTTCCTTGTTTTATTTTTTAATGCTCTGCTGATAGTTCCGCAAATATTGAAGAATTAATTAACTTTTTCTTCTATATCTTTGCTTCTATCATAAGTTATATCGCAGCCTAACTATTTGAACTGTTTTACCTGTTCCGGTACTTCACGGTTTACGACAATCTTTGACCTAACTGGATATTTACCTGAGCAAGCCACGGTTTTAGTTTTGTTTGTCGATATTTCCATGACGTATGTTAAGTGTTTTGAATACCCCTGTTCTTTTATAATATCCAATAGTTTACATCTATTCACATTTTCAAAAGCTTTCACAAAGTCTATGAAACTTATATGCGTTTCTCTGTTGTATTCTCTGTGTTTTTCTATAATTTGTTGTAATGTGAATATCCCATCTATTATCGATCTGCTTTTTCTGAAACCTATTTGTTCTACTTGTTGTTCTTCACTCGACGTTAAAGATATAAATAACTTGTTTCTGGTTTCTGAAGGCCCATGATAAAACTTAATAAATAAAATTTAATTAGTGATAAAAAGGTAAAACTTCCGGAGGAGGTGGAGCTGAAAGAGCGGTTGAACGACATATGTCTTTTAAATTTCAAGAGACTGAACTTCAGCACAATTTGCTTCAGGGCGTTGCCGTGCTCCCTGCAGCCTCTGTTTATTTTTAGGATAATATTAAGATGGGCGGCTTTCTCGCTATAAATAGTTTCTCTTTGACAAGAAAAATTCACACATTGCGAGGGAACATAGTCGTTGGAAATATAAATACTCCGAGGATTGTTGAATTGGTGTAATGAGGTACAACAGTATTTCAAAATATTATCAATAAGTTTTGTGAAGAGATCTCCACGTTGCTTTCACTTTTCACACCGTAAAGGTGGGAGTATCGTAATCGCCATTTTGAGATAATTATTTTTTTGATGTTTCGGAATTAAGAATTAGAACCCTTAGAGGCTACGTATTCTCAACATTGTAGTATGGATTGGAGAGCTGGACGCTAAAACAAGAACATATAAATAAATTACAAGCATTCGAGATGTGGTGTTATAGAAGAATTCTAAAAATATCTTGGACGCAGCGAAAAACTAATACAGAAGTTCTTAGACTAATGGGTAAAAGTAGTGAAATTGTTAGAAAATAAAAATTAAAAAACTGCTGTATTTAGGATATATAATGAGGGGAGAATGATATCGTTTGTTACAAATTATAATGCAGGGTAAAATAAAAGGAAAAAGGAGCGTCGGCAGAAGGAGAATATCATGGCTGCGGCTGCTTTAAGGGAGTGGTATCAATGCAGCTCCATAGAACTATTTCGAGCAGCGGCAAATAAAGTAAAAATAACATTTATGGTTTCCAACCTCCGATAGGAGACGGTACTTAAAGAAGAAGAAGATGTCACTGAAACCGTTTTCGTACGTGCGTAATCTGAGTAACCGGCTGCATCCATTTTGATGAAATTTAGGGTGCGGTATACTGTATGGTTAGGTTATAACACATGATGCTGCTATATTTTCAAAAATCGATGCATTGAGGATGGAGTAATTAATCAAAAAGAATCATCGGGCTCTTCGTAACTTTTAAAAAGTAGTATTCTGTACCTCATAGGCCTGTTCTAAAATTACCTTTGATGTTCCTGAATCTGTTCCCGTCGCAGTTGCCAGGGTGCTGTTAATAAAAATATAAAGTATATAATTATTTATTAAGTCTGAATACTACAATGGTCTCAGTACGTCTAAGATTTACATTTAAAAATTTAGTTTAATTTTTTAGGTTAATATTTTCATTTGTATTTGTTGTCATAACAAATTATATTAATAATTTGTGTTTTATTTTTTTAACTTAAAATAATTTAACGGATTATTAAAACAATTTGTAACAAATCGTAATAAGATTCTGTTTTGTAGGGTACATTTAAAATGATTATAAAAAAGGACTAAGTTTAATTTTGAGGTCTGAAAATAAATAATAATGATAGTTCAACCGTTTTTTGTTAAACTGACTATGTTTTAAAAAAATTTCTTGACATGTCCGGGTTTTGCACTCTAAAATACGGGGTTTTCATGCATCTTGTCATGGTTTTCAAATTAGGCAACCCTTGAATATATGGCGTTAGACCCTGTTTTGCAAACTTGGCCTTGAATCAGTCGTGGGATCCAAAAATGTAAGAATATATACAGGGTATTCCATCTAAAAAAACGATGTATTACGACCAGCAAAAATGGAACATCCTGTATAAGCGAAGATAATTTTGTGTAGGAGAGCATGTGATCTTTGAAAGAAAATTGCTTTTCCACATCCAACGGTTCGGTCACTATCCTATATCTACATAAATCTGAGTCGCCCACTCTGTATAAACTTTATTTGCAACATTAAACTATTAAGTTAAAACATCAGATTTTTATATAAATATAACAGAAATCGTCAGTTCTTAGACATATCTATCCAATTCAAGGTGTATCATTACCAAAAATGGGCAGCTGTCTTGCGACAAGAAATGTGTAGGTTACCGATACCACACGTCACACAAGAGTAGTGTGAAACCTTCGATATTGCCCACGCCATTCTCGTACATGGAATGAGGTGGAAAAATTACTATCATTTTTGTAGTTTATAGACTTTTCTGGAATGCCGTATTGTATGCCGTAAAATGCTTTCATTTCTAACACGAATGTACGACGACATTACAAAATTTATTCGGATGTAATGATCATATACAAAAATTACATAATGTACAGATTTTTAGGAAACGGTTGATTCTATAAGCGTCCAAACAAAGTTTAAAAAAAGAGGTTTATGGCTTTTAACTATCTACTAAGCAGAAAAAATTTCAATTATTCAGGGTAGGGCATGAAGTAGCGGTGCAACAAAGTTGCATTTTTATAATGGAGCATCCTGCATATTATATGTTTTGATTCTTCCTTAACCGTTAAGTAAACATTGTACCGAAATTCAAGTTTCCGAGGTATTGCTTTCCGAAGATAACAAATACAGGATAGGGCATAGGAATCAAGTGTTTCTGAAATAATCATAAAATTATTAGTTTTTACTCTAAAAAAATCATTGGTAGTAGAACATAGCTGATAATAAGACATTTTGAAATATCTAAGTGCAAAAATTACATCTGGCATATGATGCAGCCGTTCACGAAAATTGCACTCCACTGTTTCCAGCATGTCTCTGTTGATTTTTGAGAGATTCCATGGCGAATCGCTTCCTTCTCTGCGTCTAACGTACGGGGCTTGGCTCTTTAAACACGTGACTTGAGGTACCCCCATAGAAAAAAAACACTAATTGATCGGGAGACCGAGGAGGTCATGAAATGCCACCAAACCTCGAAATTGAACGATTTGGAAACAGGTGGCGAAGAACAGCCATGGATGCTCTGGCGGTGTGTGCCGTGGCCCCATCTTGCTGGAACCACAAATCTTTGATATCCACACCTCTTCTTTGCAATTCGGGTATGGAAAAAATATTCACAATATGAATGTAACGTTCAGATGTTACTGTAGCGGTGACCCCATTTTCTCCAAAAAAAAATATGGGCCAATGATGCCTCGCCATATGCCATGCGTTGTTCTAGCGTCTACCGCTCCATGATGGCAAGTGGCAAGTAAGAAAGTGAAATGGTTTGAGTCAAGGAATGGATTGTAATAAACCGCGCGCTCCTCCCTTTTCTAATGTATGAGTACTACCATTGATTAACGTATCTAATCAATGGTACTACTCAAACCAAAAACACTTGGTTTTTATGCTCCACCCTGTAGTATTGATAAAGTTTGTTAGCGATCGATTATTGGTTAAAATATGCAAGTTATCCAAAAGAAAAAACAACAAAGTTTTCTAGTTTATTATCTCATCATCAACGATGGTTCACCATTTAGCTCCTTCGTACATGGTCCATTGCCGATGTGGTCGACGCGATTCCCGACACACGACCACTCGGCTTTTCATGCAAAATATTGGAGCGCCACTAACGGGTCGTCTCATAGTCGTTTCTGGAAGTGCATTTTCAAACGCACGCGATCAGAATGGGAGTGCAGTCGGAGTGGTTTGTGCGTCTTGCGCGTCTGACGGCAGTAAATGATTAAGGTTATACTTCAAATCAGGTTTGATTTTATAATTATATGAGGACATTCCAAGGTTCTGAAATCACGGTATTCCACGTGTGATCATAAGATAAATGTCTAAGGGTCGTATTCATAGCCGATACTTAAGGTTGCCTTAATACTTGAGTAAGGTTTTGTGTTTCGAAACCTTACTTGAGGGTCCCTTCGGTGATTAGGTGTCGTTCAGGGTAGGGTCAACTTTGTTAGCATGAGTCGATCTGAATCATACAAGGCATGTGTTTTCGTTTGGAGCAAAGCACATGGCAAGGGATGTCGTCCGCAATACACCAGGGCGGGCCGCCCATTAGGAGTTAACTAGTTTGCGAATAACACCGTTCCTCGTGTTGACTTTTGCTCTAATCTACTCGTGTTTTTTATAGGACAGAGTCCTGTCTGAGTAACACCCAGATAAACTGGATTTTGGCAGTGCTGTAGCCTAGTCGAATTCCATTCAATTTGCAGTTCCCTGTTCGCTTGCCGGTTATCAAGATGGAATAGCCAGGTTTGAGTTTTATCTGAGTTTGGGCGTAACTGGTTTAACTTGTAGTATTTGGTCATTTTTGCTAGGGACTCTGTTATCCTTTTTTCGATTTCCCCGATGTCATGGGATTGGCACGTATTGGCTACGTCATCGGCGTAGACGAAACTATTTGTAGAAGGGCTGACAGGTTGATCATTCGTATACAAATTGAATAGAGGAGACGCCAGCACGCTACCCTGAGGGAGACCATACTGGTGGTTCCCCTATCGACTCCTCTGTCCACAAATTCGACGTAGAATCGCCTATTGCACAGCATTGATCTGAGCACCTCCGTCAGATGGTAATTTTGTGTCATTTTGAATGTTTTTTCCTGGAGGATTTTGTGGTTAGGTATGTAATTAAATCGCTTATTTGAGAAACCCCACATGTCCATAAATTTGACATGTCGACGTTGTCAGCTTAACATGTTCTTCTAAGATAGACGCATATTTTAAGCAGAAATCCCACTTGTCCTACCCATAGAACGTGTGCAGCGAACGTCTAATGTAGCATTTATTTGAGAAACGTCACAAGTCCTGGACATGTGGTGTTTCTCAAATATCAAAAAATCTTGAATGGCCAACTACTGGTGACACAGCTGAAGATGCTCGTAGAAATTGACCTTTGTATTATTATCTTATTGTAGTTCAGATCACTAGTCAAATAAAATGATTTGCAAAAAAAATTGCGTGTTTATTTGAGGAACCTCACATGTCCAACGCTATTTCTTTTTTGTTGTACAGCATCGGAAGATTTTTTTACTTCTCTTCTATTAGAAACTTGACACTAGATTAGGGTGACCATTCGCCCAGAAAATCCTGGTCATGTCCGGAAATTTGGGACTAAATTTCGTGTCCCAAAAATCGGTAAAATGTCCGGAATTTGAGCTCTAATCGAAAACAATTGACACAACATACAGCAAAATAAACAAATACAGTTAACCGACAGGCAAAAAAGGCACTATTGTCGCTTGATGGCCTATTCTCTTCATTGTCTTGCAGTCCCAATCCCCCCGGGCAAGCCAAGCGTCCGGAATTGATCTATGAAGTATATGATCACCCTAGACTAGATACAAATACTTTATGTTGGAGTAGTTATTTTTATAGATCTTTAAGTCGTTTTCAAATAACGCAGTTTTTTCAGGTTCCCTCAAAATAGTGAATTTGGGACATGTGGGCTTTCTACTGACCACATTTATACGGAGTTGAGGGATGAACATTAAAAGCTCGGACCATGTCACTTTTGGACTCTTTTGAGATGTGGCTATACAGACGCATAATAAAGGACAGGAACCTTTAACCGCAATAAAGTGCAGAAAAGCAGCATATTTTGGCCATAGTATGAATTTGATCGAAGGACGACGAAGCGTCTGGAAAAAAAGTTCACCTGGCTTCGAAATTTACGCCAGAGGTTTAACATCAGAGACCAGAGAGGCCTGCACATTCGTTTAGCACAAGAATGAGAAGAGTTCCAAGTGACGGTTGCCACCCTCCACTGAGGAGATGGTACTCAAAGAAAAAAGAAGAAGGGGTTTCTGAAATAAGCCATTCAATTGGTGTTTATATAATACATTTA
The DNA here is from genome assembly GCA_951848785.1 of Callosobruchus maculatus. Classification (NCBI taxonomy): domain Eukaryota; kingdom Metazoa; phylum Arthropoda; class Insecta; order Coleoptera; family Chrysomelidae; genus Callosobruchus; species Callosobruchus maculatus. The sequence goes on from CATOUR010000029.1 coordinate 5,719,456, forward strand.
CTGAGCAAAACGTTAAAAAACACAAAACCAAAATCATAATATTAAGTATTAATCACTATCACAACACAGAATGTAGCAATTGTAAAATAGTATCCAAGCCGTATAGTATAGTAGCTTCATACAACTTGCAAACTTTATATATAAAGCACAGATCGTTAAAAGTCAAACCAAAAATTAATAACGCCTAAAAAGTAAAATAATACGAATAAATAAATAAAAATAAATAATTGAAGATGCTAAATTCATCAATTACGCCTATTTTAGTAATCGTTTTAAATACTTAGATGCGTGGTTGGAGCTACCGGCTCACCCTCCCTGATGCAAGGATGCATCATTTATTTATGGTTTATATCATACTGACCTGTACATAATAGCGTATAATCAAATCATAGGTAGAATCATCATATGCTTGGCGTGGAAGTCTGTATGAATCATTCGCTCCAAAAAAGCATATACTCTCCAACCTACGCTTATGAAAACGTAAATCTTTTCTCGAAAGTATCACTGTTTCATTGATCATGCATTTCTCGATAATACATAAAAAGATCTACGTGAAAAACAAAAATGAATAAATACCCATAAATACACCGATATTTCATTGATACCAAATTGGAGTAAAGAATTAAGAATCCCACATCTTTTTATAATGCGTCACAGTTTAAATTCATGTTCATACACTTGGGATCCATAGGCGGTCCAAGTCAACGTTGCCGGCTTGAGCTTAGTTTTCTGGAGCTCTATTGAGGGGCCAGTGTATAGCGCGCGAACTTCAGAATCCAAGAAAATACGCATTCTCCTGTTAGCGCTTTCTCCAGTATGTGTGTCAAATAAAATGAGGGGAGGTAAGTCCGATGGTCGACTTCACGATACTGCTGACGGCCGACCTCCGCGAAGATGATTTCGCATCAAAGAGAGCCGAAAGCGACCAAACGATGGGCTACTGATATTGTGACGTTACGTTTAAACTTACAGTAATAATTCAAAAAGTAAATTGAAGAAGAAAGCTTGCACTAGGTCATCTCGGTGGCCTTGTTTTAATATAATGTTTGGTTGTTAAATTGCTTTCAATCTAGCATTGCGAGTTTTTTTGCACACTAAAAAACTTTTATGAAAAAATCACTCTGAATTGTCCTTCATTGAGGTCTTAACTATCACCTTCTGTAATTTGATGTATGTAGTTTGAAAAACAAATGAGTTGTACGTGAACTTGCGAATCCGTGTTTTACATAGCAAATACATGTGTATAAATGTGTGTACTCAGGCCTCTAAATGCCTTATTATCTACCGTGTAGCCTCAATTGTTCTTTGTTCTATAGTCGTTTTCTTATAATAAACTAGATACTGCTAGTTAGGTTTTAGGGTTAAAAAATTCTTATATTTTTTTACTTCTATGTCAACGGCATCGCCTGCTCTGGTCATTAGCCCCGTGTTCTGTTTGTTACTGATTCCCGGCGCCACGCTAGGAACAGCACTGTTAATGGAAGCCAACAGTGAAGGCTCACGTGGGAATTCTCGCCGAGCTTTTTTTACGGAAATGTATGTCTGATTGAAAAAAACTAGATATAAATTTCCGCCCCTGACGGGAATCGAACCCTCGACCTTTTGGTCACGAGACCTTGGTTCAATCCAGCGAGCCTACCCACCCTCTTGAAAATATTATTACTTTTCTAAAACCACCATCCCAAAATGTATTTTCTAACATTTCATTTGGGTAGATGATGTGTTTTCAAAAATTGCCTATATTAACAGCGATACTGCCACCCAACGAAAGAGCTTTTTCTGGGACTTTTCGATGTCTAAGCGAAACAGGAACCTTTCGATGACGTTCCAGTGATACCGGTAGGCCTCGTCTATATTATGGTCCCGAAGATGGGGACCAAATTTTTCGAAATTGTGAACAAAATCCTACAGCATCCACCTACGTTGTTAAAAATCGTCTCAATACCATATATCGGAGTGGGAGGTGTGGTTCACTGGAATGGATTTTTGTCGATTTATGCTTCATGTGTACGCCGAAGATGCAATTTTTTTAAGTAGGATTCTTTGGACGGATGAGTCCATCATACATAAGTGAAAATCTACGGATCCAAGCTACTTTATAACGTAGCGTGCATGTTCTGCTTGCTTGCTCAGCAACGAAGAAGAATCCGTTTTAAATTACAACTTGTTTTTTCTAAAATTTTTATGACTCATCATAATGTAATAGCACTTTATTCAAGTACCCATAGCAAAAATTTTAAACCCAAAGACAAGTTTTTGCCAAACGGTCTGTTGAAATTTTGTACTCTCAGAGATCTATTATGCTTTTAGAGCTTAAATGCAATCGTAGTGCCTCTGTTTACCACATTTAAAACAAATTTACGGTATTACCAATGGATAACTGGAGAGACAGGCATGTTTTACCGTAAAGTGCACGGTTAATTATTTGACGATTTTTTGAGATAAATTCATTTTTTGTAACGTTTCTTGAACTCACTTTTCAACACATGCTGATTTTGACACTATCTCGTGAAGCGTTTGATACATGATCACTTTCTTTTAGTCAAGAATGACGTGATAGCATATTTTCTAAGGATTTACACCAAAAATTCCAAAATTCGGCAGTAAAATTTAGTTTAATAAGGGTTTTCGTTTGGAGGTCTGCATCTCAATGAAAATCTCTAAAATTCAATTTATCTCTGAAACAGTTGAAAATCGACACCTACTTTATATGACTTTTTTTGTTGGAAATCTCCTCCTAAAGTATTTTTCACTCGTCATGGAACACCCTGTATATACCTCGGACCTTTCCCAGTTATCATCCCGGAAATTCGCATATGCAGATAACCTGCCTCTAGCGTGCAGAAATACCAACTTTAACATTCTAGAATCCACACTAACTGCCGATCTTTCATACTTCAGCAAGTGGAAGCTGAAGCCAAGTATTTGCAAAACAATAGCATTGTGTTTTCACCTTAACAAACAGAGAGCTAAAGATTTAGCTTTAGCTTAACGCCACCTTGTTGCCCTATAATCCCGCATCCAAATACCTAGGTGTCATCACACTGGATGGGACACTGTCGTTTAAAAAACATATTCAGTCCATCGCAGCCAAAGTAAACAGCAGAAATAACATCCTACAAAAATTATGTGGAACCTCTTGGGGCGCCTCCGCTTCTACGCTTCGTACTTCGGCCCTGAGCCTATTTCTCTGAGGTAGGATTTTGCTCGCCAGTGTGGCTAAACAGCCCACATACTAGACAGATATAGACGCCCAGTTAAACTCTTCAATGAGAATTATCACGGGATGCATCAAATCAACCCCAGCTTATCTCTGGCTACCAACACTCAGCCAAATAGCTCCACCCATCCGTCGAGAAAACAAATACCCTTCTGAAAGAATATAACAAAATCAAAACAAATCCCTTAATGCCAATCCACGAAGATATACCTGATCTCTCCTTGTCCTGAAACCCAACAGGTTTCCAACTTGAGCTTGAGGGTTTTGACCCTGCAGTTCATCATCATAGTCACAATGTCTTAACAGACACGTTGTGAATTCGTTAAATGCAAGTCGGAGCTAGAGTATTGCCGACACGAATGTAATCAATAGTTTTGAGAAGTGTAGCTCGCCGTCGTTCGCGATTTACTGTCAGTTCAGTGGCGCTCTTGATACTCATATCCAGCAACTGTCTCGTTGCATCCACCCAGCGTGTAGGGCAACGGCCGCGGCGCCGCCCACTCGGGGCATGACCTTGAACTACAAGTTTCTCCATATTATCGCTTCTATGTATATGTCCGAAGAATGTAAGCATTCCCGTCGACACAATGGAGGATAGCCTCTTTAGATTACCGAGCTCATACAATATGGAAACGTTAGTTGGATGGGTGGTATAAGGAGCTCTCAGCATTCTCCTTCACGTCCACATTTCAAAAGCATCTATGCGAGCTCGATCTGCCTTTTTAACAGTCCAAGTTTCCGAAGCATACAAAAATATGGAGAACACAAGAGACTGAACCAGCGATATTTTGGTAGCTTTAGTGATGTTAAGACCATACGCTGCACTGTGTTGTTCTAAGATATTTAATAGAGTTACTATAAAAAAATAGTTCTTCCTGGGAAGCAGCAATAAGGGTTGTGTCGTCAGCAAATCTTAAGTTAGATATTTTGCTTCCGCCAATAGTTATACCGCCATTCCAGTTGTCCAATACCTGTCTCATTACAAATTCAGAGTAAATTAAACAACATCGGAGATAATACACATCCCTTACGAACTCCTTTTCTAGTTGCAGTTTGACCAGACAGGTTACCATCAATTCTTACACGAGCCGAATTAGACTCGTAGAGTTGCTGTGTGAGAAACACTAGGTGCAGTTAAATGGGCAGAAATTTGGGCGACCCAATGTGCCCTATTATAACCATATGCTAAATAACACATTGTTGGACACTCTGCTGGCCGGGAGGCTTCGTAATATGGCACCTGAAAACATTCCCATTTTTTGCGTCTGTAGCATGATTTGCGTTATCAAAATATTTTAAGGGTATTCATTTTTGACTCTTTTTTCCATTTTTGAGGTTTTTGGTGACAATAAAAAAGACGGCTATATCCGTCGTGTCATATCACAGCAGACTTTATGTTCTAGAATGACAATGGCGATCAGTGTAATCGTAAAACACATCTTGTGGGAAGAAAAGGACAATTTTCGAGACAAAAGCTAAAACAAAAACAACATTTTATTGTATCAAATTTATAAAAAAAAACGCATCTCTCAGAATATAGACGGTATAAAAACAAAAAATAAAATTTATTAGCAAACAGAGGTATCCCCGAACAAAACAGAATTTAGGCACAAATTTGTGTTTAACGCCACTCTTCAAAGCAGTCTGGATACAAAGCAGGTTTATTTTCACAATCCTTGCATCTATAGCTAGTTTTTTTGCGTTTTCCAGACTTGAAACATTGTTTGCATCTAAGAAAATTTTATTTTATTTTATGATCCTCTGGTAGGGGCAGCTTCTCTGGAAAATGTCTCACACGTGCTTCGAGTTTTGTATTGATATGAAACAATATATTCTATATGTATAACAGGTGGATGACGAATATCTGTTTAGGATGAAAATATCTGGTTCCCTACCTCCCATCCGTACTGAAAACATGAAAATCAAACAAAAACACACTTGCAATATGGCACCTATACACGTGGTCAATGCATCACATTGGAGGTTATGGACGGTTATAGCCGTCGTGCCGTTTTACCCATGCACCTTAAAACATGAATAGTTGGGATAGCGTATAGTGAGTTAGAATTTGGCAATTTCAGAAATGACGAGCTTCACGTTACAGCACTAAAATTGCTTAGCAAGGCAAGTATATCAACATTCTGATGGTCGTCGCCGTTCTGCCGTAACAAACAGATAACTTTTTGACTGATATAGCCGTCATAGCGTATCGCGATCACCCCCCCGAAGACGGCTATAGCCGTTGTGTCCAACAACGTGATAATACATAAACATACACCACTGACGCTTTAAGGAATTCGTAATCCGGAGAAATTCGCGTGCGACTTGGCATCGTGGAATGATAAAGCGCAGTCTCCAACGTTCCCCCATAGTAGCATTCTATTTAAAACCATTAGCCTGGATTTGCTCGCGTGCGTTTCAGCTCAGTGCTCAAATAGTAACGTTCGCGCTCTCGTCATTTGTTCTCGTGCCGGTACCAGGTGTTCAAAGCAAACCGAAAAAATGGCAGAAGGTATCAAACGTGATATCCCCATCAAGATGGGAGACTTCTCAGTCATCGACACCGAATTCAGCAGCATCAGGGAGAGATTCGACGCCGAAATGAGGAAGATGGAAGACGAAATGAGCCGTTTCAGGTCGGAGCTCATGAACAGGGAGTCCAACAACTACTTCAGATCCACAACCAGGTACATATCCATTCAGGATTAGAGCGAGAATGTGAATGGTGTTGGTAACAGAATCAGTGCTTGACTACGTTTACGTTGGAGTGTTTAGATCGGATAGAATAAGTTCCGAAAAGGACTGATCTGGTCATTTGATTTCATGAATGTTGTAAATCAGTTACAGAATTTAGTATAATTTTCATGAAGTTTGGAGCAGTGACTGTAAAATTAATGACAATTAATTTAGAGCTTTTGAATAGAAACAAGGCATTTTGCAAGTATCAGCAGTACTTTACAAAAACTTTCATATTAGACATTATATCATTGTTATGTCAATCAAATTTAACCTGTACATTTAAGCCAACTGTGCTGTTTATTTGTAGAATTTTCGGTCCATTAGAAATTGATCTGCATGTGATCGGGAGCAACAGCAATTCATGAGGTGACGTAACCCGGAAAAAACAGAAAAACGCACATACAGTCGGTGCTGGTGACTACACCTGCTTTTATATAAGTATTGTTATAAGTGCTTCTTATTAGGAGATCCGCTCCAGTAGACCTATGCCTCTACACTGGCGGCTATATTATTTCTCGTTCCCGTCTGAAATTGCTAGGAATTTCAGGTGCTTGGCAACCCTGCATTGGATCTGAGCGACAGAGGTCTCGAAAGCCGCTCAAATTATAGTAATCGGTAAACTTACTAAAATAAGTAATTATGTTTATAATGCTCCACAAAAAATATTTGAGATTTCAGGGTACTCCGTCATCGCGGTTGCGTGGTCGTATATTTTGCTACGGCACGAGAGGGGGAGGTCTGTTTCAGTGAATGCTTTCGTTTGCTCTGATATCCAGCATAAATGGAGCAAGCTATAATACTTACAATATTTTCAAGAGCGATACATACTACCAGACATACCCTCTGGGCAGGAGAGCCAGCAGAAGATGCAAAAATTGTATAAGCAAAAACCAAATTCGTCCCCCCTGCCCTTATTTGAGCACTCATTTTAAGTCGCCCCCCCCCCCTGTACAATTTTCTGGCGGCGCCCTTGCCTCTGGATCCCCCACTAACTGTTAAATTGGATAAATTCAAAAAACTCGCACTGCACTGTTCGAAGTTATGCTTTATGGTCGTGATATGCCGTTATCTCTAGCGCAAGAATTGTAAAAAATACTATTGACCAAACATAAAATCGATGATTTTGTCGAGACATCGTTTAAATTTGATTGATAACTGTATAAATAAATGGCAAGAATTTTATCTCTTGCCTTGTGGTATTTTTAAATTACTAGCTTTCGAAATCGAATCGAAATATGAATTCAAATTTTCTCAAAAATAAGTTGTTTATTGCAACATTCCTATTGCTACAGCATAATATTGATGTGCTACGATATCGAGAATCCCCTCTCCTTCAGACAAAAGGTAATTCTGGGTTGGTTATTTTGTTTGGCATATATTTTAGGTTAGGTACTTATTCATCCAATGCCTCCTCTCGAGTCGATCGGATCTCCATTCGCTTGAAAACAATCGATGTATAAACACGTGATTCTCTATTGTACTAGGATTGAAATCTCCAGGTGGACTTCAGAACTCCATTTTCTACAATGTATACGGCAATTTGTCATTCGGCTTGATGTGACGTTTGAGACCGGTTGCAGAAATCAAACGTCACATTTCACGATCTCGAAAGTTTTTCTCAGACTTCACAAACTGTTTTTTTTTTTCGAACACGACTTCTTCTTAATCGTTCCTTCTCTAAAATTTGTTTTTTGTCGTATCATGGCGGCTTGAAAACCTGGATTGCTCGATCCACCCGATTCGACTGAATCGAAATTTATGATGTAAATTGTAAATAATGAGATAATTCATTACTACGTTTCCACGGGCTTTCGAAACGTTTTCAAAACGTTTTAAGTTTTGAAATATATCGTGGAAACGTCAGTTGGATTCATTTTCAGAACGTTTCCTTGTCAAGGTCGATTCGCAAATTTGTCACTTGCAAAACGTTTTGAAATGAACTATGCACAGTACGTCTAATGTCGGTATCGTTAGTTCATTGCAGTTTTTTCGAAATCTAAACTTATGATAAACAACAAAATTAGGTTATAAGACTAGGATATGGCATTTGCCAAGAATGTCAGTTGAAAACGCTTTGGATGCGTTTCCAAAATCGTTTCGAAACCTATCGTGGAAACACGACGAATCCAAAATCACAAAACGTTTTGAAAACAGTTTTGAAAGCCCATGGAAACGTAGTAAAAATAATACACCTTCCGGCCTTCTAGACTCCGAACGAATCTCTGTCAGTCTGCATTCCAGAACAGAATTCAGTCCAATCAAAGCTTTGCAACGTAAACGTAGTCATAGCTACCGGATAACAACACTCTCCTTGACGATATCGATCTCTTTTAAGTGGTATAAGGAAAATCGCTGAAAGGAAAATGCGTCGAAAGACTTACAAGTAGTTACTTATTATAAGGTATGACAATCAAATTATGGAGAACAAGTATAAAAAATTCCAAGTATCGAAATTCGTCACATATTTTATTTGTGAAACTTTGTGCAGCATTCATTCAATTAAATTTGAATGGTGGAAAAGTAAAAATACCTGCTACTTAGGTATATACGGGACAAAATATTTTGAAAAACTGACTATAGATACCTAAGAGTGGAAGTTTGGAGAATTTGGTTGTCAAACCTTGTATACTTTCCACTTGTCCACTTTGTAGACATGTCAGCGACGAATAATAAGTAGCAGACGTTTTGCCAGAGCATACACCAATAATAAATTTAATTATTCAACATTGTGAACTGGCCCTGTGTGGTATAATAGTGAAAGTGGACCAAACAAATATGGACATACAGAGTTACACAGACGTTTTGGTTTCACCCGTGACGAAGTGAAGAAACGAGCAGATGGACAAACATACAGGATGGTCGTATTAAAAATAATATTGCTCAATTTCAGTATGATCCCTATCGACAACACAACCGTAGAAAGTTTACAGGATGGCTCATTTTCGAAATATAAATATTTAACTCCAAAGAATATTTAAATGTAACAGTACATTTACAAAGACTTATTTATGGGAGAGTGGACGAGAACGGAGGTGTAGAGATTCGAAATGTTCGTTATGTTTTGTAAAATATAAATTACGAAAAACTTCCCTTTTAGTGACCTCGAGTATCGCAATCTTAAGCCTTGCACTCACTAGTAGACATGTTGCGCGATTTTGGTGTCAGAGACGTGTCTAAAGGTTGTCTACGTGAACATGTCTATAGACCAATTGCTATCTACGACCTGTTGCGAGACCAAAAATTGCAGATCTATGGTCTCCCGGCAGGAATGAGAGACTTCATGCAACGTTAGACATATTGCGCAACATTTTGATAGTGTGGACGTCAATCAGAGCCTAGAGACGAGACATCCCAGTTTGAGTCCAACTACCAAGTGGCATCGTTCGACTGTTTATGTGTGCTCTTGGTGTGGTTCGTCGTTTTTTGTTTTTATACAGTGCTTCGTGAAGATGTGGCCAAACGAGGCGGTTTTAAAACTGATCGAAGATTTCCAAGCATGTTGTTTGTAGGATGTTACAAGTCCCGACTACAAAAACCGGGTAAAAAGAAAATTTGCCCTGGAATTTCTGGCTGAAAAGCACAATGTGACAGTGGCAAAAGATGAAAGGAAAATTCATAATTCAAAAACATCGTTTAACGGGGAGCGGGAAAAATACTTCGACAATTGGATCTTCTCCGAAAAGGTCCACATGGTTTTCGTACGAGTATTTACAATTCCTGCAACCAGCAAACGAATCACAGGGTAGTCGGAACACAGACTTGAATTGTTGACAGAGTGGAAGTGGAGTATACTCGGAAGTATACACCAGGCCCGTGAATGAGTCTCCACTTGGTAGGAAACGCAGTGTGACTGCGAGTCAAAGAGAAGCTGGAATTGTTTCTCTAAATTTTGTTTCTTGCCTCATTATCAAACCCCGACCATCAGAAGCAAATTTTCGAAATCAGTAGGCGTCAGCCGGGTGAAATTCCGGAAACCCATGGCGCCTTCCAGTCTTAATTTGTTTAGTAATGTATTGCCGTACTTAGATCCTTATCGGAACACTTCTCGCGTCCACCAACGTTTACGTTTCTGCTTTATTTCACTATTCATCATCACTAAACAGGAACTTATTCCGCACAGTGCAATGTCCTCCATAGTGGACAGCGGACATGAGACTGATGAGAAAATATTTATCTCGTCTAAATCTGTAGACGCTGGTCGAGTCAAAAAATGGTGTCTCTAGACGGTCTATAGACCGTGTCTTTAGACTGTGTATAGACGGTCTATAGATAAATCGCGCAACATGTCTATTAGCACTTTAAACAATGCTATTAGTGAGTACAAGGCTTTAGGTTTGAAATATTTGGTACAACGGAATTTGAAGAGGAATCATTATACTCAGTAAACTGAATAAATGAATTGAAGAAGGAGAGACTTACTGGTAACCAGAACCACCAGTCCATATAGGTCTACAAGCGGGCTCTTATGCATCTCTCCTTACCCTAGTTCCCAAGTCCAGCCCTCACCACAAAGGTGAGGATGGCCTTGGGTCCTGCCCAACTTATATTCTCAGATTTATGAACCATTGAACCTAGTATGGTCTGTCTGCGATACCCAAGGGCTTCACAGCGACATAACATGTGACGTTTAAATGTTTTATGTCCAGATAGCATTCCAACAAGTAACTTTAGCCGGCTTCTGTCCAGTCCCACACTGCATTTAATATCCTCTGGATAGCCCCAGGCTGTCCTATGCAACATGTCCTAGGGAAAGCCATATCCTGGACGGCCTGGCATGGGACAGCCTATAAATATCCCGATGGGACTTTATTAGACCGCCATAGGTGAGCCTATAGGGAAATCCTTAGGTTGGCCCAAAATGTTATCATTTAGTCTGCCGTAGGTTAGCCCATAGGTATATGCTTAGGTTGTCCTAAAAGATAGCAATGCGGACCGCCATGGGTTAGGTTAGAGCGGCACACTTAGATTTTTCAAGAACTGTTTTCCTATACTCCTCTGGCTTACATACCGGGTTATTCTGGGCACAGATTAGCTAATGTGGCACATTTTTCACTAGCATCATCACCATCTACAGATCCAATACAGCTACCATCCGAGTCAATCTAACCTCATTCTGCTCCATTCCTTCATGAAGTGCATTGTGATATAAAGTTTTGCCATACTTACTTTTCCTTTTTAATCTTCCTATAGAATGTTGACTTGGACAATTCTACACCCACCTTGCGAAAGTAAACAGGTTACCGAATGATTATTTGACTTGCAATTTGTGGTTTGTATTTGGGGGGCCCTTGGCGTGTCGGATGGTACAGATCAGGTACAGATGGTATAGGTATTGGAAAATATGATAAACGACGAAAAACGATCCAGGAACCAGGAACTACTGCAAGCTACTAGTTTGCTTTGCTCAACTTTGCTGCAAGTCACCTCCACCTTTCACCTCTTTCGTCTTTCTAACGTCAACACTGTCAAATGTCAGATTATGTAAAAAGGAGGGTATGGTCTTGAAGGGATATCCCTTGAACCGCCTCGTAGCTGAGGATTTCCAAAATCATCATCCTTAGGATATTCCAGTGATAGACGGCCCAGAGGGATGTCCAAAGGATGTTCATGCCTGCCTGACACAAAGACAGCCTAGGATAGCCTACAGATCAACTGTAGACGTCATTCTGGTCTTATCCCAAATTTGGGCGATACGGCTTCATTTAGGATGTCCTAGGGATATCGGGTGCTGTGTGGGGTGAGAGAGAGAACCGTCCCACCTTGGATAGAGATGCTAAAATAAGTTATCTAGTTTGACGGAGATGTCCAGAGATCCTTGTCATCTCATAAGATGCTGATTTTGCAACCACACTTCTGTTATCCTTCTAATTGGGCCAGCGCAACAGCCGCTTTAGAACCCAGGAAATTATTCCTTGAGAGCGTCCTCCGTTTCATTGCCGCAAACTCCAGCATGACTCGGCACCTACACAAGTGACACCTGACGTCTTACCGAAATGTCATCCAAGACGTTATACATTGCAGCTACAAGCTACAAGCACTCGGTGCTTTTAATGCTGCCTGGCTGTCAGAGCAGATGATGATCCACCTCCTAGGTCTCCGGATTTCGTGAATACGACATGCACAAGCTAAAATCGCATATGTCTCTGCTTGGAGTACAGTGGTGTATCCCCCAGGGAAACAGCTTCCTGGCAGGAGGTATTCTGACTGCATACTCTCAGCTAAGCAAGTGGATGTGTACAGAAAGATGCGATACTTAAGCACCTACTTTGCGATTGCCTAACTGCCTTAGCAATGTGATAATCCATTCTTGGAGTGCTCGGCCACATTAGTTTGCTACAGGCATTTTGAAAAACCTTGATGGCTTTACAAGGGGCCCAATAGGACATTCTTCGGACATATTCACAGAAGCGATAATATGGAGAAACTTGTCGTTAAGGGTCATGCCCCGAGTGGGCGGCGCCGTGGCCGTTCCCCTACACGCTGGGTGGATACGACGAAACAGTTGCTGGATATGACTATCAAGAGCGCCTCTGAACTGACAGTAAATCGCGAACGATGGCCAGCTACAGTTCTCAAAACTATTGATAATATTCGTGTCGGCAATACTCTAGCTCCGACTTAATGCATTTTACGAGTTCACAACATGTCTGTTAAGACTTTGTGACTATGATGATGATAAATAGGGACGAAGTGCTGCGAATCTGGCATACCAGACAGTGCTTTAACCGGACAGATTAGCATTAATAGATAAAGTCATCTCTTGATGAACTGTTCCAAACCATAACCATAGGAATAAATCTGACTATAAGAAACCAAAGGAGTTTAATATCAGATTTTGCAAATAAGCTATTCCACGCCTTCAAAGTATCGTCAACTGAAGAATTAAAAGAATGAGCAATTCAAACCCCTCCCACAACCCCAAAACTGACATTCTCCAAAATACTTTATGGGATTCCTAGAATGCTCTTAAATGAAGTTGGAGATCGAAAAGCAAACTTCCCTAATAGTAAAAAAGGGGGTGGGGGTTTCAATATTTCTATATGTCTGAAATTTATTTTTATTCCTTTTGCCAAAATGGCGTCCATTATAATGTAGGTATACAAAATATAAAGCTTTATTTTATAATGTTTTCCACAATTTAGATTCCTCTAAACATTGTTTCCATACTGGATGAGCTAGGTAATCCAAAGAGACTGTCCTCTATTGTGTCGACGAGAATGCTTACTTTGTTCGGACATATACACAGAAGCGATAATATGGAGAAACTTGTAGTTCAGGGTCATGCCCCGAGTGGGTGGCGCCGTTGCCGTTCCCCTACACGCTGGGTATGAGTATCAAAAGTGCCAGTGAACTGACAGTAAATCGCGAACAATGGCGAGCTATAGTTCTCAAAAGTATTGATAATATTCGTGTCGGCAATACTCTAGCTCCGACTTAATGCATTTTACGAGTTCACAACATGTCTGTTAAGACATTGTCACTAGAATGATGAGACATTTCTAAATATTTGGGGTGTCGAAATTTCGTCTATACTTTCTATTCTTTCTATTTTTAACAAGCTTGTACTGTGCATATGGGTAAACATCTCTCAAGGTCTCAAGACAATTTTGTAAATTTGTAACAAGTTCAATCAGTTCGACGCCTCTTTTATGCGCACTTGTTAACCTAGACCACAGACACTAGGACGAATAAACAATCATGAATATGAATGAACGCAAATTCTTGATACACAAAGACTACACAAATCTGGTGGAAATTAACGAGAAAAAACTAGCATGTACTCGGTACAATGACTATCTGTCTAGAATATGGATTACACCCACCACATGCTCCTTGTATTAAGTCAGCTTAGTTCCGAACAATTCAACTGGAACCGCGGTGATGTCATTACATATCCCACTCAGTTCGCGTGTTGTTTTTTTGTGTAAATGACTAACGTTTCAAAAGTAGAGAGGCAACTCATTTAGTAGTCTTATTAGGCGAAAGATACAGGCAAGACAGCCTCCATTAATTTTTTTACGATTTTTCGCACCGCTATTGTTTTGATTTGTTTTTGAATTTCCTTGACACGTGATATTCTCGTAACAAAAAAAAGTTCAAACGAAAACTAAGTGGAATTTTTGAAATACTACAGTGCTTACAAAACGTTTTTTTTTGTACTTCAACCCTTGAAACTCACCCCCAACTTTTATTTTTCGAATAGCACCCTATAGTTTTTCTTATAGATATTAAGTCCTTATTTTATTTAAAACCTTGTAGTACCTTTGATTTTATATAAAAACGTATTTTTTTCGTAAAGTCATGAGCATAAAATAAATAAAATAAAAATTTGCTTAAGGCTTAATTTTTTCGCAAGAAAAAACAGATAAAAAAGAGAACTAAGTGGACCTTTCAAAAGGTACTGAAGAACCTATCATACCCTGATTTAGAAACATTTTTTTAATTTCAAGCCCTGAAAGTCACCTCCAACTTTTCTTAATGAAAAAGGTTAAAAAACTTGGTTTTATTTTCAACCGCGTTTTGCGTCAAGCAATATCTTATTTTATTTGTTATGCTTATGTTTTTACGATAAAATGAGTTTGACTATAAAACCAAAGGTACTACAAGATTTTAAATAATATAAGGCTTTAATTTATGTAGGAAAAACTATTTGGTGCTATTTAAAAAACAAAAGTTGAGGGTGAGTTTTAAGGGTTGGGGTACAAAAAAATGTTTTAAAAGCATGGTATGATAGGCCCTATGGTACTTAACAAAAATTCCACCCAGTTTTCCTTTGAATTTTTTTACTTCCCACACCGATAGGTGAGGGGAGTATTGTGATCGCGAAAATTTTCAATTTCGAGTTAATACGCTTTTTGGGCGTTTTATGATGTCTACATAACGAAAATCCACGTCACTCATTTCCGTCGGTCTGTCTGTCTGTCTGCCTCGTAATCTCAGCAACCGCTGCATGGATTGTGATGAAATTTGGGCAGCGATATGCTGTGGGGTCGTAGTAGGTAATGTTCCTATAATTTTGAAAATTGGTGCATAGGCGGCGGAGTAATTAGCAAAAAACAAAAAAAAATTAATATTGCGTAAACTTCGTTTTTAGGCGTTTTAGGGGTTCCTGATCATTTTTTACTTTTTTTGGGTGGGGGTGAAATTGGGGTGGTTGGGGGGTGGGGGGTTGTAAAATTGAAAAATTTGTTGCTTTCATAATAGACTGTCCACTGACCCATGAAGGAAGACCTAGCAACATAAATAACTTTTTTAGGTCCATCCGAACATTGCCTTGCCTATTACAGAAACCAAAGGACTTAGATTTTTTTTTCATGTAAACATACGAGAGTATTGCGTCAGATCGTTGTAACGAGGAAACTGTTGAATTGATGTTAATGAAATTTTGACACAGTATTACTACCGTGGCGAGGATGGAAAACGCGTATGTGGTTTTTATAAATCGTGCCAGTGGCGGCGCAGAAATAATAAAAAAAGTAAAAATATAAAAACAGCTCAAACTTCGTTTTTAAGCGTTTTAGAGGTTTCTGGTCATTTTCTGCGTTTTTTTGGGTGGGGGTGAAATTGGGGTGGTTGGGGGGTGGGGGGTTGAAAAACTGAAAAATTTCTTGTATTCATAATAGGTCCACTAACCTGTGAAGGAAGACCTAGCGACATAAATCAACTTTTTAGGTCCATCCGAACATTGCCTAGCCTATTACGGAAACTAAGGGACTTAGAATTTTTTGTATACATACGAGTATTTATTGCTTTAGATTTTTTTGTATTTGGTAACGTGGACACTATTAAATTGATTCTAATTAAATTTTGACACAGTATTATTACCGTGGTGAGGATGGAAACCGCGTATGTTTGTTAAAAATCGTGTCAGTGGCAGCGTATATAGCAATAATCAAAAAACTAAAAGTATGAAAACAACTCAAACTTCGTTTTTAGATGTTTTAGGCTGTCCATTGACCTCTGAAAGAAAGACCTAGCGGCATAAGACAATTTTAGGGGGGGGGGGAGGCTGCCGATGATTTGGTTGCAAGGGGATCTCAGACTAAAGATTCATGCTATGGGAAAATAATAAACTGATATCACAGTAATGTGTGGGAAGTACTGAGTCAATCAACTTGACTCCATTTTTTGTTACGAGAATATACAGGGTTTAACAAGAACGTTTATTTTGAGTAGGTAATTAGACATTAGTGCTCAGACACGTATTTAGAGGGGGGTTCAGGGGGTCCCGACCCCCCCCCCCCCCCGAAACGTTATATAATGCCGTCTAAAAAATGGAATCCACAAATTTTTGCCCCCTCCCCCCGAAAGGTCAAGCAAGTGACACCCATAATCTGGACCCCCCCCAAAACCAAATCCTGGATACGTGCCTGTTAGTGCTACTGTGCATTAACTAATGATATTGTTTCTCTTGAAAAAATATTAGATGTGGGATGAGAACTACCCACTGGAATTACAAAAATAATCTGTTGGCCCTTTTTTTGCTTATCTTAAATATGAGATCAAAATTGAGACCCCACCTAACCCTCATATATACATATATCGAATTCCTGTGTTCGGTTCTGATGATATAACCACTAAGCTACATAAACGTTTACTATAATATAACGATGATTGATGAGGTAATTTATTTATAACGTACAATACATCTGGACGACGTCAGACCATTTTTATAGAATGTTCGCATTCAACACAATTTGTATACATTTAAATTGAACTATTACGGTCGGTCTGATGCATACCCAATGTTGACTGATCGGTCATTTAAACAGTACTGATGGAAATTAATTAATTGTTGTACATTGTGCGGGGGTAACAACAAAAATTTTCTTTGCTCAATGGGAAAATATCATCTGACAATACAATTAATTATATGAGAATGAAAAGGGCCTAAGTCCAGGAAGCATTCTGGAAAATTAAAAAAATCAATTTTTGGCTTCCATATTTTTTTGTTATTTATCATATATTTTCCAACTTTTCTAACATCAAATATATGACATTTTAGATACCAAAACTGAAAGGACACGCTATTAAATGTTCAACCCAAAGTACTACAAAAAAAAATATAACAAAAATATGGACTTGGGCCCATTTTATTCTCATATAATCAATTGCATTTTAGCTATGAATTAAATATCCCAAAAGCAAGCTCTATATATGTTTTATTGGTTTTTCCTGTATTTTTTTCCAGTAGGGATTCTGTCGATATAAATGTTGAGAAATTATGATGTGAGTGTTGCTCACTGTTTATGCAAGGTTTATCAAAGTCTACAAGACTGCCATATGGCTCGGTTAGTAGTATATCTGAAGAAAAAGCCCTTGCGCGCGCCTATGCTCACCAAAAATAAATATACTAAAGTTTTACAGATAGAAGGTGATTCGTTTGTATTTTAAGATGTAATTCGTATATTTTTGTATTTTTTTGTGTTTAGTCTATGTGAAAGAGGAAACGAAGGAAATAAAGTGTTTAGGGATTTTAATCCGCAATCTAAACGGATTGATGATCCGCTTCGTTATCGTAAACATGATACAGGGTGTTCGTTTGAAAACTTCCCACCCCGGATTTCTCGAAGAGAAGAAGAAGAACATACATAAAACTTCTAATTTTCTCGAAAATGAATGGACCGATTTTGAAAAATCAAATATCAAAATAAAGGACTTCAACATACCTTTAAAACAAGGTATTACTCGATACCCCTGGTCATTTAAAATGTTTATGGGGATGATCCTGGTGGGAAAATGATACAAGGGAATGAAATAGTTTTTGCTTAAAAGTTGCCTCATCTGCCATTTTTTCTTGATATAATCCCCGCTGGCTATTTCCTGGTCGAATGAAGAGGTGATCGTTGAAACAAATTCTTATTTTGAGGTCGTTGAAAATTATTTAGAAGAAATAAAAAAATATATAAACACGTGGGATGAAATATGGGTCATTCTCACCAAATTCAGAATATTATCGTAAGCGAATTATATTTTTTTGTGATTTGTTATATTTTTTGGTCAGCTGATTGATGAATACATATAATTTTAAAAGTCGTCGAACTCCAAAATTATTTAAAAGAAACTGATATTTTAGAAAAAAAAAATCATGGAGTCTACGCATAGACTCTGTCCATATTTCAACTTTTTTGTTTTATCATTGTCTGCTTTAATCTGTGACTTGCCCATCGTATCTCCACAAAATAGTTTTTTTAATCGCATTATTAAACAGTTTGTATACATTATCCACTCCGTTATGCAGTCTCCCTTCTTTATGTTAAAAGTTAACAGTGGATAAGTTAACGGAGAATAGAATTTTTTCATTTCACCTTACTTCAAATACGTCGTTACAGAATACCGATTATCCTTTATGAATTACAAATTATGTTTGTTCGTGGTTTTGACTGGACCATTTAGACATGTTAACGGAGGAGAGTAGTATGTTTTACAGGTATAGTTTTACTCATATTTTCTAGGTAAATTTGCAATAGTTGTCTTCCAAACACAGTTAAATCGTAAAAAATAATTCACATACGTCTTAACTTATTATTTTATGAATTTATTGAATGCGTTAACGGAATAGAGATTTTGGCGAGAGATAATTTGATACTGAGAATCAACATCAGGGATATCACATGAAATTAGAAGAACCTACAACAAATACGGAGGGGAGATTTTACAGCCTTTATTGTTTTTTTTTTCAATAGATCTTCCTCACTGTAACTTTTAGCTATATCGGTAAGATTCAGAAGGCTTAAAACTCCTCGGGTCACTCCCAATAATACTTAGCCTTTAGTTTTTTTGTATATATAATACGCGGTGACCAACTTTTTCATTTTTGATGAGAACGACCCATATATCTAACTATAAGGAGATGTTTCCCTTTGAAAGCCATTGACAAAACCCTCGTGTCTCGTATGATAATAATTGATAGATACTTTCATCTCGGCGATGGCAAACGGTAGAGATCATGTCGAAACTCTCAATGACTGTGGTGTTTATATCTATAGACAGGTACATACTTTACTGGTATTTTAATACTTGTAAACAATACATACATGTAAAATCGCGAACGTTCGAGCAAAACCGAATACTTTATGAAAACTAAAAATAGCGTGGCGTCAGTTTTTCAATGGGACGGTTGCCAGAACTTTGCGTTGGAATGGCTTATGTCTGCTGTACAGTCGTCATAGGCTGCTAGGCAATGTAATAAGGCTACACGAATGGATGAACATTCAACAATGTTATCAGGGTCGTCTCTAAGCCCGGATAGCTCTAGATCATTGACCCACTGCTATTCAGGTGGAAAGAAATGCAACGTCTATTATATGTTTAGTTGGATGCAAAAACGAGTATTCTCGGTCTTGTTTTGACAATTTTTCTAACACACCAATCATTTTCACGTTTCGATTCAGCCTGCCGTCTTTTTTTCGGTCTAGGGAAAAGCTTGGTTAGTCCCTCAGAGTAACAACTGAATATAGAGGTAGTAAACAACTAATTCTAATAGGCCAGCATCTTCTCTTACGTTGTCATATAGACCACCAGATACGGCAATCATAATTGTTTACTATCGTCTTAATTGTATAGTATCCAGAAATATTCCATTCTACGTTAAAAAAGCGGTATTTTGATGTTTCAGAAATTAATACAGCAAAATCAATAGATATGTTGACCTCTACTGCGTTACTGCATGTTTCTTCATCATTAACGCAAATTCTGTCTTAGATAAATTTTGAGGAGTTAGCAACGCCTATGTAATTTTCCTGCGATTTGTTTACGGTAACTTCCGACTGTCAAACGTTTGTTTTGTTTGTGCGTCTTTTATGCTTGGTCAGTAAAATCGAATTCGCTATTTGTTGGTAACTGTAGTGAAGCTTTACGGACTTGCTGTGCTATATTCGAGTGTAGTTTAACAGTTTTTCGAGATGGGACAGTGCAGAGCAGTGTTTGTAACATGGGTTGCATTGGAAGAATTTTCAGGTTAGTTGGCAATGTTTGGGTCTGAAGTGTCAAAAGATGATGGCTTTGAGCACGCCATGCTGAAGTGGTTTGTTTACTACCTCTTATGTTCAGTTGTTACTCTGAGGTTAGTCCCCATCAGGCCAAAAAGTTTGTTGAATATAAACCATTCCTTCTATCTGTCCGACTCTTCGAAATTTCAGCCACCTAAACCAGACAAGAAGTGTCATTTGGTGTTCGTGCAATGAATGCGAACTGCTTAAATTTCCAATAAAAAAGACGCTACCAATCAGGTGTTCTTTGTAAGGTTACAGGATAATTCTGTTGTGTGATGTTCTCCTTACTTACGTAGTTAGAAGATTAATAACAATATGCACAACACACAAAATTCAATGTACGAAGTTGGCACACAACGCGTAATATATGAACTCTTATTATTAGAAATTCACGACTTGACTTGATTTTCAAGCTACTTATCTTGACTTGATATCAAGTCAAGATCAAGTCAAGTTTTTATTTTCGAAATTCAGGTCAAGTAGTTACACATCAAGCAACTTGAAAATCAAGATTTTCAAGCTAACTACTTGATTTTTCTTGAAAAAATAATTCTTTTTTGATATTAATCTGATTAACTGCCAAAACGCGATAACAACAGAAATCTATGTATATAAAGATGTAATCTTTTATTTAAAAAAAACAACCAAAAACGATAACTCCAACAAACTTAGTTAAATATTCTGAATTCTGACAATAATACTTAGAAAAACAACAAACTCAAATGGGGGTGGGTTGACTCAGTGGTTAGAGTCGAGGGCTCGTGACCGGAAGGTCCTGGGGTCGATTCTCGTTAGAGCTGGAAATTTATTTCTGGTTTTTTCAATCAAAAATATATATCCATAAAAAAAGCTCAGCGAAGAATCCCCACCTGAGCCTTCACTGTTGGCTTCTAATTAACAGTGCTGTTCCTAGAGTGGCGCCGGGAAACAGTAACAAAGCCTACACAGAACACGAGGCTAATGACCAGAGCAATCGATGCCGATGACACAGAAGTAAAAAAAGTATCCTCATTTGCCATCCATGATTTGATACACATATTATAAGACTTCTAACGGAGTTATCACCTAATCGACTTCCAACTGGAGCTGAAGAAGCTGGTGTTGCCAAAAAGTCTTTGGCCATTGCGGCAAGGTTTGGAAAAATACATTCGTGTCTTTTCCACCATTCTAAAATATCTTCGGTACTGTCCCTTGCCGCTTGAATACTGTTTATAATCTGTTCATCGGTTTCATCTCGATCAGGTTTATTGTCAAGTTCCATAGCCCACGAATATAGTCTATCGGGCAGCATATTAATGCAAAAATGATGGAAATACTCTTAAAAACATTAAGGTACTGGCAAATTCGTTCAATTGACGACCATTCTGTGTCAGTTGGCTTTAAAGTTTTAAAGTCATCGGGTGCCTGCTTGCTGTCGTAACTTCGGTGATTCCCCTATTTTAACGCTTCGATTCGCATTTTCCAGATCGATATCAAGTAATATCAAGTAGTTTGATTTTACTTGATATCAAGTCAAGTAGTTCAGATCGAAAATCGAGTCAAGTCAAATATTAATTTTTCAAAAGCTTGAGCTTTCAAATCAAGTGTTTGACAAAAAAACTCAAGCTACTTGGCTTGATGAATCCCTACTTATTACCTTAGAACCCCATCGTTGACCTTGTGCGATACTCAAGCCTGTATCTTTACCCTGTGTGAAAGCTGAAATTTGCCTAGATTTTGCAGTGGGCGGAGAACTTAGAGTAGCCCTTCTTGATATGTCTACATTCGGTGCATCAGCATTCTCACTCAACCCATTCGATCGTCGGCTATGTAATCCAGGGTTTGGAGGATTTTACCGTAGTGTGTAGCCTCAGTCATGTCAAGCTTTTTTATCTTCCCATCTTACCTTCCGAAACAGTATATAGGATGTTCCAAAAAGGTAGTGCCAAACTTAAGGAGTTTATAGGGGACGATTCGGAGAACATTTTTCACATAAAGGCCTCTAGTTCGACATGAGCCGTTTCGGCTACAGAGCCATTTATACTTTTAAAACAAAATTGTATTGTTTACCTTTCTGACCAAAACACATCATTATCTTAGCACGTATTATTACAGAGAATGAAGCATGTTATAATAGAGGTTCAAAATGACGACCACCCACATACAAATTGGTCCTTAGAATCATTGAATCGCGCACCCGTTGGAAGATCTCCGGAAATTGAGGTTTTGAATTAAGAAAAAAATATATTTTTTTTGTGATAAATAGATATCATATATAAGTTTTATAATAAAACTGTTTTTGTTTTCTTTTTTTCGCAATAATTTAAAAGTTATATCAAAATAAAAATGGGTTTTTGAATCGAGTACCGAAAACACGCCGACGGCACCCGAACCCGTGTGACGTAACAATGGCGGTTAAGAGAAGATGCTCCTTTGACCAACGACGTCCTACATCGATGTCGGCGTGTTTTCGGTACTCGATTCAAAACCCCATTTTTATTTTGATATAACTTTTAAATTATTACGAAAGTTTTATTATAAAACTTATATATGATCTTTCGATTCATGACAAAAAAAAATTGAATCAAAACCTCAATTGCTGTATGTAGATAGAGAGGCTGCCATCACTCTTAAGCGGCCCACAGACGCTCCGGAAATCCTCGGAGGAAAAACTGCACAGTCCTGGCCTCAAGGATTATCGGAGCGTATGTGGAGACTGTACAGGCCGCCGGATGTGGAATTGAAAAACCATTCGATCGCCTGCGCACGCCGTCTTTTCATACAATGCTTGCTAGAACTGAACTGAAAGGTTTCCTGAGCGTCTGTGAAGGAGGGCGTATTCAGGCCAAAGTGCAAGGGCCTTCAGGCCAGGACTGAGGATCAGAGGAAAAACTGCTCAGTCCTGGCCTAAAGGATTATCGGAGCGTATGTGGAGGTTCGCCGGACTGTACAGGCCGCCGGATGTGGAATTGAAAAACCATTCGATCGCCTGCGCAGGCCGTCTTTTGATGCCATGCTTGCTAGAACTGAACTGAAAGATTTCCTGAGCGTCTGTGAAGGAGGGTGTATTCAGGCCAAAGTGCAAGGGCCTTCAGGTCAGGACTGTGCAGTTTTTCCTCTGAGGATTTCCGGAGCGTGTGTGAGCCGCTTTACTAATAATTCCTCTTGAGGCGCTATAGGGGTTACATACACCAACGACTTCATGTAACCCAAGAGAAAAAATCCAAGGGCGTACGGCGTTAAGTCGGGACTTCGCGCTGGTTACCTGATAGGTCTTTTTCTTCCTATCCATCGCCCTGGAAATTATTGATTTAGGTGGGCGTCATGTTGGAATCACATTCTATCTCGTATTCATATATGAATAAGGTGCATGTCCGCATATTATTCAAATGTAAACTCGACCATTTTCACAGTTTAAAGGCAACACTTTTTCGCAAAAGAAACTTCAATAAGAATTCAGGAATCCACTGTTCATAAATTTGTCATTAGGTAAAAAACATTATTGTTTTTTTCTTTCTCTTTTTCGTTCATCTTTTGAGACACGATTTTAGTCGGTGTGCCTGCCCTCGTTTCAGGCATGAGTAGGGAACAATACTTTTGTGAAAAAAATGACTCTGTAGTTAAAAAGTTTCATGTCACTAAGGGTCTTTGGTTTATTTGCTCGATTATTTCATCAAATACATTGGCTTGCATTATTGCCACAAAATCAATCGATTTTGAGCCATTTAGCTTCATAATATATTCATATATAATATCTGGTAAAATTGTCAAGCCTCAACTGCAGCCATGTGTGGTCGCTCAACCATCTCATTATTAGACAATGGTTCTCTCCTAAATTTCGGTTGTTTGACTTGTTGGAGTTTTTTTTTATTAGTTTTTAGAAATAATGAGATACTGTTTGCAAACATACAGCCTTGAAACCATTGATACGACTGCAACGAAATTTTGACATGCTACTGCTGTACCACTGTCTTTGATAATAATCGCTCCAAGTGCTGACGAACAAATAGTCAAAAATCATTTTTTTTCAAGATAATAATAATAATAATAATAAAAAGATGAGGTAAGGAATTCTGGGGAGAGAAGATTTCTCCTTAAATATTTATTTAGGAGGTGGGTGGTGCTAGCAAAAAGTCAAACCTACCTCCAGATTTTTCAACTTTTCTTGGCGCAACCAAAAATGATTCTAGACTCCATTTTTTTAATGGTTTCCGCATGTCAGTTTCCTTGTGCATAGTTAGGAAACTTTTTGACGCAAATTTTTATTTTTCCTAAAGTTAATGACTATTCTTGAACATTGGCAAGAGTTTCCCATGGTTCTACTTAACGCAATTTGTTGTACAAGGTGCCATCTTTTTAAATATTCTTATTTTTTATCACTACTTCGTCCCGTCATTAAAGCATTAAATTTCCTTTGTTTAGTAACCTACCAAGGGAACGTGAAATGAGTACTTTCCAAGATAGAAGTCTGGAAACAGGAATGATAAATTATATTTCATTACATTTCATTCCAAATGAAATAGTACAATAATAGCAGAATTCTTTCTGTCTGCTCGCAATAATAGCAAGTTTAACATTTAACCCTGGATGGAATCTGGAAATTAAAAAAAGCGAGATCCAATGTCACAGATGACTCGTTAAAATGCAGTTTTGTGACAGATCAAATAGAACAATCGAGTATGACTGCATCATGTCTCTATATTTAAATACATTTCATCTAAAATGAATTTCGTTAACAATCAAGTACGTCAGTTATACGCAGATGTGACCATATAAGGTTGTATATGCTCACCTACATACACATTTTTTTCAAATGTTTCATTATAATGGCTATATATACAAAATAAACTGGTTTTACATTGTACGCATAATGAGCAGGGATATCCATATTTGCATTGTTCAGAAACATTCACGAGCATACCGAGATTGCATACAGGATGTCATGAAAAAGTGGTCTATGCTCTATGATGTGTGTAGGTAGAAGCGCTCAGACATAACTGCAAATATTTGTATAAATAATATCCTTGACTGGTAGAAAAATGTAGTAAATCAAATAGTCTGATATAAATATAAAGCCGAGTCTCTGTAGACAGAAGAGCGATCTAGACTGGATGTGCAAAAAAAAGGGCTCAAGTGATTGACTCGTGCTTATACTCCCAAACTTCAGTGGGCTGAATCTCTATCTGGATTTCGTGAAGAATTTTAATTTAATCTCGTTGTAGAATCTACTATTGGATCTATAACCATATTTTTATACAGGATCTTCATTAGAAAACTTCCAGTTAAGCCTTGAACGCACTGGGTCGGACGGTACGGTACGAACGGTACGCACGGGATTTTTCAAAAATGTTTAGCATTGATTTGCCTATGGGTGTGTTTGGTTGTTAAATTACAGGCATTTATAGAATGTATGATTTTGCATTGCGAGTTTTTTTGCACATTAAAAAATTTTTTTGAGAAAATCGAAAATAGTCGTCATTCATTAAGGTCTTAACTATCGCCTTCTGAAATATTATATATGTAGTTTGAAAATAGAATGAGTCATACGAGAAATTATGAGTCCGTGTTTTACATGGCAAATACGTATATATAAATGTGCCCCTTAATGAGTGCTTTTCGAGAAATCCTAGTGGGACGTTTTCAAATGAACACTCTGTATATTATTGTGTTATACAACTTGGATCATAACATACCATTACATCACTGCAGCTGAACGTTTTTCGTTTGACGCCAACATGTAGGCGGTATTGTAATCCTAAATAATTTTGGAATTTGTTATGTTAACATGGTTTTGGACGTCCATCGTATTGTATTTACACGCTGATTTAAACAGCAATGCGAAAATATCTGGTAATTGGATATTAAAAATGCTTCATGTTTTTGGATTCATTTTCATAAAATAGAGAATTTTCAAACATACAATATCCTGCCGACTTCTTGACACTTAATTTCGTTTTTCGCAGAAGCAGAAAAGTGTATGTAATTCATGGAGTCGTGGTAAATGTTATATTGGTATATTTTCAGGGCCTCTCCAAAGTATAGTCCAAGAACATAAAAAAGCTAAAGGAAAACTACAAAATTAGCCCTCAATGGGTACGTTTGTCAAGACAAGTGTAAAATGCGATCTTCTATACTACACAAGAAGCATAACAGTTATAAGAGAACAGTAAAAGAATCTGCCTAAATGAAGTTAGTGTAAAATTAGATCAAGTTTCTATACTACACTAAAATCATATCAGTGTTCTAAGAGAAAAGTAAATCTAGGTACCTAAATAAAGTTGAATCGCGACTGCATTTCTAATTCAACAGTGAACTGTGGCCCAGTATGGTTACATTAATCGCTCAAAAGACAAACAGCATTGCGTTTCTAAGACACTGGCTCTTATTTTGGATTTATCAATAATGCAAAAGCAAAAAGTACACTCATGTTTTTTGAATTAGGAAGTTAACTCGTAAAAAAACAAAATCCGACACTTACTCCGATTTAATTGTTTTGGCAAAATATCTTTTATTTTGATAAAGACAACAGCGGTGACCAAAACGTCATTAAAAAAATGTATATTCAGCATATGTGATTTTATTAATAGTCCAGTAATGCGCGACAACCCTTATTGCTGCTTCTCAGGAAGAACTAGTAGCTCTATTAAACATCTTAGAACAACACAGTGCAGCGTAGGGTCGTGGTATTAACTACAACAAGACCAAGGTTATGATCGTAGATAGAGAGCACGATAATAATCATCGAGCAATAAAGTCGGTAGGCCGTTGTGAAGTAGTTCAAAGTTTTGTTCAGTCTCTTGTGTTCTCCATATTTTTGTATGCTTCGGAAACTTGGACTGTTAAAAAGGCAGATCGAGCTCGCATAGATGTTTTTGAAATGTGGACGTGGAGGAGAATGCCGAGAGTTCCTTATACCGCCCATCGAACTAACGTTTCAATACTGGATAAGCTCGGCAATCCAAAGAGACTATCCTCCATTGTGTCGACGAGAATTCGGATATATGTATACACAGAAGCGATAATATATGGAGAAACTTGTAGTTCAGGGTCATTCCCCGAGTGGGCGGCGCCGTCGCCGTTCCTCTACACGCTGGGTGGATACGACGAAACAGTTGCTGGATATGAGTATCAAGAGCGCCACTAAACTGACAGTAAATCGCGAACGATGGCGAGCTACAGTTCTCAAAACTATTGATAATATTCGTGTCGGCAATATTCTAGCTCCATCTTAATGCATTTTACGACTTCACAACATGTCTGTTAAGAAATTGTGACTATGATGATGCATGCGCGATGGATCGTAACGGTGTATATTAGTTATTGATCTGCATATAGTTCTTCCATGTATGGTAACAGGAAAAAGCACTCCTTACTAAGTGCGTCATCTGAAGAAGAACTGAAGAAGGAAGTGAGAAGCTATGAAAAAATTTTGACCAACATTTTTCAACACGAAACTATTCAAACCAAATATTAAGTGGTATTAAAAGAGGTTTACCAAGGTTTTAGCTGCCCACACTACTTGTTTCAAAATATTAAACCTGGAATTGGACATAAAAGTGACATCAATCGATTCATCCAACAAAAAGGCGGCGTTTTTCTATTTTCAAAATTTCATTTTCAAGGAAATACTTTTTCTAGTAGTCTAGAACTCAGCTCTATATCAATCTAATGTCAAACCATATCCAGCGTGCGGACTAGATCAGACATAATGCATAATTACCATTATTCAATCAATTGTTATGTAGAGATTATAGAAAGCTTTAGATATAAACACTATAACTGCTCTGCGCATCATAATTATTTAACGAATGAAACAATCAATACGAAAAATTTCCTTTTAATTGGGCATTTACAACGTCAATATTTTATTCATGGCGCTTTAGCGGCCCACATTCGATATAATGGAACTAATTACTAAATACAAAAAATAAATTGAATTTAGTGTCCAGTCAAACGTGATGAATCAGAGAGACAACCACACAATAAGTTTGATAGGCTACATTACAGCAACATTTCTTTCACATTTATAGCCAAAATGTCACCCCCAAATTTGAACGTATATCTAGCCGCGTACGCCATATTTTTTATCTTATTACAAACATATTGATTAGCCGTTATTTGACCAACTCATAATTTTTAATAACTTTTTAGTATTATGATCTCATATCACTTATATACTCGCACAATGTATACAAGTTTCGTAAACCAGCTGATCCAACTAGAACCAATAAAATGTGTACTGTTTATCAATAACTTCTCTCTATACCTACCGTATCGTTAACGCTATTAGTTGCTTTATGTTTTAATTCCTCTATACAGGTAGTCATTTACAGGGTGTAACATGACCGTTAATTTTGAAGAGATTCAAGTAAATTTAGGTCTGTATAAATCTGAATAAAACTTAATAGTTCTTTAAGAATTCTTAAGGCATCTACGATTTCGCCAGTCAGATGTGAGACCAAGAGACAGATCAATGGAAAAGGATGAACTTTGTTTATGATATCTTCACATTTTTAGCCCTGTTAAGTATTTATGTTTTAAGTCAGGTATACGTAGCCACATACAATATGTAGTGAGTTGCGTTCACTTCGAAAGATGTTTAAATAAATTTGGGTCAGTATCAAGCCGTTATTTTCACTGCCAAAACGAATATTGGGTGAAACCATTTGACAGCATAAACATTCAAGTATACTCAGGTGAGACGGCACAAAAATAAACTGTTATGAAACATTACGTATGAATTTACTCCTTCTCAAATAATATAGTTATTGTTACTGTCTAATTTTACATAATATGTTAGCCAATGGTTTTACAGAAATATCTATAAACGCTTTTATTTCATCAAAATTAGTACCTATATAATTTAATAATGATCTAAATGTGTAGATGCCCAAAACGTACAAACATAGGGTAATAGTCCATTGTGTTGGATTATACATAATAATTTTGAGACATTAACATTAATGTATGTATTTATAATTTAACAAGTCTGTGAGCTCTATTAGAAATGTAACCTATGCAATAATATTCTCTAGCTGTGGTGATAGGAAGCATATTTATGATAATTTATATGACCAATAGAACTGAATCAGCTTCGCTTGGCTTGCAGGTATGTTATCGTCATATCACGAGTTTGTGCATTGTTTAGCCATGATGTTAATAAAAATCAACTTTTTTGACAACCGCAGCAATACATCAATAAATTATATCGACGATAAACTAGAGTGACAGACAAAATAAATCTCTCTATCTGGTAGATAGTCGTATATAATCTACACCATACGCTATAACATTTTAAAACTTCTCATTAGATACTGATTACACAATTGTTTTTTGTTGTTGTCTTTCTTAATTTTTTTATACCAACTATTTCCACTGAAATAATGATATTCCAGAAAAACTTTTCTGCTTACTGCTTATCTCCAGTTTTGAAGAAAAGTTTTCTCTGTGCTTTTCAAAAGATGGTGAAAGCTTGTTCCTTGTTAATTTAGAATGCTGTCATATTTAAGTTTTTAAATACGGTTATGTGATTATTTGCAATGTTAAGTCTGTAGCCGGACACTCCGTAATTATAATTTTAGGAAATCACCCTTGATACCAGAAGACGACATGTTTTGGACTTCAAAACCACAAACGACTTGTTATTTTTATTGTATTTTGTCTGAGGTATCTTGATCGAAATGATTTATAATCGGAGAAGCCTTCTCAAAATAAGTTTACGAAACAAAAAATCCAAAATTCGTGAGGGTTGACCTTGATACACACTTTTGTATGTAATTTGACAGACTTATGTTTTCTTCAATCGGCCTAGTGTGTCATCGTAATTCACAGAAATAAAAAATTGGCATTTTCTCGAAAATTCAATTCCCGCCTAGAAATACATATTTATAATTGAAATTACTACTACCATTATTATAGTAGATCATACAGGAAACATGTGTGGACGAGCAATGTGGTTACGACACAGACTTTCGAGAGAATTAAAAAAGTTATTAAATAAATGTGAAATGCCTCAAAAAATTGTTCTAAAGAGTTTTAAAGTTTCCTGATGTTATCTTATCCGCAACTGTTTCCAATATTGAACGTTATATCCGATCCTAAGAATAACCGTATTCAAAAATTTCAATCATAATAAGAATCATTTAATTGTAATAATAATAATTGTAAATACTCAAATCTGTCGTAGCGTCAAACCTGGTAAAATTTGCTCCTTTAATCGTTACTTCACATCAAGGGAAAGGCTTGTACAATATGTAAATCCTTATCAACACTCTGTATGTTCATAATTTTATTATAGTCATATCATATATTGAAATGCATTAGTTATAAATCAAAAATAATAGGTTTTTGGTGATGGTTGAGGAAAAATTCTATTCTGAGTTCACTTAAACGGTTGACTTAAACTCATATTATCTGTTTGAGATAGGGTCCCATAAAAAAGTCTGTTTTTATATTTACTTAATTAATAGTAATTCAAGTAATGTCAAATCGTGCGAATACACTTTTTACAAAATTCATAATTTAATGTGAATTTAAACAGCGACTTAGACCGCGTGGATACAATTCACGTGATAATCGAACTAAAAAAAATATTTTTTAGTTATTTAAAAAAGACTAATAAAGCATACCATGTCTATTTTTAATATTAGGGCAACATATATCATTGAGTAGTTTAAGAAAACGTATCTTGCCACGCTGTGGATTAACACGTCAGTTATCTAACAATAATCACGTTTACGTGAGCTCAGAACTACGCTAGCAGGATGAAAACTTCTTGGAATTGTAAAAAATCATTTTTTTCAGTTATTTAATCTAATATATTATGCTCAAACTTCTATATTCGATAGTTTTAAACTCGATTGTCTGAGCTATACTGTATCTATCGATCAGACATGTGTATTTGTGCTAGACCAAGAACTTTTCAATACGCTCTCAATTTAATGTAATTTTAATTATAGGATATAATATGATATTTCATAAAAAGGTATCCGCTTTACGCTTAATATATTTTTGAAAGATATTTTTTCTAGTTAAAACTATCAGCTGAGCTAATAACCGATTGTAACCCCAAAGCTAACAACTGCTTTTAATTTGCATGTCTTACGAACGTGAAACAATATCTGGAGGAAATAAGTCTTCTTCTACTACCAGGTTTGTATAAGCTTATTTTTTTCTCTGAAGAATCATCGGGTCGACTAGCCACACATGTGTTCACGTAGGATAGGATTAACTCACAATTTCTAACATAACACTTTCAGTTACATTAACTTTTACTACTACTACACAACAGTCTTAATTTGCCCTTCTATTTATAATAGAATGAAAAACGAGTACCTATCTATGATGTATTTGATATGTTTGTCAAAGTTGTACTTCTCTTTGAAATAACGGCAAACAAGTGAAACAAAAAAAGGAGTAATACCATCGTTCATTTCATACTTCACTACAAAGAACTGACTTGTCACTCATACCAAAAATTAAGACTAAATTGAAACGTTGCAGTTTAAAATTTGGTTTCGAAACCACAATTTAAGCTCTTAAACTCTCAAAATCGAAGAGCTCCATCAAGTTCAACTTCATTGTTCTTCCTCGAAATTCCTTAAAATAAAAATATTTTCTTTGCAACTCTGTCAATTGTTTGTAGTAAATCACTTCTACAAAAGGTTATTTCAAAAACATCTACATTATTCTTGAATATTGTAGTTTTTGGCTTCAACAGAATATTTAAATCAGTTCATGTTGCATCTACTAAAATAATAAAAACTAATTATATTTTGTTAGATTCTAAGGACTTCATATTATATACAGGGTGTCCCATGACGATTAAGACAAGCAATATGTCGGAACAGTAGTATCGAATTATAATTTTAGGGGTGTAAATTAGAACAAATATAGTATCATATCTTATTATTGTGTCACCCAATGAGGTATTTGTTGACGTGACGTCCGATTCAAAAATTTAAATGGGACACCCTGTATATTTGTGACTTTTTGTGTTCCTCCCGATAAAACAATTCCAACACACTAGCACACTTGGGGTCTAAAGTGATTAATTTAAGAGCTACATCTACTTAAAGGATGGTACCACTACCATTGATTATTATGTACCCCTACAGTTAAATTACTTTGGTAGTTCTTTCATAATGGTAGTGGTACAGTCCCAGTACAGTCCCATTTAAAATTTTGAATCGGACGTCGCTTGACCAAAAACAAATACCTCATTGGGTGACACAGTACTAAGGAAAGATAGTATATTTGATCTTATATAACCCCTAAAATTATAGTTCGCTACTACTGCCTAGTTCCGATATATGGCTTCTATTAATCGTCGTGGGACACCCTGTATGTATGTATGTATTAAAAAAATCATGTCGCTAATGACTTGCCATTCGCATCGTATCCACAAAAGGCTATAGAACATTTCTAGATCAAAATGTATTCTTGTGTCGTTTGCTTTGAATATTTAGCATAAACATTTCAACCTACAAGATGCTGGTATCCATCCCAGGGATAAAAAACATACATAGGCTCATGGACACTAGATTTGACATATTGAATTTAATAAGAATAAAAACATTGATGTAATATACTTTTACTGCTACTGGATATAATTATTATTATTATGGTAGGTCATAAACTGACGCATTTTAATGTGGTTATGATGTTAATCGGGCAAGACATACAGGATGGGTTATGTCATCGAGTAACTGCGTATCTGCGTACCCGTAGTCGGTTAAAATGTTTATCCTTGGAACTTGAGAAGATCGTTCTAAATCTTCAGTAACAGACAACGCGTTCTCCCCTTATTAAAGGGTCCGTTCCCCTACCCTAGAAAGTCATAAAATTTCCCGCTTAATCTCAATCCACAGCTGCTCTGCATGACTCTGTCTCTGAATCACTATTCTAAAGCGTATACAGTTTCACTGTGCAGAAAATTCAGTATTTTCCTACTCAATGTTATTGGCAGTTTAACCACTCGCTAATCCTATTTTTGCCAAGACCGAAACATGTTTCGCCAATCATATTAGTCTAACTCCTAATATTTCTTTATTATATCCAACATAGCCACCCAACCTTGTGAGGGACACATCACAACCGCGGCATCTTTGTGAAACGACAGCAAACAGCAAGGCGCTTGCAAGTGGGCCTCTGTCCAAGGCTTGAATTCTTTATTTCCAAGCTTTCGTATACATCCAGCTCCTTGAAGTTCTAAACTAATTTTAAATTTCTTAATTCTACCTATGTTCACTGTCCAACACATGTTCGACTACACTGGAGTGATCTGTTCTACCAAACTTAACGTGCCAAGTTTTTTAAAAACTAGTCCTTGGGTCGTATCCATAGTCGTCCCTCAGGTGTGCACTGAGGGTCCCCCACGCAAGGACCTCTTAATTATTTCCGTATGAATAATTTTCATAGTCCTACCGTACGAGAGAAAAGGACATTTGGCAAAATTGGCCTGTAGGAAATATAAGTCAATTTGTTATTATTATGCTGTGTCCGCTATTCGGTTGCCTTGTTGTTATTGTGCCCTTTAACCCACCTCAGGACAATGCTGTTTTTGTCTGGGGCTAATGAAAGCCTTGGGGGACTGGGGAGGTGGAGTTTCTGTTGGAGGGAAAAAATATCTAACCGACGATACAATCATACTAGCCAAAGCCAAACCAGAAATGTATGAACTTCTGCAGCGCGTGGAGGAAGCAAGTTTAGCCTACGTCTAAACAGGTCAAAATGCTGCCTCATGATAGTGGACAGAGCCAAGACATTACCACCTTTACGGCTCATCAACGATATTGAAACGAGCGATCACGTTATCTATCTAGGCGCACGTATACAAAACAAAGGAGGTTTTGAACCCGAAATAAAGCGTCAGAATCCTGGACACTAAACGCCTCCTGTCGTAGAAGAATAGAGGCGTTTGAAATGACGTGTTATCGGAGGATGCTAAGACTACCCTGGACAGTACACAGAACGAACATCTCCATCCTCAGGGAGCTCAAAATCAAAGATCATGACCGGCTTTTACCAACCATACAACGTGGGATGCTCAAATTTTTCGGACACGTTATGCGCAGGGACGGAATGGAGAAGCTCATGGTCCAAGGGAAGGTGGACGGCAAAAGAACGAGGGGCAGATCCCCTGTAAGGTTCATGGACCAAATAAGGGACCTTACGCACATTTCGGTCCCAGAAGTAATGCGTGCCGTGGAAGACCGAGAAACATGGCGATCACTGACACACCATAACCATGTATGTGCCACGACGTTCGGGAGCGAACTACGACTGAAGAGAGAGAGAGATTGTGTCATTCCATTGCTAGCCCTGATGTGACGAGAGGTCTTTTCAAGGATTAATCACTGTAGCTAATTTCATATACTCCACACCTATTAAGTTTATGAACCTTGTCCTTTGGCTTGTCTTTGGGTTTAGGACCAGACTGATATAGGTGACGTTCTCAATCGTAATATTTAAAAATTTTTCAAACGCCTCTGTATATTTTAAAACGAGGGGTGTTTGTATATTTTTAGGTCTTTCTCTTTCAACCTGAAATTTTGTGGAATCGTGACCTCTTTTCTTATACTTCTCGACAATATTTATGTCATAGCCATTGACCCCAACAGCATTTTTATTATCTTCTTTTCTCCTTATAACTTAGAAATCATCATCGTTTAATGAAAAATTGACAAGCTGGTGTACAAAAAAAATTGAAACTGGCCATTTTGCGTTACTGACAGTGGTTTGACTCATTAGTTATGTAACTCAATTGTTTCTTTCTTTAAGCTGTTCTTGCTGTTTCTTAAAACAAAAAGATCCAGGAAGGGTAACCGTTTCTTGCTTGCATTTCGAAACTTTATGTTGCAACAAACAAGGGATTTATATTTAACAGCGTAAAAATTACGGAATAAATGTCTACATTACTATTTCCCAGTTAAACCTTGACTTTTTACTATATACTCAGCGAGAAGCTTCTGAAGATCTAAATATTTTCATTGTTTGATTCTTACGCAAATCACGGCATTTTTTTTAGTTTTATGGTCGATACTAAATTTATTTTTAATACATTGTTATGAAAACAAACAGATTCTGATGATGATGTGTAGCACCCACCATAGAGATTTGGGTCATGAGACGCCCATGTTGGAGGTATATTTAGGCGATACTCGATCTAAGATACATATTGGCATGGTTCATGGCGATATTAAATATTTTGCTGTTGAGAAACACTCGCTAATGATCCTTGACAGAGTTTTGAGTGGAAGAAAGATAAATATTAACGTATTTTTAACACACGCCGCTACTGTATGGTGTAGTTAGTGGCGAAAATAAAAATGATAAAGTAAATTGCTGGCATGCATACATACGAGAGGATGAGGTCATTCCTAATCATTTATACAAACCAGTCTTTTTTCAAGTGTCGCATACTACAGAGTGGACCGAGTAACGTGAAAATATCAATAAAATTTCAGTCATCATGAAATTGACTAATGTGGACGTTGAACGAGGTGGACCTCGTTCTAGAAACTTCCCCGACTCAAGTGGTTGTTGTTTTGTGCAACCCTACCGTTTTCCACTTCACCCCCCCCCCCCCCCATTGTCCAATCGGCACCAAAACCTTTCCAACTCGAGAGGACCTTTACTAATTCAAGTTAGGCAAATTTAGGAGCAATCACTTGAGGCGTTTTTAAGTAGTCGTTGGAGAACGAAATCCGGGACGTACAGGCACACAGGACATCAAAAAGCTAAAGTTTTCCGATGTTCTTCAAACTTGGTCACTATAAAAAGGCTATCATTAGACTCAAAAATAGTTTTTGGGCCCGCTGCGATGACAAAAAAAAAATAATTTCAAAATTTACCGTCATAAAGAGGTTTTTGTTCTCTATGTTTTGATCGACTTTTCGTGCAAATCTATGCTTTAATGGTGGGGGTGGTGGGAGTTACTCGGAAAAATAATAATATAATATAGCATTTTCTTTTCAGAAAATGACTCAGGAGGTGATTTTACCACAGCATAGTAAACAACCATCACAATGTCTCTGAGGATTTCCTATATAAAAATGATTCCCACAAAATTTGATCTTGGGATGATTTTACGGCTGTGAAGTCTGGGTAGAGATGCGAAAATAAAATATTGGTACAGATACCAATTCGTTATTTTTTAACCAAATAGGCGCGTTTGATTCGTACAGAGAATTTTGTGCAATTGATTACACCCCTCAATAATTATATAATTATTTTCGATACCGATACCCCTACAAAAGTATCGATACCACAGCTTGGAATCGCTCAAAAAGTATCTAAGATAAAAAAACTCGATATTAATGCAGAAGTATCGAAGTATCGTTAGCATCCCTACAAAAAAATTATCCAAAAGTGGGGACGCACGTGTAATTGCCGCCAACCTGAGGTATTGTGCTGGTTGTTTACTATGCTGTGATTTTACTTTGGAAATGACACCTTGAACGTTGATTTCGGTAAAATTTGCGAAAACGGGCCGACTCTAATAACTTAGCCCTTCTTTGTCGAGGAATTTAAAAAATGCCCTCGGTACTTCCCACGCATTTTTAAGTTACATAAAAAATTAATGAATGAACACCGTATATGTATATAAAAAACAAAGAATAATTTTTTTGACTATGTTTAACAAAACCTGAAATGCGGAAAGCTTTCAATAAATTAAAATCCTTTTTATTGACGTCCAGAACAGTCGAGAGGCATAAAAATGAAATTTGAGAGTACTTAGCTAGCATCATCAACCCCCAAAATATTTCCCTTTCCTCCAAATTTTGTCCACACAATTCTAAGTGATGATTGTAGACCAGGCAGAC
This sequence comes from Callosobruchus maculatus, assembly GCA_951848785.1. Classification (NCBI taxonomy): domain Eukaryota; kingdom Metazoa; phylum Arthropoda; class Insecta; order Coleoptera; family Chrysomelidae; genus Callosobruchus; species Callosobruchus maculatus. Next base: position 5,756,214 of record CATOUR010000029.1, read on the forward strand.
GTCGAAAAGCGAAGTTTAAGCAAATTTTGGAATCATTTTGGGAGTTTCCATGTAATATGTTAGCCAGTGTATATGTATCAAATTAAGTCCGTGGTACTGAAAAATCTAGCGGTTTATTTCTTTGAAAAAGCAAGACCTGTGTGAACAAAACGCTTCTCCCAAAATTTTTGAAATTTGAGCGTTATTCATATTTTTTTTTATTATTTCTTAGACGCCTGAATCGAATCTCAGAAACAGATTTATTTGTCCTTACTACAGTTGACGTTTCGTTTCCAAGTTATAGAGCAGCCATGGATTGATCATTACGTCGTCGACACTGGACGGATTTTCAAAAATAAAGAACTTTTCACTGTGAACATTTTACTAACATTGCATTGTAGTAATTTTCGAGTTATACGTAGAGGAGCAAAAATAAAATTGGGTGGCAAGGTTTGTCGTGATGTCATAAAAAACTTCCAACAAAAGTATCTAAAATTCGCAATTTTTAACTATTACAATGTGAATGTATTAATCCTAAAAACGAAATTTGGGCGTTTTTCATATTTTTTTTTTATTATTTCTTAGACGCCTGCATCGAATCTCAGAAACAGATTTATTTGTCCTTACTACAGTTGACGTTTCGTTTCCAAGTTATAGAGCAGCCATGAATTGATCATTACGTCGTCGACACTGGACGGATTTTCAAAAATAAAGAACTTTTCACTGTGAACATTTTACTAACATTGCATTGTAGTAATTTTCGAGTTATACGTAGAGGAGCAAAAATAAAATTGGGTGGCAAGGTTTGTCGTGATGTCATAAAAAGCTTCCAACAAAAGTATCTAAAATTCGCAATTTTTAACTATTACAATGTGAATGTATTAATAGCAAGACCATCGCACCAGATGTGAGTGCATTATAGCCATAATTTTTTAAAACCGTATTTCCTGTCAGTAACTTAACCTTGTTTGGAAAATATTGCACTAAATAATGTCAAATTTTGTATAGGAGAAGAATATAATCCTGTAACCTGTAAATGTGTAATTTGGAAACTACTAAAATGATTGTGATATTATGAATGATGGTAGGGGTCACTGGCATCACAGAGATGGAAAATCTGTGTATTGGCGGCTGAGTGATTAGTAAAACAAACAAAAAAGTACGAGAGCCCTTCCTTTTGAGGTTGTCGAAACTGGAATAGTTGGAAGAGTGGAAGAATAAGACACTTCCACAATTTCTTATAGCTAAGAATGTGTGACATGTGGTCACGCAATTTGACGTCTTATCTTTTCATCATCCCCAACCAAGTTAAAAAAAATTGGACTGCTAGTACAAGTTACTACATTTTCGCGAAACAAAACGTTTTTGTCATTCCGTTATGCTGATGTCGTTTGCCAAAAAAAAAATGTTAAACGAATATTTATTGTTGTTTAAATTGGGATACCGTGCAAAACGTCACTCACTTCAATAAACACCACCTATAACACATCTCAGTCATAATTGAGGAGAAGTTTCAAAATATAATACATAAAGACGTTAAGAGCTGAATATCACTGCTGAAAAGCCATGTGGAAGAAAGATGACTTTTCATGTTACATATCAGCATGATTTCTTATTTTAACCGCATGTTCCATCCATGTGTTAGGGCATGTCGTATTAAAATCATTTATGAAGTATTTTCACCGCCAGCTATACTCATTGTATAATTTTATGGATACTTTTATTAAGCAAATATAACTACGTGAAGGGATTACTAATTATTATTATTCAAATTCTAGCACAACAACGCAGTCCTCTACAGGAGGTACGGGAGGTACAGACCTTGCCAGACCTTCAGACTCGATAAGGACGTGGTACGATGACCTCAACTCTCCCCTCATCCAAGAGCACGGAGATAGCAAACAGCTCAAACTGAGATTCGACGTCAGCCAATATGCTCCAGAAGAAATTGTCGTCAAAACTGTGGATAACAAACTACTAGTAAGTGTCCTTTTTTCTTGAGAAGCTCGCAGAAAGTAGACGTTTAAATAAACCCACCCAAATTTGTAGAGAAATGAACAATCATTATAGATTCATATAAAAACACTTAATAGATAATTAGTAGAAACTTCTAAAATTTATACTTAGTAATGCTTGTACTGGTCAATAAATAAAACCACATTCATTGGAAATAAAAACGGTATACTAAAGTTTCTTCAGAACAAAATTGATTCCCCAATATATTAAATTTGCAATAACGATAACCTTTGAACTACCTTCATCAAAGCAAAAGATGTCATCCTAGGATAGTTAATCAGTAAATAAATGTCAGGGTTATTCAAAATTTAATCTTTTTGTTGATAAATGTTGTGCTTTGAAAAAGGCTGCATGGTAAACCCTAATAAATCATTTATTGGCAAGCACATATAACTGAGTGCATACTTTTAAAATATCTATATTAAGTATGCCTCTTGATGTCTCTATGTTAAGTCTTTCGATGTTGGAGGGGTACAAAATAACTGTTTCAAATGCTGGCTCTAAATTTGACCTTTTTGAGCTTATTAAAAGCAGTTTCAACTCTTCAGTGAAACTCTGCATTATTGTGATAGTAGAGGCATTATCCATAGTCTCAAAGCCATTGCTATAGGCGTGTAGAGTAGGGTAAAAAATAGAGATTCTCAAACGTCCATTTACGAAGTTTTCGGGTCCTTAATCATTTTTCAAGCTTGTCTTTCGATACGGTCAAAAAACGAGAGCCAACATTATTGAATATTTTCCTTGTTTTGGGTTTCTTTCGCGTATTCAAAAACATTTTCAGTTTCAAGTTTATATAATTTCTAGAAAAGTTTTTTTCTGTATGTGGCCGCGATGTAATGAGTGAATAACACAAAATTTGTCCTTTTCAGGTCCACGCTAAGCATGAAGAGAAGACAGAATCAAAATCCGTCTACAGAGAGTACAACAGAGAATTCTTGCTTCCCAAGGGCACAAATCCCGAGCAGATCAAGAGCTCCTTAAGTAAAGATGGTGTCTTGACCGTCGAAGCTCCTCTCCCAGCTATTGCTTCCGGGGAAAAACTGATTCCAATCTCGCATTAAGTCAAGTTGATTCTTTTTTGTTTTTCCATATCTCAAATATTGGATTTTTGTTTTGATGTTACAGCTTATCCCATCAAATTATCGTATTTAATAAAATTATAAAGTACGACCACAACGAAAACAGAGACGAGTAAAATCGCTTTATTTTTAGTAGACGTGTGTACTTTTCTGTATAGGTACCTAGAAACTCATGGAGTAGATATTTTCATTTTCACTATTTTTGTAGAATATGCTACGTAGCAGATTTGTAGAGGCATGAGTATTTTGAGATTTTGTAGAAATACAGGCCTACACATTTTTTTTTGACTTGCTTTATCTGTACTTTATAAGTTTATTATTTTCTATTCATCACTGTTATATAAAAATTGCAATTTCCTTTGCAAAGATATTTGTTACTTTTAATATGAATTTGCTAACTTTTATTTTATTTTTCATTGATTTTGGATGTTGCTATCTATACACATATACACAAGAAACAGAGTAGTATACATATATTAAATTATATCTTTTTTGTAAGTTATTTATAAACAATACATGTATTTTTAAAATAATGGGTTCTTATTTATGCATCACTATAGCTTCTAACACCAACTGTTTTGAATGGGATTAAAAGGAACAAACTGCTGGAGTGAGAAAATTAATACCAAAAGTGTGGCTGAAAGCTAGATGTTTATAGAAGATTCCATGCATTGGCTTATCTTTATGAAGTCTTAAGAGGAAGTCGACTTCGGCAGTTTTAATGTGGGATTTTAATTCTGTGGAAGCAAGTTCCGTAATGGACTGCTGACACCTCCGCAAGTCGAGTGTGAGGCTGAGCTCCTCGGCTGCTCGTTTCGCTGCGCTAAAAAAAAGCTCCTCTACTCGCATTCTCGTGCTCTCGCACAAAGCGGATCAGGGGATCGGTGCTGTTCGTTACATAGCAGGCAGTGGCCAGTACTACTCTGTTGTGCAGACACTCCAAACTCTATAGTCCACGCCCTCCCAGGTGTCGCGGGAGGTATATTCGCGGGACAGAGGACTTAGGATGCAGGCTTCTCTCCATATTCATCCTTTTGCGGGTCTTCGTGTCGATTTCCTTCAGCTCGTTCACTTTCCAGTGTATAGCACCAAAGGTGTATAATAACAATGGGACCGCAAGCATGTTTGTGGCAGCGACTTTGTTCTTGCCGGACAGTTCTGATGACCAGATCTGCCGGAGTCGGAGCAAATACTTGCGGCGGAGACACTCTTTAACCAATTCTGCCTCTTGGACATGACGCTGCAACCACTCCAAGATAGGTATAGGTATCTCCGGCATGCAGTTGTCGCAAGATGCTCCCATCAACGAGATGTTCCTCATCGCCACTATCTCCGCTTCGTCCTTTCTTGAGATGAACCAATGCACATTTGTCTATCCCGAACTCCATTCCGATAGCATGACCGTAATCCTGCACCACCCTCAGCGATCGTTGTATTTCGCGTTGGCCGGAGGCATAAAGTTTTAGGTCATCGCTGTCCTTAATCCGGAACAACTTCGCGAAGAGGCTAATAGCTATTGACCAATGCCCTTGCTCTGTTCTCCCTTCAAACTGCATGAAAGGCTCATCCTGAATAAAATAGGCCCACACATAGAAAACCAGCCAATTCTCCAACAAGCTGGATCAGATCCTGCACTGGCCAGACGTTAAATCTCGCACAACAGGTATAGAGGATGGTTTCGAAAGGAGAGAAAAAACGGGGCGGTATTCGATGACCATCGTCGAAATATGATTCCATTAATCACAAAATCCACCTCGAAATAATCTTCATGATGACAGAAAATTACCATCTAACAGAGGTCTTGAGATCATTTTTGTGCAACAGGAGATTCTACCTGGAGTTCCACGAACAGAGAAGTCGGTGGAAGAACCAGCGTCGGTACTCTGTAACTTAGAAACGTGTTTCTATGCACTATGTACTATGGGATCGGGTAGCATCGTAAATATGTCAGCGTAGTAGGCACTTTGTGGTATGCACCCGAAACTGCCCGATCGTCATGGTGATAGAAACACGTTTCTATCTCTTAAGTTACAGAGTATCGGCACAGAAGTATGGTCTACCCCAGAGTAGCGCGCTGGCGCCTCTTCTATTCAATTTGTACATCAATTATTATCAATCTGTCGGCCCTTCTACTAATTTAATAGTTTCATCTACGCCGATGATGAAGCCATTACGTGCCAATCCCAAGACATCGAGGAAATCGAAAAGAGGTTAACAGTCTCTAGCAAAAATGGCCTAATACTACAATCTAAACCAGCTACTCCCGAACCCAGATAAAACTCAAAGCTGCTATTCCATCTTTAAACAATCAAGCGAACAGGGGACTGCAAATAGAATGGAATTCGAGCAGGCTGCAACACTGCCCAAATCCAGTTTATTTGGGTTTTACACCAAACAGGACTTTGTAATCTGTCTTATAAAAATGCGTAGAAAAGCAAAAGTGTTATTCGCGAGCTGGTCGACTCTCAATGGGGATCCCACCCTGGCGCATTGCGGACGACATCCTTTGCCATGTGCTTTCATCATCATAGTCACAAATGTTTTAACAGACATGCTGTGAACTTGTGAAATGTACTCATTTGACGAGTTTCTCTTGGGATATCTTTAAGATCTTTAATGCAGTAGTTTCCTATTTGCTTTCTGCATCCTCATGCCGTTTACCAGATGTATCTACCGGTTCATCCGCCTTTAGGGACAATTTCTCACCCCAAGGACAAGAAGGTGTCCTGACTCTTCTCAACTCGTCCACCCAAAGCTGTTGGTTGAGAAGAGGTTAGTGCTTATACCGACAGTAGTTCGGTTCCTTTTAGTCGCCTTTTACGACACGCAGGATGTACGATGGGAGATACTCCAACCCGCCCCACACGGGTGGCCATGTGCTTTACCTCAGGCGAATACGCATGCCCTGTAAGGTCCAGATCGACTCAGGCTAACAAACTCGCAACTACCCCGAACATCTGGAGGATGATCACAGGCTCTCTAAAACCTACCAACCTGGACCACCCATATTGTTTGGCAAGGAAAAGAATGCGGGCTGTTTTCAGACGACTCGCTTGAAATATAGTTCACGATCTGCTATTTTCAGTATTTTCCTATAATGTTACTGAATGATGATAACAATTCTCTCATCGCGTACTTTTTTTTATGGTCGGCCTCCCGCAAAGGCTGAAAGCCTAGGCGCTGTAGAAGCGCTGCGAGTGGATAAATGTCGGTTCACGTTAGATTTGAAACGCTGCAGGTTGTAGCCGCCGGGAAACAAATTCCCCGGCAGCTGATTCCACAGCGTCGAAGTTCTCCAAAAGAAGGAATGCTGGAGGAGACTGGTTCGGGGAGTAAGGACCTCGACCTGGTAAGGATGAGCTCGCAGAGCTTCTCTAGTGTTCCTGGTTCGGACGGCCTGTGGTGTTATTATCTGAGAGAGCTCACTCGAACATCTTCCGTGATAGAATCTGTAAAACAGGGATAGATCAGCCACCCTCCTCCGATGTTCCAGGCTGTGGAGGTCCTTTGTGCGGTTAGGCGTATCGATTAGTCTAATCGCTCTTTTCTGGATAGTGTCCAGAAGCTTTAGAGACTGCTTCGGAGCGCATCCCCACACATGGGAGCAATACTCCAGCGATGGTCGGATCTGTGCCTTGTAGAGCAGCAGCAGTTGCTCTGGTGTATACAACTTCCTACAGCGGAACAAAACTCCAAGCGTCTGGGATGCCGTTTTAGCAATACTGACGACGTGATCGTGCCAGGACATGTTATTGTTGATGTTGATCCCCAAAAGCTTGACGGAAGGTGATTCGACTATGGGGTGACCCTCCATTTCCACGGTTGGTAAGCCATCGTGAGACTTCTTTGTAAGTGTTGTTGCCTGAGTTTTTTGTACGTTGAACTGTACTTTATTTGCTAATCCCCACTTTACAATTGTTTTGATATCTGCGTTGATCTGTGAGGCATGCTGCTGTCGCCGACGTACCGTCTCCTGGGATGATAGTGGCTTGCCTGGTTCCATGCACGATACTAATGTACTGTCATCTGCGAAGCTGTAGATTGGATTGGATGTTATTTCCAGCAGCTCGTTGATGTACAGCAGAAACAGTGTAGGGGATAGGACAGATCTCTGGGGAACACCGGCGTTTATTGAAAATATGTCTGATGAACAGCCCTCGACTACAACAAACAGAGATCGGTCGTTCAAAAAGCTATTCAGCTACTGGCGCAGGCCAGGTGGTAGTCCATGAGCAGCAAGCTTGACCAGAAGTCCGTCATGCTATACTCTGTCGAAAGCTTTGATATATCAAGTGCAACAACACGGGATTCGCCATGATTGTCTATTGCTCTGTTCCACAAGTGAGTGACGTAGGCAAGGAGGTCACCTGTGGACCTGTGCTTACGGAAGCCATACTGGCGATCATTTATGACGTTATTGTTGTCCAGGTATTTCAGGAGCGTTAAAAAAGTCTCCATAACCTTAGACATGATGCTGAGAAGAGCCACAGGTCTATAATTGGTGACATCAGTTTTTTTGCCTTTCTTAGGGATGGGTTGTACGCAGCCAATCTTCCCCGAAGCGGGAAACACGTCTCGTTGATACGAAAGTTTGAAGAGCTTGCAAAGAATAGGTGCACGCTCAGCGGCACAGCGTTTAAGGACAATGGCTGGAATTTGGTCAGGACCAATAGCTTTACTGGTGTTCAGTTTTTGGAGGATGCTTTCTTTCATATATGTACTGCAATATTTTCAATTAAAATGTATAGTTATTAAAGAACAACAGTATAAATATTTCGGAACAAGAAAAGGTTTGAAAAATATAGGCTGTCGTCCGCTGAATCGCTTTCCCCTCTCTCTTTCCGCCTCATCCGTTTCTCGCATTCTCTACCTGGTCGATCAATACATGTTAGCAGGAATCCCCCCTCTCACCCAAGAAGGCTCATTATATGGCAGAACAAAGTAGACATCCTCTATATGAGCACAAGCTCCCAGCATCCATACTTAAATCCAGGAAGAATTTCATATGTGAACAAATACACTGACAGGCTCCATATCATTAACCAGAGGTACTGTCGAAGCGACGGACAACAGAGAACCACAACCCAACTGAAAGCCTCCCTGCCGGATCTCAACGGGAATGGAGGACCTGTAAAAGTGTCAACAGGGTTAGATGCCAGATGGGCAGGACTGGGGATAACCCAGTGAGATGGGAATACGCTGAGGAAGATTTATGCGCCTGCGCGGAGAACCATCAGACCATGGAGCATCTCCTATCTTGCCCATCTTTGGAAACCCCTTGCACAATCCAGGACCTATGGGAAGCGAACGACATGGCAGTGCAGTGTGCCAGACACTGGGAAGAGATATGAGCAAATACACACAACCATTACCGACCTGTGACGTCTGTGATCGTCACATTATCTGTTTTTTTTTCTTTCTCTAATTAGATACTAATTAACTAATAGTATAAAAAAAGCTGAAAAATAAAATAGAATTTTAAAAAGTTATACAAAACTAACCAATTAATTCAAGTATAGCGGAAAACATATTTCCTGTGTTACGCTAGCAGACTAAATGAGGGCGGGGGTGATCCACCCTATACCACCTGATTTTAGAACCCCAAAGGAACTTGAGAGTGCCCAAATTTTGCTGAACGAACAAATGAAGGCAGACTTTTATTTTCTCTTCTACATATTCATAACATACAGGGTCCGGCACAAAGGACGCACATTTTTTAAATAGCTAGTCACTCCAGAACTCTTCCCACATCTGAGAGGTGTTGGCGGTATAGAGGGTAAATGCCTACACGTCTTAAGAACGCTCTTATTTTATCTTGTTGAGCCCACGTCATGCTTAATCGAACTGCTGTATTAAAAAACTGTCCAATATGACCATACGAAAAAAATATTGGGATAGCAATCCAGAAAACGGTTTTATATGTTATAAACTTCCACTACAAGTTGAAAAATACTTTCAACTCGGTCCCATCTGCATCCATCCATTAATAAAATAAACCTACTAACTCTCAACCCGTTAGGACTGGTGGAATTCAAATGGTGTACCGCCATACGATTAATAAAAAATTTGTTTTGCATGAAATCTTTATATAAATAATATATTACAATCGAATTATGTACAGATTATACAGATTATTATTATACAACACTAGCATCTATCGAATCACAACGGCAGGTGCAATCTGATACCGGACATTCTTGGTGCTCTCTGAAAAATGTAACGTCAAAAATTAGAAATCCTTGCTCATTTAATAATGACATAATTTTCGTGCGACTTTTTTACGGTAGAAGCTCGACTATCAGTAAAATCGAATTTGTTATTTGTTGGTAACTGTAGTGGAGCTTTACGGACCTGCTGTGCTATATTCCAGTGTAGTTTAAAAGTTTTTCGAGATGGAACTCAAAACGTGCAGTGTTTGTAACATGGGTTGTATTGAAAGAATTTTCAGGTTAGTTGGCGTTACACAGCATTGTTTACAATTTGAACTGTCACAGCGAGGTCACAGCTGATCAATGTTTGGAGGCTGAAGTGTCAAAGATGATGGCTTTGAGCACGCCATGCTGAAGTGGTTTGTTTACTACCTCTATGTTCAGTTGCTACTCTGACGTCTGAGCGCTTCTGGTGCTCATTTGACACTCATCCGGTGAGTGATATACCACATGCAGGTTCCTGCCTTCGTTGGCACACCTGTCGGCCGTCTCAACTTAAGACTTAGTGGTTAACATTTAATTTTCTGAGTTGATTCTTCCTATATAGATAATTCGACGACTCCTCTTGGCCTGGATTTTTAACACGGACACACCAAAAAGCTGTATTCACTTATGTCTACTTACTCAAACCATTTAGAGAGATGTCCCGCATGTCCACCATGCCTACAAGTCTGGCACCACGTGAACCAATTGTCAAAGTCATTGAACTTCGTCACTTCCGATTCTGGAATAGCTGTTCCCATGTGCATCAAGCAGATGGCACATCTTGGAAGAGGTTTGCGACAATAAGGACACGCTGTCAACTGGAATAAATGAGGTCCTTCAAAAAAATTATTGAAAACGCTCCAACGAACTACATGGTTAACGTATTTGTACAGGAGTGTACCAAAAGCTATGAAATATATTTTTTCAAAAATGTATCGGACATATTTGTACACCGTTAATATTCTTCAGCGTAGTCACCTTTAGTATCTACATATTTTTTACACAGCATGAACGATCACTGGTCAGCTCCTAAAAAGCCTTGATGGGAACCTTGTTTAATGTCGTTGTCACAGCTGTTTGGACATCCTGAATGCTGTCAAAATGGTTTTCTTGGAGTTCATTCTTGATTCAATAAATGCCGCTGTTCCCAGGGATCTGTCCTATCCCCCACACTGTTTCTGCTGTACATCAACGAGCTGCTAGAAATGACGTCCAATCCAATCTACAGCTTTCCGGACGACAGTACATTAATATCGTGCATGGAACCAGGCAAGCCACTATCATCCCAGGAGACGGTACGTCGGCGACAGCAGCATGCTTCACAGATCAACGTAGATATCAAAACAATTGTCGAGTGGGGATTAGTAAATAAAGTACAGTTCAACGTACAGAAAACTCAGACAACAACAATTAGAAAGAATTCTCACGTTGGCTTATCAACAGTGGAAGTGGATGGTTACCCCATAGACGAGTCACCTTCCGTCAAGCTTTTGGGGATCAACATCAACAACAACATATCCTGGCATGACCACGTCGTCAGTATTGCTAAAACGGCATCCCAGAAGCTTGGAGTTTTGTTCCGCTGTAGGAAGCTGCACACACGAGAGCAACTGCTGCTGCTCTACAAGGCACAGATCCGACCATAGCTGGAGTATTGCTCCCATGTGTGGGGATGCGCTCCCAAGCACTCTCTAAAGCTTCTGGACACTATCCAGAAGACAGCAATTAGACTAATCGATACGCCTAACCTCACAAAGGACCTCCACAGTCTGGAACATCGAAGAGGGGTGGCTGAACTGTCCCTGTTCTACAGATTCTACCACGGAAGATGTCGAGTGAGCTGTCCCAGGTAATAACAACAAAGGCCGTCCGAACGAGGAACACTAGAGAGGCTCTGCGAGCTCATCTTACCAGGTCGTGGTCGCTACTCCAGCATTCCTTCTTTTAGAGAACTTCAACGCTGTGGAATGAGCTGCCGGGGTATTTGTTTCCCGAAGGCTACAACCTGCAGCATTTCAAATCTATCGTGCACCGACACGTATCCTCTCGCAGCGCTTCTACAGCGCCATAGGCTTTCAGCCCTTGCGGGAGGCTGATCATAAAAAAGAATCTCGAAAAAAGAAAGAAGTCGGGCGGAGCCAGATCAGGACTATATGGCGGCTGCGGCAGTGTTGCCACGATGTGTTTTGTCAGGAATTCACAGACGCGCAGAGAAGTGTAGCTTGGAGCATTGTCGTGACGCAGCACCCAGATAGCAGCGATGTCTTTTCACACGTGGAGCGCGGAGGACCCTCTTCCATAATCTTTCCAGAACTTCTATGTAGTAGTACGGTCAGTCTTCAATAAATCACGAACTCGATTGACACATCGCTTCTTGGCTTTCCTTAAACTTCTTTACGCAGCTTGCAATCTCTACTTGGCTCAAAGCTGTATACCCGTAAGCTTCCTCGAGCAGTGAATGCGTTTCGGTAGCAGTATTGTTGAGCTTTGAACAAAATTTGATCGCCCAACGTTGTTCGTTTAAATCAGCCATCGCGCGTCGTGACGAGGTTTCAAAACAGAGGTGCACTATTTAAACGATGCCGACGCTCCGGTTGTTCAGAATAGACCGAACTTGGGTGCGCTGCGAAGCTAAGGCTTCCTCTCACGCGACCGGTCTCAGCGCATTACGACTAATAGCGACGCGACAAAAAATATATTTCATGACTTTTAGGACACTCCCTGTGTATAGATAATTCCGTAAATCAGTGCCGGTACTCTGTAACTTAGAAACGTGTTTCTATGCACTATGTGCTATGGGATCGGGTGGCCTCGTAAATATGACAGCGTGCCGTGACAGCGTAGTAGACACGTGATAGGCACCCGAAACTGCCCGATCGTCATGGTGATAGAAACATGTTTCTATCTCTTAAGTTAGAGAGTACGAACGCAGCTTTATTGCAATGTCAATGCTCTTGTGCGAGCCTACAAACCAATCAGTGAATATCATATTTTGTTGGTCAGTCTCAAAAAGTCGATCTTCCAGCTGAACTGCAAGAGGCAAAAGTCAAACGGTACAAGATCGGGTCATCAGGAGACTGGTGCAGTCCAACTGCTAGAAAAACTCCAGAATAATGTTGGATCTGAATCGTTTAAATACATTCAATACATCTTCTATTGACAGTCCTATTCTTCGAAGAATAAAATATTTAAATGTCTTATTTGATCAAGATCGCGACATCTTCAAGACGTTCTGAGTAATCACAACCGGTTTAATATGTCTTAACTAAAGGCGGGTTCATGAAACTTTTCCTGTGCCGTAACTTAGCTGTAAATTGAGCGTTAGTATTAACTTTATCCTAAACTTTAGCCGTAAGAAAATCGAGGTTCATTAAACTTGAATTTAGCGTTAAGGATGACAGATGTTGTGACGTTTCACAAAGTCTGTTTTGAACGGTCTGTTTTGATTTTAAGGTTATATTTTTAAGATTTGGCGCGTTGGCGGTTATACTGTTTGCGAAAGGCGAAATTTGTTTTTAAAACTACGACCAAAAATTAAGATTAATAAAAAGGGTAAGTTGATCTCAGGAGTGGTTGCCTCATGCCAGATCATAATTTTATGTTCTGTGCGTTTCGCGCATGCTCAGACACTCCTAAGATTTAGATTTATCCTTTGCGGTAACGTAAAGTTAGAAGTTAATTATCTTTTCAAGGTCAATCCTTACGCCTAATTTTTAAGTTAAATTCAAAGCTGTTTCATGAACAATTTCATTACTGACGGTAGGTTCTACTTTAGAATTCACACAAACGCTAATTTACGGCAAAGGAAAAGTTTCATGAACCCGCCTTAAGTCTTTGTGAAATTTAGGAAATGTCATAAATGGCAGTACACGATTAATTCAACTACCTCATACCTTAATAGTTATTCCGGACTTTGATTGTGATTTGATTTCCATGTTTTCATGTATATACGCAGAAATACTCTTCCCGCAGAAATTACATGCTACGTGGACTTGAGGCTGTGGTTTATGGTCTGTTTTGTAGCTCGCTAGCATTATGTCAAAGTCTGCCCTTTCGTTATATAACCTCCAATGATTCAATAATTCCCTGTAACTGAAAATTATACATAATATAGGCTGTTCATTTTAAAACCTCCTACCCTGGATTTCTCGAAAACTGCTGATTAAAAGAAAAAACGCCGAGACACGTCAAAAGATTTGTCCAGGGGGACAAATTTTTAACCAAAAACTACTTCACCCCTCGTACCCTCTACCCCCCAGGATCATCCCCTTAAAAATTTTAAATGACAGGGGGTATCGAGTAATATCTTGTTTCAACGGTACGAACGACTTTTTTAAATCGGTGAATTCGATTTCGAAAAAATTAGAATCTTTACGTATCTTAACTTGTTCAAATAGGATACAAAAACATACAAAAGTATCACTTTTTCTTGCAATAAGTGTTCAAATGTTGTCCGATATTGGCCAAACAATGATATAGGCCAGGGGTTCCCAATCTTTTCCAACCCGCGGCGCATTTTGAAGTTTGGCATTTTGTCGCGGCGCCCTACCTTAGACAGCTGTTTTAAATAGATACTGTCGAAACAAATAGGTATCTACAATAATAGTATACACAAAAATAAAAACTTCCTCAATAGGAAATGAAGTTTATTTTATTATATTTATAAGAATTCAGCGCCGTTACTCTGTAACTTAGAAACGTGTTTCTGCACTATGTGCTATGGGATCGGGTGGCCTCGTAAATATGACAGCGTACCGTGACAGCGTAGTAGACACAAGATAGGCACCCGAAACTGCCCGATCGTCATGGTCGTCATGGTGATAGAAACATGTTTCTATCTCTTAAGTTAGAGAGTACCGACGCAGAATTGAAACAGAAAACAAAAAGAAAGACTCAAGAAAAACAAAAATAAAATACGACAGTCAAATGAACGTGACGATTGAGCTTGGTGATCTCCGCATAGTTTTTCAAAACGGGGAATAAAATTCTACACTCTCATTTCTTGCTCCTCATTGATTCTTGAGCGATATTTGTTTTTGATTACAGCTACGGCTGAAAATCCAGCTTCAGATAAATATGACGTATGGAATAAAAATTCTTAAAGCTTTTGAAGTTAGGTTTGGATATTCATTTTGAATCGATAACCAAAACTCCACCAAATCGGATTTGGAGAATTCTGGCGGAGCTTGCGTACGAAAGGGAACTTGTATCCACACAAATTTTTCGACATCATCATGTGCAAAGTATTTCGAAAACCATTCAGTGAGCTTCCATAAGTGTTCCGTGAAAAGGGCCATTAGGTCTTGTGAGACAACCAGTTCATTGGATTGTGGAAAGCAATCTTGACCGCCGCCTTCATTCGTCTTTTTTATCCAAACTTGTAGTTTCTTCCTGAACGTTGTAATCTTCTCCAGTAGTTTCAAAATGTGGCGAGCGTCAGAATAGGTATTGTTGCTTTCTAGACACCCACAAATATTTGTGCTTTAGACTTAGAGGATCAACTCACGGCGCCCCTCTTTACTTTCCACGGAGCACCAGGGCGCCGCGGCGCACAGGTTGGGAACCCCTGATATAGGCAATTTTCAAATTTCTGACAATCGCTTGGCCACCGCGTTCACAAGACTTGACTCCACTTGATTTTTTCTTGTGGGATACAATAAAACAGAAAGTTTATATGTCGACGTGCCAAATACACGCAAGGAGCTTATTAGCAAAATTATTCAGGTCGGAAATCAATAACGGAATGACAAAGCGGTGATCAGTCACAGCATGTCTGCAACACCAAGGAGGACATTTCGAACAATGGTTGTAACGTTTTTTATTTTTTTCTCCAAAATAAATGTCGTGACCACTAAGTATTTTGTTCTTCTCAACTGCCGGATTAGACAATAAAGGGTCATATTCAAACTATCATACCTTCTGAACTACTTTACTTAGTCTAAGATGTATGGCTATTTTTTAGGAAACATCATGTACTATCACTTAGAAATAAAAAAATTGTAGGGTGACAGCTCAGATTTTTTTAAAAAGCTGAAATTGTAAAAAACGCAAAAAAATGCCTAATTTCTCTGTCCTATGAAATAAAATCTGGAAAATATTTACCTACCACTAGTTTATGGTTTATATGTCGGTATCGAATAAGACTTATTTTTGTGTTTTTAGTATCTATAATTGGATAACTATTGCTAAATCAGTACAACACTCATGCTTCGAATAAAAAAAACAAAATGGCCGCCATTTTATTATGGTGGGAGAAAAACTACTTGTGGAGGGTGATTTGTAGATAAAAATACTGTATTTCATCCCCCTAAATGCTCCGACACCGATGACCGGACACACTGTATATATCTTTCAATGTCTTTTTTTTAGGATCTATTTGCATGTATTTACTGGCGTGACGTCATCAGAACCTAGTTCAATTTAAAATTGGAGAGAAAATGCATTATTACAACTCACTTCTCAAACCAATGTTTAACCATTTCAGACTCCAGATTTTCGTGAAATGCTCTCATAGCTATCAGTGCCGTTGACTGAATGTCAGCAGTGTTATTCAAGTATTTTTGAAGAAGTTTCAGCCCATTTGCACTATTCCCTACAAAATACCGAGATACAAAAATAATCCTTACTTCCACTTACTTACTTATTTTAGAATTCCTAGATACCTGTAACCAGTAACCCATCGAGATTTCCATCTTTGCATAACTCCTCTAGTAAACTTTGCATATACTCCTTCAATTGGCTATCTGGTAAATACATACAAGCTAACGCTACTCTATCATCAACCGCCACATCTTTCTCGTTCTATAAGAAACAAATCTAAATTATAAATATAATGTAATTTTTTAAGTATTAGGTTATATACTTTTAGCAAATATGTACAAGGAAAGCTAAATGAATTCTATGAGTTTTATAAATTGGAAAAACAAATCATACAAAATACAATTACAATCTCTTCGAGTCATATAGAATGCAAAATTGTTAATATATCAATAATTACTTACCAAAACCTTACTATAGTCATAATTCTCGGTTGTCAAAAAACAAAACATCGCCTTCAGGTACGGATCTTTCATCCTAGTTATACAAGCAACACTGTTTTGCCTCCACACGCTATTAGGATCATCCGAAAATCCTGAAAGAGCCATAGCAACTACGTTTAAACTTGAACCATACTCAGAATTATCAGGAGACCTATAACAAACAGAACAATACAAATCCCTCTAACATCAACTTTATCTACAGATGGTATGAACCATTATATACATATTGTTCAACAAAACCAAAAGTTGTTAAATGGTCTTGTTTAAAAGGTATTCAATTCGATTTGCTATTTTAAAAATTCAGTACACTGTGATGTAATCCTCTCCCTATACTCAAGTTTTTCCAGAAAGAATTTTTCCCAGTCATTATAAATCACATTTAACTCCTCAGAATAGACCATACGCTACAGAATGAATCTTATGATTCCGAATTTTCTGGAAACTGACTGTAAAATCGTATAAGGGTCCATAGGTATACCCGTAAATATGTATACAATGGTTATATTCTACGATTCTACTCTACGTTTGCCACTCGCAATTGTGTATTGTATTAATATGCCAGAGGGGAAAGTATTTAGGTTTTTTCAACAATTAATTAGCCATTTTTCAAGCACTATTTTTTTCAAAATACGAATTTTACTGGTTTCCGCTCTGCGTGTCATGAATAGTTCTATCGAACATCGAAATTAAGAACAGATTATAAAAGTAGCTAAAAGAAATAAAATAGTAATCTGGATAAAAATAGAATTTCAACTGATCTAAAATGATTGTTTCAGCAGTATCACTTTTAAGCGCGTGTAAACTACATGTAATTTAATATCCTTGTTAAAAGTGCGATATCTCGTGTTCAAGAAATAACGATATACATTTTGACGAAAAAATAAATTTGGGTTTTTTCTTTGCTCCCGATGGCGATGGTCCAAATAGTTGTGCCTAATCGTACTTAATTCAGGTTTTTGCTATCTACAACTCGCCAAAAGATAATCATATGATTGGCCTGCCCGCTTTGTTTTATAAAAAAAATTTAAAAAACATTTACGAGGGTTGCTCATCTAGACAGGCAGATCTTTTCTGTCGCCTACCCTCAAATGCTTTTTTACATGTCTGGTAGACGTGAAAATTCTGATGCTCTCTATCTCCGTCAATCGGCCTATGGCGCACTGATGATCGCTAATAAACGTGAAACAGCTGTCTGCGTACTGGTGGATTGACGGAGATATAGAGCAACCCTCGTATATGGACTCTCATATGCAGTTGGCATAGAAGCGTGCTCTTCTGGTCAAGCAAAGCGAACGCGCCGTGGCGTTCCACCAAGAGGTCTGCTGCTGTTTAGCAGCGAATTTCTTTGGTTTGCCGTTACCTTCGGGTACCAGATGGCACACAGACAGATCTTTTCTGTCGTCTACTCTTAAAAAACATTTGTTTATTTTTATGTCAACAGGTGTGAGTGTAATATTTACCGCAATATGACTATGGTCTCATAATCACTGAAATTATGTTAGTCTAGTTCATCGAACAGCCTAGAATACTATTTTATTTTAGCGAATTTTTTTTTTTTTGTTGGAAATACTTTAGATATGTGTATAGTTAATAAATACCTTGTAAGTATATCAATCGCTAAGGGCAGCTTCAAATTGAATATGGCCACAGCTGCTGCCCGCGTGTATGCTCCAGACCTTTCTAGTAAGTTCAGAAAATCTAATAACACTGGAGAATTACGGTCTACAGGCCAACTGCACAATTGTAATGCTTTATCCCTGTCATCATGTCTAAAAACACATTACCATATTACAAATCATCAATTCTCATACGTCAAACAGGATGAACCTTATGCTTAAACTTAAATCCTCACCTATAATACTTAGCAGAACCTTGGCAATTCGGATATCCCAAATCACTCCAAGGAATAATAACCTCCTCAGATTTGTTATCTTCAGAATCAATTTTGGAAAGAATATATGCAATTCCAGGATGCTTATATTCAGAATCCCTTAAAACGCCATCTAGTGACAGTTTCTCAGTAAGATGCAGCCAGTTCCAGGCATTTGCTAATGTCATATTGTCTTTCACCAAATCGGAGTTTTTCTGGAGGTTCTCCTAAAAAATGTGTAACCGCTTTCGGATATATTTTGTAACAAAATATCCAAATTCATAATGTATAAGATATATCGGTAAAATGTTCACCTGAAGACCATATCTCTGCACTGCCCTTTTCTTGAATCGATTTGACAAATCTTCAAAAAAGGAGTCGTCAATGTACCTCAAGAATTTCGGTCCATGCGACCATACGATCTGCGATTTTGCTGACCAATTTATTGACGTTCGGTCGACAACTTTGTAATCTTTAATTGTACCTGAGAAGAGATCATATATATCACGGCAAACAACACAAGTAGCACATACAAAATGAGAGTTGAGAACATAATATAGTATGTGTCAATATTAGTATTTGAAACTACCTCAACAAAAACTCTATATTTGAAAATGTGCAATAAATTATTTACATTATTATAATTTCAAATTGTTTAATTCAAAAATAAAATCAGGACAGCGATAGTGCTAATTTATTGAAATCAAGGGCGCCGGCAGAAAATTGTACAGGGGGGGGGCGACTTGCATTAGGGCTGTTCCAAATTATGGTTCTATCACCGTCCCAGAACTGTTTTCATCATGCCCCGCCCATTTTGCAGTTGATCGATTCTAGAATCACAAAATGGGCGGGGCATGATGAAAACAGTTCTGGGACGGTGATAGAAGCGTAATTTGGAACAGCCTTTAATTTGAGTGCTCAAATTAAGGACAGAGGGGACAAACTTGGTTTTTGGTTATACAAGTTTCTTATCTTCGCTGCTCCACGCCCCCCCCCCCGCACCCCTCTGCTGGCGCCAATAATTGAAATGCACCTATGGCGCAAACTTGTAGTTCAGGGTCCTGCCAGGGCCGTAGCTAGGCGATGACCATGGAGGGCGTTCATGGTGATTTTAGGGGGTGTTCATGTATAAAAGAATATGTAATGTCTTAATTTGCTTAAAATATCTGTATAGATTGTATTTCTGGTAATGTGTTATGAGCACCGAGGGATTGGTTAGTAGTAGAATAAATCACTAGGCTTGGAGAAAGCATCCTTGATTATTGTTATTTTGTATTATTTTAGTGGTTATTTCGTTCATGGGAATACTCATGAGGGGGGGGGTTTCAACCCCCCAAACCCCCCCTTATATACGGCCCTGGGTCCTGCCCGGAGTGGGCAGCGCCGTGGCCGTTCCCCTACACGCTGGGTGGATACGACGAAACAGTTGCTGGGTATGAGTATCAAGAGCGCCACTGAATGGCAGTAAATCGCGAACGATGGCGGGCTACAGTTCTCAAAACTATTGATAATATTCGTGTCGGCAATGTCACACAACATGTCTGTTGTGAACTCGTAATTCGTAATTGTGACTCTGATGACCTATGGTATAATAAATACCAGTTAAGGCTGTATGTCACGATCCTATTTCCATCTTATATATTGGAAAAAACATTTGACAAGAAATAGGATGCCTGTGCATTCGCTATTGCGCACTTTTTCGTCCAATTTGTACGAATATCTACGACGTGCTCTAAATATTTGGCAAATTGTATGTAAAACTGCGCAATCAATTACTGCGCATTAGATTTTTTTGCTGGTGCCATTGAGAAAACTGAGGTTATGAAAATCGAGCATTTTAGTTTGCATATGGTTTGCATGTCTTTGTCTTTTGTCGAATAATAACCTTCTTCGCAAGAAAAACAACCAAAACAAGCACAAATCCTCGAAATAAAAAACATGTTCTCAACTTTCTTCATCAACTTTGACAGAAATGATGAGTCGTCAACGGACAAATAATAATAATAATAATCCGCCAAATAATCTAACGACAGAGAGGATGCTAACAATCTTTTTCAGAAAAGTGAAAAGCAGTTTTACCAAAAGATAACATCAAATAATCAGATAACAACTACAGGTGTTGGCTTGGCACAGCCCCTCAACATTTGTTGCTACCGCAGTCATGCGAGATAAACTTGGAAAATCAGGATAATAATAATAATACTTCTTTTTTCAATTAATTTACAGTAGCGGCCGAAGTTTAGCGGAGAGCTATTGTTCCGCTTAACCCTAAATTTATTTTACAATATGGTATTCCAACCTAATATATGTCTTCAACATATTGACCATATACAGGTTGCTTACCTATTACTGGGATGTAGCAAGAACAATAAATATAATCTAGGTACAGAAAAAATGTATATTTATACATTGCGCAAATGAAGCTACTAATGTGCATGCTCTTGTCCTAAAATTTGTAACAAATAATTTTATTGTTGCATACAAGGAGAATAAATTAATTTTCCCATTTTTACGGTACCCTTTTGTCAATTTTTTTGTCCAATATTTATTTAAGATGGAAATTACAGTGTGTGGTCGATCGAGACGAGATTCATCTTTAACTGATTCCTGATTCACAATCAACATTTAACTTCTAATGCCACCCAAACACTACATAGTGATATAACTAATATACTTCCAACTGGGTATGCCCTTTTCATCAAAAATAAAACAACTGACTGTGTCCCAAGATTTCATCACCAAATAAATTATTTAAACATCCAATGAGATCCATTATCTGGAAAATATAAGGAAGCAAGGAAATATCTCCTTTGTTTTTTTTTTTAATTTTACGCTTACCCGATAGAGCGATCGTTAGCAGTCTATTGTAATCGGTTGGATGCCATGAAAATGATGTGATGTTATGTGGCGAACCAGGAGTTATAACTCTTTCCAAGACTGTAGGTTCTGCTTCTTCAGATGACGACGTATGTTGGATATCGAAAATATCTAGAACTGAACTGTCCCTCTGAAGGGACGCCAAGGCACTCTGCCTAAAAAAACACACAAAACCATAAGCAGATTTATCTGGCTGGCACTTCATTAATGTTTGAAGGGATGGCAAAACTGATTTCTTCCTACTGACATGAATGAAATGTCGATTGGCTCATCATATGTGCTGTATGAATAAAATTACTGCCAATGGACTAGTATCAGTAGTTTTATGGCTGTATATGATAGAGTATGGCATAAGAACGTTCTCATATTTTTTTGCAATTTTTTTTGGACACAGGAAAATCGAGAAAATGAGGAAAATATCTGAATTTTTCTAGTCTCGTGACGTCACGGGACTATAGGGGAACAGCCAATCAGAAGACGGGTATGTGTGCCGTGTTGCCGTTCTAACTTAAGTCTCAATATTCAATGCATACCTTTATGAGATCCTCTACACATGCTAAAAAATGGAGTCAAGTTGATTGACTCAGTACTTCCCACACATAACGATGATACCATTATATTATTTCCCATTGTATGAAGGCCATGAAGCTATAGTCTGAAATCTCCTTGCAACTAAATCATCGCCCACCCGCCCGCAAAAAAAAACATCCAACACAACAACCGTCGTAAATAGTTTCTTACGTCTCCCTCTTCAGGAAATATGCATTAAAAATCAATTGAACAATTTTCACGTTACGCAATCTAGAACGATCTAAAACAATACTTGTATGTATACATCACAAATACTGGTGGTCCCGTGGGTTCTATAATAAGCATGCAACGTTTGGATGGACCTAAAAAGTGTATCACGCCGCTAGGTTTTTCATTCGCATATCAATGAACAGCCCATTACGAATACAACAAAATTTCCAGTTTTACAACCCCCCAACCACCCTAAATTCACCCCCACCCAAAAAAGTATAAAGTGATCAGGACCCCTAAAACGTCTAAAAACGAAGTTTGAGCTGTTTTCATATTTTTAGTTTTTTTAATATTGTTGCGCCGCCACTGAGACGATTTCTAAAAATCATACGCGTTTTCCATCCTTGCCAAAGTAGTAATACTGTGACGAAATTTCATTAACACCAATTCAGTGGTTTCCACTTATAAAATACAGAACGATCTAAAGCAATACTCGTATGTATACATCACAAATACTAAGTCCCGTGGTTTCTATAATAAGCATGCAGCGTTCGGATGGACCTAAAAAGTGTATCATGCCGCTAGGTTTTCTATTCGCATATCAATGGACACCCCATTACGAATACAACAAATTTTCCAGTTTTACAACCCCCCACCCCCCAACCACCCTAAATTCACCCCCACCCAAAAAACAGTATAAAATGATCAGGAACCCCTAAAACGTCTAAAAACGAAGTTTGAGCTGTTTTCATATTTTTAGTTTTTTTAATATTGCTGCGCCGCCACTGAGACGATTTCTAAAAAGCATACGCGTTTTCCATCCTTGCCAAAGTAGTAATACTGTACCGAAATTTCATTAACACCAATTCAGTAGTTTCTACATTATAAAATACAGAACGATCTAAAGCAATACTCGTATGTCATACATCGGAAAAAATTCGAAGTTCTTTGTTTTCAGTAATAGGCATAAGGCAATGTTCAGATAGACCTAAAAAAGTTATTTATGTCGCTAGGTCTTCCTTCATAGGTCAGTGGGCAGTCTATTATGAATACAACAAATTTTTCAATTTTACAACCCCCCAACCCCCAACCACCCCAATTTTCACCCCCACCCAAAAAAAGGTATAAAATGATCAGGAACCCCTAAAACGTCTAAAAACGAAGTTTGAGCTGTTTTCATATTTTTAGTTTTTTTGATATTGCTGCGCCGCCACTGAGACGATTTCCAAAAATCAGACGCGTTTTCCATCCTCGCCAAACTAGTAATACTGTGCCGAAATTTCATTAAAATCAATTCAGTTATTTCAACATTATAAAATACAGAACGATCTAAAGCAATACTCGTATGTATACATCGGAAAATTCTCTAAGCCCCTTGGTTCCTGTAATACAAAAGGCAATGTTCGGATGGACCTAAAAAAGTGTATTATACCGCTAGGTCTTTCTCTCTCAGGTCAGTAGACAGCCCATTATAAGTACAACAATTTTTTTAGATTTACAACCCCCCACCCCCCCAACCACCCCAATTTCACCCCTACCAAAAAAAAAGTAGAAAATGATCAGGAACCCCTAAAACACCTAAAAACGAAGTTTGAGGCATATTTGAAAATTTTCGTTTTTTGCTAATTACTCCGCCGCCTATGCACCGATTTTCAAAATTGTAGCAACATTACCTACTACGACCCTACACCATATCACTACCTAAATTTCATCAAAATCTATGCA
Organism: Callosobruchus maculatus; assembly: GCA_951848785.1. Lineage (NCBI taxonomy): Eukaryota > Metazoa > Arthropoda > Insecta > Coleoptera > Chrysomelidae > Callosobruchus > Callosobruchus maculatus. Next base: position 5,779,735 of record CATOUR010000029.1, read on the forward strand.
GCGGTTACTGAGATTAGGAGGCTAGAAAAACGCCAACAGACAGACAGACCGACAGACCGACAGACAGACCGACAGACAGACCGACAGACAGACAGACCGACGGAAATGAGTGACGTGGATTTTCGTTATGTAGGCATCATAAAACGCCCAAAAAGCGTGTTATCTCAAAATCGAAAATTTTCGCGATCACAATACTCCCCTCACCTATCGGTGTGGGAAGTAAAAGTAGACAGTTTGATATATACGGCCAGTGAAGCCAACGAATTCGCATAGGTTAGAAGGAGTAAACAAGAACTACGTTTTTTTGCATAGTCCTAAAAGAAATGATTCAGTGGCAGCTTCAAGACCGTGGAAGGTCGCACAGTGGCCGCGATATGGTGCGGGAGGTGGCGTCAAATTTCATCGAGCCATTAAACTGAGGCTGGATTTTTTAATGTAAATTTTCTTAATGTTGATGAGAAAAAATATCTATATTAGCTGGTTCAGATCCGTGACCTAAGATTTTAAGAGCCTGCGTAAGTGGCGAAAAAAGGGGACCCACGTGGTTGCGCGATGAACAGCGTCTGCTTTCGATAGTGGGGCAGCAGCCTTGTGCGCGGTTAGCGCTTAGGTGGATGACTGAATTGTACCGAGCGCATGAGCATTCAGTTTCGAAAATTGCGCCAATACCGGGATTTGGAAGTTGACGAGGCAACAATGCACTGCTGTTGTTTGGCGCGCATTGCACCGATTGGATAAATTTAAATTCCTCTTTTTCAACTTTAAAATGGAATCACTAGTAAACAAAACGATGCAGAGAGTAACGAAATGCAGCAGTACATCCATTTTTGTATACACTAAGAGGTTATAATGATTTAATCATTGTTTCCAAAGCCACGATACTAGTCCATTGTAGGGCTAGAGCACAAGGAGTCGGTAGGAACAAGCCAAGTATTGCACATATAAAAATAATGTGAAAAATTTCATAAATGTTTAGTGGTTACGATTGGTATTTACCATTTAAATAATTTTGTATATTCGAATCTCCCGCGTTTTGACTTGCGAGTTTGAAGTCTGACGGTTGACGCGGAAGAAAGAGAGAGTCGTACTTCAACTACCGAGGTGAACGGACGTGTGCGTGATATCCGTCACCCCGTGTGTAGCGGGTACCTCCAACAAGGGCGACCACAGCCTTACATCGCTCAGCTAACTAGGAATCTGGATAGAGCAACGCAGTACCCAGCTGGGGAAGACATCCGACGCCAACCAACAAGGGGTGAGTCAACCGATGCATGATTAACCTTCGATTCTCGTGAGTCATTTGCGGTTATTTGCCAATTTAGTTGGTCCTTCACAATTGGCTACAATTACTTTATTGATCGAATTGTAACCATTTTTTGGCCCTCCGAGCACGGATAAATAAATCGCGCTATAGTAAAATAGTCTACGTAAAATCTAAATTGGTACGTATCCTTGACAAAAAACGGAGTTTTTTTTTGTGACATCGGAATTTGTTAGTGTTGCGCGCTGTTTGTAAAAATTGGTTATATTCGAAAACAAGCAACTTTTGGTGTATTGTGTTGGTAATACATATCTGGGGAGTTTTCTGGGCATTTGAAATTGACATTTTGCGAATTGCGTGAGCGCAAAAGTTGTTTTGATTCAGTTGGTTACATTCGGTTGGGGGTTCGAAAACCGGCGACAATTGGTGTAGTCGACGGAGATTTCGAAAAAGAATAACAACTGAAAATTTTGTGATTTGTGTGTGGTTGCCGTATTGTTTGTGTAAAGAAGTTGTGTTTACTAGCAGATTGATTCTAAATTTGATTATTTTGGTCTTGTGTTTACATTGAATCGTTACCTGATACCTGAACATGCCTAATGCAAATGTTGTGAAGTTGCAACGGCAACGCGCGCTAGTTTTAAAATCTATTAAAAATGTTCTTGAGGCGGCCAAGAAGGCTCGTGATAATGGCGAGTATCGGACGGAGTTTTTTCTCAGGTATGGAGAGCTGGATGGATATGTAACGAGGTTTGAGAATTTGCAATATGAAATAATAGCCTTGGTAGATGAGTCTGCCTTAGAGGAGGAGGAAGCAGTTCATACAATGTTTGATGATATGAGATATTCAATAAGGGGCATTCATAAAGATCTTTCTGATGAGATGATGGCTCGTAGTGAGCATGAAACATCTGCAGTGGTCGTAAGAGAAAATTGTTTGAGGCTTCCCAAAATTGAAATACCGAAGTTTGATGGTGACCTTACAAGGTGGCCTACGTTCATCGACTTATTCAATACTCTTATTCATAGAAATAATTCGCTGTCAAAAATAGAAAAGTTTCAGTTCTTGATTTCTTATTTAGAAAAAGAGGCAGGTCTAATAGTAAGGAATGTGCCCATTACTGAGGATAATTATGAAATAGCCTATAATGCATTAATGAGTCGATATCAGAATGAACGTGTTTTATTGAGCAATTATTGGTTTTCAATTTATAATGCTTCTCCCTCTAGGCATGATTCTGCAGTTGAACTTCGAAAATTGTTGTCAATATTTTCTGAAAATTTGGTGGCTTTAGAGATGAGTAACTTGAACCTATGGGATTTTACCAAATTCAATTTATTGTTGCAGAAATTACCTTCTTCCCTTAAAACGCGATTTGAACTAGAACATAATGGGAATAATGTTCCGGGGTTTGACATGCTTTTTGGATTTGTTGAGAAAACCTGTCGAGCTCTGGAAAATACATCCCTTACTTCCGCATATCAAGGGAGTAATGTGTCTAATGCTAGTGGTGGGTTTAGAAAGAATAATAGTCCTGCTAATCCCAAGGGAAGGCAGACACTTAGTTTTTCGACTGGCACATTAACACAGGAAAAGTGTAATTTTTGCAAGGGTTCACCACATTCGTTGATCAAATGTGATAGATTCTTGCAGGCAGAATGTCGTAAGAGGCATGCCTTTGTCAAGCGGACTAGAATGTGTTTTAATTGTTTGGGAGCTACTCATCTAGTAAATAAATGTAAATCAAAAGAACTTTGTGGGGTTTGTGGTGGAAAACACCATGTACTATTGCATTTTCCGGACACTAAAGTGACAGATTGTGATGTCAGTGGTAGTACCTCTAATGAATCTGAGAGTCATGTTCAAGTCATGGCAAGTAAGTTGTCTGTGCAGCCTAGAATGTTGCTTGCTACTGCACTAGTCTCAATATTGGATTCTGAGGGTAGATCCACCAAATGTCGTGTTTTGTTAGATTCTGCTAGTCAAGCCAATTTTATTAGTGAATCTTGTGTGAGAAGGTTGAATCTTACTCGTAAGGAGTATTCAACCCCTGTTGTTGGCATTAATGGAATGTCATCGAATGTGAGTTCGGGAAAAGTCTCTTGTGTTATCTTTCCCTACAGCAAACCGTATCCTAGCTTCAATTTGGAAGCTATTGTGATACCTCAGATTTGTGAGAAGGTACCTCAAATTCCTGCTGTTGTTCAGAAGTGGAAGTATTTAGAAAATCTTTGCCTCGCAGAGCCTTTGGCTGCACATGATGAAATGGAAATTGATCTGCTTCTAGGGGTAGAAGTATTTGGTGAGATCTTACGTTCCGGTTATGTGAGAGGACAGAATGGTGGGCCACATGCTATTAACACCGTATTTGGGTGGGTGTTAATGGGCAAGTTGGGTGGTGTTTCCACTAATAGTGTGCTGAATTTTCTAACTTCTGTGGGGGAATTGGATTGTACATTGAAAAAGTTTTGGGAAATTGAAAGTATCCCTAAGTGTGTCGCATTGTCTGAAGAGGAACAGCAGGCTGAGGAATTCTTTACGTCATCTTGTTGGCGTATGGACTCAGGAAGATATGTGGTGAAGCTTCCCTTTTCTGAATTCCCCCCAGTTCTGGGTGATTCCTATTCACAGGCTTTACATAGATTTAAGCTGTTGGAAGGACGTTTTCGTCGTGATTCCGTCTTACATGAAGCATATTGTGATTTTATGGCTGACTATTTGGAGCAAGGCCACATGTCTGAAGTTGGGAACCAAGTGGGGTCTAATAGTGAGTATTACATTCCTCATCATGCGGTGGTGAAAAGGAATGCGAATGGTGAAATAAAGCTTCGGACTGTCTTTGATGCTTCAGCTAAAACTACCAATGGAAAGTCCTTGAATGATGTTCTTCTAGCAGGTCCCAAGTTACAAAATGATATCGTCTCAATATTGTTATCTTTCAGGTTGTATTTGTATGTGTTTACCGCGGATATACGGCAAATGTATCGACAGATTTTAGTTGAGGAGTCTCACACTAGTTATCAAACTATTTTGTGGAGACCTAACGGTGACGAGCCTATAAGGAAATATCAGTTGAAGACCGTTACCTATGGAGTAACGTCTAGTCCTTTTCTAGCGATTAGGACGTTGCTGCAACTGTGTAGGGATGAGGGTGAAAGGTTTCCGTTAGCTGTAAATATTTTGGAGAATTTCTGTTATGTTGATGACGCCATTGGAGTAGCAAACTCCAAGGAAATTGCCTTGGATACTCAAAACCAGTTGATTGAATTATTGGCGTTGGGAAAGTTTGAACTGAGGAAATGGGCAAGTAATTGTTCTGAAGTACTTGCTCAGGTACCTGAGGTTCATCAGCAGCCACTTGTATTTGATAAGGATTCTCTTGGAATAAAAGTGTTGGGTTTGCAGTGGTGTCCCACTACGGATTGTTTTTCTTATTCTGTACATCCTCAGATACGGTCCTGTACAAAGAGGAATATTTTGTCAGAAATAGCAAGACTGTATGATCCTCTAGGATTCTTAGCTCCAGTAATCATTGTTCCCAAGCAAATACTTCAGCAATTGTGGGCTTTAGGGATAGGTTGGGATGATGAGCCACCGCTGGAAGTTGCAAACCAGTGGAAAACTTTTGTGGCTGAGTTACCTGAGCTATCTTCGTTGAAAATTCCTAGACATATACTTCATATAGAGGCAAAGTTTACAGAAATTCATGCTTTTTGCGATGCTTCGGAGAAGTCGTATGCAGCTGTAGTTTATCTGAGACAGGTTTCCACGGAGAACAGTATTTCTGTACATTTGGTGTGTGCCAAAACTCGAGTGGCGCCTTTGAAAAGACTGTCGATTCCACGACTGGAATTGTGTGCAGCCTTATTAGCCGCAGAGCTGATTGATTGTGTATCCCATATAATGGTAACACAGAAAATAGATAATGTTTGTGCTTGGACGGATTCGAAGGTAGTTGTGACGTGGGTCAAATCTTCTCCGCATAGGTGGCGGAGCTTTGTAGCCAATCGTGTAGCTATAATCCAGGAGAAGGTAGCTCCTGATTCATGGTATCATGTGGTTGGGAAAGAGAATCCTAGTGACTGTGCTTCTAGGGGGACTTTTCCTCGGCAATTTCTAGAACAACCCTTGTGGTGGGAGGGGCCAACTTGGCTTAAGCTTCCTCGGGATGATTGGCCTGTAACTTGTGTAGGTGAGCCTTCCTGTACAGATGTACAAGAAGAAGCAAAGGTTGTTTGTATTACTATTCACGGCTCTAGTATTGTTTCAGAATTGTTGAATAGATATTCTTCCTTACGCAAAATTGAGCGTGTTGTTGCTTATTGTTTGAGATTTCGTAAAAATTGTTTGTGTCGAAAAAGGGGTTACCCGCGTGAGATAGGTAATTTATCCGAGGCTGAATTGTATGAGGCTATGGTGGTTCTGGTCAAAGACGTGCAAAGAGTTGAATTGGATAATGAACTGCGGAAAGTTCGTCGAGCGGAGGTCTGTCCCAAAGCTATACAGAAGTTAGCTCCTTTCATTGATTCCCAGGGTGTCCTGAGGGTGGGCGGTCGCTTGAGACAGTCTAGTCTAAGCTATGATCGGAAGCATCCAATTCTGCTCCCTAGGAAGCATCGATTGACTTATCTCATTATCCAAAGTGTGCACAATAGGAGTTGTCATCCTGGACCACAAACTTTGCATTATCTGTTAAGGCAGAGATATTGGATACTATCTGCCAAACGGGCTATAGCTTCAGTGTTATCTCGTTGCATAAAATGCTTTAGAGTTAAGCCTCCTCCAGTGGTCCCCATAATGAGTGATTTACCTTCCGTTAGAATTTCGGAAGTCAAACCTTTTTCCCATAGTGGCGTAGACCTTTTTGGTCCTTTGAGGATGTCTTTAGGTAAAAGACGAGGCATTAGTTCTCAAAAGGTGTATGTGTGTCTTTTCGTGTGTATGGCTACTAAAGCAATACATTTAGAAGTTGTGTCAGATCTAACTAGTGAAGCTGTTCTTGCAGCACTTAGGCGTTTTATAGGGCGGCGAGGACGTTGCAGTGATATTTATAGTGATCAAGGTACGAATTTTGTTGGTGCTTATAAAACTTTACAGTTGTTGGGTGCTAAAGCTTCTGAAGCTTTGCAAATTAAGTGGCATTTTAATCCTCCAGCTAGTCCTTCCTTTGGAGGTATATGGGAGTCCGGAGTGAAATCTGTGAAAACTCACTTGCGGCGGGTGATAGGTGCGCAAGTGTTGACTTATGAGGAATTGAGCACCACTTTAATCCAAATTGAGGCAATGTTAAATTCGAGACCCTTGTGTAGTTTGAGTTCTGATCCTAACGATGTAGACAGCTTGACTCCGGGTCATTTCTTGACATTAGAGCCCCTGAATGCTCCGCCTGACGAAGATTTGTTGTGTGTGAAACATAGTCGGTTGAACAGGTGGCAGTTAGTGCAACAGATGCAGCAACATTTTTGGCGGCGCTGGCATATGGAGTACCTCCACACCCTTCAGCAACGACATAAGTGGAATACACCACATAATCCTCCCTCGGTCGGCCAGTTGGTTCTTCTCAAGGATGAAAATACCCGTCCTTTACAGTGGCCATTAGGCAGGATTATTAAGTTATATCCCGGTACGGGAAACATTTCGAGAGTCGCCCAAGTTAAGACGAGTAAAGGGCTGTTAGACCGTCCTTTATTGAAACTGTGCCCTTTGCCGGCACAATAGGCCATGATTTGCTTGTATATGATAATTTTTTTTTTTTTTCGTGTTGTGTTATGGGTGGGATAATTCCACTAATTTTCTTTTGTGGGTAATATAGGAATTACTATGATTGGAAAAAATATTTTTTTTTTTTTTATATTTTTTGGTGGGCGGAAAATGGTTACGATTGGTATTTACCATTTAAATAATTTTGTATATTCGAATCTCCCGCGTTTTGACTTGCGAGTTTGAAGTCTGACGGTTGACGCGGAAGAAAGAGAGAGTCGTACTTCAACTACCGAGGTGAACGGACGTGTGCGTGATATCCGTCACCCCGTGTGTAGCGGGTACCTCCAACAAGGGCGACCACAGCCTTACATCGCTCAGCTAACTAGGAATCTGGATAGAGCAACGCAGTACCCAGCTGGGGAAGACATCCGACGCCAACCAACAAGGGGTGAGTCAACCGATGCATGATTAACCTTCGATTCTCGTGAGTCATTTGCGGTTATTTGCCAATTTAGTTGGTCCTTCACAATTGGCTACAATTACTTTATTGATCGAATTGTAACCAGTTTAGGGTATATACTGCTATTACTTTTTAATGAATGTTAACTAACAAAAAGTATCTTGTTTAAGATGCACTTAGCAGATATAGTAATGACTTACTTTGTTGGACACCAAGCAATTTGTACAACACCTTTTTCTGGCGGTATCAGGTATATTGGCTTCTCGAAATTTCGTATATCCCACAGGCAGATTTGGGTATCATAAAATGAGGCTAAGTATCGGTCATTATTTGGATTAGTGCATACCCCATAAACACCTTTTGTAAACGTCGAGTTAATCATTTTATTAGGGTCTAAAAACAAAAACCAACAGCATCCAAATGAATCATAAGAAAAACATATATATTAGAATTAATTTACCACGTAGATCATAGACCTTTATTTGCTTTCCATTCATGCCAGCTGCCATAACTTTTGGAGATCCTCTGAACCACGTCAAACTGTAGGCAGTTTCGGAAGTACCGAATTCGTGGGTTGGTTTTGCTACCTATTCAAAAATGAACAGCGTTTTATTTAAATAGTTATTATATGATACTTCAATCGACGACTGCGATTCTATGAACAAATGTTTCTATAAACAAGTTGAGCATAATGTTATTTAGCATGTTAACATGTTTTGTAGAATAACTTTCCTGATGGATATTACAACAATCTACATGTAACTTCCCTCCAAACCCAATCTTACCTACCGAATATTTTTAACAAATCATTAGGGGTCTCTAAAATGCTCAAAGACAAAAATTAATAGTTATTTGCAAAACCTGTCAAGAAGATGATTAACTGTGAAGCCATATGGAAGTTACAGATCTAACATCTGTAAAACGAATCTGTGTTTGTGACGCTGTGGAAGTCAAGATCAAAAGAAGAAGAAAAGAAAAAAAGTGGTTTAACGCAAAAGCTCCGCTTATGTTTTCAGAGTCAACTTTTCCACTTATGAGATTTCTTCCATATGTACAGACACACCTAATTACTTTGCCACCATTGGTAACATAAGTCGTAAGATTTGGATAATTTCTTATTTGTCAACAGTAGCAAGGCTTACAGTATAGGTGGTGAGTTGTTGCAGGAGATTAATTCTTACCTCACTTATAGAACTCAAGTAGTCTAAATAAAATCGCATAAATCACACGTTTTCACAGTCGGTTCAGGTGTACCACAGGGTGGACAATTAACTCCTTTATTATTTAATTTTTTTTATCAATGATATCACTCAGTGCTTTCAGCATTATGAATATCTTTTATATGCAGATGACTTAAAAATCTATAATGTCATTAAAACATGATGATTTCAAGCACCAACAGGAAGATTTAAACCATTTCCAAAAAAGGGGTAAAGATAATTATATGTTTCTCGATATAGAAAAATGTCAATATATGCAATTCTCTAAGAAAACCGACTCAGCATTAGACACATTCACACTTGGTGCCCATTTAATAAAAAAATGTAACAGCTGTGAGAAACCTTGGAGTATACTTTGACTCCAAATAATCATGTCTATATAACAGTGATTATTGCTTCAACAAAGCATACAATATGCACTAAGGACATCAACAACATCTTTGTTATCAGAGTACTATACAACACTCTGGTTAGAACAGCTTGAAAACTGCATACCTAACTGCATGATCTCCTTATCACATTACATATATAGATGCACTAGAATGCATCCAAAAGAAATTCTGACAGTGCCTTTGAGCCCCATATATCTAAGGATGATATAAACTATACAGACTTGTTAACTCTTTTACATTTAGAGATACTCTAAAAATGGTGCTACAATTTTGATGTGATTTTTATATGTAAATTTGCAAATGGAGTTAATGATTCACCCGAGCTTTAACCGAGTTTAAATTTTCATACTCCCACTTACACCTTAGAAATAAGACCTCCTTTCACATCAATTTTCATTGCACACTATATGATCAGTAATATCTTATAAATAAAATAATGTCAAATACTAGCCAAGTCAAGTTGGATATTTTTAAGATACCTATTCAGTTAAAGTACATTTTGACTAGAGTACCAGTTTAAAATCTTACTTGTGTATTTGTTCAAATGTATATTTATAACAATTTAACCAGACAGATTTTAATATTTTTAAATTTGCTAAGGTATTTGTAATCTTTCATTTTTATAATGTTACCTGTTATACTGTTCTTATAACTTCTTAATTGGGCACTAACCCGATAATTAAATAAATAAATATTTAATAAATATGTTCATTATAACAGTGTGCATGAAGGGTAAATCAAAGATATGACTAAATACACATCTTAGAACCAGGTTGCCAGAAACCAAAAGGCTATGGAAATATGTCAGTGACCTCAATGGTTTTTAATATTATATTTTCTGGTGTTTGAGCAAACCTGCAAGTAAATCCTCACCTCTACAGCTGCAGTAGCTGTGGCAGCAGCACCTGATACCGAAACACTAAGGCTCCCTGAACTGACAATACTTGACTGCCTCATAGGTAAGCAGTCACTTCCTAGTGTGGATGACAGTCTATTAATATCCCAGATGAGTACTGAACCATCAGCTCTGTATTTATCCAAACCTACAGCTAACAGATTACCTTCTACAGGGTTGAAAAGGACATCATTACAGCATCTAGCATGGCGAGGTACTGTAAATATAGCAAATATACATATTAAACATAATGTGGATTTTGTAAGAACTTAGATATCAACTGGATTTTCAAGGCTATTGCAAGTTAGTCCATTTGTAAAAGCACTCAAGTACCGTTAATTGGTAAAATTTTTACTGTTGCTATAAAAATTTGGTGGTGAAAGCACAATGTTTTACAAATGTGTAGTGTGTTACAAATTATGCTATATTTAACAGGATCATCTCGCAAGAATGCATTCAAGCCGATGAACAACAAAAGAGCAAAATAAAAGAATACTGATGATACATAGAGTCAACAACTCATAGAAACAAATAAATGATATTTATTTAAAGAGTTTTAAAAGTTCCTCTGTGCTTTAAAAGCTATTTGTAAATTCCAATGATCTGGATGTTCTTACCCAATTCTTTCCCAACATAGCCCCTAACATCATGTTCAGGAGAAGGATGAAATGTTGCCAATGAGACTCTGCCATTTGTCAAACCAATTGCTAATAATAAGTCAGCTTCACATTTTGGATAAACATCTATACTTCTTGTATAATTGAAATTGCTATTGGTCATTTTAAGCTCTGCATAGTGGGATTCTGAGATCTTGAAAACTAATAGAAGAATAAATTTTTTCAAATATTTGTATTCTACAGAATCTAAACATTTACAACATTTATGAAAGAAGCAGTATGTATGTAGTTAAAAGTGAACAAGCTATAACTGTGTTTGGCACTGGCATTTTTTTATAATGGTTTTTGCGAGTTTACAGTTAATACCAAATAATTTGAAAACAGGGGCTATCATTAATATTACCAACATCATAAAAATATGTTCAAAAAAATGACGGAAAAAAGTAATATTGGTTTTGAACAAATCTACAATTCTTACATCTGTACTTCACATACATACTTGTTATTCACAAAGCACAGGTTAAAAACTTCCAACATAATTATGTGAAAAAAAATTAGATTTATTGATCAATGTATTTTATGGGCTCAAAATAGACTTTAAATACCATGAGAATTAGGAACTGCTTCTGGCAGAGTAGAATACACTTCGTAAAGGCAGATTCCAGCACCCCATGTAATAAATTTGTTTTCTATGGGGGACCATTGTATCTCAAGTTTGCCAGTCATATCCACCTCTCACCAAAAATGTCTTGGTATTGACTTCTTTTTTATTTCATTTGCCGGGTAGCCCTAGTCTACAATAGGCAATATAATCAACAATCAACAAATCAAGTTTTAAAACCACAAAATTTGAAAACGGTGATCAAATTTATAGGTTAGATAACTGTCAAAATCAAAATAATCAAAACAAACATGTCCGCACTAGAGATGGGTTCTGATTTCAAGAGCTGTGACTTTGTCACCGGTGCAGTGTCACCTCGGAGCTCATTTCTTTATTTTACAGGAATAATACGGATATTTATTTTCTCTGGTGGAAATTACAAACCATAAAACTATTATTTAGTGGACTGTGTGTAAATTATAACTACTTCAGACCATCTCCAGTCCAAGACTTGGCACGGTGTTTTCATAGCGTACATGATGGGAGAAGAAAAAATTGTTGCGATCGCAAGTTTTGGTCACATTTAGCTGTAGCTGTTAACTATTTTGTGCATTATGCTTACGAAATGAATTTTCAAGCGTCGCGACGGTTGTCAATTATTCGGAATCACGTGGTGACAGCAAGTGAGTCGTTTTATTCCTCAGGGCCGGTTTCTCAATGTCCAGTTAGGGCCACTTTCTCAATGTCCAGTTAAAGTGTCAGATATGTCAGATAGCGTTGTTATGGATGCAACTGTCAGATAAGATTTATGTGACTTCGTAAGTTTAGCCTTCAATTGTTTAAACAATTTATCTAAAAGTTACTGTTATCTTGCAGATAAATATTTAACTGGACATTGACAAACCCCATTCAGACATTCGTCACAAGTAACTGCAAACTCAAATTTGTCGTTGTTTTATGCTCCTTGAGTAAAAACATTTTATCCAAATTGGCTTGAAATAAACAAAAGAACAATTTTCGATATTTATTTAATAGCCAGTCAGTGTCAAACTGTAATAAAGGCAGTCAATGACAAGGAGTAAATAATCCCCCCTCCCCCAAGATCTTACCTCCTGAGAAGTCACAGCCGTGTTGGATACACTATGGGGAATAAAAGAAATTTTCATTTAAAAAATATATTACAGACAAAAAAAATATCCTCAGGATAATATTTTACAATTTGTAGATAAAAAACCACAAATATACTAATAACATTTATATTTACAACCTAGTGCCCTTCTTTTCCATAGAATTCCGTATTAAATCTCATTGTTAAAATATATACGACGGCTTCATAAGTTGACATCATAATTGCTGTATTTGGAATTTGCCTTACTAATTGTGTCGTCAACCCTCTGTAAATTCCCTTAATTCCTTCTTCCTTGCACACCAATCCTAAGGTTTGCCAAAACCCTGTATATTTGCTACCTTCTTCACGCAAACGCGTCCTCACTACCTCGTGTGGGTACGCTATGCACGAAGCTATAGTTTTGGAGCAGGCACCCGCTACCATAAACTCTAGGAAGTCCTTTGAATGCTTCTCATCCGTCAATTCGGCTCTATGGGACACCAACTCTGCTTTTATGGCTTCGTATATCACAAAATGGATTATCGTCTCTGATATTCCCATATAAGAGGCGGTTATTCCTTTGTAAAATCCTAAGATTCCCTAAAATTAAAAATCCAATTTTAATATATTGTAACATACTGTATATTATGGTATTCATGTATTATGTATAAGTTGTCATGCATGATGTAAACTCAAGTGTTAGGTTAGATTTTTGAAGTGTAAACGTCATTGAATAGTCTATTTTTTTTTATAGAGTTTTCGGGAATGATGGATGGGCATTCTAGAACGTCATCTGAGTGTCTCGAATTCTCTGGATGGTTCGATGAAGTGTATATGTTACGGTTAAAGTTTTTGTGGTTAATGTGTTTACTTTGATAGTTCATATACTAGGTGGATAGTATACAAACTATCCAAATGTCTCGGTATTTTGATGGAAACTCATATTTCAACTAAAACAGCTATGAATATTGGTTGGTTTGTATACTAGCCAGCTAGTTTATAAACTATACAAGATATGCCGCTAGAGTATACCACAAAGATATCACACATATTAAACAGGGTTTCTGGTCAGTTTACAAACTATCCACATCATTTGGATAAGGTATGCACCTAATATCTCTACATAATAAGCAACTCGTTGGTATGTAAACTAACCAATCCTCTTTGGTTAATATGCAAACTAACTAATTTTCTTTGGTCAGTTTAACAGAAAAGTGAGGTTGTGTTTATGGCAAGTGCAAGTGTGACGTGTTGGTATTATTTACTGTCGTGCCTTGTAAAATTTGTTTAAGAACAGGTATTTAGTTAGCAAAAATGGATCAACAACAGCAATTTGAAAAGTTACTATTAGAATGTTATGAGAAAAAGTACCAAAATTCAAAATTAATGAACGACAGATTATAATGTACTTCTGCAACATATAAAGAGAATACGCGAACAAGGACCTAACACTAATAACAAGATTGATTATCATGAAATTAATACTTATGATTTACAGAGAATCGAATCATCTTATATAATCTAATATAAAAGATCTGGAAAGACTATTTTACGTTTGAGTGAAACCTATGATGCCGAGGTCTAGAGATTTATTTTATATGAATATTTTGTTACACAAATAGTATTTCCGTTTGTTTTACTTATTTTTAGGTAATTATAGCCATTGTATGATGTATCTATGAATAAACTTTACTTTTGATTAATTAATAATTTATTGTTTTTTTAAACTAAAGTAACCAAATAGGATTGGTTAGTTTACATACTAACCAACGAGTTGGATATTATGTAGTACTAGAGATATTAGGTGCATACTTTATCCAAATGATGTGGATAGTTTGTAAACTAACCAGAAACACTGGTTAATATGTGTAATATCTTCGTGGTATAATACTTTAGCGGCATATCTTGCATAGTTTATAAACTAGCTGGATAGTATACAAACCAACCAATATTCATAGCTATTTTAGTAGAAATATGATTTTCCATCAAAATAACGAGACATTTGGATGGTTTATATACTAACCGGATAGTATATAAACTATCAAAGTAAACACTTTAACCGTAACATATATAAGGCGCCATGGGTAGCGTGGCAGGAGTAGTTGAGTAGTTCAGTTCAGTTCAGTTGAGTTGAGTTGTAGCTGAGATAAGTTTAAGAGATATTGTATTGAGTTGTGAAGTAAAACGGTGAAAGTTACGTCCAGTTTGATTCCCTGGGTGATGAAAAAGAGGCCGTCGTGACAATATGTATGGAAGATTGTATCTGTCTTGCAGATACGCAGGATTTTTGTGTACCAAAACATAACCACATCAACTGCTTAGATTGACTGTGTACACATATCGGATATGACTTGAAAATGAGAATGTTAAATTGCTATCTCCATATTTTGATGTTGATTTTAACCCAGAACGATAAATTACGAAACCAAAACCTATAGAAATAAGTATGTTACTGTATTAAAAACAACTAAACTCCTTTGCAAATCAATCTTGAGTCACAGGAAATCAAATGCATTGATTTTGCAATTATTGTGTTAAAGTACAGAATTGCTGCTGTTGATATTAGGATATTATAACAAAAGAATGACTTTTGAAGCCTTGTTCTAGGTCTTGTAAGTTCCGTCCCATTTTGTTATATTGGAAATAATATCTCCATTATTCTCCAGCCTTATCACGTATCTTGCAGACGACAAGCGACGGGCCAAAATCGCGTAATATCTGCTGTCAAACGTAAATTTCGTATTATGCAACGACGTCATCGTGACGGGCAATAACATAATTATGACCTTCAATTTTGACGGTCCTGTTGCTGTCATGTCGCTGTTGCTCGGTATCTGCTCAGCAACCGCTGTCGCGAATTTCTACATAATAAGGCTGCCGATCACGATACAACTTGAAACATGTGTTTTTTAGATCATAGGTTACAGTTTAAAGCTAAATTCAGATGCACACGACAACCGACATACGACACACGACGAACTGACTCTATCGTATAATCCATTCACATGAGTCCGAAATTTTCGTACGAAATTTGGTTACAAACTTGGGAAATTTGTGTTTTCATAGTTGGTACCTATCAAAGTTAAAGCAAGTCTTTGATTTGCGAACACAACAAATTCTACTGGGCCGTGGACCAATAATTTGAAGCAAAGATTTAAATGCAATGCTTGACATTCGCAAATAATTAAAATATTTTTCTGTGTCAGTGAGCTTCATCTCCTGCAACATATTATGGCACGCTCCTTGCTTCTTTCTATTTTTAAAAATGTCTCGAACCCAAATTCTTCGCGTTCTTCCTCTTTTCTTCATTTTTATCCATAACAGGGATAAAAGTAAAATATTTATTGAATTTACGTATTGCGCTCGCTGAATTATCACTTCCTAATACAAATTAATGGAGATTGTCAGCTGTCAAATTACATACGACATCGGATAAAAAGTTAAAATATTTTCAACTTATCCGACCATCGTATAAAAGTTAAAATCATCGGACATTTAGTTTGGCGCCAATCTATTTTAAATATTTTAACCAATAGGAGCAGTTTCGTACCGTCATATTGTCGGATGTCGTGTGCATCTGAATTTAGCCTAATGGATGTAGTTGTTGGAGTTGTCGTTTTGTCGTTTACCGCAGAAGTATCGAACAAAAGGGACCAAGTCATGCGGAGTTTCAAAATATTAAATTCAATTTATCAATAACTACCACATAAATATTTTACAAACGAAATTGTTGTATTTTTTATTTTTTTATGGTCATAATCCCGCAAAGGCTGAAAGCCTATGGCGCTGTAGAAACGCTGCGAGAGGATACGTGTCGGTGCACGTTAGATTTGAAATGCTGCAGATTGGAGCCGTCGAGAAACAAATTTCCCGGCAGCTCATTCCACAACGTCGAAGTTCTTCAAAGAAAGGAATGCTGGAAGACCTCGACCTGGTAAGGATGAGCTCGCTGAGCTTCTCGTGTTCCTCGTTCGGATGGCCTTCGGTGTTATCATCTGGGAGAGAGCTCACTCGAACATCTTTTGTGATAGAATCTGTAAGACAAAGACAGCTCAGCCACCCTTCTTCGATGTTCCAGGATGTGGAGGTCCTTGGTGAGGTTAGGCGTATCGATTAATCTAATTGCTCTCTTCTGGATAGTGTCTAGAAGCTTTAGAGAATGCTTCGGAGCTCATCCCCACACATGGGAGCAATACTCCAACGTTGGTCGGATCTGTGCATACAGCGGAACAAAACTCCAAGCCTCTGGGATGCCGTTCTACCAATACTGACCATATGGTCGTGCCAGGCCATGTTGTTGTTGATGTTGATCCCCAGAAGCTTGACGGAAGGTGACTTGACTATTGGGTGACCCTCCATTTCCACAGTTGGTAAGCTAACGTGAGACTTCTTTCTCAGTCTTGTTGCCTGAGTTTTCTGTACGTTAACTGTACTTTATTTACTAATCCCCACGCCCCCAGTTTTCATATCTACGTTGATCTGTGAGCCATGTTGGAATCATAGTGGCTTGCCTTGTTCTATGCACGATATTAATGTACTGTTGTCTGCGTATCACTTTCAAACAAGACAAACCATGTGGATACCTCCTGAAGCAGGATTTCAAGTGCTGGCTGGATATTCGGCTGAATAGATTAACTGGATTAATTAAGGCGGACTTTGAAAATGACCAATGACAATCAAAAGGTTACCGGTAACATACGAACCAATTCAAACAGAGGCCGCTCCTTACGACGCGCCTCAGTCATCTTCTCTTGTTCGAGTCGCTACGCGTGTTTATGTTACGCTCAATACCCGAATTCGGCCAATGCCCGAAAAAAATACGCAGAACTAGTTTTGAGCAAGGAATATTTCCCAAACCCGAAATATGAATTTTATACGGCTATTGAGCATTACCAAATAGGCAGAACCAGTTTTGCGCATCTTGAAATACACAGTACTAGTTTTGCGCAACTTGAAATGCACAGGACTAGTTCTGTATATTTTCTGAATAACCAGCACACATTCTGCGTCTTCCATTTAATCAGCGCCAGCGACGGGCTCAAATAAATATAAAGTTGGAGAAGTTAAATATATTTTAATGAATACCAACAAATAAATCGCCAACTGAGGCTGGTTTAAATTTTTTACTTGATTGTGTGAGCATCAAATTGGCTTGTGCTTCCAAACCCCTTTCTGCGTTTTCACGATTCGTACTTATATTGCAGGAACGTTGGCAAAGAAACCTAACCTAATCAAACCTAACCTAACCTAAACGATAGGTTTTTGCTGGTTTTTGACACAAAATGCATAACGAATGTTCACTTTGGTTGTCATTCCGTACCACAGAACTAGTTCTGTGTATTTCAAGATGCGCAAAACCAGTTCTGCCTATTTGGTAATGCTCAATAGCCGTATAAAATTAATATTTCGGGTTTGGGAAATATTTCTTGCTCAAAACTAGTTCTGCGTATTTTTTTCGGGCATTGTCCGAATTCGGCTATTGAGTGTAACATTTACATCGGCGATTCTAACCAATCTAACCTATTATTTAAAATGGATAATCGGGTGAACGCGTTGTCTAAGATGACCTTTGGCCGAATTTCCTTTGAGCACAAAATAAAAATTAAGGAAATTATAAATAACATTACGAAGATGAAAATAGGTAAGTAGATACTAATACAATGTTTTGACAAAACGAAGTAAACGGTTACGTGGTGCAGTGGTTAGGAGTGACATATTTGACTCAGGCATTGGAAGTTCCATTCCAAAGACTTTTTTTTCTTGGTTAGGCAGGATGATCAGTAAATACCCCTTAAGAGATAATATTTCATGATGAATGATAAGCAAAACACCCTTAAGAAGTGACGTTTTGTGATACTAGCTAGAAAAAACTTTTAAGAAATAGCTGTTTGTGGAAACTGAAAACCTTTATTATGTGCCTCAACAATGTCTGGTAGGATTTTCGTGTAGTTTTTTTTATTTAAAATTTCGTGCGCCCCCCTTTCAGAAATTCAGGATCTAAAAAATATAGAAATGTTTATGAATAATTGCTATTGACTATATTTGCTTTCTACCGACAATTTCAGTATCAATCGACTCAAGTGTTTTTGTTCATTTTGTTAGTGTATCCTAACTGTGCTTACTGAAACACGTTTTTATATAGTTCAGGTACATATGTGGCAAGATATGAAATATGATCACCATCTTTGCTATCCCATATTTAGCAATAAAATCCTGGGATACAGGACAAAATTAATTTAAAAAAAATATGTATATAATTTTCACGACGTTTCGATGCTTAAATGTGCGTCATCTTCAGGTTAAGAATGGTTTTCTCACGGTTTCTGTTCAGGTCCATTTTCACCCAGGACTGTTGTAGAATTATGTTACTTTTTTATACTGACTGTTGATATCCAATATTTAGCAAAAGTAAAAAAAATCTACAACAGTCCTGGGCGAAAATGGACCTGAACAGAAACCCTGGAAAATCCAACCTGAATGAATGAATAAGGACCAGAGAGTATCCAGTACGGAATGTGGCTGGTGCATAGGCCACACGATGGGCCCTTTTGCGCCTCTATCCGCGCTAGTTCCTAAGACCTGCCCTTTTAGCAAAGGCAAGTATATTCTTAGGTCCTATCCGTTTTATCTCTATTGGTTCCAAGGTTCTTGAGCCCAGCATAGTCTGCCTGTGATAAACCAGGGTTTCACAGCGACACAAGATGTGTGCCGAGGATTCTTCCTCTTCACCACACCACGTGCACGTTGGGTCGTTGACCACCCTCATCACGAACAAGTGACTCCTGAAGGTGTTGTGACCCGTTAATAGGCCTACTAGTAATCTCAAGTTACTCCTATCCAGAGAGAGACAAAATCGTCCTATTCTGCAGGCCCTGCTAGTAGTTCCCGAGCTTGACGGAGATGACCAGAGATGTTGTTCCATCTCAGAGAGTGTTGATTATGGATCCACTCTCCAGTTGTTTTCCTAATCAAGTTTGCAGATAGTCCTAAGGCTGGTTCCGGGCCCACAGAACTGTTGCCGGATCCCATCCTAGCCAGATGATCCGCCATTTCGTTACCCTTTACCCCAGCGTGCCCAGGTACCCAATTCAGTGATACCTTGTGTTTAGCTGAGATGTCGTCAAGAGCCCTCCTGCACTCCAGGACCAGTCCCGACGTTATTTTCCAAGCACTCAGTGCTTTGATGGCTGCCCGACTGTCAGAGCAGATAGTAATCCGCCTCCTAGACCCGTCAATTTCCCGAATACGATTTACACAAGCAAGTATCACATACACCTCAGCATGGAATCCAACCTACTCAGACAATAATTTAATGGTAGGACAGTGTCACGTGGTATTTATGTTTTTTAAATATAATATTGACCATATCGCAGGATTTTATTACTAAGTATGTATATAGATTAAACATCATTGTGCCATTCATTGGTACTCGTATGTGTTTGCTGGGGAGTATGCTTTAAGGCGACAATATAATATAGTATATCTCCATACACACCTTTTCAACGTATATCCTCCTGACGATTTGCATGGCTGTGACGCCGCTGTCCTTGTTCATGTCAAGCTGTAGCCGTGTCTTGACAAACCAGATGGGGTTGGTGACAGTGCTGGCGGCGAAGCCAGCGCACGTAGCGGAACACATGTGCACCACTGGCGAGTCGGGCGGTAGCACTCCGTTCCAAAATTGTTTCGCCTGGGAGTAGGTGCAGAAGTAGATGGCGCGCGACGGAGCCACGCCCACCAGGTTCGGACCCAGACCTAAACACCCGACAGGTGAAGGATGGAACAAAACACCACATGGCATTACTTACAAGCACAGAAAAGTAGTTTCTTCGAATTTTAGGATAAATGAATGGAAGAAGTTTCAACTCAAAGGGCCGACGTTTCGGCGTTTATTTTACGCCTTCTTCAGGGATATCGAGCACACTGAAACACTGAATATATTACTGCTCCTAAACATAACTTTTTACAGTCGTCAAACACATAATAAATCAAACATACAATTAAAAAGAGTTGGGTAAGGATTAAAATATACATTTAAATGACTTAAATTACATCTGCACTTACATACACACATTATATATCGACATTGTCTAAATACTCCTGGAAACTATAAAATGCTTTGCTTAATAAATAATTTTTAACTAACTTACAAAACTGTTTCATTTCTAAATTCCTAATATGCTCGGACAGTTTATTATAGAACATTGGCCCAAAGTGATTAACACTTATACAAGTTCTTTTTAATCTTAAATACTCCACATTTATGTTACCTCTGTATCTAGTATTGTGATCATGCAATTCACTATGATATCTATATGCATCTAAGTTATTTTTAACATAAGTAAAACAACTCAAAATGTACAAGGATGGCAGAGTCAAGATGTTTAAATTGATGAAAGTTTGCCTTACATCAGTTCTATAACCCAGATCAGCCAGAATGCGTATGGCCCTTCTCTGGAGCTTAAATATTCTACTTGCCTGAGGTGCATGCCCCCAAGCAAGAATACCATAGTTACAGTAACTTTGAAATAGAGCATGAAACGCCATTAAAAGTACTTTATTATCAACAATTCTTTTTAGGTTCAAGATTAAAAATATTGATTTTGACAATCTTCTAGACACCTGATCGATGTGAGTGTCAAAAACAAAGGTATTGTCCAGATGAACTCCAAGAAGCCGTACAGAGTCTGTCTTAACTGACTCACCCAGATCCAGGACCTGATTCACAGGTCTAAGGCTAAAAATTATATTTTCGGTCTTGTTTACATTCAATTGCAACCTATTCGCATTAAACCACTTCTCCAGATTTATCAGAGATGTTTCCATTTGACGGATAAGTTGTCCCAAATTTTTGTTTTTTGTGATGGCAGTTGTGTCATCTGCAAACAGTACCAGCTTGTCATCTGTTGCAGTATCTATGTCATTAATATAGATTAGAAAAAGAAGAGGGCCCAAAATAGACCCTTGTGGCACACCACTTGTCACACAAAGTGATTCTGATAGCTTCCCTCTTACAAGCGTTTGCTGGGTTCTATTTGTAAGATAATTTTGTATCAAAGTGACACTTTGTGGATGAAATCCATAGTAAGTCAGCTTCTGTAAAAGGAGTCTGTGGCATATGCAATCAAAGGCCTCGGAGAGATCACACAAGATAGCTCCTATGTGTTCAAACTGCTCAAAGCCCTCAACAACATACTCCAATAAAGAGAGAATCGCACTGGTGGTAGACTTGTACTTCACAAAGCCGAATTGATTTTTAGAAAAGAGGTGGTTTGTACTAAAGTAAGTGTATTTTTGTGTTTTTAATAGATATTCAAAAACTTTTGATATGGCTGGGACCAACGTAATAGGTCTGTAATTGTTGACATCATTATAGTCTCCTTTTTTATAAAGCACAGCCCTATAGCAACAAGGAATAACATATCCTTTTGTGTCAATAAACAACAAAAAACATTCCAGAAGATGGATAGAAATAATCGCATATGCCGTTTGTACAATACACTGTACAGCATCATATAACAATAAAAAGTGTATTGACATAAAGGATATGTTATTCCTTGTTGCTATAGGGATGTGCTCGATAGCCCTGAATGAGGCGTAAAATAAACGCCGAAACGTCGGCTCTTTTGAGTTAACACCTCTTGCAATAATTTATCCCAAAATCCGAAGAAACCTTTTCTACTAAAAAAACTGGGATAAGAATTACTTTTAACTGGGTTAGCACAGAAAAGTGTATACAAAGCATTTATTATTAAACGAACATTTTTATGGGGGATTCAAGGCCTGGTCAAACAGAGAACGCGGCGGTCCGGCGTTCCCTAACAATACAATGGAACGCCGAACGCCGCGTTCTAGACCGCCGCGTTACAGCGTTCCATTGAATTGTTAGAGAACGCCGGACCGCCGCGTTCTCTGTTTGACCGGGCCTTTATAATAGCAGTTCTGGGCAATGGTTTATCCTTCATATCTTCATAAGATGAAGAGAAACGTTAATATAAATTTGGATCTTGAATAAATTTCATGTTACCTGTTGTTATTCATATTACTGAATCATACAAATCAGATGATGAAAGAACAGAATGTTTGCAAAATAAGCTTAAAAAGCTAATTATGGAAGTTTGATATTTGAAGTTTTGCAATTATACTTTTACTACTTTACAAATATTTCACAGCATTACCATACCTACCAATAAAAAATCAAGGCAAAAAGGACCAAAGGTGGCTTACTTGCCTGGCTTTGCCCCTAATAATATCAACTAGTGAATGTATCGCCTGAATACTTTCAAATTCATGTTGAAATATAGTGCTCAAAATTGCAGCTTTCTGTTGTCATTCTTTTGATCAAGATTTTAATTTTATTCTGATGGTAGTATTGTTAAAAACTATTTCTCAGTATACCATTTCTTATAACATGGCAAAAAACACAAAACTGTGACTTGTCTTGAGCAAGTCTGTCGGTAGATGGTTTTTATTATGATTACTATAACCACTGATAACTTGCCTCATAGAAACTTTAAAATATGAATATTGTGGAAAGTCTAGAATATAAACCATTTTCTTAGCTAGTTGCTTCAATTATAAAATGAGTGGTCTCTTTGAAGCTAGGAGTATCACAATATTTTGTCACTCAAGCTATTGACACATTGTGTTAAAATGCTCACTTAATTAATTTTTGTAAATACCTACAAACACATATACACCATACGATGTCCCAGGACGAATCCAGAAAACTTTAAGTGATGATTTCTGGCACCGTCTTATGATATAATATCATTAAATTATATGTTTATTCTTAATAGCACTGTAGTACTGTACAAGCAATACATCATAATAATCCGACATTCACCGTTTTTGCAAGGAATTCCAGAAAGTGAAAGTGGGCCACACACGTTTCAGTTATCATTACAACCAAACTTGAAATGTTGATTTCTCTAAGACAAATGCGAATTTCAAAATAATTCCTTGTGATATCGGCTTCACATTCTGAAACCTAAGTGTGATTTCTTTTATAAGGATTCATCCTGAGACAGGGTGTATATATTACATATAGGTACAAACCTTTGAATAAAGCCATGGGTCCTTCATGTTGCACAATATGCTTCAAACACTGGTAAATGGACATAGAGTGTTGTGGCACAGATGAGAAACCTGAAAGAGCCACAACTTGAGGCCGGTTGTACCAGGTAGTCGTCCATAACCTACGCTTCTGATAAGGTACAGTACGACATGTTGTCTTAGGATGAGGGCTCTCACCAGGAATATTGGATATATCACGTACAATAACAAAACTATTCTTAGAGGACTGCAAACGTGTCTTCACTACTTCTAATGGGCATGTGATAATAGCTCCAGTTGTACCAGCCACACTACAAAAAAACCATTATAGGGGTTTCCTTTATCTTATTTGCATCTACTTATAAAAATGATGCCTAGTATTGAAATGGTATTTTTTCTGAAGCATCATATTCATAGACAACCATAAAAGCTAAAATCAGTTAATATTTTTTTGCCTAATACAATGGTTATTATAGTTATAGGTAGGTACTCAAAATAATATCACATGCAATTTTCTATAAATAGGTTTAAATGCAGTGAATCTTGTATCCTTGAAAATGTAATCCATGTAGAGGTAAACAAGGATATGAAATAAAAATTGAAGATGGCAATTTAGCTAAAACCAGGTTCTGTGGCATTTACATGTATATATTTTTATGGCTGTTAGGTTAAATTTGTAAAATCTATGAAGTCATCTGGATTACTACTTATTAGTTCAAAAATATCTACTATTATGCTATTTATATGCATTTGTTGATTGAACATGATTGATATTTAAACTTTTGTATAGTCAAGACGTTTAGTACCCGTTTTTGTTAAGCATTATTACATAATTTTGTTTACAAAATAATGTTCAAGGATACATACCCTCCAGCAATCAAATGTATGACTGTATCCCTTTGACTTTGAGTCATATCACACGTATTCACAGGAAATTTCAGGGATAGTTCAGAACTTTATTTTTCTACACTGCAATTCTACGCATCTGTTTACAGTTTCATGTTTATTCAAACGCCGAAATACAGTGTGGCCACAAAAAAAGCTTAGTTGCAAAAAGACAGGCCAGTGGGTTGCAAAGGACGTCGTTGATTGCAAATTTACCAGATTATGAATAGGTATGTCCTTTTTTCTGCAATAATTATGCTACGTGACTATTTCCGCGTACAAAAATATTGCAATAGCCTTCAGAATAATCCAACTGGCTACATTTCATTCTTCTGATTGACAGAGAGGCCAAATTCGCATTCTCCCTACTGCAGTGCCCCCACCTTCTACGAACATGCTCCGATCACGTGGTAATGTTTACCCGGTACGTGCCCGACTACCCGGTGCCTACCACCAATTATTGAGTTTTGAAAAACAAATCACATTCAAATAATATCAAATATAACATAAATGACAACTTTGATAAATTTATTATTTCGCAGACATCTTAATTTTAAAGGAAAAACTTTCACACCACAGAAGTATATGACACTTCAATGTTCTTTTTGTTCAAACGCGCCACTCAGGCAGTCACAAATAGAATAATAAACGCACTTTAAACGTGAATGCAACTGCATCTAAGCTACCGACTAAATACAGCGAACTGCGACGAATTTGGATAAATGCCGCTAATCGCGCAGCTTGTTATCGAACACATACGTCAATTCCGAAAACGTTTGCCGACCTGCGTGATATAATCAATGTGATCCATATCAAGATTTGAGATCATGAATTCATGAATGACCACTGACTGAATGTGGTGTAACCAAAAACCAAGTAACTAGGCTGGGAACTGAATTGACGAAAAACTTACGAAATATATAACCGTAACAACACATGCGCTAAGAACAGGACCGGCTTAAAATTCAGGTTACAGTTATAGGGTGTCCCAAAAGAAAGTAACTACCTATTTATGTCTTACAAGCAGTGGCGGCTCGTGAGTTCAGAATGAGAGTGGGCCTCAGAGTAACAACTGAACATAGAGGTAGTAAACAACTAATTTTAATAGGCCAACATCTTTTCTTACGTTGTCATATCGACCACCAGATACGGCAATCATAATTGTTTACTATCGTCTTAATTGTATACTTGTATAGTATACAGAAATATTCCATTCTACGTTAAAAAAGACGGTATTTTGATGGTTCAGAAATAATTACAGCAAAATCAATAGATATGTTGACCTCTACTGCGTTACTGCATGTTTCTTCATAATTAACGCAAATTCTGTCTTACATAAATTTTGAGGAGTTGGCAACGCCTATGTAATTTTCCTGCGATTTGTTTGCGGTAACCTCCGACTGTCAAACGTTTGTTTTGTTGTGTAAGGCTTTCGCGGCCATCGTCCAATGAATTTGTGGTTCTTGGGTTTTTAGGCCGGCGTCGTTTAGCGTTAAAGCTTGACGTTTCGCCACCACGAGTGGATGGCATCTTCAGAAGCTATTTCACTTCGGCGACTTTCAAAATACTGGCGGCTGGTGAATCTTTACCTGTATTTATACCTGCTAATGGTGACGTGGCCCAACCAGGTAGCGTTGGTAGCCCCGCCCCTTCGCGATATGGTAGTGTCTTCAGGTCCTTTAGGATGGGTATCCATGTCCGGTTGACTTTCTGTGTTTCTTCTTTCCTGTTGAAATTATTATGATGTTTCTGTATTTCGATGGCTTCTCTTTGAAGTCTGGCATGGTATGAAGACGTTGCGGCAAGAACCTGTGTTTCTTCAAACTTGATCCTGTGACTTCCCTCCTTAATCGCATGTTCGGCTACCGCTGATTTGTCCGTATGGCCTAGTCGACAGCTAGCCTTATGTTCTGCAATTCTTGTGTTTATAGATCGCTTCGTTGTTCCTATGTATACACTCCCACATGTGCATGGTATGCGATATACCCCCGGTGTTGTGAGTGGGTCTCTTTTATCTTTCACCGTTCTCAAATATTCCTGTATCTTTCTTGTGGGCTTGTAGATCGTCTTGACGTTTTCCTTTCGTAACATTTTTCCTATTCTGTCTGTTATTCCAGGCACATAGGGTAGAAAAGCCTTTGCTATCGGTTTAGGTTCTGATTTTGCCCTATTTCTTCTCATTGTCCTTGTTATTTCTTTTTCTGTGTAACCATTTGCCTTGAGAGCATTCTTTAGATGTTCCAGTTCGGTGTCGAGTTCTTCTGGTTCGCACACTTTTCTAGCCCGTTCTGTCAAAGTTCTAATAATTCCGTACTTCTGAGATGGGTGGTGGTTTGATTCTTTATGCAAATACCGGTCAGTATGAGTTGGCTTTCTATATACCTTGTGCCCTAATCTAGCTCCTTTTCTTGTAAGAAGAACATCAAGGAAGGCGAGATTTTTGTTTTCTTCTACCTCCATGGTGAACTTGATGTTTTCATGCACGCTGTTCAGGTGTTCTAGAAATTCTTCGAGCTTTTCTCTTCCGTGATTCCATATGACAAACGTATCGTCCACGTATCTGAGCCATATCTTGGGCTTGTATTGAGCGCTCTTCAAAGCTGCCTGTTCGACCTTCTCCATTACAAAGTTCGCTACCACCGGGCTTAAAGGGCTCCCCATGGCTACACCTTCAATTTGTTCGTACATGTTGGCATCCCAGACGAAGTAGGTTGTCGTTAACACGTGCTTGAAAAGGTTTGTAATGTCTTCCGGAAATATGTTCTTGATGTGTTCTATTGCATCGTTTAATGGCACCTTTGTGAATACTGACACCACGTCGAAGCTGACCAGCATGTCGGATTCTTCCAGCTGTATATCTTTGATTTTCGTAATGAAATGGGCTGAGTCCTTGATGTACGAGTCGGTTTTTCCAACGTATGGCTGCAGTAATGTAGTTAAGTGTTTTGCTAATTCGTAAGTAGGCGAACCTATTGCGCTTACTATCGGGCGAAGTGGAACGTTGGGCTTGTGTATTTTTGAAGGTGTAGCCATGGGGAGCCCTTTAAGCCCGGTGGTAGCGAACTTTGTAATGGAGAAGGTCGAACAGGCAGCTTTGAAGAGCGCTCAATACAAGCCCAAGATATGGCTCAGATACGTGGACGATACGTTTGTCATATGGAATCACGGAAGAGAAAAGCTCGAAGAATTTCTAGAACACCTGAACAGCGTGCATGAAAACATCAAGTTCACCATGGAGGTAGAAGAAAACAAAAATCTCGCCTTCCTTGATGTTCTTCTTACAAGAAAAGGAGCTAGATTAGGGCACAAGGTATATAGAAAGCCAACTCATACTGACCGGTATTTGCATAAAGAATCAAACCACCACCCATCTCAGAAGTACGGAATTATTAGAACTTTGACAGAACGGGCTAGAAAAGTGTGCGAACCAGAAGAACTCGACACCGAACTGGAACATCTAAAGAATGCTCTCAAGGCAAATGGTTACACAGAAAAAGAAATAACAAGGACAATGAGAAGAAATAGGGCAAAATCAGAACCTAAACCGATAGCAAAGGCTTTTCTACCCTATGTGCCTGGAATAACAGACAGAATAGGAAAAATGTTACGAAAGGAAAACGTCAAGACGATCTACAAGCCCACAAGAAAGATACAGGAATATTTGAGAACGGTGAAAGATAAAAGAGACCCACTCACAACACCGGGGGTATATCGCATACCATGCACATGTGGGAGTGTATACATAGGAACAACGAAGCGATCTATAAACACAAGAATTGCAGAACATAAGGCTAGCTGTCGACTAGGCCATACGGACAAATCAGCGGTAGCCGAACATGCGATTAAGGAGGGAAGTCACAGGATCAAGTTTGAAGAAACACAGGTTCTTGCCGCAACGTCTTCATACCATGCCAGACTTCAAAGAGAAGCCATCGAAATACAGAAACATCATAATAATTTCAACAGGAAAGAAGAAACACAGAAAGTCAACCGGACATGGATACCCATCCTAAAGGACCTGAAGACACTACCATATCGCGAAGGGGCGGGGCTACCAACGCTACCTGGTTGGGCCACGTCACCATTAGCAGGTATAAATACAGGTAAAGATTCACCAGCCGCCAGTATTTTGAAAGTCGCCGAAGTGAAATAGCTTCTGAAGATGCCATCCACTCGTGGTGGCGAAACGTCAAGCTTTAACGCTAAACGACGCCGGCCTAAAAACCCAAGAACCACAAATTCGTTTGTTTTGTTTGTGCGTCTTATATGCTTGGTCAGTAAAATCGAATTCGCTATTTGTTGGTAACTGTAGTGATGCTTTACGGACTTGCTGTGCTATATTCGAGTGTAGTTTAACAGTTTTTCGAGATGGGACAGTGCAGAGCAGTGTTTGTAACATGGGTTGCAATGGAAGAATTTTCAGGTTAGTTGGCAATGTTTGCGTCTGAAGTGTCAAAAGATGATGGCTTTGAGCACGCCATGCTGAAGTGGTTTGTTTACTACCTCTATGTTCAGTTGTTACTCTGAGGAGTGGGCACAAAAAAACATGTATGCTCGTATAATAAGAACTGTCCAACTGTTCACTTATTTTCACTTTTCCCAAAACACTAAAATCTATACGTAAGTATATTCATGTGAGAAACAGAATTCTCCTGTTTCTCTGCTCCCTCCACCCTTTAAATTATCCAACACTTATTTGTTTCACGCACTGACATCTATCTTAAAAATTAGAATACGAAGGAAGCTTATAGCCAAAAACTTAATTTAGATGAGAAAATCTTGGGGTTGTGGCCAAAATTTTGAAAAAACAGGAGACTGGGTCACAGCAAGGAGGAGACTCTGGTGCTAACAGCCAAGCTTTCGACAATGTTTATATTGCCATCTTCTGGGCTTTAACGTTAAGGTTTGCCAATTTAAAAAAACAGCAATCGCATTGAGTTCAAACGACTTCTTAATGCAGCTAAATAATCGTCACAATTTTTCCATAAAATTTTTAAAAAACTATGCTATCATGGCGTCTTCCACTAACAGGTCAGGAAACAAACAACATATAATTATAAATTACAAACAACATTAGACATTAAAAATTAGACATACAAAACGAAAATAGTTATTTGTTTGTATACATCCGCACATCATCCACTCGTACCTATTTTTCATATTCCGGTAGAATACCTCATTATAATAAGTCCGGGTTTTACTTGTGCAACTATAATTAATTTGAAAATAAGGCCATCCTTTTTTCTAATTAAAATTTTATCTCCAAAAGCTTAAGGATCTTTTTTAGATGATTTGGCACAGGACCAACTTCCGCTGTCGCGGACTCCATCATTGAGAATACGCAAATGCAAATGAACCGCGATTATCAATTACAAATAAATAATACGTTGCGTGCGACTCTTTGTTGGAGACACGCTGCTTGCTGCCCAAATCAACAAATATAATAGCGTACACTCGTACAGTCAACCGAACCGAACACCGAAATAATAGGTCTGTTTTTACAGCAATCACAAACTAGTCAGCGTCAATTTGATTGGCCAGTACTAGTCAGAAATAGTTTGACAACTGCAATGGGAAACACTGATTTGGTAGTGTTCAACGGGACTTAGCGGACGTTAGCGCTTGTGGGCGCTTTGCGCTAACTAACCGATGAACGACGAGCTGTCAAAAAAGCGCCAGTCAGCTTGGTAAGCGCTGTTTGGTTAGCAAAGCAGCACGTAACTGGAAAAAAGTTAATTGTAGTTCTGAGAGAAGCAGTTACCTTTGTTTAGTGTCAATTTAAATATCAGGTTTTGTGATTTTATAGCCTAGGTTTTTGACAATACAAATAATAAACATGAAAATATGGAAATGGATATGACAGTTTTATCACGTCAAAAGGAAAGTCGTTCAACGGTCACTCCTAGCGCCTGCAAGCGCTTCCACGCTAGCGCTTTTGCGCTAGGTCCCGTTGAACACACCCATTTGGCTCTGACTGGTTTGTGATTCTCTGTAAAAACAGACCTATAATGTACGCTGAAAATAGGTACATTGAACTGTTCCCCTGCAGACGTCAAGCACACGCCACACGGTCTCGGCCGCACTCGTCGCGCTGCACAAAGAAGGTTTGAGCGGACAGGGGAATAAAGTTTGATGTGGCTTTAGATACTTACATACCAACGGCGATCAAAAAATATTCGTGAATTATCACCTTTTTGCCTTTAACAGTCCACGTACGGAGTAAAATACCCCCATAAGCGTTACTTTTTCGAAAGTGTAATGTCTTGCAAAGTTTTTAAGATTAGTTTGGAGCTCCACAACCAGACATACGTATTTTTAATGTTATTTTGAAGGTTTTGGACTCCTGACTAAAAACAGTGATTTCAAACTTTGGTCCCACAATGTACCTAATTAGTGGTCAGATGTACAGGTTTTCTTTATTTTATATCAAAATCGGCTTAATACTGAGTATAACTACAGATAAAATGCAAAAAGCATTTTTGTTTTTGTTTTTGACGATTTCTTGAAAACACTGGAAAATCTCTAAATTTTCCAAAAATAAATCATAACTCGAAAACTATCAATAGTCGCTATACATACATGGGGGTGTTTTGGATAGGTTTTGGTACGGGCTATCTAAAAAATAATTAATAACGTCACTCGATTGGCCACCCTGTAGATAGACAATCTTTATCAGTTCCAACTGATCCTGCTAGGATATGGAATCAAAAAGAAGCAAAAATATATATAGTATAAATATCAAATAAAAAAATAGATACATGATACAAAATTACATACTCATATGTCAAACTGTTCACGTGCTGTTCACAACGTTGAAATAAAGCTTATCAAACTGAACATACAAATAAAAATAAACGTAATAAGTAACGGCCATTTTATCACCTGTTAGACCAAGAAGGTCTTTATTTAAGAAAATCTAGATCATAAAATGTTTGTTTTTAAACCACGGATTTAATAATACCTGCGGGTTAAAATTTCAACATGTAAAGGTCGTTTCTGTGTGTTTGTAATTTACAATTATATGTTTTGTTTCCTGATCTGTTAGTGGAAGACGCCATGATAGTATATTTTTAAAATTTCATGAAAAATTGTGACGATTATTAGCTGCATTAAGATGTCGTTCGCACTCAATGCAATTGCTGTTTTTAAAATTGGCAAACCTCAACGTTGTGAGTATATCTTTTTAAAAATTTATTATATATTTTGAAACTAAATTCTTTTTTTCTTCTAACTATGTAGAAAGCCCTGACGATGGCAATAAGCATTGCCGAAAGCTTGGCTGTTAGCATCAGTCTCCTCTATGATGTGACCCAGTCTCTTTTTTCAAAATTTTGGTCACAACCAAGATTTTCTCATCTAAATTAAGTTTTTTGGCCATAAGCTTCCTTTGTAATAAAAATAAATAAACAGTTGTCACACCACTTTCTTTGATCACTGAAAGTTTCGTGCAATTTATAGTATGCCTTGCCTAACAAGAAGTTTGTTATTTTGAATTTTAAAGTATGCAGTGGAACATTTCTAAATGGTACAGGCATCTTATTCCAAATCTCTTCAATAGAATATTTAACATTATATTATTCTATGTTATATTGTACCCTACCAGAATACAATACATGCATATATGTAAAATGTAATAATGTAAGAAACTTTATTGATAAAACCGTTCAAAACAGTTTGTAAGACTTACCCTAACCATCGTAAATGCTTTCAACGACTTTTCGTAAATGTAGGAGAATATTATATTCATATTTTAGAATACCTTATAACAGTGAACCATAATGACAAATGATTCCAAAAATATATTTTTTCTAATCCGGTTGACAACAATGGAAAAATAACAATATTTGGTACTCTGAAAATATGTGAAATCACGTGTATTTTACCATCATTTAGAAATAATATTATTCTTAAACTCCTGTTCAGAAGTGTTTAATTATGTATTATTTGACAATGTTGATATCACTGAAGTAAATAAAAGCCATCAGAAGCACTTAATTCATTATTATTTAGACCTAATCTTTTCGGGTTATAGAGGGATCAAGGTATAATAGTACTTTTAATAATATTGAGGTCTTTATTCGTCCGTGCCGCAAGACTTGAAAAATTATTTGAGATCTTTGGTCCAGTTAGTTTCAGATTTATACAAGGGACATACGTATATTAATATAAAGGACGACATGCAGACAGTCAGACCTGCCCTTTTTGTAGATACTAGATATCTACTATAATTATAAAACTTCCAATAAAAGCTTTATATCATATTTCTGTTTGCGTATGAAGTAAAAGTTAAGTCAAATATTAGTATTTTAACAGTCTATAACCTATTTTAGAAATACCCTCAAAAGTTTTACAAACATGTTTCTGTGATCTCTGTGCAGACAGTTTAATGCAACGCAAAAGTTTGATGAAGCGTATGTTTTAAAATTCTTACGTCTTACGTTACGTTCCTGAATTGCTCCCTGTTTGCTATCGGCTGTTACTGTCATTTTACTGTCAATGATGCAGTGACGTAAGATATCGTTATTTTTTTAGGACTAGAACGAGTGGTTAGTCACTGGAACTGTTACTTTAGACTAGTTACTTTGGATTATCTACTTATAGGAATTTTATAACGCGAGTTTGCTCGTTAAGATGTTAAGATTCAATTTTCGTATGTAGCAGCAATATAATGGGTAGCCAAGAAAAATTCATCACGTATCCATACATGCAACAATGAATACACGGTCATATGGAGTATAGATGATTGAAATAATCAGACAAAAGTAAGGTTGTCTAATATAAAATGCGGATTTGAGCACAAAAACGAATAATACAATATAAAATAATTTCATATTGGGCGACTGTTAAACCCATGATATTTCTATTTCTATAGTAATAAAACATGTTTGCCAAAGAGATTTTTTGGAATATTTGGCGGCCAAACGTTCAGAGACAAACTAGTAACTAGAACTTAGGTACATCACTACAGTGCTGTGATTTTTTGTCATATGTCAGTTGTGACGTTCTGTCAGGTGGTTGTCAAAGAGACAGACAACAAAAGTACTGCTATTAATTTACAAATAAAAACATCTGTTTGAGTATTTGTATTGTATATTGTATATTCATATTCTATTAAACATGTAAACACTAAACAGTATTACTGTTAACTTGTGCTGTTAACTAAAAATGGTGGCTTTAAGCGTGGTTCTCAAATGTCATCATGCAAAAAAACATTTTTGCAAATCGTTAAACCTCCATGGACGTTAAGATGTTATTACTTTTTAACATGAGAAATGAGAACACCTGGAGCAAGGCAGAGCTGGAAAATATGTTGAAAGCTATTTAAAAAAGACTGCCAATGTTACTCAAAACGTTACGGCTGCCTCAGAGCAAGGCTATACATTGCTATCTTTTAATGACTACATGGATTTTTCTAATTATCATTGGGATATACAAGTTTATTGAACCAAAGGAAACATTGGTAGATCCCATTTTAGAGACTTCATATACATGGAGCAGACTAAATGTTGATATTAAAACCAAAAAAATATTCAGAATATGCAATTTTCCTGAGGATATATCTTCTGGAAGTGAAGGTAATATAATTGTTTATATGATATTCTTGTATATTATCTGCAAGTCTATAGCCATTTTTATGTCATGATGAAAAATCAGAGTAATAAGAGATTGCAATTTGCATAGAAGTTGCTACAAGTTAAAATTAAGGACATCAAGACAATCTTTTTACTATTCCAATACTATTTATTTCTGTCTGTTTATATTGATTCTTTTAACAAATTATTTTCAGGAAATCTACCAAACCAGAAGTGGGTATTGAGAGGCTTACTAATTTTAATCAGACATGGTGATAGAGGGCCCCTACAACATGTTAAGAAAATATCATCCATCAATTGTAACTCTAAAAATACTGATCTATTGACTTCATACAAGGTTAGTCTAGATATTTAACATGTAGGAATGGGACCCATCAACCCATTAGAGAACTAGTTCCCTTGCATTATTATTTTTTATTCATTTCAAAAGCTACATGAATAAATAAAGGTCATTCACAGAAGACACTGCCTTTTGCGTGAACATCTCCCGGTATAGAAAAACTAGATTTTAAGTTCCTTTGCTCCTACTTCTCGTGCACTCACTAACTTGTAGACCTTTCCATCATTAGTCATCTTTTGGTTCCTCCTATAATCCTACTGTTTCTACCATTTCGACCAAAACTCCCATCTCTTGGTCCTATTTTCTCCAGCATAAGTAGCTATGACATTTTGGGTTTCTAAAACGCCAAGCATCTTAATCATAAGTTGATGCCTAATATAGAATCAGTTTATTCCTGGTGAATTCCAATACTTTTTCTTCTTTGAAAACTTTTCCTAGCTCATTAGAATGTTTAATATAAAAAAATATGTTTTTGTTGTTGTGTACTTTTAAAAGTGCCCTTAATTATAAGAAAATTTAAAATGTTTTCATTTACATTTAAGTGTTATCGATGCTGCTAATTGAACTATGAGTTTGTGCAATATGTGCTAACCTGTCATTTCATTTTTTCATCTGAGATCTACATTGTACTGACAAGCTTTAATAACCATAAAATAGTGCCATCTGTATGTTGGGTGAACTAATACAAATCTTTCCTATATACCATGTTTATAAAATAGGAAGGGTGTGGTTTTGTATATAGGTATTAAGGTTTTGTAAATTTATGATGAATGATGTTGAATGGAACAACACCACTTGTTTCAAAATATAGATAAATAATCAAAAAAAACATGAGTAATTTAACAATTATTACAACATTAGAATTTAATTAAAACATTTTATAATATTATAATAAAACTGTAGGCTGGAAATGACCATCTAAATCCAACTTTGCCTTTGATGATGGTATCAACTGTTTAGGCAGGCTAACCCAAAGTAAATCACTTTTTTGGGTTAGCTTGCTGCATCCTAATGAATAGTATCAATTTGTTGCTTAAATGTTTTTTAGGGAATGACTACTTCTCTATCACATTTATTTATATGCCAGTAGCTTTCTGATGCACATAGTTGACTTGAGAACTATTTATTTTTTGAAACTTCATATATCTCTCCATAGCAACATTCACCTTGTCATTAGAGCACTTTGCCATAGATTCAGAGTTACAGAAACACACATAATTCTTTTTAATACAGGCTGAAATTCTAGATTCAATTATTCCATTAACATTTTCCACTTGAAGCTTTGGATACTCAGAAACGATTTGGAGTATCCTTTTTGTTAGAAATAACAGTTTGTGTACACTCCATGTTCCTTTTTTTTGGGTAGATTTAAAAGTACCAATGTCTGTAATCAGTAATGTACTAGGCATTTGTACATTACATTACACCTCATTAATCTGCTTTATATGTTCATTTATCTTGGGATGAGGTGACGTTACTGTTTATGTTGAATCTACTAGCTCTGCCTTTTTTAAAAGAATGATCAATTAGTAACATAAGTTTGTAGTCTAGAAGCTAAAGCATACATTCTTTCATGCTGTTGTGAAGATAATTTCGTATCTTGCCTTACAGTCCAAATCATACCTATAAGCATAATATAAATCCACTTGTGCATGTATATACTGACCATCAATCATTTTCGTGTTCATAAACTACTTTTTCTGGCAACATTACAAAAGTATATATTTATAGATTAAGAGCTAAAATTTGAGAGGTCAATATCTGTATGTTTGGCAAACCGTTGGGTGCATCACAGTTCACAGTACCTCAAGCAATATAATAATCATAAACTCTCTATATAAAAATATATGAACTATAACCTTTAATGCTATATTTACACATGTTTTCTAGTTATAATTGTATAGAAATTTTGAAAGGAATTTTATGAAATACATCATTTCTAATTCATTGTGCTTCCCTAGCCTAGCCCACAAATAAAACCGCATCCATTAAACTGTTTACTAACGTGTCGGCAGCCGATGTTATGTGCTTAAATGCTACAAAGGTAGACAAAATGTTAGTAAATAGTGTATTTTACATAATTTAGTTTTATTTGTAGGCCAGTATAGTAACAACGTTCGAGATATACCCGGCAGTAAATTTTATGGCACTCGAATGTCTCAAAAGTTGACCTCCAAAAACTACAGTGTTATAGTATGTGGTTATATATTAAATTACCCTTACTGCAGGCTGTTCTCTGTTCAAAGTAGTACTGAAATAATTTCTATATTAATAGTAAAACTTATAAGGGAGGTGTAATTTATACCTGTCAGTTTGAATTTACAATTGACGAGTTGGAACATTAACTTGACCATTTTGAATTATCACTTGACGCTTTAGAAACTACCGCTGGAAAAGGTGTAGATAAAACTGCATTTATTGTGATCAAAAAATGTTTATGAACATTGCTAATCCAAACTACAGTATTTTTTTTAACTAGTGATTGTGATTTTACTTAATATTGCCCAGTGGAACACAGTCCTTAAGAGACACAATAGGGCAGTTTACAGAAGTGTTACACTAGTTGCAAATCTTCAAGGAAAGAATGGATTATGAAATAATTCGTAATAATTTTTAGATAATATTCTTGTTATGAATAGGATTTGTTTTGTTGTCTGTTCTTAGGCATATCTGGTGAATCAAACTCTATCTGGTAAGGTTACCTGGGCTGGACCGGGACCATTTCATGGATTCTCATTTCTACCCTCACATTCAACACAATGTCAGTTAGGACAATTAACTATGAAAGGTAAAAGCTATTTGTGAATAAGAACGCTTGTCTGATCAGGTTTATTTTCAGGCATATCACAGCTTTTAACATTAGGATCCATTTTGAAAAGCAGTTATGCAGGTGTATGGGAGAAAATAACAACTCTGAACGTTCAAGATATCGTAGTATATAGTACTAGATATAGAAGAACATTCCAATCTGCTCTGGCTTTACTTTTTGGACTTATCCCTCGTGAAACTTTATCTAAGATAAATTTATATGAAAGCCAAAGCATGAGCTTTTGTTTTAGAGATTGCGGTTGTCCTGTCACAGATAAATTATGGAAGTAAGTTTATATATTCAAAAAAATGATTTTGGGGTTCATTTCAAGAAAAATGATTTATATGAATGTATATCCCAATCTACTTAACTTTTCAGATACAGGGTGGTCAAGTATTTAGAAAAAGCTTTTGTGCAATCAAATGTTTTTTATTAATGTTGGTCATAATTTATTGGTCAGTACTTTTATTGTTTTTTTTTCATCAAGCTCAGTGCATTTAAAGGAAAAAGCGCTGATTTTTAAGTGGAAGACACGAGCCTGTTCAAAAAAATGTACAAATCATCCTATTAAATATGAGCATCTCAAAAATGATGTTTCTGAAGGTTTATGTCACCATATATTTTTCACTAGAACATGGAGAGAAATAATCTTAACCATAAATATTAGATAGTCCAGCAACTAAAAAAATCAATTTTTTCAAATTCGACGCGTGTCTTGCTAACTATAGCATTTTCAGGGTAAAATTTGGCCCACATATAAAACGTTAACACAGCGTGTTTGAACAAATCAGTTTTGTAGATGGTAGATAACTTATAATAGATACTTGTCTTTCATTTCATTTATCTCTTATATAACACCGGAATACATATTGTAATGTGAAATTTTATCGGGTTATTCATCCCCCCTGCAAATTGATTTTTTTATTTTATTTTAAGGAATGTGAAAAAGAAAATGACACAACAACTGCGATCTCACCCCGCTATCGAAACTTTAGCGGAAAGTACAGGGAAGTATTTATTTTCTTCAAATGCTGAACAGGGCGTGTTAAGTAAAGACCCTCACTCTGTACGGGATGCACTTCTGAGTTTTGTTTGTCATAAAAACTCGCTTCCTTGTGATACGCCAGCCGGTTGTGTGAGGTATTACTAATTATATATTATGTAATACTTTATTCTGTGCAGGATTTTGAAAAAGTTTGGAAACGGTCGCTTATTAGGTAAAATATTCCAAAGGGTTCAGGTGAAGCAGTGAAAATTCCCAATCAGGCTTGGCTATTAAGTTGTGGTGCACCAAAGTTGCATTTTTTAAATATAGGTACTATATCAGATAATTTAGCTCTTCTTTGAATTCTAAGCAAAAATTATATAACATAATGCACTTACATTTAACCGTTTGTTTCCAGTTATCGAATTTCTAAGGTAGCAAATTAATCACTCTAATTATGAACACTAATTTCTAATAGTAGTACTACACCTTTTCCAGCTGTAGTTTGTAAAGCGTCAGGTGATAATTCAAAACGGTCAAGTTAATTCTCCAACTCGTCAATTGTAAATTCAAAGTATTACACCTAACAGTTTGACAAGTGACGAGTTGAAAAATTAACTTGACCCCTTTAAATTATCACTTGACGCTTTAGAAATTACAGCTGGAAAAGGTGTAGTACTAGCATTTGATTAACATAATAGTACTAGTGACACATCGTGGGCACTGGCGGAAAATTATATAAATTTCAAAGTTGGACAAATGATTCGTTCAAAAAACACAACGGAGTTAGAAAAAGCGTACCTAAACGTCAATCAACTGTTCAAAGTTGCGATAATTCTGCCTATTTCCGTGAATTTTCGTTATATAGATATCGTAAAATGCCAAAAAGCGTATTGCATATTGCAAAATTGAATATTTTCGCGAGCACAATACTCCCCATCCCCTATCGATGTGGGAAGTAAAATGTGTGAAAGCCCCAAGTCCCTTGGTTTGGTTTCTGTAATAGGCAAGGCACCCTAATACTGTTAACTTGTATTATATAAATATTTTTAGGATCGTTGTTAAACTTCATTAATACAGTTTGTCATCTTCGAAACTAGAGAGCTTGGAAACTGTTTAATTTAAGCGCATTATGTGACTGTGAGTTTGTTCTAGAAATCCAAGAAAGAATTAAAATATCTATTCCATTTTAAAAAAAAATGCAACATTGGTGCGCCACAAGTTTATAATCCACCTGTATGATTATAATTGTTACAGCTTAAAACACTAAAACGCGTCTTTCGATATCTTGAACAACATAACAATGTTTCATGAAGATCCTGTGACTTTTTTCACTTTTTAGAAACAAAATTGCTTTTTATTATTTTTTTTCTATATCTGACAGTTCTGACACCGACATTTGAGCTTCTCGTTCTCTTAGAACGTTTTCCTTCTACAGGCAAACACAGTATGCTAGCAACATAATAGTTTGAATAATATGCCCTACCTAAATGATATCATCTTTGTTGTAGGAGTCAAGATGTCATTAGAATATTCGCATACACAGAGTGGGTGAATTATCAAAAATGGAGAAATATTCACTGGAAAAGATATTGCTTATTAAAATCCTATGGATTAATCAGACACATCGTTCAACAGATGTTACATATGGTAAGTTGGTCATACGTTATAAATGGTTTCTAAAAATAAACTCGCAGTTTATTTTTGGCTGAGGTATTGATTTGGTTATGGTAGGTCCATAAACATTTTTCAGCTGATGTATAATGATGCAACAAGTACTGGTTTCATTGCGTTTGATGAGACAGGTGAAAGCACCATTATACCATTTGTAGTCATTGTAGTTGCATACACGTGTGAAGCAAACATCGGATAGGTTCCAGTACATTGAAAAACATAATTGCTCAGATCCAAAAAACATTTCAATAAGACCCAGCTTAAGGGGCCTGGGTAGACACCTTTATACGTATGTATTTGCCATGTAAAACACGGACTTACAATTTCCCGCACAACTCACTTTATTTTCAAACTATATATCTAATATTTCAGAAGGCGATAGTTAAGACCTTAATGAATGACAACTATTTTCGATTTTCTCAAAAAAGTTTTTTAATGTGCAAAAAAACTCGCAGTGCAAAATCATACATTCTATAAATGCATGTAATTTAACAACCAAACATGATATCAAAAAAAGGCTAAATAGTTGCACAAGCGCAAGCTTTCTTCTTCAATATGCTTTTTGAATCATTACTGTAAGTTAAAAGGTAACGTCAGGAGCTTGGAAATGCGAAATTCATTTTTATAGTGACCCGTAGACCTTATCTTTGGACCTTTTGACATTACCTTTGTATTTTTGGACTTATCTCCCCTCATTTTAGACACAGGAGGAGAAAGGGAACAGGCGGCCACGCCTCCTCGCTAACACGGAAATAAGTCTTATCTTGGATTCTCAATTTCGCGCGCTATACCCTAGACCATTAACAAGAGGCAAACATATATTATGTTTTTAATGTATAATATTGTTTATCTACACCCATTAAGTTATACAACGATTACCAAATTACTTTTGAACAGGTAATACTGCCTATAAACAAATAATAAAAATTATAATAATCACTTTCGTTAAGAGCTTGAATAGTCGGCAATCGAAATAAGAGACCAACGTGGCCGATTGTTTTCGACAAGGCTTTCCATTGCTCGCAGGTGCATGAAATGATTGTTATTAGAAATTTAAGGAGCGAGCTTGGTACAATGCCAAACTCACCGCTCCCCTGCCCTTCGCTTATTCACTCTGAAAATACGAGGATGGCCTGAAAAGTTCTCGGCCTCAATAGGACGCAGGCGCGCGCGAACGTGCAGCATTTACGTGCATGTTCATACAAATCTCTGCAAGTCTCACATGCAATGCCATTCAGTTGAGATCAGTAGTTTGGATGTGACTGTCGATCATCGTGAGTGTAGTGTGAACCACCGTAAGACATGGAGAAGCTTAAGTACCGTGCGGTGATGAAGATCTTTGTGAGACAAGGTTTATCTCCGAAGAAGGCCCACCAAAGGTTTGTTAACGTGTATAAGGAAGATTCACCTTCCTACTCCACAGTCCAGAAATGGGCTGAGGAGTTTAAGCGAGGGAGGGAGAGCATTCACAATGACCCACGCGAAGGACGTCCAAAAAGTGCAGCAACTCCTGAATTGATTGACCGTGTGCACGATATGGTTTTGGAAGACAGGAGAGTGAAGTTGCGCGAAATTGCCGAGGCTGTTGGCATCTCAAGGGAACGGGTTGGTCACATTTTGCATGAAGAGTTACACATGAAGAAGCTCAACGCAAGATGGGTGCCGCGAATCCTCACTCCTGAGCAGAGACATAACCGCATGCGGATGTCACAGCAGGCTTTGAAGCTATATAGAAAAAATAAAGCAGACCTTTTGCGCAGATTTGTAACAATGGATGAAACATGGATTCACCATTATATACCAGAACCCAAACAACAATCAAAACTCAGGCCGGGTCCTCTGCACCAAAGAAAGCCAAGCCAGTTCCCTCCGCAGGAAAGGCGATGGCTTCTGTTTTTTGGGACGCTAAAGCCATTCTGCTCGTGGATTATCTTGAAAAGGGTAAAACCATAACAGGAGAGTACTATTCTGACCTTTTAATCCAGTTGGATCAGAAAATTCGAGAAAAGAGACCAGCTTTGCAAAAGAAGAAAGTCATCTTTCATCAAGACAATGCGCCGGTGCACAAAGGGCAAGCAATGGCATCCACCCTATTCTTCTGACTTGGCCCCATCAGACTTTCACCTGTTCCCAAAACTCAAAATTTTTCTTAGTGGGCAACATTTTTCATCAAACGAAGAAGCGATTGCTGCCGTTGATGACTACTTTACAGGACTTCCACAAGATCATTTTCAAGACGGCATTGTGGCTCTGGAACATCGATGGACCAAGTGTATAGAGTTAAGAGGAGACTATGTCGAAAAATAAAAATAATGTTGAAGGTCCAAACCGCTTTTTTCTATATCAGGCCGAGGACTTTGCAGGCCATCCTCATAGTCGAATCATTTTAGGTGTATGTGCAAAACCAACCACCAGACAGATCTGGTCAAATCTACAGACCATTTTTTATGCGCCGGTTTTTATTTAATTTTTAGAAATAACTGTTGATCAATATTTAAGAGAACCTTTTCTGATTTATAGATATCTGGTAACGGTCCGAGCTTAGTTCTGTACTCTGGCCATGACCATACCCTGGAGCAACTAACATCGGCGTTAGGCTTACGTCACGATTCTCTACTGCTGAGATACGCTGCCAGAGTAATCTTTGAAATATACCAGGAGAATAGAACGGCTAATCAAGCGGAAGGGATTTACTTCCGGTTGCTCGCGAACGGAAAAGACGTCACGAAACAAATCGGATTCTGTAAAAATTTGGTAAAAGTGGACAGTAAAACGAGCTTGTGTAAAATGGAAGATATCGTCCGATTTCTACACGATGATTATTTCACATCGTTGAACGTAACTAATTTCAAAGACGCCTGTATACATAAGAGTACTTGATCATCTTGTTGAATTTAATTATTTATTATAGAAATAAATCATGTCATGCAAATTATACAGCCTATTTTATAATTCCATTATTTTAGTGATGCTTTTGAGGATAAATATTCATTTTTAACAGAGTTGAAAAGGAAGTCTATTATCAAAACACAGACGCTTATAAAATACAATGTTATCCTTATAATACTGGCTCAAAGTTCTAAGCCAATAGGCGGAACAGTTTCGTAAATATGCAGTTTTTTTTTAGTTAAACTAATGTTTTCAAAAATTATAAAACCGTAAATATCTTGAAAACCGTCACAGATCCAAGTCTGTCTAGATAAAAGTGAAAGAGAACTTAATTTCGCATCCACTGATGTGAAACATATCATACCATCCGATTTGAAGAAAAAAAATTTCAACGTTTTTAACTTTTCAAATTTGAAAATTGCTAGTATATTGATTTAATGTCCTTTTGAAACAATGATATTCTCAAACACAAGTACGTTTCTTGCTTGTTTCAAAACTGAAAACCGCATCTTTCTATCGCATTTAGTTTCTGAG
The DNA here is from genome assembly GCA_951848785.1 of Callosobruchus maculatus. Taxonomy (NCBI): domain Eukaryota; kingdom Metazoa; phylum Arthropoda; class Insecta; order Coleoptera; family Chrysomelidae; genus Callosobruchus; species Callosobruchus maculatus. Next base: position 5,822,757 of record CATOUR010000029.1, read on the forward strand.
ATATTAACTTTTCTTTTAAAGTCAAATTTTGTAACAATTGCTGAATAACTGCGAAAATAGGCTTCATAGACATAAACTATGGTTAACAAACTGGACCTAAAAATTGATGCTGAATTCAAAAACGTAATAATATACAGGGTGTTCTATTTAAAATAGGGAAATTGATGCCTACTTCCCGCATATCCGGAAGCACGCCATCCTTGAAATTATTTTCTAAATGTGGAGCATTTGGCAAGAAACGTTTTTTTTTTTATATAAACATGCTGCAACTTGTTCAATAACGAACTTAACCTTGCTTGATATAAACCAATTGAAGATGCAAACTAGGAACATTCCAATAATGCTACCATCTGGATCTATAACAAATGGTTAAAAATTAAAAAAACATACTTGAGTGCTGTAATACTGAACTGAGTTAGTATATATCAAATAAATATGTATGTTGAGTATAAAATATTTACTTAAAAATCAAATATAAATAATGTTAAGAATCATCATTTTTTTTCTATTTCTATGGATTTATGGTATAGGACCTTATGACACCTGTTGTTGTTGAGCTAATTTCATTTCTGTTACTTCCATGATGGCATCACTAATTTTCTTTTTTTCAATAAGAATTGCTTGTACTTTCTCCATTTGCTCCGTTACAAACTTCACTTTACGTTGAAAATAATCTTTTGCTCCAGCAATGTCCTAAAAAAATGATTATGTTTCAACAATATATAAAATATTAACAGACAAGCATAATTTGCATATAATTTTTATTTCTTGCTCTTCCGACTTATCTATTAAATAAAAATGTTGAAATTAGCATTCCAAATTTATTGGAGCTAAAGCAAACTTATTTTTGGTAATTTAAATGGTAATAAGAAGAAATACAGGAATTTCATTTTTCCAGTAGAAATAAGATCTATAAGTTCTTTGAAAATCTTTTTGTTTTTTGACCTTGGCTGATATAAGTTTGTTATTTTTTTGAACAACTATATAAGATTTTTTATTTTTTCTAGATACTATAACAAAACTTGGCAATTTTAAATAACCTCTTGTTTGGTCATTGAGCACTTAATAAAAATTATAAGGCTTAAGGGCGGTCTGGCACAACTTCCTAGCCTAATATTGCTTTTTTGTGAAATCCTAGTAGTAAGGATCAATTTAATAAACACTGAAAATGTGCGAAAGAGCAATTTTTATCATATAAAAAACTATAGTATACCTTTTCAACATAATATCTAGTTCCAACATCAATAATGACTTTGTTGGTGTCAATAAGCTGGCCTGGTACAAACATCTGATAAATATTAAGGCAAACACAAGATTTATGGAATGGTCTTAAAACAATTATTATACAATATATTTTATGTTTAATTGTATATTATGAATGTTTATGGTCACAAAGGATACAGATGCAGTGAGAGGAACTAAAATCTCTTGACCCTCAGTTTCTGGAGTAATTTTTTCCATGATCTCGCCTGAACTCTGGTATCTCATTTGAGCCACTTTTAAAGATGCCATTGATTCTTGCATCAGTTGCAATTCCTAAAAAGTGTAATAAAAAGAAACTGAATACCTTAATAATTAAGTACAATCCCTATACAGAACTTCCATTAGTTAAAAATGGAATCATAATTGAAGTAGTAAATAAAATGTTATTACAAATAGGTATAATGCACAAAATGGCTAGAATATGCAGTGTACACATACAGGTACTTAAAAAACTGTACCACTACCATTATGATACACTAGCAAAGTAATTTAACTGTAGGGGTACATGTTATAATCAATGGTAGTCATACCATCTTTTAAGTACCTGTAGCTCTTGAATTAAACACTTTAGACCCCAAGTGTGCTAGTTTGTTGGAATTGTTTTATCTCAAGGAACACAAAAGCTCACAAATATACAGGGTGTCCCAATGAATATTTTGAATCGGACGTCACATGACCAAAAACAAATACCTCATTGGGTGACATAGTACTAAGAAAAGATACTATATTTGCTCTAATTTAAACCCCAAAAATTATTATTCGCTACTGCTGCCCAGTTCCAATATATTGCTTGTTTTAATCATTGTGGGACACCCTGTATATGATGCATGTCTAAAATAGACAATAATGGGTGTGTTCAACGGGACCTAGCGCAAAAGCGCTAGCGTGGAAGCGCTTGCAGGCGCTAAGTGTGACCGTTGAACGACCTTCTCTTTGGCGTGATAAAACTGTCATATCCATCTCCATATTTTAATATTTATCATTTGTATTGTCAAAAATCTAGGTTATATAATCACAAAACCTGATATTAAATTGACACTATACAAAGGTAACTGCTTCTTTCAGAACTACAAATAATTTTTTTCCAGTTTTTGCCACTTCGTTAACCAAACAGCGCTTTTTAAAAGCGCTAACCAAGCTGACTGGCGCTTTTTGACAGCTTGTCGTTCATCGGTTAGTTAGCGCAAAGCGCCCTCAAGCGCTTAGGTCCGCTAAGTCCCGTTGAACACTACCAATGATACTGATTATATTTAGCAAATATTTAGCATACAGCATGTTCTCTCATCTATTTTTAGCTGAAAACGTGATAATTTCACGATCTATTTTTGCTTAGAAGAAACATGTGTAACTTAAAGCTGTTGGAATGTGGTTTCAAAATGTTGCAGAAGTTACATACATCTTCTTGAGAAGTATTTAATATCCATGAATTTTTCATAGTATACTGTTCAGTAAAGATGATACCCCTAAGATCTCAGCCTAAATAAACAAATATTTTGTGGTTTACTCACCCCTTCCAACTGTTGTTTCAAACCAATAATTTGCTGTAAGCTGAGTTGAGTTAAATCAATTTCTTGCATCCCTTGCCTGGGCTCTGCTGAAATTGCCGACATTATTTTCTGGATTTATTTAAGGCAATAAATAAATTTATAAGGTGAGTGCGGTGAGCTTGATATATTGGTTTTCTTTTTTCAACTTTCAATTCAATCCCTAAATTTGGTTTGGTTATTGTCAAAGTCACTAATCAATGTCAAAATCCGAAGGACCACAGCACAGAACACAAAATCGACACAGAATTTTAAATTCTGTGACGAACCTTAGACAAGGAAAGAGATGGGATACCGCACGCCCGTTTGATGCTATATGTAGTATCTGTGACCGAAAATGAATAGCAATTCGACAGCTGTCAAAACATTTTTTTATGATATTTAGCGTTTTTAAGACCAATCATTGTAAAATATTGTGGTGTACATAATGGCAGGGTGTGCAGCTGACGGTTGTGAAAGCCACAGCAGCAGGAAAGAGCCCGGAATCACTTATCACAGGTAAATTTTGGTAGTTTTTTGGTGCCATTTGGTAACAGAAATGTCAGTCACGCGTTCCGTCCTCTCTTTCCTTGTCGAAGGTAGGAACCATAGACGAACAGACCGAAGGTCTGGGATGTGATCGCAAGAACACTGAACAAACACAGTTGTGAAGAAGACGAGTACTCTCATTTGCATCCGAGTGACTGTCACCTAGCTTACGAAATGCATTAACAATGTTTAATCTACTAGTACAAAAATGTGCTCGTCATCTGCTCAGCGACCATTGTCGCGAATATTCACATAATAAGCCTGCCGACTTAGCCCTAGCTGAGTCAGGCTCGGTCGATTAAAAATGAAGCTATTAGTGGGTATAATACGGTTCCCAAATAACGTTTAGAAAGTGCTGTAGAGAATAACTGTTCTAGATGGACGCCTCCTTCATTCGTTACACTCTTCGAATATTTAAGGGGGTTACACTTGTCTACAATATTTTTGGTTATAGCTTTGGGTTGTATAATAGGGTGTTTCTTATTTCGCATAAAAAGCAAGTTAGTTTGACAGGTTGGAATTAAGGGGAGTCTGGACGACTTTTAATATAAGTTATATTATTGCTACATCATTACTTTAAAAATCCACGTATTTAAAATACCAAGCTGCTTATATTCCGTAGTGTAAAAGACGTGTAAACCAAGGTTACTAACAATGCGCCTTTTTCGTCCACTAATATTTGGAGCAACTCGTAAATCACTTGTCAATTTATTTTACCATGAGCAACTATAGATTGTACAAGAATATATCTTTATTGCAGTAGCTGAATCAGTCAATTTCAGGAACCTTTACATAAAAAAAATAAATCATCGGAAATTTAATTATTTTTTTTTCAGATATCCATTCTGCTACTGTTAACGGGAAGAGTACTTGAGACGAGACGCCACTGGAATAGCCGTCAACGAGTAAATAGCAAAAGCGCCATCTTGACATTTTGACATTTCTATTGGCCAATCAAAACTCAACGTTTCTTTTTCATCTTCCGCGAAAGCTTCTTTTCGTCGATCGCAAAACCGGCGTTGTAAATTCACGTGTAATATCTGTGATTATCTATTAACATCCAGTTTAAAAAATGGCAGACGAATACTTTTTTGGTAAGTACCACCTTGTCGTCGCCTCACGTACTCATCGCAAGCTATATTTTTCGGATTTTATCGCCATGTTTGGACGAGTTGCAAATACGCTGCCGGTATTTGGCGCCATTATGGTGGACCTTGTTTACTAGTCCGATTTTTTTCCGTTTTAGCAATTACTCTCAAAGGAAAGAGCAATGAGTCCTACGTCTTTGATCCTGAAGCGCCAGAGGATTGCCAAGGAGGACATAAACTAGTTATAAAGCAAGTTCTATTAGGGCCTGAAGCCACTGAAGGTAAGCGCTTTTTACTTGTTTTATTTTATTTTTGCCTGGTCCCTAGTCACAATAGTACTTGATTTTAGTTGCGCTAATAATTAAAATAATAATTTCCGTAGATTTCAGCAATACATACTTAGCTAAATGCGCCATTATCTGTGTTGAGTAATGTGGTTATTCTTCACATTTCAATTTGTACATCTTGGAGATTCAATGCTCCTGCCTCAGAGGCTCCTGCTTTTGATTTTGAAAAATTCCCTGCAAGTCTACAAGACGTTCAAAAAGACGGGTACATTATTTCTTGAATAGCATTCCAACAATGATCATCACGAAATGGCTGCAAACTTCATTTAGGTGGTATATAAGTTTGGCAATCAGCATAGCTCCTAAAGAAAATACAACTGCATGTTAAAACTACTATATTAATTCACTATGACACCTGTACTCACTAAACTGTTTATTACTGTTAGTATTTGTTTTATTGCGCTAAAGATACTAATTTCTTTTTTTAAAAATAAGATATTTGTTATGGATGAACACCGTATCCATCCTTGACTTTATTCAATAGTACTAGGGGTAATCTGAATTGAATCATCTTGATTATCTGATGTGACAACATCTTAACAAAAAATATTCAAAATAAATACACCTTATTTTTAAAACATCTAAATATATTTAACCAAGAATCAGAGTATACACATCATAAAGAGAAAACTACATATTATTCTTTATATGTAGGAATATCCAGTTTTAGGTTATTTTAAATTATTTAAAATATTTATTTTACTTTGTTTTTAAGTTCAATAAAGAACTAGCTTTTCTTTGATTTTTTATTAGTGATTAAATATTTTCTATAAGTCATTAAAAGCTTATGGTAAAACATGATTGCATTCATATGCTTAACAGTTTCAATCCAATGGCTCAATTCAATATTGGTCTAAACTTCCCCATTGGTCTGTGTCACCATGTTTGAAATGAATCTCAGAGTTGTGATGTAGATCACTGTTACTCAACAGCAAGAGTATAAAGGGTGGATTTAATATTTAATCAGTAATAACTTTTGCCAAATAAGGAGGTTGTTTGTTTCATTTATGTGCCTTAATTCACCAATAGAAGGAAGCTCCAGCAGATTCATCATATGATTTCTCAATATTAAGCTTAAGATATCTTAGCATATCAAAAATAGTGAATCTAGAATATTTTTGCTTTACTGTTCACTATACTAGGATTTAACTTCTCTGTCAGTCTGTATTCTGCATACTCTAAGGCTTCTAACTATACCTTGCACTGGCGCCGCCAGAAAATTTTGCAGGGGGGGGGTGACTTACTTAAATTGAGTGCTGAAATCGGGGGCAGAGGAGACAACTTCGATTTCTTTTATAAAAGTTTCTTATCTTCGCTGCTCCAGGGGGGGGCCACTGCCCCCCCCTGCCCCCCTCTGCCGGCGCCCATGATACCTTGTTAATTCAATTGATAGCAGCAGAGAAATGCTGAGGTAGGTTCTCACGATTCAGTTTCCCTGAATCAGTTTGACTGATTTCGTGAAACTGAACAGGTAATGAACATGAATGAGAACACCTTTTCATTAGAACTGATCAGTGGGTTTGTACTTTCAGTCAAAGTGAAACAGTCCTACTTTTCATTCATTTTGACTGAATCAGTATTGAAAAATGAATACAAAGGTCAAACTGATGTGGGAGAATATTTTCTGTCATCATGAGTCATCAGTTTTAGCACTTCAAGGTTGTGAAAACATTGTTTTCATGAACAGTGAGAACAAACATCATTTTCATTAATCCTGATTCAATCAAACTGATTCAGTGAAACTGAACAGTCAGAATCTGCCTTAAACTGAGCAAAAGTTTGTTGTCATGTGCCCTTATCACAAATCTACTACATATTTAGTAAAACAATCTTGGGATACAGTCACTTATTATATTTCCAAAATATAAAATTGTACGACGTTCCACCATGCCTGGTTACGATTGGTATTTACCATTTAAAAAATTTTGTATATTCGAATCTCCCGCGTTTTGACTTGCGAGTTTGAAGTCTGACGGTTGACGCGGAAGAAAGAGGGAGTCGTACTTCAACTACCGAGGTGAACGGACGTGTGCGTGATATCCGTCACCCCGTGTGTAGCGGGTACCTCCAATAAGGGCGACCACAGCCTTACATCGCTCAGCTAACTAGGAATCTGGATAGAGCAACGCAGTACCCAGCTGGGGAAGACATCCGACGCCAACCAACAAGGGGTGAGTCAACCGATGCATGATTAACCTTCAATTCTCGTGAGTCATTTGCGGGTATTTGCCAATTTAGTTGGTCCTTCACAATTAATCTCTTGGCTACAATTACTTTATTGATCGAATTGTAACCATTTTTTGGTCCTTCGAGCCGGATAAATAAATCGCGCTATAGAAAAATAGTCTACGTAAAATCTAAATTGGTACGTATCCTTGACAAAAAACGGAGTTTTTTTGTGACATCGGAATTTGTTAGTGTTGCGCGCTGTTTGTAAAAATTGGTTATATTCGAAAACAAGCAACTTTTGGTGTATTGTGTTGGTAATACATATCTGGGGAGTTTTCTGGGCATTTGAAATTGACATTTTGCGAATTGCGTGAGGGCAAAAGTTGTTTTGATTCAGTTGTTTACATTCGGTTGGGGGTTCGAAAACCGGAGTTTCGACAATTGGTGTAGTCGACGGAGATTTCGAAAAAGAATAACAACTGAAAATTTTGTGATTTGTGTGTGGTTGCCGTATTGTTTGTGTAAAGAAGTTGTGTTTACTAGCAGATTGATTCTAAATTTGATTATTTTGGTCTTGTGTTTACATTGAATCGTTACCTGATACCTGAACATGCCTAATGCAAATGTTGTGAAGTTGCAACGGCAACGCGCGCTAGTTTTAAAATCTATTAAAAATGTTCTTGAGGCGGCCAAGAAGGCTCGTGATAATGGCGAGTATCGGACGGAGTTTTTTCTCAGGTATGGAGAGCTAGATGGGTATGTAACGAGGTTTGAGAATTTGCAATATGAAATAATAGCCTTGGTAGATGAGTCTGCCTTAGAGGAGGAGGAAGCAGTTCATACAATGTTTGATGATATGAGATATTCAATAAGGGGCATTCATAAAGATCTTTCTGATGAGATGATGGCTCGTAGTGAGCATGAAACATCTGCAGTGGTCGTAAGAGAAAATTGTTTGAGGCTTCCCAAAATTGAAATACCGAAGTTTGATGGTGACCTTACAAGGTGGCCTACGTTCATCGACTTATTCAATACTCTTATTCATAGAAATAATTCGCTGTCAAAAATAGAAAAGTTTCAGTTCTTGATTTCTTATTTAGAAAAAGAGGCAGGTCGAATAGTAAGGAATGTGCCCATTACTGAGGATAATTATGAAATAGCCTATAATGCATTAATGAGTCGATATCAGAATGAACGTGTTTTATTGAGCAATTATTGGTTTTCAATTTATAATGCTTCTCCCTCTAGGCATGATTCTGCAGTTGAACTTCGAAAATTGTTGTCAATATTTTCTGAAAATTTGGTGGCTTTAGAGATGAGTAACTTGAACCTATGGGATTTTACCAAATTCAATTTATTGTTGCAGAAATTACCTTCTTCCCTTAAAACGCGATTTGAACTAGAACATAATGGGAATAATGTTCCGGGGTTTGACATGCTTTTTGGATTTGTTGAGAAAACCTGTCGAGCTCTGGAAAATACATCCCTTACTTCCGCATATCAAGGGAGTAATGTGTCTAATGCTAGTGGTGGGTTTAGAAAGAATAATAGTCCTGCTAATCCCAAGGGAAGGCAGACACTTAGTTTTTCGACTGGCACATTAACACAGGAAAAGTGTAATTTTTGCAAGGGTTCACCACATTCGTTGATCAAATGTGATAGATTCTTGCAGGCAGAATGTCGTAAGAGGCATGCCTTTGTCAAGCGGACTAGAATGTGTTTTAATTGTTTGGGAGCTACTCATCTAGTAAATAAATGTAAATCAAAAGAACTTTGTGGGGTTTGTGGTGGAAAACACCATGTACTATTGCATTTTCCGGACACTAAAGTGACAGATTGTGATGTCAGTGGTAGTACCTCTAATGAATCTGAGAGTCATGTTCAAGTCATGGCAAGTAAGTTGTCTGTGCAGCCTAGAATGTTGCTTGCTACTGCACTAGTCTCAATATTGGATTCTGAGGGTAGATCCACCAAATGTCGTGTTTTGTTAGATTCTGCTAGTCAAGCCAATTTTATTAGTGAATCTTGTGTGAGAAGGTTGAATCTTACTCGTAAGGAGTATTCAACCCCTGTTGTTGGCATTAATGGAATGTCATCGAATGTGAGTTCGGGAAAAGTCTCTTGTGTTATCTTTCCCTACAGCAAACCGTATCCTAGCTTCAATTTGGAAGCTATTGTGATACCTCAGATTTGTGAGAAGGTACCTCAAATTCCTGCTGTTGTTCAGAAGTGGAAGTATTTAGAAAATCTTTGCCTCGCAGAGCCTTTGGCTGCACATGATGAAATGGAAATTGATCTGCTTCTAGGGGTAGAAGTATTTGGTGAGATCTTACGTTCCGGTTATGTGAGAGGACAGAATGGTGGGCCACATGCTATTAACACCGTATTTGGGTGGGTGTTAATGGGCAAGTTGGGTGGTGTTTCCACTAATAGTGTGCTGAATTTTCTAACTTCTGTGGGGGAATTGGATTGTACATTGAAAAAGTTTTGGGAAATTGAAAGTATCCCTAAGTGTGTCGCATTGTCTGAAGAGGAACAGCAGGCTGAGGAATTCTTTACGTCATCTTGTTGGCGTATGGACTCAGGAAGATATGTGGTGAAGCTTCCCTTTTCTGAATTCCCCCCAGTTCTGGGTGATTCCTATTCACAGGCTTTACATAGATTTAAGCTGTTGGAAGGACGTTTTCGTCGTGATTCCGTCTTACATGAAGCATATTGTGATTTTATGGCTGACTATTTGGAGCAAGGCCACATGTCTGAAGTTGGGAACCAAGTGGGGTCTAATAGTGAGTATTACATTCCTCATCATGCGGTGGTGAAAAGGAATGCGAATGGTGAAATAAAGCTTCGGACTGTCTTTGATGCTTCAGCTAAAACTACCAATGGAAAGTCCTTGAATGATGTTCTTCTAGCAGGTCCCAAGTTACAAAATGATATCGTCTCAATATTGTTATCTTTCAGGTTGTATTTGTATGTGTTTACCGCGGATATACGGCAAATGTATCGACAGATTTTAGTTGAGGAGTCTCACACTAGTTATCAAACTATTTTGTGGAGACCTAACGGTGACGAGCCTATAAGGAAATATCAGTTGAAGACCGTTACCTATGGAGTAACGTCTAGTCCTTTTCTAGCGATTAGGACGTTGCTGCAACTGTGTAGGGATGAGGGTGAAAGGTTTCCGTTAGCTGTAAATATTTTGGAGAATTTCTGTTATGTTGATGACGCCATTGGAGTAGCAAACTCCAAGGAAATTGCCTTGGATACTCAAAACCAGTTGATTGAATTATTGGCGTTGGGAAAGTTTGAACTGAGGAAATGGGCAAGTAATTGTTCTGAAGTACTTGCTCAGGTACCTGAGGTTCATCAGCAGCCACTTGTATTTGATAAGGATTCTCTTGGAATAAAAGTGTTGGGTTTGCAGTGGTGTCCCACTACGGATTGTTTTTCTTATTCTGTACATCCTCAGATACGGTCCTGTACAAAGAGGAATATTTTGTCAGAAATAGCAAGACTGTATGATCCTCTAGGATTCTTAGCTCCAGTAATCATTGTTCCCAAGCAAATACTTCAGCAATTGTGGGCTTTAGGGATAGGTTGGGATGATGAGCCACCGCTGGAAGTTGCAAACCAGTGGAAAACTTTTGTGGCTGAGTTACCTGAGCTATCTTCGTTGAAAATTCCTAGACATATACTTCATATAGAGGCAAAGTTTACAGAAATTCATGCTTTTTGCGATGCTTCGGAGAAGTCGTATGCAGCTGTAGTTTATCTGAGACAGGTTTCCACGGAGAACAGTATTTCTGTACATTTGGTGTGTGCCAAAACTCGAGTGGCGCCTTTGAAAAGACTGTCGATTCCACGACTGGAATTGTGTGCAGCCTTATTAGCCGCAGAGCTGATTGATTGTGTATCCCATATAATGGTAACACAGAAAATAGATAATGTTTGTGCTTGGACGGATTCGAAGGTAGTTGTGACGTGGGTCAAATCTTCTCCGCATAGGTGGCGGAGCTTTGTAGCCAATCGTGTAGCTATAATCCAGGAGAAGGTAGCTCCTGATTCATGGTATCATGTGGTTGGGAAAGAGAATCCTAGTGACTGTGCTTCTAGGGGGACTTTTCCTCGGCAATTTCTAGAACAACCCTTGTGGTGGGAGGGGCCAACTTGGCTTAAGCTTCCTCGGGATGATTGGCCTGTAACTTGTGTAGGTGAGCCTTCCTGTACAGATGTACAAGAAGAAGCAAAGGTTGTTTGTATTACTATTCACGGCTCTAGTATTGTTTCAGAATTGTTGAATAGATATTCTTCCTTACGCAAAATTGAGCGTGTTGTTGCTTATTGTTTGAGATTTCGTAAAAATTGTTTGTGTCAAAAAAGGGGTTACCCGCGTGAGATAGGTAATTTATCCGAGGCTGAATTGTATGAGGCTATGGTGGTTCTGGTCAAAGACGTGCAAAGAGTTGAATTGGATAATGAGCTGCGGAAAGTTCGTCGAGCGGAGGTCTGTCCCAAAGCTATACAGAAGTTAGCTCCTTTCATTGATTCCCAGGGTGTCCTGAGGGTGGGCGGTCGCTTGAGACAGTCTAGTCTAAGCTATGATCGGAAGCATCCAATTCTGCTCCCTAGGAAGCATCGATTGACTTATCTCATTATCCAAAGTGTGCACAATAGGAGTTGTCATCCTGGACCACAAACTTTGCATTATCTGTTAAGGCAGAGATATTGGATACTATCTGCCAAACGGGCTATAGCTTCAGTGTTATCTCGTTGCATAAAATGCTTTAGAGTTAAGCCTCCTCCAGTGGTCCCCATAATGAGTGATTTACCTTCCGTTAGAATTTCGGAAGTCAAACCTTTTTCCCATAGTGGCGTAGACCTTTTTGGTCCTTTGAGGATGTCTTTAGGTAAAAGACGAGGCATTAGTTCTCAAAAGGTGTATGTGTGTCTTTTCGTGTGTATGGCTACTAAAGCAATACCTTTAGAAGTTGTGTCAGATCTAACTAGTGAAGCTGTTCTTGCAGCACTTAGGCGTTTTATAGGGCGGCGAGGACGTTGCAGTGATATTTATAGTGATCAAGGTACGAATTTTGTTGGTGCTTATAAAACTTTACAGTTATTGGGTGCTAAAGCTTCTGAAGCTTTGCAAATTAAGTGGCATTTTAATCCTCCAGCTAGTCCTTCCTTTGGAGGTATATGGGAGTCCGGAGTGAAATCTGTGAAAACTCACTTGCGGCGGGTGATAGGTGCGCAAGTGTTGACTTATGAGGAATTGAGCACCACTTTAATCCAAATTGAGGCAATGTTAAATTCGAGACCCTTGTGTAGTTTGAGTTCTGATCCTAACGATGTAGGCAGCTTGACTCCGGGTCATTTCTTGACATTAGAGCCCCTGAATGCTCCGCCTGACGAAGATTTGTTGTGTGTGAAACATAGTCGGTTGAACAGGTGGCAGTTAGTGCAACAGATGCAGCAACATTTTTGGCGGCGTTGGCATATGGAGTACCTCCACACCCTTCAGCAACGACATAAGTGGAATACACCACATAATCCTCCCTCGGCCGGCCAGTTGGTTCTTCTCAAGGATGAAAATACCCGTCCTTTACAGTGGCCATTAGGCAGGATTATTAAGTTATATCCCGGTACGGGAAACATTTCGAGAGTCGCCCAAGTTAAGACGAGTAAAGGGCTGTTAGACCGTCCTTTATTGAAACTGTGCCCTTTGCCGGCACAATAGGCCATGATTTGCTTGTATATGATAATTTTTTTTTTTTTTCGTGTTGTGTTATGGGTGGGATAATTCCACTACTTTTCTTTTGTGGGTAATATAGGAATTACTATGATTGGAAAAAATATTTTTTTTTTATATTTTTTGGTGGGCGGAAAATGGTTACGATTGGTATTTACCATTTAAAAAATTTTGTATATTCGAATCTCCCGCGTTTTGACTTGCGAGTTTGAAGTCTGACGGTTGACGCGGAAGAAAGAGGGAGTCGTACTTCAACTACCGAGGTGAACGGACGTGTGCGTGATATCCGTCACCCCGTGTGTAGCGGGTACCTCCAATAAGGGCGACCACAGCCTTACATCGCTCAGCTAACTAGGAATCTGGATAGAGCAACGCAGTACCCAGCTGGGGAAGACATCCGACGCCAACCAACAAGGGGTGAGTCAACCGATGCATGATTAACCTTCAATTCTCGTGAGTCATTTGCGGGTATTTGCCAATTTAGTTGGTCCTTCACAATTAATCTCTTGGCTACAATTACTTTATTGATCGAATTGTAACCAATGCCAGTCTCTCACTAAAAACCAAATTGCCAACACCACCCAGCATAATTATGGTATAATGTAAGTTTTCTGTTGCAATTTTAATTATTTGTTTTAAATTGTAATTTTGTTTTTTAAAAAAATTAATTGTGAATGTTAGTCATTTTGTATCTGTTTGACATTTCTGATATTTTATTTTAGTTTTAATACCTGAAGATGATGCCTAATAGAAACGTCGTAAAATTTTATATTTTGGAAATATAGAAAGTGACCATATGCCAAGATTGTTTTACTACTATTTGGTACCAACAGTCAGGATTCAAAAAGTAAAAAAAAATCTACTATAGGTTCACAAATTATATTAAGATCATTGTTTGCATTTATAAGTTGTGAGTGAGTATCTCTAATCTACAACTTCATGTATTGTTTTTAGATGAGGTGAATGTTGTCCAGGTTGAAGCAATGACATGGAAAGACTCTGTAAAGATCCCAATTGCAACCCTCAAGGCAGGAGGTCCTACCAACCAAGTATTACTGGATCTTTCATTCCCAGACCCTCCAGTTACCTTCTCACTAGTGAAGGGTAGTGGACCAGTGCATATTGTTGGCCTTCATCTAGTGGGAAGCCCTATCTTTGAAGAGGAGATGGATGATATAGAGGAGGAGATGCCAGATGATGAGGAGGGTGAGGAAGGGGATGTAAGTAATTTTTATAAAAATAGGAAAAAATCTAGAGGTATATTTTTATTATCTTTATGTAAGTTTTAATAAGAATCCAAGATTTAGAAGTTCATAATTTTTATCTATGCATTCTCTAATTAAAAAACATTCCACCTTAATTCAAGTTATCAACAAACTTTCAAATTTTATCTTATTTTTCAAGTTTTAGATCATAAGAGATAAAATTGTTTTGAGTAGAAGGCTTTAGACAATTTTAAAAACCAAGCAATGTAAAAACCAAGAGAGAAAATGATTCAGACTGTATTTTGGGTATATTGATCATTCAATTCTTTTGAAAGATCTGAGGCCAACATAATTTTTTGTTCATGCAAATTAATCTATATATCTTTAGAGTTTTTATAGGATTAGATCACACATAAATAATTTAATTCTGACATAGTGTTCTAACTGCTTCACAGTACACCTGCTATTATTAGTAATAGTATAGTTGTAAGTATGATGTTTTGAGGATTTCATTAAATATCCTTTAATCTCTTTTATCCTGTTGTATAATTATTGAGGTATTGCATATATAATTTAGTCAACAGGCTTTAGACAATTTTAAAAACCAAGCAATGTAAAAACCAAGAGAGAAAATGATTCAGACTGTATTTTGGGTATATTGATCATTCAATTCTTTTGAAAGATCTGAGGCCAACATAATTTTTTGTTCATGCAAATTAATCTATATATCTTTAGAGTTTTTATAGGATTAGATCACACATAAATAATTTAATTCTGACATAGTGTTCTAACTGCTTCACAGTACACCTGCTATTATTAGTAATAGTATAGTTGTAAGTATGATGTTTTGAGGATTTCATTAAATATCCTTTAATCTCTTTTATCCTGTTGTATAATTATTGAGGTATTGCATATATAATTTAGTCAACAGTTCCCTGTCTATTGAAGAGTAGATTTGATGATTCATAATTATTATTGTATAAGATGATTCTGAGCTATTGAAGAATGGTAGATGAATCTAAACAAAAATGTGATATAAAGATACAACTTCACAAAAAAATCACTTGACAAGTTAATTATACTGCTCAATAAATTTGTTTTTCAAACTTGTTGCCTGTTCAATTGTTCTTAATAAACAAAAATACTATCTTCTTTTGAAGGTATTATTTAATGCATTATAAGTATCATTGGTTACTGTAACTCAAATTTAAATTTGGGATGGCATTTCCAAGTTGCATTTCGAATATTTATACTTAATTACAGCTATATGAATAGTAAGATGTTTTAAATTGCAAAGTATCCTTGTTAAACCAAAGTCCATGTTTTGGGTAAATATTATATTTTATTATTGAATAAATAATATCTAAAAATTCCATGATACATCAACAATCATAACAAGGTTTACTTTTCAATTTTGGATAGTACTTTACATATTATTAATTTATCAAGATTGAACATTGGTTGATAAATTGCTGTATTTTTTATAAAATCTCGTAGACGGCAAAAAAAGGCAGGAGCAGCCTTGAAAATGCTATCTTAAGTGGGAAGGAAATGAACCTGACAAAATTATCCCATTTTTAGGAGGAGTATGGTAGAAAAAGAAAAATTTCAAATGGAACATCTAAGGTGTGAACCCAAGACAAGAATTACATTCTTTTATACAAGGTGAAATGATTATCTTGACTTCATTTGATAACGTCCTATGTTACTAAAACTACAATTTAAAAAAAATTACATGTTTCAATAATAATATTTAGATGTCATTCAGAAACATGAAATGAAAATATATTGAAAAAGTGGAGTCTAGATTTTCATGCATCACCCTGTATGAGGTTAGTAAGTTTCCAGACATGCGAATGGCAGATACTACATATTTGAATATATTACTAATTCACTTGTCAAAGTTTTTTTTTTTAGTGGAAAAGGTTTCTTTGGATTTTGGGATAAATTAATGCAAGAGGTTTTAACTCAAAGAGCCAACGTTTTGGTGTTTATTTTACGTCATCTTCAGGGCTAAAATTCATACAAAGATGAAAAATATATAAGTAAAAATATAGAGGGCCAAAACAATGAGTATAAGCATTGACAATTCAGTCTGACAAACAAAATGTATTTTATTATATTTATTATATTATTTATATTTATTTGTAAAAATTTTTACATATAAAGTTAGAATTAAAATTTTAAACTTGTAACTTTATATGTAAAAATTTTAAATTTGATTGTTAAACTGAGTTGTCAACACTTATACTCATTGTTTTAGCCCTCTTTATTATAACTTATATATTTTTTCCCTTTGTATGATTTTTAGCCCTGAAGAAGCGAATAAATGCTGAAACGTCGGCTTTTTGAGTTAAAACCTCTTTCATTAATTTATCCCAAAATACGAAGAAACCTTTTCCACTAAAAAAAACTGGGATAAGAATTACTTTCAACTGGATTGTCAAAGGATAATAATATATAATGATAATAATTGCAAGCTAACCTGAGCCCTGAGCTTATTCATAAGAAGTCAAATATTGGTTCTGTTGGCAGGCAGATGCAAGGGTGGATCCAGAGAGAAGTTGGGGTGGGGGGGAATCAGGATCTGGTTCAAACACAGATTAAGGTTTTTTATTATTTAGTCAACTAGTTTGAAGAACTAAATCTTATTAATGCATTGCATTATTGAATTTCCACCCTATAGAATATTATAGTAGTAATAAATAGATAGAAAGTTCTCTTGTCTGCGTTTTCTCAGAATTGTGGGGGGAAATTTCTCCCATTCTGTCCCCATGGATCTGTGCCTAGGCAGATGGTGAAGACAGCTTAAGTGATGCCGAAAAATAATATTGCTGACTAATAAAAACATAAGTTTATTATACTTCTAATTGTAAACATTTGCTAATGTATATACCAGTATTAAATTTGACGTGCAGTATATTATAAAAATAGGTAGTTACGGAAATATGCATTTTAACCTCTGATATAATATGATATGTTAATGGAGTTTCTGACACTTGTGCTTTTGTCTCTGTTCCATCATGCTTCACTGATCCAGCAATAAACCACATATACTTCGAGATAAACAACTACATTTGGGCTATTCCATGGCCTTTATTTTAATACAAAAAATTACATTGTTTGGCAACTGTTCCAGGTAAACAGGTTTTAGTTTTTTTGCTAACTAAAGAGTGACATGTAAGTTTTTCAATATTTCCATTTATGTTGCATCCCAAAATGAGATGTGGTATTCCTCTCATCTTGGGATTGCAGTAAATGACATTATTCACTCATTTTGGATCTGTTAACAATGTGAATGTTTTTTTTAGACCCTACTTTATTAAATTTTTTTTGTACTTTGAAGGTCACAAGATGAATGAGTAGACAGTAAATTTTATCTTGGAAGTACATAACGTTTTTATGGATAGGCCAGTGAAGTACGATTGTATTATTATGTATAATCTATGTAGGATTGCATGGATAAGGATATTTAGAGACAATTAAATAACTAGCATAGTGTAATTAGTTTGTGTTGCATTCAAATTATTGATATAGTTTATATTTTATAATAAAACTTGAACCATAATTACACTTTCGTATGAGTGCACATAGTATATAGTAGTATTATTTTTGAACTTGTTTGGAGGCTAATACAATCTTGTATTATAGAATACTCATACTTTTATCAAGATTGAGCTATTTCGTATGTCTGGAAACAGGGGCACCTAGTTTTTTTTATGTAGAATCCTCCAAAATTCGGTTGTCTGGAAACTTACAAGCAGGCCAAATAAAGAAATATTTTACTTTCACTTTCAGGAAGAGGAAGATGAGGATGATGAACCAAAATCCAAAAAATCCAAAACGAACAGCAAAGGAAAGACGCCAGTGAAAAACAACGCCAAGCAAAATAAAAAGTAAATTTAAGACAAAAATGTCTAAAACCAATGGTTTATTTCTATCTTCTAAGCATTAATCTTTTAATTCCATGTAATCTTTCATCGCAGGATTTTCATCCGATTTGTTACATGATTAATATCAGTAAGTGAACTGTTTTTGTTTCCATAGTTGTAGGCGAGATTATCTCGTTTCATCTCCGACATGTGTATTGTGAGCTCGTTTTTTATTCCAAGTGTAACTTTAATTTGTATGTGAGATATCTTTGAGCTGGACGAGTTTTAGGTATTTATTTTCAAATTCAGTTGTATATACATACAATCTCATTAAAATAGTTTTTTTCTAACAAAATTGTTTTTTTCAATGCTTTCAATAGAGAAATACTTCTGTGGTATATGTCACTGTTAAAAATAAACATCCACAAGAAATTTGCCCTGTCAAAATAGGTGTAGTTATTAAATGTACCAAAAAGTATCAGTCATCAAAACTTTGGTAGTCTTTTTTGATATTTAGTGATTGAAAGTACAGGATGTTTTCTAAATTGGGACTAAGCTAATATATAGTGAAACAGCAGCAAACAAGATTGAATAACTACCATTCACTATTGAAAAAGTGCAAGCGTTCTCTTGTCATTATTCTTAATGTAGGCTGAGATTGAAAAAAACTGATAAGAAGTGACAGAATAATTTCAATTCTGTATATGCCAGCGCCAAATATGCCGTTGTTGTTTTTGATGCCTAATTTGGCATTACTTCAACAAAACATTATGTTTATGAATACTTCACAGTCGCCAAAGATCCATTGACTGCGCAAATTATAAGATTTGTTGGTCAAATATGAAATGCATTGAAACCGAACATTTCCAAGTGCATCATTTGGTCAACCAAAAATGTAAAGTCCTTTCACTTTGACCTGGTCCAAGGAATGACTGCGGTATTTACGCTATTCGCTTGATTTCGTCTGTAGTCGCCGATCGGGTCCGGTAGCCTTATTATGTAAAAATTCGCCACAAAGGTCGCTGAGCAGATGCCGAGCAACAGGTAGGTTATACGGCACGATTCATGGCCGACTCTGCTCACTAGGCCGGAGTATTGAAATATGGCAACACTGAATAATCGGCCGAGCCTTTGTCATTAGTAATTCTTCCAGAGTAAAAAATAAGATTGGGAGGTGATTTTTAATGTGTTTCTAATTATTTACCTGCACAAACGAAAGATAAAAAGATGCCTGCAAAGTGTGTAGTACCAGGTTGCACTAGCAATTGTGCTTCCAATAAAGGACATACCAAACATAACCTTCCAGAGTAAAACGAAGATTGGAAGGTGATTTTAATTGTGTTTCTAATTATTTACCTGCACAAACGAAACTATAAAGATAAAAAGATGCCTGCAAAGTGTGTGGTATCAGGTTGCACTAGCAATTGTGCTTCCAATAAAGGACATAAACAGAAGTGTGTGAAAGGTATTCCTCGCAAGGGCTGGTTATAGTTATAAGAATAAAGACAATAAATTACAAACATTTCAAAGGTTAAGACATATTTTAAAGCACAATGTGGCACCTACAATTTCTGGACCTCCCAAATATCGCAGAAAAATACAGTTAATAGAACTCATCTGGGCATACCTACGAAAAGATTTGATAGTGAAAGGGAATTAAGACCAGCAAGAATGGCTTCACAGTGACCTAATAGTGAATTTTTCTAGCTCAAGTGACAATTTACAAAGTAAATTGAGTGTTCATTAGCAATTGTGCTTCCAATAAAGGACATAAACAGAAGTGGGTGAACGGTATTCCTCGTATGGGCTGGTTATATTTATAAGAATAAAGACAATACTTTACAAACATTTCAAAGTCTTATCAGACCTATTTTAAAGTACAACGTGGTACCTACAATGTTTTCTGGACCTCCCAAATATCATAGAAAAATACAGTTAATAGAACTCATCTGGGCATACCTACGAAAAGATTTGATAGTGAAAGGGAATCAAGATCAGCAAGAATGGCTTCACAGTGACCTAATAGTGAATTTTTCTAGCTCAAGTGACAATTTACAAAGTAAATTGAGTGTTCATTTAAGTGGAAGTGGCAGTAGGAAACAGGTTGCGTTTATTGTTATTTTGTAGTGTTTGACTACGATGAACCAGACATCAGATGTAAGTGGTATTAGTAGTAGTAGTGCTAAAAAGTATTTTATCAACCAAGATGAACTCTAATACATATAAAATGTAATAATTATTTTGAAACTATAGGCCCGCTATTTGACAGCTAAGCCACGTTGCCACATCTAAGTCTCCGGCCTAGTGTAGAGTCGGCCATGCTTAAGATCACCATACTCGGATTAATCTGAGCAATATTCGGATGAAGTTTGTGATTTGAAACATCACATCACTATTCGAAAGTGACAGATGTCAAGTTGACAGTTGTGTCCCTGTTTTCAAAATATAAACAAACACCTGAGATAAAACCGTTAAATATGTGCAGTCAAAAGTAGCTGATACATTTTTCTTGGAAAAGCTGTGCCAAAGTAGTGGAATTTCTTTTCGCATTTCATATTTGTTCATTAACTCCAACAGCAAAAATACAAGTAGCTTTACAGTGGTTTTAAATTCACAGATAGACAATGAATACAGATCCTGGACCTGGCTCCAGTTTATTCCAAAATACCGAATTAAACATAAACAAATCTCAAAACGAGGAAGAGGAAGATGATTTAGAAGATCAAAAGAGAAGGAAAGAAGAGGTAAAGTATCCTGTGCAGTTATGCTTAGCTCCTTACATCTACTCAGGATTTACAAGTTAAATACCCAGAGATCATTTACCTCATTGCGAGACAAGTGACCACTGGATAAAGACACAGCAGCCTGGAGCCTGTGTTTCATATTATGCTTAGTTTCCTTATATTAATAATAGTAAAGTATTGCTTTTTCTTAGCATGTATCAGATCTAATAAAATTGCATTAAAATTTCACCAGTAGGTTGACACTGTTAGAAAGGATAGTGCAAAACTCTGCCACCAATTTATTGTATTTGTATAATGTATACTTACATTTTGTATAATTTAAGCTTCAAAATTTACTGGTAGCCAAGTTGGATGATTTCAACTTTGATGAAAGTACTATAAATTCCTCGACTAATGTCTCTACAGCGTCAAATGAGGATATTCAAAACAAATATAAATACACTTCTACACCAAATGAACAGTTGCAAGTACTATATGAAGTTAGGACTAGAGAACTCAGTAAATTGAAAGAAGAATATGATTTGTACAAAGTTGAAAAAGGCAAAGAAATAGATGCTTTAAAAAATAAATTAATCCTTGGTGAAGCTGAAAATTATCAATTGAAAATATCTTTAAAAAATGCTGAGAATCTTCTGGTGGAGAAAGTCACAAGTATAAATGAATTAAAAAATGAGTTGAATTTAGTACAAAACCAAGTAAAACAATATGAGAAACTTGTTGACGAGGTGAGTTATATCATATCTTTTTCACATTGAATAATGTTATCACTGAACCTATAAATTTTACATTACTTATATAAACTGTTTTTATAATTTATAATATAAGTTTATTAACTATTTGCATTTGAATCACTGCCAGAATCATTATAAATATTTGTTCAACTTAATCCTTAATTTTTAGTTGCGAATGGAAATATCAACTTATCAGACAACTCTGAATGACCTTCACATGGAAAAAATGACTGATACACCTCTGTCCAAAAAAATGAATGCTGAGGAGATTCAAAAAATCCATCAGGAGCAGATTTCAAAATTAGAAGTTCTGTTGGGTGATCAAACAAGAATATCTGAACAGTATGTAAGTGAATTATAGACTCGCCAATAATGTATCAAATATAGGGTGACCAATCGTCTGGAAAATCCTGGACATGTCCACTAATTCAAATTGGTAAAATGTCCGGAATTTGAGCCCCAATCGAAAATAGTTGGCACAAGATACAGCAAAATGAACGAAAACAGCTAATGGGCAGATAAAAAAATCACAAAAATTGTAAAAATGTCTGGAATTTGAGCCCCAATCGAAAATAGTTGCCACAACAGTTAACGGCATGCAAAAAAAGTACTATTTTTGCTTGATGACCCATCTCTCTTCATTCATAGACCCCCTCAGTAAGTCAAGCATCCGGAATTGATCTAGGAAGTATATGGTCACCCTAATCAAATACCTATAGTAATTATATAACTGATACTGAAGAATGCTATTTATATATTTTTTCAAATATAATAACCACCTTCAAGTATTTTGAATTATATGTGTGCCTATATTAATTAGAAAAAATGTATTCCAATTTAATTTTTGTACATTGTTGATTTTAGGCAAAAGAGATCAACAAGTTGAGGCAAGAATTGCAGAGGTTGGTAGATATAGAGTTGAATGATAAAAGTGCCATTAATGCATTAACAACAAACTTTGATAGTGCTCAGAAACAGTGTGAAGAACTCATAAACATCATTGAGGTATTAACTAATGAAAATCGACATCTTCAAGGTATGCTATTCAATTTAAATAGTTGGAATCATTTTATCTTCATATATACATGGTAACTTATTAGCAATTTCTTTCAGAGAGACTCAATAGCAGTTTCCATTATAATCAATTAGGTACAGGAGAGCCAAGGAATTCTTTGGTAGGTAGTTTTTCATTTTTCAGCACTTTTAGTTTTTATGTATTTTTATAACTGTTCACTATAATGCCATTAGGGAGGTTTGTGGTAACTTGGCTCTTGACTTATACTCCAGGTCATTAAGACTTCCTCTGTGGAATGAGACTGAGCAAGCTGATCCTTAGCAGATATCTTTGATTTGGTGTTCTAATGAAGCACAAAAAAATCTCACATCTCACAACTTTTGATCGTCTTGAGATATAGAAGTTTAAAGGTAATGAAAATGCATCTGATATCTTAAGAACAAAGCTTATGTAATGCTTATGTGCATTCTCTACAAAGTCGTTCATCATATAAATTTTGTTCGTACGGCAAACCATTTAGAAATGTAGTGTGAAAAAGCGGGTGGGCATATTACTAACAAGTGAATGCTGTAAAATACTGCAGAGCTATGACTATAAATGCAAATTTCTGAATTCTGTTAGTGTCAAAGATAACACTTTTATCAAAAATCGACATCTTCAAGGTATGCTATTCAATTTAAATAGTTGGAATCATTTTATCTTCATATATACATGGTAACTTATTAGCAATTTCTTTCAGAGAGACTCAATAGCAGTTTCCATTATAATCAATTAGGTACAGGAGAGCCAAGGAATTCTTTGGTAGGTAGTTTTTCATTTTTCAGCACTTTTAGTTTTTATGTATTTTTATAACTGTTCACTATAATGCCATTAGGGAGGTTTGTGGTAACTTGGCTCTTGACTTATACTCCAGGTCATTAAGACTTCCTCTGTGGAATGAGACTGAGCAAGCTGATCCTTAGCAGATATCTTTGATTTGGTGTTCTAATGAAGCACAAAAAAATCTCACATCTCACAACTTTTGATCGTCTTGAGATATAGAAGTTTAAAGGTAATGAAAATGCATCTGATATCTTAAGAACAAAGCTTATGTAATGCTTATGTGCATTCTCTACAAAGTCGTTCATCATATAAATTTTGTTCGTACGGCAAACCATTTAGAAATGTAGTGTGAAAAAGCGGGTGGGCATATTACTAACAAGTGAATGCTGTAAAATACTGCAGAGCTATGACTATAAATGCAAATTTCCGAATTCTGTTAGTGTCAAAGATAACACTTTTATCAAAAAACTGTAAAAAAAATTGTTTATGTATAAATAAATATAATATGAATAAGTTAAAACAAAAAATAGATTCTTTTCCACACCTTTTTTGCAGTAGAATGCAATGGTATCCCCAGTAGACCTAATCCATTTTTTTGTTCTTAGGATAAGTGCACCTGGTGCTACCAGCCCTATGTTTCTTTGCCTTCCTCTTCATCAGTTTGCACTAGCACCTTGAAAAACATTAAGCTGACATGTTTTGCAGCTCTGTTGACAGGTTTAGGCTTGCCTGTCTATGACAATGACCACAAACTTTGGAGCATGGCAGCCCGATTTTTTACTTTCTCACTGTACACCACATCTCTTTTTTAGCTATGTATGGTGCTCCAAAAGCCGAAGTGACAGTCAGATACACCCAATTTATTAAGACTACACAAGTTAATAGACCTGTTAAATTGTTATCCCTTCCACCTACCAGTAAAGCAGTTTGACATCATATTATATCGGGTCTATTTTCAAGTACAGGTTTGGCTAGGAATTAATCTATAACCCGAAGAATGGAGAATATTTTTGAGACTAACAAATTGGGTAAAATCAATTTATACAGGGTGTCCCAAAAAATAGGGTCAAGCGGAAGTCCAGAGGTAGCACACCTAGATGTATCTGAATCACCCCCATATATGTTATGCAATTTTTTGTAGTTTCCGAGTTATGAATTTTTTTCTGAATTTTAGAGAATTCTCTACCTCGACAACTTAAAACTGTTCCAAAAGAAAAATTAAAAGACTTTTCCAAATTCTCTTTTTTGCTAATTAATCTTTAAGAGTTTACTGTTCATACATAAAGGAATCGCCTTAGTAAATCTAATGAAAGTCATAAAAATTATAGTGTAAAGTAAAAAAATTTACGTTCTGTTAATTATGACTCAGATTTTCGACTCGCAATTAAAAATCTAAAGAGGTGATTTCATGATTTCCGTGCAGGTCTAAAAACTTCTTCAAACTCTCAGCTACCATAAACATTAAAAAAAGGAGTACTTAATGGGGCTACTTTGTCTCCAATCGAGCTTCGACGACAAGAGGTGGCGATTTCTTGAAATCAGCGATGGGACTTTAAATGAAACAATAACTAAGTTTAGGGCGCTAATAGCCGAATGATTGTCAATGCCGCAATAAAAAACGTTCAGTGTGACCAGAATATCGATAGATGACCACCTGTGTCACTCTGCTAAGATTTTTTTTACATGTACGATTTCTTTTTTGGAAGTGGGAAATTGTAAAATGAGCAAACTTATCAAATTTCTTCACTAAGTTTATTAAATTTCACAAGAAATTTCCAAAAAGTCTACCTTCTTGTTCGATGCATAATCTATATCTTCTGAAAAAATTGTTTTTTAAATTAACAAAAGCTCTTCGATTGTTTTTATTGTTTCTTCAGCCTATGTTAATTTGTTGCGTAATTCGATGATGTTTCGACACTCTTTAGCATAAACTAGTTTTTTCTAGTAGTCCCAAACAAAAAACTCTATCGGATTTAAGTCAGTTGACCGTGGCGGCCATTCAGTGGGTCCACCACGACCTATCAACTTCTTGCATAGTCTCTTGCAGAAAACAGCACCGTTAAATTCAGTTGTCTTGCTCTCAAGGTCCGTAGGAATAGCCAAGTAGTCAGACAACAGAAACAACACCAATCCAAACAAAAGCGTGTATCGTCTTAAAGCCGCAAAGACAGAGAGACGACTGAATAAAGACAACGAAAACAACCTATGCAATGACACCTTTTGAAAAGACAACACAACTGTATCATAGCTATCTCTTTCTAACATCGCCATCGTTCACTGCGTTAGCGTTAGCCCTTATTGTTGGCGCTCAGGTAAAAACCGGTTTTGAAGAATGCGCTCCTGGTGGTTCTTTAGCAAGAAATAGGATCTTTTTTTAAATAAATGTTTAATTTACGCAATGTTTTTAACGTTTATTATTGCGGTACTAACGCGTTAACATAAGTTATTGATGATTTGAAAAACGCATCGCTAATTTCAAGAAATGTTCGCCTCTTGTCTTTGAAGGTCAATTGGAGCGAAATTAGCCCCATTAAGTACTACTTTTTTTCAATGAGTGTGATAGCTGATAGTCTGGAAAAGTTTTTAGATCTGCATAAGAGTCATGAAATCACCTCTTTGGATTTTTAATTGCGAGTCGAAGATTTAAGTCATAATTATCAGAGCGTAAATTTTTCACTTTACACCAAGATTTTTATGACTTTCATCAAAGTTACGAAGCCGATTATTTTATGTATGAACAGTAAACTCTCAAAGATTAATTAGCAAAAAAGAGAATTTGGAAAAATCTATTAATTTTCTTTTGGAACAGTTTTAAGTGGGCAAGGTAGAGAATTCTCTGAAATTCAGAAAAAAATTCATAACTCGGAAACTACAAAAAATTGCATAACATATATGGGGGTGATTCAGATAGTTCTAGTTGTGCTCTATCTCTGGACTTCCGCTTGACACTATTTTTTGGGACACCCTCTATAGCTCTGCAGTATAATACAGTATTACCTATAAGGGATGCGCGCGCCTGCTTTTCCAAGCTATATTTCGAAAACGGGTGACCGTACGAACAAAAATTATATGAACAATTTTGTAGAGAATGTTATTTTACCTAAGTTTTGTTATACATTCTTAACACGTCATGAGCTAGATTTTCGGGAAAAACTAATTTTCATGGCCTTTGACCTTCAATATCTCAAGACGCACAAGGGTAGGAATGTGAGAGATTTTTTTGTGCGTCATTAGAACATCAAAACGAAAGTCTGCAAAAATTTAGCGCGCTTGGTCCCCTTCTCTCCGCTTTATTGCCCTGGAGTATTCTTGGAATATTAAAGGTGATCAAATGATATTTGATGTGAAGAAAGGAAATGGTCACACACTCAGACTTCAATTTTAAGCAATTTAGATATATCTAATAATTTTTCAAAAACTTTAAGTGGGGGCAAAATTAATGTGGTTGGGGTGGGGTTTGGTTTACTTCACCGACGATAAATATATATTTATTATATCTAAATATATTATTTATCATTGGTAGTTAACTTCAAAAATTTTAAGTATTGGTTTCTAAGACCAAGAGATGTGGTTTGGATGCCGCGAAAATATTCGGGATGTAGGTGTTTGTAGCAAAAAGCATCCTCAAACTTCATTTTTTATCTTTCCCGAATTCACATTTCTTTTAGTTGCATTAAGAAAACTGTTTTGACCTCTGTATTGAATGCTTTCCACATTCCAGTTTTTCTTAGATAGTAATTCGAATATGCATGGGAAGTACAGAGTCAACCTACTTGATGAATTTTTTTGTATTCTATCTTCAGGATAACTCTTTAGAACAACAGTTGGAGAGGCTAAAGCAAATGTTGGTGGATAAAGCAGTTCATGTGGACACTTTAAACATGAAATTGAAGTAAGTAAACATGAAGATATATGCATGTTATGTTAAGAGTACATGTTATGTTAAGAGTACATATATTGTTTTAGGAACTATGAAGAGTGTGTTAAAGAGTTAATAGAATTCCGTCAACTCAAGAATGATGCATTGAAAAAAGAACTTCAGGAATGTAGTAAGTGAGCCAACACCTAGATAGGGACAGAATCCCACAACACCCAATTCCCAATTTATTATTCATTAACCATGTTAACACTGGGGGTAGGTTCAGTTGTGGCCTATGCCAATTCAGAAAGGTGGTGCCAGAATAAATATACCTAATATATGGCCAATATTTTTTCGAATGTCACATCCTCCCTCCAAACAGAATATGTGCAAAACAAAACAGTTTGTTAACTTCTGCACAGCTACTTATCCAATTGATTTTATCATATCTTTATCAAATTAACGATAGCGTCCACTACCACCACGTTTTTCAATATTTAAATCGGTTTTTGGCCGTCCTAATTGTTTAATTTGCAGTTTCTCTTTCACCGACAGATTACTAAATACGCATATTTGTTACTATTATCAGCTTCTCATTATTTTATTATTGAAATACTAATTTTTTAATGATTTTTCAAGCTACCGCTATTGCTACCTAATAACCTGTTCCCGTTTTTATTTCAGATAATCAGGAACATACAAAAATATTGTTGTTACTTAGAAACGAAATGAACAATAATGAAAAATTACTACAGGATAAGGACAAACAAATATCAGCATTGAACTCGAACAATCGAGAGCTATTGGAGAAAATGGAAGCCATGATTTCTCAGACAAGAAATGACATACAAAATATAAGTTACAAGTATAATATACCACAGTTAGAAAAAATGGCTGAGGATTTTAAAAATGCTGAATTGCGTATTAAAGAACTTGAAGTGAGTGAAATTTGATCTAGATTTTATAGGTTTAAGAATTGATATATAATTTTATGTCTAGTATTTTCTGTTTCATAAATACTTTATATTTTAAGATTACATATTGCTCTCATGGTCAAATAACGACTGGCTATTTTCTATGATGAAAAAATATGAGGATAAAGACACTATAACTGTTCTGTTGGTACCATATTATTATTATTATTGAATTGATTAATTTCTAGCTTGAAATTTCAGTGATTTTTTTTTTAATTTTGAAGTACAAACGTTACTTCGAAAACTATGAAATTTTATTTGGAAACATCCACGTTTTCGTGTTTAAGGAGAAGCTATCTCAGTCCGAAGATAAACGGTTATCGCTTGTTCAAAAACTCCAAAAGTTGGATAAAAAAGAATTGGAATCGGAAATGAAGAACTTAAAGTTACACCATGAGAAGGAGAAAACAAATCTAGAAAACCAGATCAAAAAACTTCAAAACGATCTTGAGGTAGCTTCTACGGAAATGGAGAATTTGAAAAAATACATCAATGAATTGGTTGAAGAAAACGCAAAGGTTAAGCTGACGGTAAAGCAGCTGGAAGACACAAGAGGGAGTGCAGTGGATGGTATGTCATGCTTCTATAAGGTAGTCCCAGAAAAAGGACCTTACCATATATTGTGATTATATTGGTCCTATGTATTTTTCGGCACTACAGACAAATTCAATGTCAGAATATAGACGATATAAATACGTCAAAAATTTGCGCCTGAGGCAAAATAAGTAGGCTAAAAAGATCCTGACAGGGAGTTTGCTACCTTCCTGAATATTCTACATGGTTTCTATTGCTACAAATTGGTAAAATTGAAGCACGAACTTTCTATTTGAAAATCAGTGCTGCCATCTCCAAGACGAATATTGCTATTACAAAACTTTCGGCGTATCTGTGGATAAACCTAGCTTCAAAACCTCGATTTCAGACTTCTACTGTCTATACAATTTTTGAGTATCACACATTTATTATTGATTTTCAGTCGTCTGTAATTCAATAATTTTTAAACTTGACCATTAATTTTTTTTAATTACGCCATAATTTCGGATATGGTTCGCTGGTTATTACTATTGCCATTTGCGATTTCATTTTATAGGCTAAAAATATATAGGAGCAACAAATAGTCATAATATTGGTACACGACCCGTAACATAAACATTAAATTGAGATTTGGAAACTAAAATGGATAACAAAATTAACTCTCAATTTTCTTTAAACAGAATTTAAGCTAACCATTCAAGATTTACGCAACCAACTGAATGATAAAGATCGTGAAATGAAAGTAACAGAAGAAAATTTCAGAAGGGCTGAAATTAAGTTGAAAAATATGGAAGACGCTTTAACCGAAGCCGATTCAGAGATTGCAGATAAAAAGAAAATCATTCGCGAACTTCAGGACGAATTGAATCGCATTTCGCAAAAGTCCCTCACTAAAGCCGGACAAGCCCAGATTGGTAACATGGATAGGGAATCGGAAAACAAGTTGAAAATCTTGGACGACAACTTGACTAAAGCTAACATAGTTATAACAGAAAAAGAGAAAATCATTTGCGAATTACAAAACGAAATAAAACGACTGACAGAAAAATTGAAAGCTAAAACGGACGAGTTAGGAAATTGTGATAGAAAGATAGATGAAATGAAGTTGAAAAAGCTGGAGTCAGATTTGGCCGAGGCCAATTCCGTAATTGCTGAGAAAGAGAACATTATTCTTGGACTTCAAGCTGAAATAAAGAGAGTGTCAGAAAAATTACAGACTAAAATGGTGGACGTGGGAGGAGGGGATGGTGACAGAAATAGGCAATTAGATCCTGTAGACGTTCTTACGTTGGAGTTCAAGTTGAGGGAGGAAATCCAACAAGAGTATCAGAAAAATTTGAATGAAGTTGAAAAGAAATACAAAAAGGTAAGACGCCTTATCACCTTAATTTATACAGGGTTTCCCACGACGATTAAGACAAGCAATATATCGGAACTGGGCAGTAGTAGCGAATTATAATTTTGGGGTTGTAAATTAGAGCAAATGTTGTATCTTTTCTTTTTATTGTGTTACCCAATGAGGTATTTTTTTTTTGGTCACGTGACGTCCGATTCAAAATTAATAATGAGACACCCTATATTATATTTGTGCCTTTCTGTGTTCTTCCCGATAAAACAATTCCAACCAACTAGCACACTTGGGGTCTAAAGTGATTAATTCAAGAGTTACAGGTACTTAACGGACTGCACCACTACCATTATGAAACATAATTTAACTGTAGGGGTACATGTTATAATCAATGGTAGTGGTACAATCCTTTAAGTACCTGTAGCTCTTGAATTAATCACTTTAGACACCAAGTGTGCTAGTTTGTTGGAATTGTTTTATCGGGAGGAACACAGAAAGACACAAATATAGAGGGTGTCCCATTAAAATTTTTGAACGTGACCAAAAACAAATACCTCATTGGGTGACACAATAATAAGAAAATATACCATATTTGCTCTAATTTGCACCCTCAAAATTATAACTCGTTACTACTGCCCCGTTTCGGTATGTTGCTTGTCTCAATCGTCCTGGGACACCCTGTATTATAATGGTAAGATAAGTTAATCCTGGCTGGTAGACTGATAAATCTGTGACTGGAATTAATTTGTTGAAACTGAGCCTGACTTTGTACATGCTACTTTGCGGCTTTGGCAGACATTGTTTTATTTCGTACTTTTTTTATAGATGACAGTGAGTGGTAGAGACATTCAGAGAGAACTATCAGAACGAACTAAAGAGATGCAGGACAAACACCGCGAACAGCTGACGGTTGTCCTGTCAGAGTGTGCACTGAAAATAAAAGATTTACAGGAGGAAAAACAGGAACTGTTAGAGAAATTGGAGGTTTTTAAGGCGGAATTTGAAAAGATCCAACAACAGGCCATGCTGAAAGAGGATACTTATGTCAAGATGATAAAAGTAGCAAGATTAGAAGGCGAGGTATATATTTTCAAGATTCTTTGAACTGATGTACTTTCGGCATTTATTTTTGTACTTAAATTTCATATACATATTGATAAATTTCTCTAATTTTACTATTTTAATAGACGAGGCAAATAGGCAGGTTAAAAGCTCGATATCAGGGAGTGGCAAAAAAACAACCTCTTTCTTGAAAATCCTCGAGCCCGATCTTACATCTTATCTAAAGATTCGATGTTTTCGTTTAAATATGCTTCTTTATTGAGGTGTGGTAATTTTCTACATTGGTTAATTTCAATGCTTAATGCATTTATTGTTGTTAGTAACTTCATTTTATTTAGCTGTGAGAACACTTTGTTGAATATCACCGCAGACCTATTCAAAGCTAAAGATTCAGGGAAGGCAATAGCTCTAGT
Organism: Callosobruchus maculatus; assembly: GCA_951848785.1. Lineage (NCBI taxonomy): Eukaryota > Metazoa > Arthropoda > Insecta > Coleoptera > Chrysomelidae > Callosobruchus > Callosobruchus maculatus. The sequence goes on from CATOUR010000029.1 coordinate 5,854,024, forward strand.
ACTATTGGACTATTCCGTAGATATCAAAACAATGGACTAGTATCATGGGTTTAGAAACTATGATTAAATCATTATAACCTCTTAGGGCCGGTTTATCAATGCTCAATTAAGTTAATTCAACTTACAGTTAGCTGTTAACTAGCAGTTATAGTGGTTACCTTTGTCCTGCTAACCGTTAATTGCCAGCTAAAGTAACTGGAAGTTGAAAGTGTCAGTTATGCGGTTAACTGGCAGCTAAGATTTTGATTGCGGCAGAGTATTATGTTTTGTGATTGCAGCCTTAACCTAACTTTTTTATTTTTTCCTTTGGTTTTGGACTTGAAGATGCTGCTGTATAAATATTGTCAGTGTGGATTATATTTATTATCTAGAGTAGGGATTTTTTATATTGCTTTATTATTCTGACAACAGATAACGTTAAGACCTAAGATCCTTTAGAAATTCCATATTTTGCGTAATTTTTGTAATTGATAAAGTAAGCTTTACAGATAAGCATTAACTTTATGCTCAACGTTCATCCATGCCTTTTCCTTCCATGTTGCACCGTCTGCGCGTTTATTTTCAATTACCTTATCACCCATATTGAAAACTTCTGGAGCTGAACTCATTTTAATCCGATTTATAATATACACACCGATATTTACGATTAGGAGCTGCTATTCAGTATTCATCTGCCATTAAAATTTCATATAACTGACAGTTTGTTCTAGCCAATAGGATTCAACGAGTTAGGGATATTTTAGCAGTGAGGCCAACTCAACGCAAACTCTTAGCTATATAACTTTCTGTTTTAGAAAGTCACGATAAACAGTAATTTACTTAACAGGGACTTTAACTGTTGGCTATGCCAAACTGTCAGGTAGGTAACTGCAACTTTTAACTGAGCATTGATAAACCGGCTCTTAGTGCATGCAAAAATGGGTGTACTGTTGCATTTCGTTATTCTCTGCATCGTTTTGTTTACTCGTAATTCCATTTTAGAATTAAAAAAAAAGTAATTTAAATAAAACAGTAGTGCATTGTTGCAATTCAGTCACCCACCCAAGCGCTAACCGCGCACAAGGCTGCTGCTTGCCCACTGTCGAAGACAGACGCTGTTCATCGCGCAGCCACGTGGGTCCCCTTTTTTGCCATTTACGCAGGCTCTGAGGATCTTAGGTCACGAATCTGGACCAGCTAACATAGATATTGTTTCTCAACATTAAGAAAGTCTACATTAAAAAATCCAGCCTCAGTTTAATGGTCCGATGAAATTTGCCGCTGAGTCATTTCTTTTAGGACTGTGCAGACAAACATGTTCTTGTTTACTCCTTATAACCTATACGAATTCGTTGGCTTCCATCCTACAGTAGCATAGCATAAATTGCTATGGTCCAGCTTACAGCGACAAAATTACGTACTTAGTTTCTTACAAACGTTGAAATTATTTACTTTGAATCATTATTACAGAAAAATGCTGAGGAGTGGAAAAAATGGTTGAAGCAATTTTTTGTGCAATATATGAAAATTGAGACAACTAGCAAACAGTCCAGGATTAATATTTTAGAGAAAATGAAGAAAGCGGATTCAGAGGTAAATTTTATAATCTCGGTGGGTCACCCGTAAACTTGAAAAAGCAATTTAAATTTAAAATAAAAAAAGGAGGCTTTCAATATTCAGGTTATGCTGAAATATATATTATCGTTTCTTATGTGCTGCAATGACTATTATTTCACGCCGGAAAATATTGTTGCTAAAAATGGACTTTGAATGTTATGGATATCTTCTTAACAGAGATTTGTTTTTTAGGTAGCTGCCTTGGAAAAAAAATATGACGATAAGCTGAGAAAATACATAAAAAAATTGTGAGATTGTGATAGAATATACTTGAATTTGTTTACTTGTTGAATGATAAAAAATACTACCAATCTAAACAAATTAATTTGTTACCAGTTTTTTATATTTCACGACTTACTAAAAACCATCCTAGACAAAGCTACTGAACGATTTAATAATTATTATTGATATTCCATGTGCTGAAAAGACTAATTTTCTGCACAAGATAGCTGGCGCTATCAAGATACCGTTTTCCAGAGATAATACAAAGAACCAAACCAATATACCTCTGTCTGTGTCATAAGTCAGTGTAACAAGATTTAGAACAGTGGTATAACCAGGAAAATGTTTTATGGATTGTGCTCGAAAATCTACAAATTTTTCACGGGTTAGGTGGAGAGCAATGTTGAAACGTGGATTCAAAGACGAACTTGTCAAGTGGACTCAGGTTTCCCTGTGTCCTGTATTGCAAGTATGTATTAACTTAAGATTTTCAGCTAATCACCATCATAGCAGTTGATGCCTCTATACCAGAAAGGTATAGGGTATAGGGTTTCTTACAAAACAGATATTTAAAGTTTCATTATGCTTGAACAGAAAATTCGGTCACTGAAAAAATTATTTATTTTCATAACTTTTACAATTTATTACGCATCCTACAGATAAAAAAGGTTCACTAATCACATTATACATATGTATATTCATAAAATACGATTTTAGGCAACTATAATATATATTTTCAACATCAGGTAAAATATTTAGCTATATAACAATACATTTGAGTCAGGATTCATGTATATATTTTGATATTGACAAACGATTGGGAAGCATTCATATTCAAAAAACGTTTCTTCATAAACCAAACACATTATATATGATATGTAAAGCAAAAATACACGAGTAACGAATTGAAATGGAGAAGTAATAGGAATTTATAAATTGGGCATGACAATTGCATTTTGTTCAATTAAAATGGATGATTCCTGTATTTCAATCTGTGTCATTTCACCGGTTCTGCCAACTTTCCCAACATTCGTGTTTTGGCAACTTCATAAGTTACTGAAGAAGGAAGACTACACTTTCCACCGCCTATTCTCGTCGATATTTCTCTCTGTACCCCATTACCACAAATATCACCAACTGCTAGGGCTTGTGCATCACTGTTGCCTATTATTTAAATATTGTGTTTTTTATTTGGTGAGAGTGTTTGGAAGAGATGAGTCTTAGTCTCAGTGCAACGACTGAACATAAGAGGTAGTAAACAACTAATTCTAATAGGCCGACATCTTACGTTGTCATATTGACCACCAAATACGGCAATTATAATAATTTACTATCGTCTTAACTGTATAGTATCCAGAAATATTCCATTCTACGTTAAAAAAGACGGTATTTTGATGGTTCAGAAATGATTACAGCAAAATAAATACATATGTTGACCTATGCTGCGTTACAGCATATTTCTTCATCATAAACGCAAATTCTGAAGTCTTATATAAATTTTGAGGAGCTGGCAACGCCGACATAATTTCATGCGACTTATTTACGGCAGAAGCTCGACTGTCAAACGTTTGTTTTGTTTGTGCGTCTTTTATGCTTGGTCAGTAAAATCGAATTTGCTATTTGTTGGTAACTGTAGTGAAGCTTTACGTACTTGCTGTGCTATATTCGAGTGTAGTTGTAACAGTTTTTCGGAATGGAACTCAAAAAGTACAGTGTTTGTAACATGGGTTGCATTGGAAGAATTTTCAGGTTAGTTGGCGTTACACAGCATTGTTTACAATTTGAACTGTCACCGCAAGATTACAGCTGATCACTGTTTGGAAGTTGAAGTGTCAAAGATGATGGCTTTGAGCACGCCATGCTGAAGTGGTTTGTTTACTACCTCTATGTTTATTTGTTACTCTGAGGTCTTAAAACAAACAGTATATGATACACACATACTCCATCGAGTGCTTTTTCTGAATAATAACCAATTTAAAACAGAAATTTGTACACACAAGAATGGCAGTGGTATTTGTGGTAGAATATAAAAGTAGAATAGTAGATTCTGTAACTAAGTTTGAATGAACATTAAATGATTATAGAGAGACTTAGCAAGTCTTTAGAACTTCAAATCAATCGCAACTTCAGTCTAACGAGGTTCGAGGTAACATACTTTATTTTCTCCGTGACCCGTATTTTCATTGTAACGGGCGAATAGACGTATTTTTTTTAAATCCATAAAGTCTTTGTTTAAAACATTGTGGTCTGTCACTCTGTAGATGAATGATAAATGAATATTCTAAAGCTCTGAACGACTTCACTCATCATTGGTTGTGACTTATTTGAACGAAACTTTTGGTCAAAATTTGAGAAAAACCTAAAACGTGATGAGAAGAATAAAATGACAATTTTTTCAATATTAAATAGACCATATAATTATGTACTGTACTTGTCTCTACGACATATACAAGGTGTTTACCTTTTATATATTCTCACTGAAGAAATTGCGATTCAATAGGGGTAGCTAATGGTAATGAATGTACTCCCATAATATTACGGCAGTGCTTTGAGACATAGACTAGTCCTTGATAAGTGGTCAAGGTTTCTGATAGCAAACACTACCATTTATCCATCTGTGTTTGAAATTTATATATCCCGTCTGTGATGAATCAATGTTTAATATGCTGGATAAATTGAAAAACTGGTTAATATTTGTTAGAATTTTCCAATTGAATCCACTGTTCTTGGAGATTCCTCAAGATTATATAACAATATTTTTATAGGAAACATTAAGGGCCGGTTTTTCAAACTGTAATTAACTATTAATTAATCTCGAATCACGAAATTATGAATTACTGCTTAATTACCAATTGAACCCCAGCAATGTATTTCATAGCACATATAAATAGATAATTTACTAATTCTTGATTACGTTATGTTGGCGGCACTGAGGATCACCGTTCTAATAAATTGTGTGTTGAGTGAAGTTGGGCGCTAATTGTCTAAATGACAGTATGTCACAAAAAGTCATCATATCGTCACTTTTAGGGAGTTTTAGCAATTGTATTTTTCCAAAAAAATGCTTCGACCGCAAATTTTTGAGTTGAAAACGACTTAATAGATCCTCCCCGTTCCATTACAAGTGAAATTTTCGAAATATACGTCGGCCCAAGCGTATGATCACCGAAAACGTAATTTGATCATGGATTCTGGCATTAGGTAAGCATGATATTTTGAATCATATTCTTGTCTTTTCTATAATTCCTCAGGGAATATAGCTTTATTTATGTGTCAATTTTAAATACAATTGCAGAGGTAAGAATATACAGCGGAAGAGGCTACCCAACTTCACAAATGAAGAAGAGGAGGCCCTGGTAAAATTAGTAAATAAATACAGAGGCACTATAGAATGTAAAAAGAGCGGAACCGCGACATGGAAAGAAAAAGACGTGTTGGAAAAAAGTTGAAGAAGAGTTTAATAAGCATGACAAGGATTTTAAGGATTTGCGAAGCTTAAAAATAAAATATAATAATTTGAAAAGGAAAACCAAGCTAAAATTTGCTGAAAATAAATTGAACATCACACAAACTGGATGAGGTCCTTATCGAGAGGTTAAAATAGACCCAGTTGATCTTGCTATTAAAGATATCATTGGCCCACAGCTAGATGGCTTTAGCAACATATATGACAATGATGCAGGTAATTGCTTTTTTTATCACTGGTTCAATTTTTGGATGAAACTCGTACATCTCAATTATTATACTATAGGTAAAGCTTATATACGGAATAAATATTGCAAAAATAAGTATTGTAATATGTTTAATTGTGCTACACGTAACGTGGTTACTACTTTTTTGTAGATGAAAGAATAGAGGAACCTGAGAAAATGATACAAATAGTTGTTGATGAGAATACAAATCTAGAGAATATGGCGATCGATGATGAGAACACAAATCTAGAGTGTGTTGCGCCTGATGATAAAGATGCTGCACAAGAAAAGGACAATGTGAATCGGAAAGGTAAACGGTAATAACTATTAAAACTCGAATGTTCAATTTGATTCAAAATTTTAGATTGTCATGATGGAGCTGATTATAGGAATTGCTGGGCTAAGTACACCCCACAGACATTACGAACTCCAGTCACCAAAAAACTAAAAGGTTGGTATGCTCTACAAGGCATTCTAAAGTGAACGACAATTTATAGAAAAAAATTTGTTATGAGCTGAACTAAACGATTTTAGCCAGAAGACTGAAGACAAACACTGGAGGAACAAAATATGTTGGAATACAGTACCAGTTAATGCAAGAGAAACTAGAGTTTGTCAAGCTGCAGAAAGAAAAATATTTAGAAGAGCACACATTGAAAATGGAGATATTAAGGAAGAAGAATATACTTCTAGAGAAACAACTGAGTAGCATGACATAATGTATTATCAAACTTTTGAGAATTTATTTTGTGTTAATGATTTGAGTTTGTATACCAAGTGTAATTGAAGTAGCTTTTTTAGTTTATATGTATATAGGTAGGGTTGCTATAGTAATAATCTTTATTCATTCATTAGATCATCAAAAAGGAGCTTTTCACATTTTTCTTATACAAGAGATCAGTTGTGGATATGAACTGTTCCGGTAACTTATTATATCATTTAAAAATTTTCATGCATGGGTCTATTTTAACCTCTCGATAAGGACCCCCTCCAGTTTGTGTGATGTTCAATTTATTTTCAGAAGACTTTAGCTTGGTTTTCCTTTTCAAATTATATTTTATTTTTGAGCTTCGCCAACCTTTAAATTTCTTGTCATCCCACTAAGCTCTTCCTTAATTTTTGTCCAACACGTCTTTTTCTTTCCATGTAGCGGTTCCACTTTTTTTATATTCTATAGTGCATTTAATTTATTTACTAATTTTACCAGGACTTATTCTTCTTGATTTGTGAAGTTTGGTAACCTCTTTGGCTGTATACTCTCACCTCTGCAATTGTATTTAAATCTTAAATCATACATAACAAACCTAATGGTTTGTTTAATAATTTAATATTTAGAAGAAAATGTTCCTCGGTTTTTTGGACAGAATACTGCAGAGGTTTTTTTACTCAAAAAATAAATAAAAAACCCCTGCAGTACTTTATCCCGAAATCCGAAAAACCTTTTCTATTAAATGTGTCAAAGTTATTTTAGCTATTTGACTGGTCTGAAAGGTATGTTAGAGATGCTAAAATGTCATGGACCAGCTTTTAACTAGATTGTTGCTAAAGCCATCATTAGCAACCGCAGTAGTTTTTTAATTTGTCTAATACATCATTTTGTGTTACTGGGGGAAAGAAGAAGCTTTGTGATTCAAAATTAAAAGAAGAGAGTTCGACAGGACTTTGTCCACCAAGTTTTTTTGGTATTTCAGAAAAGTGTTGGTTTTCGTTTTTTTATTATTTTTATGATGTTGGGTCTCTTAACCGAAAGGCTAAATTAAAATAATTAGTGAAAATTCCGAAAAAAACTTCTACTTTATTTTTGGTATCACCTTCTGCTGACTATACATCTGTCCAATCTTCTTCGCTCAGGTGTTGTATAAAATACACCTTATTATTATTGTTGTTAAGTTTAGTTTTATATGATCATGAATGTTATCTTTGAAAAGCGTCTTAATTTGATCATCTCAATATAATATATTTTCTATGTAAAACACTTTAGTGTATGTAAGTGACTGTGCTTTTATTGTATAATTGAGCATATTTTGAGTTTTTTGAATAAATTATTCTAAAATACTGACAAAATCGCATTTATATTTGCTATGGTCCAGGATACATTGAGCAATTTATTCATTCGCCTCACAGGTCAAGTTGGGAATATGTCAGTTATCCAATACCTCCTTTAGTAATAATGGAAACTGCAAGTTCAGTTGATAAGTTTTTTATATTTTATATTTATCATACAACATAATTGGTAATATAAATAATTATTACTGGTTCATAATCTAGAATAATAGTTATTTAATAAGTTCAACCGAGTTAAACTATTCAACTCGCTTGTTGCTCCTATGGCTGGTAATGCCCCATCATAAATATTATTACTTTGCACAATTGCGTCTTCCTCTATGTCATTCACAAGTGGTACAGCATCCCTCTCAGCACAAGCTATGTTGTGTAGAATAGCCGAAGCAACTATAGCAGAGAGTGTTACATTTATGTTTAGGCGTAAGCCCATGGCTAATGCAGGGAATCATCTTTTCCAGACACCATAAGCTCGTTCCACAATATTTCTTGTCCTTATTAAAGATTCATTGAATAACCTTTCCCCTTCAGTGTTTGTTTGTAGGAGTGGTGTGATAAGATATGGCTTCAATGGATATCCGCTATCACCTACTAGCAGACCATTTCCAAAGTGACCAGTTTCAAAGCGATGATATAAAGTGTGGAATTTCTGAAAATATGTGCATCATGTGTTGATCACAATATCTCTTATTTTCAAATCCACATCAACTACTGTCTGAACATTCATAGAGAAGTAACCTTTCCGGTTTCTGAAAAGCTCTGCCGTTTCCCCTCCTGGTGATTGAATTTTCACGTGAGTGCAGTCGATGACGCCAATACATCTTGGGAATCTAGCAATTTGGTAAAACTTTTCTCTTGCTTCCTGAACATAATCATTTGACATATTAATGAACTGTGGCCTTTTTAAAGCGATTGCATGAGAAACTCTTTTTATGGTTTTCGATGCAGTGGACTTTGACACTCCATAGAAGTCTCCAGATACTCGCAGAAATGACCCATTGCTATAATAGCTCAAGGTGAGGAGCAGTTGATTTTTGGCACTCATACAGTCATTCCTGAAAAATTTATATAATTATTGATACGAAAGGTTTATTACTCTGCTTACACTTACCTACTGGTAGGATATTTTATGTCATCCCTGATTATTTCCAACACAGTCATAACACTTCTTTTAGAAAGTCGAAATCTGCAGAAGAAATCCTCCTCATCAAATTCTTCAAAGAAATTGGGTCTTCTTCGAATTATTTTAGGCCGCCTTGGGTCCTCATCACTTGAATAGGCATTTATATCATAATCCATATTGAAATAAAAATATAACACCGATTATAAGTTATTAGAATATCGTAACTTCAGAAATGCGAACTGTCAAATCTATGTTAATTACTGATTATCCTGGTAATCATAACCCAAACCTCCAATTAGCTTAATTTGTAATTAATCTTCAGTTGCGAGAAAATTATGAATTAACTGTCAATTGAAAAACGCGCATTTTGCGCTAATTTCAAGATTAACTTTAATTTATACTTAATTACACTTTGAAAAACCGGGCCTAAAACTGTTTTGTGGTTTGTTGAAAGCAACGTATAAAACTCGACAGCCTTGATATACAAATTCATCTTCACCGGCTGCCTAAAAGCACTGGACTATAATAAATATAATACTGGTCGAGGAGGTAACAGGAGAAAACCGTTGACGGCGTTATCAGCATGAGGCACAGTTTTTGTCCTCTTGAGCATTAAGATCAGGATCGTTGAGGTCTTTGGGCCTGCCTCTTCTACCTGGAAGCATTGATCTATCCACTGCTGTCTCCATTCTAACCATGACCCTCTCTAGAAGAGTATCGATGGCTCTGGTCACGTTTTGACCTGTTGCGGCGCTTGTTTCGAGGTATGGAAGCCTGAAAGGTAAACGCATTTAATTGATATGTTTAATTGACGAAAATAAAATTCAGTGGTTAAAGCTTAATTTTGCTCAAAACTCAGCGTCCAAGAACAATAGGAATTAACGCTGTAAGTTTTGGTAAAATTGTAAGGTGAAAAACGTATGCGATCGTGTGTTAAGTGGGAGTACTGGACCGCTTAAGGACAACACATTTGCAAGGCAAGCGGGCGTGGCCAATCTACTATACAGGGTGGGCCAATAGTGCGTGGACGGAGGATTGTGGGCTTACTAAAAAATATTTCAAAAATCTGTCACTTGACCATGGTAGGGACCCTTGAGGGCTATAACGTAAAAATATTTTCACTTAAAGTTTGACGTTTATACAGGGTGATTCATATCAAACTTACATTTTTTGAATGGAACCCCCTATATATTATTGCATATTTGGATTCCTTGGTCAATTCTAGTGTGACTTTATGTATCACACATGGAACTTTAAACAAACCGTTTAGGCGCAAATCACCATTTTTGGTATAAGCAGGTATCAGAAAAAAATTGAATATCGCAGCGATTATAAAACTTAGAAGGCCTTGACTTTGCGGTACGACTAAACATGAAATGCATCATCTTAGGTCAGACGGCTAAATTTGAACTCTTTTTGTACTTGGAGAAATCAGAGGATAAATTAAGGAAACTTCAATCACAGATAACTTGATTTTTTCAAATGGGAATGCCTATTTTGGTTTAAAGAATCAAATGTAAAATTTGATTACCTTTCTAACGATATAGCATTCTTGATATCAGTCTTTTTTGGTTTTCATTTTATTTCAAATTTCCAGTCAAATCGGTGTTTTTCAATTTTCCTGCATGCAAGCATCCTAGCAGGCCATGAAAAATAAACAAAAGCTCGTTAATATGGAAGAAAGCAACTAACTCAGTAGAAGGATGCAAACTAACTAGAGCAACGAGGCAAGATTATGAAAATTCCTTACAACATGTTAGCTCTAACCAGAAACAATAGCGGTAACAAGAACGCTCATTTTTCACAGCCTACTAGCTATTATCCAATTGCCAAAGTCAGTAAAAAAATATTTAATCAAAGGAAAACTACTAGTGATTGTTGCTGGCAGTAGAAATCTATGTCTTCTGAATAAATTTTCACATTTAATTCTATAAAAGAGTAGCCATTTCCAAAAGTAATGACTGACTGAAACCCTTCAAACTCTTCAGTAGGTACTTCTACTTATGAGCAAAAACGTGGAAAATGAAACTTGAATTGCAGTCTGTTTGCATTGTAAAACATAATTTAGTTTGCAGAAAATTACATGTAATAATCACAATTACAACATAGCGTAATTAAAAAATTCTAGCAATTACTTTAATAGATGTTCAGAATGCTCCAGTTGGAGATATAGTCACTTTTGACTTAACTAAATGGAAATGGCTAATTTTTTTATCCCATTAAATATGAAATTTCATTCTAAACATGTTAGAATATAAGCAAAAATCGCTGGCAGTTTTCCTTTTTTTTGTTTCAAAATTTTTAATCGTTTTGGAAAGTTTTAAAGCTCTAGTAAACAGCAATAGCTAGTAGGCTGTGAAAAACAAACACTTCTGTCATACCCCAGCTACTTATTGACATTAGATATCTTGCCGCTGTTGTATCCGGTTAGAGTTAATATGTTGTACGGAATTTTCATAATCTTGCCTCGTTGCTCTAGTTAGTTTGCATCTTTCTACTAAGTTAGTTGGTTTCTTCCATATTAACGAGCTTTTGTTTATTTTTCATGGCTCGCTAGGTTGCTTGCACGCAGGAAAATTGAAAAACACCGATTTGACAGAAAATTTGAAATAAAATGAAAACTAAAAAAGATGTATATCTAGAATGCTATATCGTTAGAAAGGTAATCAAATTTTACATTTGATTCTTTAAACCAAAATAGGCATTCCCATTTGAAAAAATCAAGTTATCTGTGATTGAAGTTTCCTTAATTTATCTACTGATTTCTCCAAGTACAAAAAGAATTAAAATTTCTGTCCGTCTGACCTAAGGTGACGCATTTCATGCTTAGTCGTACCGCAGTCACGGCCTCCTAAGTTTTATAATCGCTGCGGTATTCAATTTTTTTCTGATACCTACTTATACCAAAAATGGTGATTTGCGCCTAAACGGTTCGTTTAAGGTTCCATGTGTGATACATAAAGTCACACTAGAATTGACCAAGGAATACAAATATGCAATAATATATAGCCATTTAAAAAAATGTATGTTTGATATGAATCACCCTGTATAAACGGCAAAATTTAAGTGAAAATATTTTTATGTTATAGCCCTATTGACCATAGTCAAGTGACAGATTTTTGAAATATTTTTTAGTAAGCCCACAATCCTCCGTCCACGCACTATTGGCCCACCCTGTATAGTCCAGGCCGAAGGAGTTTTCGACAGCAAAAGGTCGGACAGAAATGAAATTTGGTGGGATGGTAGACATTGGTTCTCTGAACCTACACCTAAGTTTGCGACCTCGGGGTTGCCGCTCGAGGGGTAGGAGGGTGAAAGCTCTGCTTCGCGAAGATTTTCGAAATATGGCGTCGTTTTGGTAAATGCCATCGAAAAAAAGGTTTAAATGCGAGAATTCAATTTGCCACCTCTGGGGGTTGCCGCCCGAGGGTGAGTGGGCAAGAGGGCGAATTTCGTTCTCTCCATAAATCGTTTGAACCTTTTTTGGACACCACTTAGTTCAAACGTCTCAAAAATAATAGTTAAAAAATAGTTACAGTTCTCATGTCCGTACTATAACCCCCATTTTATCAAGTTCAGGGGGCCACAAAAAGTAACTATTGCTACTTTGCCGTCTGAACACATAAATGAAAAAAAATTTGGTTATCATCACTGTATTTTTCCTGAACTTGTTGATAGCAGAAGTGCTAGACAGATGGAGATAACACGAGATGGACAATATTTTACCATAAAACAAATGAAATGATTTCAAATATATTATTTAAATATGTTTGCCTTCACCTTTTATGATGTTACAAAGTACAAATGTATCGGTTAGAATGTATTTTTTATTCCCGACGCAAAAAAGTGTGAACCCAAGACGTTCGCGGTCTGGGCCTGTTAGCAATATCAATTTTAAGTGTATACATACAAATCTGGTTTAAAGTCCTAAAATTTCTCAGTAATCCTAAGAATGGTAACTGCTCAAAACCAATTACCGCGATTTATTCAAATTTTAGTATGTAGTTCTTAACCTTTGGCCTACATTGTATAGAATGAATACTAACTATAAATTTAGTCTATGCCCAAAAACAATATCTATCTCATTTCAGATGAATGAACCTCAGCTCATTCATAAACTGTAGTTCGCATACTTTTGTATTGGTGGCGCTTTTATCAGTGGCCTAATAAGCGCGTGATTGTTGAATGCAAGGCTCTGGCTGTAACCATTTTTATTTTTGACCCTGTATATTAATGGTTTTTGGCACAAAAACGTGGTTTCTGTTTTCTTAGAACTTCAATCTACATAATGTCGATCTAGATTTCAGAATAAGTTTATACAGAGACCGTCAAAAAAAATACTTGGCTATTAAATTTTTGAATTATTGTTTATTAGGAAATTTCAAAATATAGGTCGAAATTTTTGTAGAACTATCCTTTTTCTTCATGCTCATATATACCGGGTGTCCCAGAATTTCCTTGACACGTGATATTTTCGAAACGAAAAACGGTTCAAGCAAGAACTGAGTGGTACTTTTGAAGGTACTATAGGGTCTATCATACCATGCATTCAAAAAATTTTTTTTGTACGTCAACCCCTAAAACTCACCCCACCCTTTTTTTTTCAAATAGCACCCCATAGGTTTTCCTACATAAATGATATCCTAATTTTATTTAAACTCTTGTGTTACCTTTAATTTTATATGCAAACTTATTTTATCCGTAAAATCATAAGCATAAGACAAATTAAATGATAATTTGTTTGACGCCTGATATTTTTGTAACAAAAACGGATAAAAAAGAAACGATGAAATTGTAATAGGTACACAAAGGTGAGGTACTATGACGTTTTAATTAACATAAGACATTCATTTTTCCGATAAAAATTGTGGATTAATAGCTTGAAAATAAATAGGGGTGGGTGTTCCGGTTGGAGTGATTTTTTTTGTAAGCGCAATATGATAGGTAATTCATTACATTTAAAAACCCACTTATTTTCTTTTTTATTATTTTTTTGTTACGAAAATATTTGGCGTCAAACAAATCCTAATTTTATTTACTTTATTCTGATGACTTTACACAAAAAATTGGTTTTTGTACGAAATCAAAGGCATTACAGGATTTTAAACAAAATAAGGACTTCATTTATGTAGGAAAAGCTATAGGGTGCTATTTGGAAAAAAAAAGTTGGGGGTGAGTTTAAGGGGTTGACATACAAAAAAATGGTATGACAGACCCTATATAGTACCTTCAAAAGTACCACTCAGTTCTTGCTTGAACCATTCTTCGTTACGAATATATCACGTGTCAAGGAAATTCTGGGACACCCGGTATTTCAGTTCAGTAATCTCAAAAATAATAGTATAAGAATGGTTACAACTGAACCATTGCAAACAGCTCTCATACAACGCTGTTGTTTTTAATCTGTTTAAATGCAAAAAACTAGTTTTTTAAGTTATCTATATCACAATTTCCTTTTTTTTTTATGAATACAACCTCTACTCTAATTAATGCTATCTTACCCATGTTTCTCTGCAAATTCTCTAGCCCTCCATTCAGCCACAATGCGTTTATCTTCCATGTCCACTTTGTTTCCACATAAAATTATATCAGGTGTTTCACAGTATGCATGGATCTGAAATATATTAGATATACAAGGCATTTAACAAAAGGCTTATATGACAAACATCACAACAACTTGTTACTTGAGAAGAAATTTGCCAAAATACAATTTTGGTATACATATATAGATGCAGAGTGCAATCAATGAAGTATAAAGGACAGTGTGGAGGATGAAACAATTAAAAGTTCCAGCAACAATTTATGAGACAAAAAAAAAACTACAGAACCTAGGGGCAAAATAATACAATTTGCAATTATAATGAAATAGGTCCCTGGCAGCAAATATACCAAAAAAAAAAAAACATTGATAAGCACATGCATAGGGTGTCCTAAAGTAAACATTGCAACAAGTTGCATTTGAGATGTTTTATGATATCTACTATGTGATGCAGAAAACATGTTTTACACATATGCAAGAATTACCCCAAAATGGCTATATGAGGAGTGAGGGTGAGTTAATTTTTTTTTTTCAGCAAACATCTTCAGAGGGTATACATACAGATTTTGAATGTAATTGTACCACTCTAACCCACACAGCACCATTTCAAACAAAAAATCGCGATTATGATTATGCAGGATTATGTATCCCAAGATTGTGTGAGTTTAGACGTCAAAATATCGTGAAAAAACATTCAATGAAATCCTAATAAGTATTTCTTTATTGAATATTTGATAGTGATTGTCAGGAATTTAAAAGCAAATAAATTAGGAATATTAGGATGTGTTTTAAAAATTAGTATGGACACCTGGGAAGTGCTTTCTCCATTTTCTTGTATGCTCTGCTATTTAAGGAAAATAGTTTATATTTCCTGTTTATTTAGACTGTGGGTAGATGCTTGTATTGTGAATATGTCAAGTTCAAATTTGTTGAACTTATGCTCTCATTGATCACATCCTTATTAGTTAGAATATATATTTAGGCTAGGCTAAAAGTAGGTGTTTAGGTCATCTTTAATAAATATATATATGTAATCATATTATAGGCAAGCCTAAATCGTTTGCAGACTTGTTAGGAAACAAAATTATGCTATAGCTGGGAAGCAGCATTTTAATATATTTTTGCGACTTCCCAGCTATAGCATAATTTTGTTATGTAATCATAGATATGAAATTTTCCCAAGAATTTCTGACAATTTATATTAGTAATATCGGTAATATATAAAGAAGTAATACACAAATCACATCAAACAGGTAGAGGGAGACAGATCCATAGATGCATACAGTTTCTGATTAAACATACATGGCAAACTAAATGAGATAGAAAGCAAGCAAATAGACAAGGATATACATTAACGTTCACCACAATCACAAATTTGGCATACCCTCAGCTGTTCGATCCAATTACGAATTTCAAGAAATGATTGTTCGTTTGTTAGATCAAATAGAAGCAAGAATCCCATTGCATCTCTATAGAATGCTGTTGTTAAGCTGCGGAATCTGATTTAAAACAAGTATTTTAACATGTAAATTGAAATATTTGCAATAATCACACATGCAATTTTTATAGCAAATTATTATAAATATGGTAATGAGTAATAATAAAAATTCATAAAATAAATATTTTTCTTACTATTACCTTTCTTGGCCTGCTGTGTCCCATAGCTGTAAATGTATTTTGTAATTTCTGCCTTTAGATTGATATATCTGAAAATGGGTAGTTATTTTACCTATATATGCTAATCAGGTTCAAATTTACCAGTCGTTTTTCTCTGAAGTCAATCCCTACAGTAGATATAAATCTTGAATTGAACAATCCATCTGTATATTGATACAAAAAACTAGTTTTTCCTACTCCTGAATCACCAAGAGCCAGAAATTTGATCAAGTAGTCATACTCCATCTAGAATTTAGATTAGTAAATAGTCAAGAATATATAGTAATAGCAGGTGTTGTGTACCAAACTACTAAAATTAATAATCATAAAAAACCAGCTCAATTCAAAAAATTATGAAGTTTAGCTTTGAATTCATTTTTCTTTATTGCCCTATAATTTTTTTTATTAAAGCTTACACATCTTTAAAAGGTCTGCATTGCAAGTACTTTTCTTTGGAAACAGATGATAAGCCTTGACTACTTGAGGGGCCAACTTTCAAAATGCATTTTGTCCAAATTACCCATATGTGACAATTTTGACATAGAGGTACTGTTGTATTCCTATGATCAAATACTCTTTATGAACAAAAAGACAGACAAAATGCATTTAGTCTCCATGCTATTAGGCAGGAAATCATATTTTGACAAACAACGTGATTTAAATCCATGGACAAAATGCATTTTGATTGGGATTTTATTTTTGTATATTGCATGATACAGTTCAGTTCACAGCCCGATTAACCATGGGGCTGGAGCCCCGTGCCCCGCGGTTTAGTAGGGCCCTGCAAGGGCTATATTATGTTGTTATTACTATTTATTATTTATGTTATGTTATTCATAAAGGGCCCCTAAACTATAATAGCCCCGGGCCCCATGACACCTCAATCCAGCGCTGATTCAGTTGTTTTTCAACTTTCTTGTAAGACATTTTGCAACTTTTTCTCTATGTTTCTCTGATCTGGTTATTTGCTTCTTTTGAATTCTGTAATCTGTTATAATCGACAAAATGCAATTTGAAATTCTGTTCCTCACTTAGATATTCTATTGTTACTCTGTATTTTAGCTAGCTGATACTTAACTTTCAGCGTTGGGCGAAAGAAATAACTAATTTATCACTCATTTTCTAGTTATAATAATTTAATATCTGAAGAAAAAAAACAGGAACAGAATTAACAAATGGATATAGTGGAAGACGTGTTGTTTTCACCTGACGAATGTGATACTCTCTGAGTATGAACATTTATCTAGCATTATTTTTAAACTTTCCTGAAATGGACTATGCCAGGGGTGGAGACTCCTTTAACAACCCTTTCAGTGGGTAGGGGGGTGTTGGCTATTTTTGTTTGAGGTTAGACAATGGAGTTTATTACTTTATATTTATTAATTTTTAATTTAATATCTAGGATTACAAAATAAATGAATGACAGTTCCAGCAGAAAGTGAATTTTTGCTCTTACCTTTAAAATTATTTGTGCCTCCTCAGTCTTTCCTAGCCCTGAAGTTTCAGGCAATTTATCAAAGAAACTGTATTAGGGAAGACTACGGTAATAAATAGATATACTTGAAAAATTAAAATTAGTTCAAATTATGACAAACATACAACACAACCACCTGTCAGTATTTTTTTATCAATGATTTTTTATTTTTATTCAATTTATTGACACTAATGACACTTGTGAATTGTGAATTAGAGCCTGTCCTGTTCTATTGAATAAAGGACCCAATATATAACAAAATTTGGTTTTAGTAATTTATTTACATAAAATCAGAGTAAAATAAATAGCATTACAGTAAATGTAGCCAAGAAATCAACGGACTATTGAAAAAAAATCTGGTCTGTATATTTATTTTTAAGTTAATAAAATCAAAAATACACATATAATTTCACCTCCACGCAATTTTGGAACAAACCCTTGTTGTCAGTTATTTGCTTCCCTCTTACCAACATCTCAATAACTAAGGTATGGATTAAGGAAGATAACAGTTCAATCAATTGAATATATTACAGGCAAAATTAATAGGTGGTAGCACATCCATAACAGTGCCCACCATCTATGAATAAAGTTGTTGAAGTAAATGCAGCCTAAGAAGCTATCATTAGCAGTACGTCGATCAGTTATAATAACACTTAATAGATGGCAGCACATAATCAATTTATAAGTAGCGCCATCTTTGAACCATGTCTTGAAACACAATTTATCTTCGGTAAGATATCATAGGCGTAGCCAGAAACTATCCAGCGGGGTTTTGGGATGCAACTTTTGGGATAGACCCTCAACACTAGTGAAGACTAAAAATGGCATTTCAAATAAAACATAACAGCCTAACAATTTTATCTAATTTATCTAACAATGGATTAATAATACCCAGCTACACCAACTAGAAGTAAAACTAATTCTAACATAAAAATGAATGTTGGCTTAATGTGAAGGTTGGTATTGGTTTGGATTCACAAGTTTTTTAATGTTAGGTTTAGGTTCACTTAAAGCGCATCTCAAGTCGTGTTCCACATTGAGACGATTTCTGCCTTTGTTTTTAGTGTTACTAAAGCAGAAAAACCACTGTGACATCTATAGTTAGTGGCAAATGGTATTAGCATTTTAAAAGCTCTGTTAGCTAAAACAGGATATTCGGCACCTGCTTTGAGCCAAAATGTGCTGAGATTGCGCAGTGCTGTGTAACTTCTTTCTGTATTTTTTTATTTTACGATCCTAATTATTAGGTTAGGAACCACTGATATAGAGGGTGTCTTTTATTTAATGACTGTCTACTTCGTTCTGTCATACTTGAGACTTCTTCGCTGATTTGAAGGGGGTGGGGTATTCCCGCTCACATGTACTTATAGCTGGTCTAGGTTTGGTAGGTTTTAGACAGCCCGTGATTATCCTACAGGTGTCATGCAGAGTAGGGTCAAGTAGGTATTTATTTATCTTATGGCTTTATATGATACAAAACACATAAAAGTACACGAAAGAAATAACTTGTAATTATTACAAGTTAGTCCAGTTCACCGAGGTATACAAAACTTTGAACTACTCCACAACGGCCTATTGACTTTATTTCTCGATGATTATCATGCTCTCTATCTACGATCGTAACCTTGGTCTTATTGTAGTTAATACCAAGACCATACGCTGCACTATGTTGTTCTAAGATGTTTAATAGAGCTACTAGTGCTTCGTGTGGCCATGACAAAGCTTACTAAAATATGGCGTGACCATAACATCTCTAAAGCTACAAAAATGTCGCTGGTTCAGTCTCTTGTGCTCTCCATGTTTTTGTATGCCTCGGAAACTTGGACTGTTAAAAAGGCAGATCGAGCTCGTATAGATGCTTTTGAAATGTGGACATGGAGGAGAATGCCGAGAGTTCCTTGTACCGCCAATAGAACTACCGTTTCCATACTGGATGAGTTCGGTAGTCCAAAGAGACTATCCTCCACTGTGTCGACAAGAATGCTTACATTCTTCGGACATATACACAAAAGCGATAATATGGAAAGACTTGTAGTTCAGGGTCATGCCCAAAGTGGGCGGCCTTGTGGCCGTCCCCCTATACGCTGGGTGGACACGACGAAACAGTTGCTGGATATGAGTATCGAGAGCGCCAATAAACTGACAGCAAATCGCGAACAATGGCGAGCTACAGTTCTCAAAACTATTGATAATATTCGTGTCGGCAATACTCTAGCTCCGACTTAATGCATTTTACGAGTTCACAACATATCTGTTAAGACATTGTGACTATGATGATGATGTCCAGTTCACAAACACACGGTTAATCTAGACACATACTCAATCGAGGCGGCAGACGCTTTTAGGAAGTCATAAAAGTCAAGTTTGTTAGCATGAGTCGATCTGGGGATCATACAGGGCATGCGTATTCAGATGGGGCAAAGCACATGGTAAGGTATGTCGTCCGCAATACGACAGGGTGGGCCCCTATCGAGAGTTAATCAGCTGTTTCATCGGCCTACCTTCGAACCTTAGAGGTGGAAGCGCATACATAGAGTCGTCAGAAGATCACTCGATTGCCCAATGGCCTTGGTTCCAAAGCCATGCAGATCTGAATGTATTTAGCTCAGGTATAAAATCCTTGGCTTGTTTGTATCTCTCGCTATGCTTGTACTGTTTATCTATGGTATCGTTCACCCACTTTTTGAGGGCTAATGCTATAACAGGCTCCGGGCTGACAAACTGGATCTGGAACACAACAGCCACCGGTCAGACCAAGCCGCGATGAATGACCCGTCATCAAGAACTAACGTACTTAGCAGAACGCAGCATCGACCAATCAGAACAAGACACGAACAACGAGAGGAACGAAAAGAACAAGTTCGACAGTTCACCTGAAGACGATTGAAGACAGCAGATCAATCGAAACGTTGTACTCAAAACCCAGGGGTTCCCAATCTTTTTCAACCCGCGTCGCACTTTCAAGTTTGGCATTTTGTCACAGCGCCCTACCTTAGACAGCTATTTTAAGTAGATACTGTCGAAACAAATAGGTATCTACAATAATAGTAGACACAAAAATAAACTTCCTCAATAGGAAACGAAGATTATTTTATTATATTTATAAGAATTCAGAAATGAAACAGAAAACAAAAAGAAAGACTCAAGAAAAATAAAAATGAATGTGACGATTGAGCTTGGTGGTCTCTGCATAGTTTTTCAAAACGGGGAATAAAGTTCGACATTGCGACTTTCACTTCTTGCTCCTCATTGATCCTTGAGCGATATTTGTTCTTGATTACAGCTACGGCTGAAAATCCAGCTTCATATAAATATGACGTTGCGGACGGAATAAAAATTCGTAAAGTTTTTGAAGTTAGGTTTGGATATTCATTTTGAATCGATAACCAAAGCTCCACCACCACCAAATCGGATTTGGAGAATTCTGGCGGAGCTTGCGTACGAAAGGGAACTTGGATCCACGCAAATTTTTCGACATCATCATCTCCAAAGTATTTCGAAAACCTTTCAGTGAGCTTCCATAAGTGTTCCGTGGAAAGGGCCATCAGGTCTTGTGAGACAACCAGTTCATTGGATTGTGGAAAGCAATCTTGACCGCCGCCTTCATTCGTCTTTTTTATCCAAACTTGTAGTTTCTTCCTGAACGTTGTAATCTTCTCCAGTAGTTTCAAAATGTGGCGAGCGCCAGAATAGGTATTGTTGCTTTTTAGGCACCCACAAATATTTGTGCTTTAGACTTAGAGGATCGACTCACGGCGCACCTCATTACATTTTACAGCGCACCAGGGCGCCGCGGCGCACAGGTTGGGAACCCCTGGTATAGACAATGGAAGTCCGAAACAGACCTTTTGAAACATCTACCTTGTGTACAAACTTCAAACACCAGATCTTGTATGTAAAAAAGTAACAACAAAAACCAATAAAACCATTGCTCGCTCATATTTATAAACGTACAAAAAGCCAGAGGTAAAAACAAGCCGTGCTTTCGCAGAGCTTACAGTTCAATATTTAACGATGAGGCGGTGGGTAGGTGAAAGTTGCGAACTTGCTTTTGTTTTTATGAAAAAAATATATATCTAAGCCTAAAAAAGCAAAAAGATTAACGTGTTCGCTGCACAATTTAAATCAAGGGCAAAAATTTACCTTTGATTACAAAGATGGTACAGACATATTTAATAGAATGAAATGACATCGTATTTAGTTCTAACATACAGCCTGATAATAGACAAGGATAGCAAGAGACGCGAGGATATGAAATAACGTGTGCGTGTGGGACAGCGGCGAAATTCCAAAGTCTCTTGCTACGCTTGTCAGGCTGTACAGTGTGAGTCAAACAGATTTCAATGTGTTAACGTTTTTCTCCATCTAGTTTTAATAATTCCTTTAGAAATGTGAACAAATAGGAATGCTTTTAATTTTGCAAGACCAGCTCCATCAGATGCATTTCCAGGAGGCCATGGAATCAAGTTTGAAGAAACTCAGGTTTTTACCGCAATGTCTTCATACCATTCCAAACTCCACAGAGAAGCCATCGGAATACAAAAACATCACAACCATTTTAATAAAAAAGAAAAAACACAGGAAGTCAACCGGACACCTAGTCTTAAAGGACCTGAAGGCGCTGCTATATCGTGAGTGGGCTACCAAAACCACCTAGTTGGGCCACGCCACCGTTAAAGCCTTGATTTCCTCCAAAGTGGCACCGCCATATTAATGACGTCATAGAAAACTGTAAAGGAAGCGTTGGTGCTCACCGCAACCAGAGCTGAAACTTTACCGATAATTTTTCTCGATTTAAATCGTTTGATTTAAAATCTTTTGCCAGCTTAGTGATTTGTGATTTGTGATTTAAATATTTTTTGACAAACAGATTTGACAAAAGGATTTAAAATCATTTTTATTCAGTATACATGATTTTAAATCACTTTTTGATCTAAAATTATTTTCAAATGATGAAAAGACGTATTCCCGTGTTAGCGAGGAGGCGTGGCCGCCTGTTCCCTTTCTCCAGTGTGTGTATCTAAGATGAGGGGGGATAAATCCAAAAATGCAAAGGTAAGGTCAAAAGGTCCAAAGGAAAAGTCCAAAGGTCTATATAAAAATGAATTTCGCATTTCCAAGCTCATGACGTTACCTTTAAACTTACAGCATTGATTAAAGTATTTAGGCTTACAGTAATAATTCAAAAAACAAATTGCAGAAGAAAGCTTGCGCTTTGTCATCCATTTGGCCTTTTTTGATATCGTGTTTGGTTGCTAAATTACAGACATTTTAAGAATGTGTGATGTTGCATTGCGAGTTTTTTTTGCACAGTAAAAAAACTTTTTTGAGAAACTCGCAAATAGTTGTCATTCATTAAGGTCTTAACTATCACTTTCTAAAATACTGTGTATGTAGTTTGAAAAACAAGTCGAAAAGGGAATCCGTGTTTTAACATGGCAAATACATATGTATAACTATGTAAACCCAGGCCCCTTAAGCTCGCCATGTATTTCTAATGACACTATGGATTTTTTTCGGATTATTAGATGCTCTTTGACCAAAAGTCTTTGAGAACATGGAATAACGTTACAAATAAACTTGAAAAATTAATTTTTTAATTACATAAAAGTGGGCATCGATTTCCATGGTTATTTAGCGATTCATTGAAATAATACAGATAAGTGCCGAAACTAGCCGCAGATACCTGTTTTATTTAGTAGTTTTTAGTGAGATTCTGTTTTTAGTATTATTTTAGCATTTTTACTTAGAAACTGCATATTGCTTAGAATTAGGAGGCAACCATTCAAAAAAAGCCTTATAATGGTAGCAACTAGCTCACTGTAATCTTGCTTCTGAAAATCGTCCATCGTATTCGGAAACTCTGTCCGGAAAGTTTATATTTTATTCTTCTAATAACGTATCTTTTCTCATAAGTTATTACTATGGAGCAGCAATTGTTTGTCAACAACAATGAGATACGTCAATGGAATAAATTTGTAAGATAAATCTGAGGCCTCAGAGAAAATCCTGCATTTGAGACAAATTTAGAGCAAAAGCAATGAACAAAACACAAAATGTTAAAAAAGAATCTTGTACCTAGAGCATAAGCACCTTTTGTGCCGATACTTGCTTAGCGCACAACAGGTGACTCAAAAAATAAAGAAAAAACATCCCTTTTACTTTTTCAGCGAACGATCTTCTACCGATAAGCTACTCAGACTAGCAAGACTATATTCAAGGATAGATCAGTAGCAGTTCCTCCATTTTTATGATTTTTTATTGAATAATATTCGGTCACCTTATACACCTCTTGTAATATTTGGAGGTTGCAGTTTGTGTAAAACATTTTGGGACAACTGGTATATGTCCACATCGTTTCTGCACCCTACTTCACTAGAGAAAAGTCCTTATGTGAGTGACCCTAAGTAGGCATGCACAGTAGCGGCAGTTAGGAGCGTTGGAATGCGTTGGCCAACGCCGAGTCCCCTCGGCAGGTAGAAGCAGGCCGGCGCCGGTTCCGCACGTAGTGAAGCACAGCAGTGCATGGTACAGTGAAAACAGACAAGAAAAAGAGTACAAAGATTGGCCAGTCCATCTAGACACGGTATAGGAAACATGCAATAAGGGTTCAAAATGTTGCCCATTTTTGGCAAAACGGTGAGGGGCAGTTGCAAAAACACTGGAAATGATTCCCCTGAGGGGCTGGAGGGTACAATAGGGGGTGAAATAGTTTTTGGTTAAAAAGTTGTCTCTCTGGACAAATATTTTGACATGTCTTGGCTTTTTTTCGTTTAATCAGCGGTTTGCGATAAATCCGTGGTGGGAAGTTGTCAAATGAACTATTAGTACGGTGATTAGTACATACAAATGTAGATTCACATCATATACATTGGATTTATTTACCATATTTATACTATATTTTGATGCACATTTCTCATTCAAACTTGTTATCGTTAAATAGCCCACTTTTTAATATCAAGTTTTGAAACTAACCAACATATCGAACATCAGACATACTCAAGATTTCTATTATCCAAAGTTTACATGATAAAAAGAGTCATTTGTACAGGAATTTTCTGATCTTGTAAAGTAGTAAAAATGGCCCAGATCCGTGGATATCTGGACGACACAATAAAGAAAAACTAAACGTTCTACGTTCATTTCATAATTAAATTCATAAGTTGCATTCCAAATGTCTATAAGCAGCCGAGATATGATTTTTTTGATAAAATATGTTATGTTCGTTCCTATTACTCGTACCGACGTATGTCATTTTTTTATCAAATTAAAGGTTTCTTAATAAGCTTTCCTAACAACTTTACTGCAAATAGATGTGACAATAAACGCAATAGTTATGGAATTTGTTTATTAGAAAAAAGTGACTCCATTTTATACGACTTTATCTAATCACCATTTCACCATAAATGAATAACATATTCAAGATGCTTCGACTCTCAACCTCCGATGCAACCATTCCGCTTTATTAAATAATCCTTTACAGTGATGAAGACGTATAATGGCGTTATTCTCGTGGTATCAATTATTATGTACACATAATATATATTTTTCACGTTATTAACAATCATTCAATTAGGCAGGTTTTTCCGATATACACGAAAATTTATTGATGGATTTTAATGGATGAAAAATCATATTAACAGCCGTTTAACTAGCTACATTGCTATAGACGTTAGCGGTTATTGCAAATTTCAGATTCCGAAACCATGTCCTTAACACGAACAAAGGGACTTTTTGTGCTAACAAGTCATGAGGCATATCCATTCTTACCACTTCTTTTGAAGCCTTTTGGTGGAAAAGATATACAGCTTGAACAGGAATGCCTCATACCCCATTATCTCAGGCTAGAACATGGATTAGGCATAATTGCCAGTAAATGCCTCCAAATGAGACCAAAACAATTCGAGATATCTTTGTTAAATATCTTGCAGAGCACTTCTTATCTTATCTATCACTACCACATTTATAACAAATTTCTTGATGTATTACCTCAGTTCCAATCTTATGAATAATATATCCAAATAACTATTGTATATAAACTTACCGTCTACTTTCATAACCGCACTTATTTCCTCCCAACATTTTTCTATCGCAGTGCGGTTATAGTGCAGCTTGTGTCTTTTATCCCAAATAGGGGTTTTCGCAAACACTGAAGCTATAAGTAACTCTTTATCAGTGGCGTATATAGAAATCGATTTCGGGGGGGGGGGGCATCGGAAAAATTAAAGTTTATCTCATACGTTATAATATTGGCGCATTATAATCCTAATCAATATAAAATAACAATGTACTAATATTAACGAAAATAATTATACAGGGTGAGTTTTTAGCACCGGCTCGGTCGATAACTCCACTACTGTAGAAGATATGCTCCTTGCTCAGAAAATATTTTGATTTATACAGGGTAATCCATAACTACGTGGAGATTCTACTAATATTTTCTGTTCTCACGATATAAGGTATTACGACATTATACAGGGTATTTCAAAAGTTATAACCATTTTTATATTCAAATCGCTGTCAAACGAACGTACTGTATATCAAAAAGTAATAAATCAAAAATTATTTTTTTTACATGGAAAGATTAAAGATATCCTCTACTTTTAGAATCGGCTATAAAAAGAGCCCGCGACGCATACTCGTATACAGGCTGATGTAGGTTGCAAAATCCAGATTTTTTTTTTTAAATTTAACCCCCAATATTTTATTATGCCAAAGAATTGCTTTTAGTATGCTCTTTCATCCTTGTATAGCACTTGTTGTACCTACGTCCATCAGTTTCCGAGATATTTCGATTTTTCGGTAAATTGAAAGTATAGCTTCTAATTGTGTACTGAAATTTATTTATTTTGAGAAAGTACTGTCGAATTTATTTTTTATTTAACGAACAAGTGAATTAGAAGGTCATTATAGTATTTGATGAAGTCAAAACCCTGAATCATCGAGATCATAAAGTCAAGTATGCTGAGGAAACAATTTTGTAGACGTGATGCATAATTATCAAGCAGATTTATCAGGTAGACCTTGAAAAATTGGCAGTTTTTATAACTTACTCAATAATTCTGTACTGTGTGAAAAACGAGCTTTAAAAATTTTTTAATTGAGGGTGTTTAGGAGAATCTTTGAGAAATTCCCTACTTGCCTCTACAATATATCAACTATGAACAGCAATATCCAGAACGGAGGCACTCAAACTAATTCGTTTGAAAGATTGAAGAATCGTTTTAATTCGACTGTGTGATCAAGTACTATTATGGCCTTATATTTTAGTTGTTTGTTAAGCAAAAATAAAATTTGACAGCATTTTCTCAAAAAAATATATAAATTTTAGTAAACAAATAGAAGGTATATTCAAAATTTGTAGAAAAATCGAAATATCTAAGAAACTAATGAATGCGGCCATAACAATAGTGCTATGCAAAGATGAAAGAGCATATTAAAAGCAATTCTTTGGTATAATAAAATATTGGGGGTTATATTTAAAAGAAGAGAGAAAATCTAGATTTTGCAATCTCTATCACCCTGTATACGAACATGCGTCACGCGTTTTTTTATTAGCCGATTTTAAAACTAGAGAATATTTTTTATTCATCCGTGTACAAAATATGACTTTTGATTTTACACTCTTTGATATACAGTACGTTCATTTGACAGCGATTTGGACATAAAAATGGTCATAACTTTTGAAATACCCTGTATAATGTAATAATACCCTATATTAGAAGAACGGACATCATTAGTAGAATTTGAATACGGAATAACATATAGGGTATCTCATTTAAAAAATGCATGTTTGCATCACCACGCAGTTATGGATCACCCTGTATAAATCTAAATATCTTCTGAGCAAGGAGCATATCCGTGGCTACAACTTTTATATACAACTTTTTTCGCTATTTTCTACAATAGTGGAGTTATCGACCGAGCCGGTACTAAAAACTCACCCTGTTTATAACACATATGGGTATTAGAAATTTCTATTTTTATAGATAATAATTCTAAATTGGAGCAAAGAAACCAAGGTGTACTTCCTCATCAGACATCTATGATCGCTAAAGTTGCCCTATTTGCTTTATTATTAGATTACATTTTGATGTCGCTGCTAATTTTATTCAGTACTATATTTTTTGACAACTACTTCAGCCTCTTCCCAGACGTCAAAACTGAACGCGTGGGCCCGGGCCCCCCGCCCCCTCCCTTATATACGCCACTGCTCTTTATCGCTACTCATCTTCGACCGGCACAGACGAAACCAGGTAGCAAACTAAATTTCTGTTACTATAAAGGTGTTCAAGCGGGCTTCCGACGCTGGTAAGCGGTCGAAAACTCAGTTGAGCAGGTTAGCCTGCATGCGGTACCTGCACGCCTTCGCACGCCCTTGCACGCTCACTAAAAAGCCCCACTGTGTTCGCGCACTAACGGTACCCTGTATTTTACGAGGGCTGCTCTATACCTCCGTCAATCCACCAGTACGCAGACAGCTGTTTCACGCTTATTAGCGATCATCAGTGCGCCATAGGTCGATTGACGGAAATAGAGAGCATCAATTTTTCCATGTTCAACAAACATGTAGTACCCGAAGGTAACGGCAATCCAAGGAAACCCCTGCTGAACAGCAGTAGACTTCCTGGTGGGACGCCAAGGCGCGTCCGCTTAGCCACTAGAGAGCGCGGGTTCTATACGCCGCTGCGTATGAAATCGACCTATGGCGCACTGATGATCGCAAATAAGCGTGAAACAGCTGTCTGCGTACTGGTGGATTGACGGAGGTATAGAGCAGCCCTCGTATATCGGCTTTCATACGCAGCGGCGTATAGAACCCGCGCTCTCTAGTGGCTAAGCGGACGCGCCTTGGCGTCCCACCAGGAAGCCTACTGCTGTTCAGCAGGGGTTTCCTTGGTTTGCCGTTACCTTCGGGTACTAGATGGCGCACCGGCAGAATTCTTTCTGTCTGCTCTCACCCTGTATTTTCCCAACCACCTACGATACATTCCTTTGAATATCCCTCCTTGTCACTGTTCCACCAGCCGCCATTGTCCTCTTTCCCCATGAAGCCAGTCGGTTGTACAGAGCAGATAACACACTTCCGACTTCTGTCCTCAGCTCAAGTCAATATAGCGTTCTACAAAGGCGATGGTCGTGCGAACGAGAAGAAATGTCCACATAAAAGGCGTACAGATATACACTCCATTCAGGAGCATTGATGAAATGAAGCAGCGTATTTATTAGCAGGACCGCCACTCAAATCAAGATTTTTTCTGGAATTAATTCCCAGCAGGCTGGAAATCATTTTATTACCTCAGTTGATCCTTAATCTAAGTTTGCACCATTCCAGGTGGTGAGCTTAACTTTTCACAGCCCAAAAACTGCCAAATTATTTCACTTTTTTAGTTTTTTGGTTGTAGTTGGAAAGTGATGCGTCGGACGAAAATGTCGTTCGGTGAAATATTAAAAATAAATTTTACGTTGAACGACATAATTATATAACTTTTAAGTCGGTTTAGCGGTAGAGCCTAAATCAATAGTTTGACAGAATAAAAACTGACAAATTTTTGAATTTGTGGTTCTTGGGTTTTTAGGCCGGCGTCGTTTAGCGTTAAAGCTTGACGTTTCGCCACCACGAGTGGATGGCATCTTCAGAAGCTATTTCACTTCGGCGACTACATTTTGACAAATTTTTGCACTTTTTTTGGTTTTTTTGGTTGTAGCTGGACAATGATGCGTCGGACGGAAAATGTAGTTCTGTGCGATATTAAAAAGGACTAAATTTTGCGTCGAATGACATCTAAAACCCTTAAGTCGGTTTAGCAGTGGAGCCTAAGTCAATAGTTAGAGCGGTAAATTTTGTTCATTTCGGTACAAACTAACATTTAACGACTATGTAAGACTACATAATATTTTTATAGCTGATACGCCTATTGGAAAAAACCCATGGAATAAAAGATATAGAAAATAGAATTTTACGTTCGATAAATACCTTAGTCTTTAAATTCGACCCTCTTGACATACAAAATTTTGCACCAATTTAAAATCAGTTTGCTTTTACTTTACCATTTTGGCTTTATTTTACCCCTGTCATATGGTCAATCAATACAAGTATCATCTGCAGGCATTTAATGGGTATAGTACAATAACACCAATCGCAACGTCTGCAAATGAAAAAATAAAAAATGGAGTCAAGTTGATTGACTCAGTACTTCCCACGTATAACAGTGATATCAATTTATTATTTTCCTTTGCATGAAGCTATAGTCTGACATCCCTTGCAACCAAATAATCGTTCGCATTTCCTCAAAAAACATCCAACACAAAAGCTAGTAATTACTTTCCTAAGTCTCTTCGTAGGAACTAAAACGACACAATTTTTATTCTGCGAGCATCAACAGGACGAAACGAAACAATCAGGAAGCCCCAAATTGCTTAAAAACGAAGTTTGAGCTATGTTTATATTATTAGTTTCTTTATTATTGCTGCGCCGCCACTGACACGATTTTTGAAAACCATACGCATTTTACTTCCAACACCGATAGGTGAGGGGAGTATTGTGATCGCGAAAATTTTCGATTTGAGATAATACTCTTTTTAGGCATTTTATGTCGTTTACATAACGAAAAACCACGTCACTCATTTCCGTCTCCCTGTCTGTCGATCTGTCGGTCTGTCTGTTCGCGTTTTTCTACCCTCGTAATCTCAGCAACCGCTGCATGGATTGTGCTGAAATTTGGGCAGTGATATGCTGTGGCGTTGTAGTAGGTAATGCTGATATAATTTTGAAAATCGGTTTATGGGTGGCGGAGTAATTAGCAAAAAAAAATTTCAAATATTTCTTCGTTTTTAGGCGTCTTTGGAGTTCCTGATCATTTTTTACTTTTTTTCGGTGGGGGTGAAGTTGGGGTGGTTAGGATGTGGGGCGTTGTAAAACTCAAAAATATGTTCTATTCATAATAGGCTGTCCACTGACCTGTGAAAGAAAGACCTAGCCGCATAATAGACGTTTTTTAGGTCCATTCGAACATTGCCTTGGCTATTACAGAAATCAAGGGCCTTAGAATTGTCTGATGGTGTATACATACGAGTATTACTTTAAATCGTTCTGAATTTAGTAACATGGAAAACATGGAATTGATTGTAATGAAATTTAGACACAGTATTATTACCGTGGCGAAGATGAAAAAAATGGAGTCAAGTTGATTGACTCAGCAAAGAGCATGTGCTCAACAAACGTGGTACAACTCCTACAAACACTGAAGACTGGTACTTTTGTTGTTGTTTATCTCAAACTTTATGCGTATGTGGCCTGCTGACATTTTGAAAAAGGCAGGGTCTACTTTCAAAGATAATTTTATATCCAGTCCATTTTATCTGGCCAGAAATGGAAGATATAGATGAGGCAAGTTTTATTTAGGGACCCACTTTCAAACAGCAAGGGAGAAACAGGGGTTAGTACTCATTCCCAGAGCTTATTGTGAATCAAGTTTAAGATGCAAGTTATGTAAATTTGTGCTGAAATAAAGGTTTCACTCTAGAATGCAGTTTAACTAGTTTGTATAAGTATATACAGCTATCTAATAACGGCTGTCCTCGTGGCTGTCCGTGGCTGTCCATTTGGCTGGCCGTGGCTGTCCTTAGCTGTCCGTGGCTATCCATCTGGCTGTCAGTGACTGTCTATGGCTGTCCGTGGCTGTCCATGGCTGTTTTTGGCTGTCGGTGGCCAATTTGGCTGTATTTTTGGCTGTCCCGCAACATTTTGGTTGTCCGGTGTACAACATCGGGCAACCGGTTTACCCCCCGGTTGCAAGTGAATCTCGTGCTATAGCTTCATGCTGTAGGAAGATAATGAACTGGTATCACCGCAGTGGCGTACACACGGGGAGGGCGGGGGGGTCGTCAGGGTTCGAACCCCCCCATGGGCTTGGAATATTAGCTAAAACTATATTTATACCTATCGAAATTTCCTATTCTCAATGATTTGGCATTCTTAAATATTCATTGAGCTATTCTAGTTCCTCCAGAAGCCGTTTTAGAACAGTCTTCTAATCAATGATCGAAGAATGAATATACATTTATAACAAAACATTGTGCATTACTGTAACCCCCCCCTACAGATTAAGATGTGTATGCCACTGTATCACCGTAATGTGTAGGGAGTAGTGAGAACTCGACTTCATTTTTTTTGTCAAATGTGTGGTTAATTATTATCATCATCAGTCGGTCAACTAATGGTGAGAGCTTGTGGCTGAACTGAACTGCTGTTATTACTCCTGTCAGACTTTATAGGAACACTATAATGAGTAAGTAGGACTCCATGCTTAAGCTGGTTAATTAAATTACTAATATTTTAATTGAAGAAGCAGGACAGAGTCGTTGCAAATGACGCCTGACCTCAATTTTAATAAGGAAAAAACCCGTCACCAAATGAGATTGTCTGGAAAATTTAATTATCCGACAAATGAGCAAAAAACAGTGGCCGCCACCAGGCCATCGTGTCTACTGAATGCGATTTTTTCTCTTTTCTAAGTCACGGAGAGAGCCCTACATTAACTATCTCTCAAATAAAATTCCGAGGAGCTGTTTGAGTTTAGCTAGACGAAACTCCCAACAAATTTAGTAGTAAAACGTTGGATGAAGAAATAAAGTCAAGTTTATTAGCTACACATTTCCGTTTTCTAATTACATGCACGCGCTGATTAATTATGAATACTTAAAATTAGTCTTTTGATATGCTAAACGTAACTGCAGCATAAGCAACGAATTTCCTTGTTTAAGGGTCGCATTCATAGTCGATACTTAAGGACCTTCATTCACGAAAGCGTTTATTAGTTGAAATGAATCTTTCTAACATTTTTGATAAGCTTAATCACATATGTATCTACCCTAAAAAACCTGTTATCGGTCATTTCGGAGTGTTATTAACAACAACAACAACAACAACATAGCTTTATTTCCATAGAAGCTAAATTACATTATGGAAAAGGTCAAAAGGATTGTTGGTATTTACAAAATTGCATTTGTATAAAAAATAAAATATATAAAAAATATAATTACCTATGAGATTAAAAACTCTTCGATAGTATAATAACGTTTCTCTATTAATAGGTTTTTCAATTTTCTTCTAAATTTAACTACGTCATGAGAAGACTTCATGTTCATATCCAATTTATTAAAATTTCTATTCTAAATTTATGAAGCAGAACCGCTAACTTATCATGACGTCTAGTATGGTAATGGTGATAATCACTATTACATAGTAGCGCGCTTTGATTTTTATAAATTAATGTTACAAGTTCAAGGATAGCTATAGAAGACAACGTGAGTATTCTAAAATGTTTAAAACGTTCTCTACAAGATGTTCTCTGCGAGACAACTGCAACACATCGAACTATCCTCTTTTGGATCAAGCGGCACCCGATGCTCATCAAAAACGTATACCATACCTTAACCTTGAGGATATGTGGGCATGATAAACAGTTAGGAGTAGATCTGGTGATACTATTGTTCTGAGATTTCTCAGTAAATAACATAGAGAGCTGAGTTTCGTGCAAATGTCCTCACAATGTGCCTTCCAGTTGAAATTTTCGTCGACTGATATCCCATGAAATTTGACATAATGTGATCAGACATTTTCGTTCGGTCTGGTGGAGCCTAGCACTATTATAACTGTTGTTGGCAGTCTGAAGTCGAATGCAAAAGGGATAGATGGTATTTCTCTATTCATGGTAAAACTTTGCTTACCTGTCATACTTCCTTACTTGACCCACGTTATAAATTTATGTTTAGAGAAAGGATATTTCCCAAAATCGTGGAAACTGGCAGTTGTGAAGCCAATACCAAAGGTTAAGAATCCTATTGAATTTTCGGATCTTCGACCTATAAGCTTGCTTAGTGTATTATCAAAAATCTTGGAGAAAATCATTTACTTGCAAATGTCAGTATTCTGTGACTCAAACCAGATACTACCAATTCATCAGTCAGGTTTTAGAAAGTCATATAGCACTACAACTGCTCTTCTTAATCTCCTGGATAACATCATACGAGCTCTAGATAAAAAAATGTGTGCAGCTCTGGTATCCATTGATTTCTCCAAAGCTTTTGATAAAATCAATCACGGACTCATGTGCGCCAAGCTTAAGTTCTACGGTTTTGATAATACAGTGATAAGATTTTTTAAATGTTACTTATCGGGTAGATCTCAGTGCGTGTCAGTTTCTGGAGTACTCTCAAATGAACGTCTGATTGCCTCGGGTGTTCCTCAAGGCTCAATACTCGGGCCATTGTTATTTTTAATATACGTAGCGGATATAGCTAAACCTATCCAGCATTCTTTATTACAGTCATATGCAGACGACACTCAGTTGCTGTACTTTTTTTATCCTGAGGATCTTCCTAAAGCCACCATAGAAATCAATGAAGATCTGAATTCAATTTGTAAATATTCCGCTCAAAATAATTTAATTATAAATGCTAATAAATCTACGGCCGTCCTGTTTTGTCAAAACTGTAGAAAAGATGTCCTGAAAGCTGGCTTAAGACTAAGCATCGACAATAAAACTCTACCTTTTTCTGACAGTGTTAAGTGTTTAGGAGTGATTGTGGAAGAAAATTTGCGGTTTCGGCAACACTTAAGTAATCTTTTACAAAAAACCTACATCCGTCTAAGAACCTTGTATGCAAATAAAAGCTTGTTGAATTTTAAAGTGCGGAAAAAATTATGTGAGTCTTTTGTATTGTCCATTTTCAACTACTGCAATATAGTTTACTATCCTTGTTTAGACGTAGTCAGTCGTAATAGAATAGCTGTTGTACAAAATAACTGCATTCGTTTTATTTTCAAATTGAGGAAGTTTGACCATGTATCAGATCGTTATCCTATAATCAGCTGGTTAAAAATGCACGACTTGGTCAAATATAATTTTTTAACTTTTATTCATCAATTAGTTATTACTGGGACTCCTATTTACCTACGTGAGAAGTTGATTTTTAGATACAACATCCATCAAAGACAGATACGCAATACCTCACTTATAACAATGCCTCTCCATAGCTCTTCCATATTTACAAGGTCCTTCACATACAATGCTTGCGTTTTGTACAACAGCGTGGATCAAACCGCCAAAACCATGTCTTTTTATAGTTTTAGAAAATATATCAAAACCACCCTTCTCCTCCAAAAATAAACAGATTTTAATCGGAATGTTTGTGGCAAACAAACAAAAAAATGCATAACTTGTGTGTATGTTTTATATTTCTTGGGTAGACTACATAATTAACGGTTTTTTGTTGTGTTTTTTTTTATAATTTAGCTGTTACTCCTGTTAAGAACAAATTTGTATGCACTCATTGGTTAAGTGTAAGAGTAGCTGTAGCTAAACTTCGCCATTGAGCTGCTCACTTGTTTCCATATTGATATAGATATCTGTATCTTTAGGAATAATAAAGACGGTTTATTATTATTATTATATTATTAATTAGACTTGTTTAGAGGATCTCCATGCAAAGAAAGTGGAATATTGCAGTTCTGATTATTACAGTTGTGAAGGACAACATAGCTAGTTTTTGCAGCATTGAGCAAAAGTAAATTTCTACTAAACCAGTTGTGTAGTTTGTCTAATCTGGAGCCTTGAGGAACTCCCACATCAATAATTAAAGTCTTTGACTTCACAAAAATTCAGTTCCATTTCCGTTTCCGATTAAATAACGTTTAGAAATATTCTTCGGAGTATGTAGTTTATATTATTGCATTATAAAAATAGAGTTGACGACCGTTTGAATGAGTTATTGATTATTTTAGTCATGGTAGTTAAAACTGTTTTTTACGATATTGTAATCTGTCACATCCGGAAAAATGTCCCGTACAAAACACGAAATTCTGGAACAAAATAAAAAGAGATAACAGAAAACACCTAAATGCATAGGCATAGACATAACAAATTGACTTATATTTGAAATTAGACAACATCGCCAAATGAATCCCTCCATATCGTAGAAGTTGTCTAGGAACCAGATACTCGTACACAAGGACAAGGACCCTCAAGTATCCCTTGAGTGTTACTTAAGGGAACCTTAAGTATTACTAAAGGGGCGACTATGAATACGGCCCTTAGAATCATTATCAATTTAGATATTTATGCTTTTAAAGCTTTATTGGAACCAAGTATAGTGTATAGAAAAAGGGGGACGACAGGGTTGTGTTTTGTCTCCAATACTATTCAATATGTACTCTGAGCACATATTCAACCAAGCAATAGGTGATGATGAAGACGGCATAAATATTGCGGACAGTCCAGAGGCCCTTCAACGCCTAATCAACAAAGTTGTAGAGGTAGAAGATCAACTAGGCATGAAAATTAATGTCACAGAAACAAAAGTAACGGCGATAACAAGATCTCCAAACCCACAACTGGACATAAACATCTATGACACCGCAATAGAGAAAGTTGAATAACTCTAATATCTTGGCAGCTGCATAACGACAAATGTAGACCCTGACGTTGAAGTAAGATCACGCATAGAACAAGCCAGAGCCACGTACCTGAAGACGAAAAACCTATTATGTAACCCAACCTTGAACTTAAACCTAAGATACCGTCTTGTAAAGGCATACGTGCACTCAGCTCTCTTGTATGGAGCAGACACATCGACATTAAAAGTGGATACCATGAACAGACTCGAAGCCTTTGAAATGTGGACCTTCCGTAGGTTATTAAAAATATCATGGACTCAATACATATCTAACGATGAAGTGCTTAGACGTATGAGAAGGGAAAGAGAGTTACTCACTACAATAAAACGAAGAAAGACCGCTTATCTGAGCCACATATACCGGAACAACAAGTATGATATACTAAAACTAATAATAAAAGGAAAAATCGAAGGTAAACGTGGTCCTGGTCGCAGACAACATTCATGGTTGAAAAAGTACGTGGAAATTGTCGCCAACCTTCATTAAATGGAGATGGCACCTGAAGAAGAAGATGCTTTCGATAACTTTTCACCCTAGATAGAATTTGTAAATAGACAGAAGTTTTGGAATAACCTCTCCCTATTTTATTACTGTGTTTACTCCAATAAAATCAAAAAATATATGTTGAAAATGTGCAATCTGTACTTCATGTGGATCATAACTTTAATCTCTATCCTCGTAAAGAGCAGAAACAAAAGAACTTCTCGCAGGCATTCTTTCAGATAAAATTGGTATTAACGAGAGCCAGCCGCACAGAATTGAAGTAAAAATGGCTAAAAAGACAAACGGCGGATAGTGAGCTTGGAAGTTAATCAATCTAACTTTGGCAAAATTATCGGTCGAATCATTTCACTTCTGAAAGCCTTTTAGCCCAGATAGGGAACTATCCAGGACATCCTGTGGAATCAGGAAGTTTAGGGACGCGTAAATATTGAAACGTTTAGATTTTTATTATGTTTATGCTTCTGAATGGATCTTAGTCGCCAGTCAGTTACATTACCTTGCCCTCAAATTACATAGCTATAACATGGCTCAAGCTATAATACATTTACAATTCCGCGAAACAAACACTAGACAATTTACTTACTCCAAGAATCTTTGTATAGTCAACAAACTGTAAATTTTGATCATTGATATGAACGCTTAATTTTGAAATCACATAATTTTTCTTTCATTCAGTACAAAACAACATAATTTTGGACTTTCCTGGATTTATATTCAGGTTATGGCTGGAAGAGAATTGCGTCAACTGATTTATATCCTTTTGTAACATTATACTTCCACTAATCACATATTCTGGATTGAAGCAATACAGTAATTGAGTGTCGGCTGTAAATGATTGGATTATAGAACAATAATGGGCCCAATACGGAACCTTGGGGCACACCTGAGGGAACCAATGAGATTGGAAAACTTTTTTGATCAACTGATATACATTGAGTACTATGCTTGAGATAACTTTCAAAAAAAAAGAAACAGCGGTTTTATCAGGTCCTATGTATTTCTTCTTTCGTTTTCTGTAGTAACATACACTAAGATATTGACGTGTTTCAGTCAAGAAGGTAAACAA
Organism: Callosobruchus maculatus; assembly: GCA_951848785.1. Lineage (NCBI taxonomy): Eukaryota > Metazoa > Arthropoda > Insecta > Coleoptera > Chrysomelidae > Callosobruchus > Callosobruchus maculatus. The sequence continues at coordinate 5,891,417 of CATOUR010000029.1, forward strand.
TACGTTTTTGTTTTAAACCAAAAATGACTGTGTGGTTTAACGGCTCATGTCGGACTAGGGGTCTTTATGTGAATAATTTTCTCAGCAACGTCCCCTAAAAACTCCTTAAGTTTGGCACTACCTTTTAGGAACTCCCTGTGTAGAGTGTTACAGTTGTTTCATTAGTAGCTGGTTGAAAAGGTGGAGTTGGTATGATGTTTATATTATATTTCTCTTTTGTTTTTCACATTATCTTTCATTTAAAACTCCATGACGTGTTTAATTTTATCGAGTAAGTTGACTTTCAAACGCTATTGGATAAAATACTTTAAATTAATAGTATTTTCACCTAAACAATAGGGTTTCAGGTAAGCAAGATCCACACAAGATGCAATTGTAGATTTGACAACACATATTTATGAAGCACTTGATATAAAAACACCAGCAATGGCTGTTTTTGTCGATCTTGCAAAAGCATTTGACACCGTAAACCACGATAAGCTTTTGGAAATGATGGAACACCATGGGTTTAGAGGATTATCATGCAAGTTGTTTAAAAGCTACTAACAGGAAGGTTACAAAGGGTGAAGATTGGGGATATTTCAGCAAATCTGAAATTATAAAATTTGGAGTCCCGCAAGGGACAGTTTTAGGGCCAATATTATTCAATCATAAGTGATCTTTTTCAACTTCACACACAAGGATATATTGTAACACTTGCAGACGACACAGACAAATACTGGAAAGAGTTAAGAAGCAAAGTTCAAGCCGACCTTGACTTGATATTCCATTATTTTCAAAACAAGTGCTTAACAGTTAACTCCCAAAAAACCTTTTTCATCCCGTTCACATCCCTTAGCTCATATTTACCAAAATTTGAAAACATTATGATCGAAAGAAACTGCGATTGTCGAAAAACGACCAATAAGTGTGGCATACAATTTAAAATATCTCGGCATAATGCTTGATTCTCATATGAGATGGGATATCCACATAAATTATGTTATTTAAAAAAAACGTTCATTTTTTATAAATTCAGATATCTTAAACAAATATTCAGCATTCGTCATTTGAAAACACTCTACTATGCTGTGATTGAACCACATTTATTATATGGCATTGTAGCTTGGGGGAGGACTACAAATAATCATATGTTGCAGCTAGAGAGAACCCAAAAGTGGATATCAAAAATGATGCTTTGTAAAGACTCCACATATCCTACAGAAGCCTTATATGAGGAGTGTGAGGTATTTGATATTCGTCGATTACTCTGCCACTCAGTATTAATCAGACAGCATTATAATAGATCGGAGCTCATCAGCATTGACCATTACTATGCCACTCGTAATCCCTTAAAATATAAGACACCCAGAGTAAGAAAAACTGTTACCCAAAGGAGTTATTACTTTCTAGGGCCTAGACTGTATAATCTCCTGCCAGATGAAATTAAACGATTGAATTCAAAATCAATGTATAAAAGTAGCTCAAAAAAATGGATAAAATCAAAAACTAGGAAAGCAATACACAGACTCTTAGGTATTAACACCGTCTTCACCATGTCCGCTGCTTGAATAATGGAATAGTATTCAGCTTTTTTGTTCATTTGAGGTATTGACCAGATGGTCATTAGCCATATACTGTTGTGAGCATTGTATACTGTGCGATTTGTAATATTAGGCAATGAGCTCATGTTCGTTGGTTCAGCTTATTATATTTTTTCGTAATTATTAAATCTGAGATAGCAGTCTCACATTGGTTTCGTCAGACATCACGTTACAGTATTAACAAGGCTTTTAGTTTGGCACTGGAGTGCTCCTGATGGGATCAATGTGAGTATGTTTCTTTAGATGTTTTGTTTATAGGATTGTATATTATATTGAATGCATGGTATATTTACATATAGTGTATATGGGTTCAGTGGTGCTGTACTAGTTCGTATCAGTATTTATACTTTTTATATTCTATTATTTTTCTGTCATAATCATGTTTTTTCCCCACAAACAAGGGCTGTGACCCTTATGTGCCTGTCCAATGTATTTATGAGTATGAAAAAAGAATTATCTGTTATTTGCTTATACTTAATAAATACATTTTTGTATTGTATTGTATTCCATTGTCATTCCTCCTCAAACATATTAATGTCCATACATAACTTGCTTCTAGTAATAAACGTGGCATTTTAGTCATTGCAAACATGAAGTGGACCACATTCAGCTCTATAAAATTAAGGGTCAGTGAGTTTCTATTAAACTCTCCCATCACTGCAGCATGCGCGGAATTGCCAAATGGAATAAAGTTAATTCCCGTGTATAGAACAAAGGCCTTTGTGTTAAACATTATTATAATTTCTGTTTGTTTGATGTTGTTCAACAAAACAGCAGGTAATAACTACATAGACACTTAATTTGTGCCTCTCGATGTCAAGAACTCAATTCGCATTTCCCAAACAATAACAATGATATGAGAACTACGTTTTTGTATAACTGAATGATAATACTGTAGTACCGTGGTTGCTATGAACAAGTTGGGTCAGAGGAAATTCGCAGGCTCAATAAATACATCTCCTGTCAGACGTGGCAGTGTGTTCCAAGCCCTGGACACCACCACACCAGTTAGTCAGTGGTGCGGAGTGTAGTACTGATGCGGGGGGGGGGGGGGGGTCCGAAGCCAGGCAAATAGGCCACCTTTGGCCCTTTTCTACAACTCCATTGAACTTACACAGAAAATACTAAAATCCAACCTCCTAAAACGCCCCTTGTTGAATCTAGTATACCTCTTGATGAAACTCAGTGTATCCGACTATCCCGACTACTCCTCCCCGAACTCCGCCGTACTGAATGTCTGAACTCTAAGGTTGCGATAAACAGCACATCTGCTCAGAAAGTGGAATGCTGTCTTTCCTCTTCCCAGCATCTGGAGCAGATGAGGTCCCCTACCACACTCATGAGGGACACATGTCTATTCAGCCGGCAATGGACAGTGTGAACCCCCACTAGAAGGTTGAGCGTTTCTCTGCCTTTATTCAGAAGCCATAGCGTTCAGCCCTTAGCAGGACCTGCTATGAATCTTTTAGCTTGCCTGTAGTTGTCTCTCTCTAACCAGGCTTTCGCCAGTTCCTTGCAGGCTCAGTAGTGGGCAACATTGAGCTGGCGCCTGCTAATTCCAGGCTTAGGTTCTGGGCCGATGCAGGACCCCTATCCTAGCCAATCGGTCCCCTCTCTTATTACCCGGTAAACCAATGTGTTAGGGGGAAGTCGGTGGTGCTTAGTTCTGGTGCAACTGTCGATCGGTGTCACTTATTTTAAAACATTTTTTTGTCTAGAGTTTTGTAAATAATTTCATAAAGTGTCTTAGAATAGGGGCTAAAGGGTTTCTTTTGGTAGGAAGCTGGTTAAAGAAGTTATTTTAAAAGGCGACCCAAACGCCCACTATTTCACACAAAATATTTATACGAGGCATGTTTTTTAAGTAAGTACCGTTTTGGAATTAAAAAAAGACGTGCAAAGATATCGGAATACTTACGTACCGTTTTGGAATTAAAAAAAGACGTGCAAAGATATCGGAATACTTTTATTTTTACATGAAAACCTGTACCTTAATCTACTTTTCTACATAATTTCCGTCAATATTGAGGCACTTATCATAACGTGACACCAGTTTTTGAATACCCTCCTCATAAAATTCTGCCGCCTGACTTTTTAACCACTGTATCACAACTGTTTTGACTTCGTTATTGTCTTGAAGATGCTAACCTCCCAGGTGTTTCTTCAAGTGCAGGAACAAATGGTAATCGCTGGGTGCCAGATCGGGGCTGTACGGAGGATGATCTAGAGTTTCCCATTGAAAAGATTTGATGAGATCTTCGGTCCGATAAGCCACATACGGACGGAAATTGTCATGCACCAAACGATACCCTTAATCAAGTTGCCACGACTTTTGTTCTTGATAGCACGTTTTGTCCGTAAACTTCACAGATCTCACCATCACGCCTTTAGCACAAAGAAATCGTATAACAGCTCGTACTTCACAATCGGCGGGACTCACGATTGTCGAAGGCATTTTAAACACTCAGTAAACAACGTATACAATGAAGAATCAGACTGTAATGGTGTCAGTGCGTAGACAAGAGATGTAGGTAACCAGCGCGCATGCGCGGAACGCCGACCGTAGCGCTGCAGCGGCAAAATCCTAAAACGGTACTTAAAAAACATGCCTCGTATTAAAGATAGTCAACGTATTTATGAGCAACGGTCTGTAGTCATTAAAAATTACCTATTAACTATGAAAATGATGTTTTCCGTCTCTCTAAAATTATCAACGAAAATTCTGAGAGAGAGTGTATGGTGCTAACACATCAGTGGCCAATTTAAAAAAACATGTCGGGAAGGATTGCAAAGTTTTACAAAACATGCTTTTTTGTATAAAACCACTGAATTTTATTTATATCTAGGAATATGAAACAAAATACTTCTGTGCTGCAAATGGCATGTGGGAGCATTTCAGTGGTACAGCGACTAATTTCTGCCTTGGTAACGGGTTGTGACTCTTCTAACTGTACAGCCATAAAGATCAGTTGACGAAAAATTAACAGCAATGTAGAGTTGAATGTGACTGAGTAAGATGCCTTGACATTTAGTTGTGGAAGTGTTAGAGAGCTAAGAGAAGGCAATTTGGGTCGATATTTTCAAAGCGCTGTATTTCCGTTACGTTGTTTCTGGCAATCCTGGCGAAGTGTGGGACTCCCTGAAGTGCTCCGGTAGTCTACTAAGCTCGAGACATTACAGCGCTGACAGCGGTGTTGTTTACAAAATGCAGTAGCTATATCGCGGTGTAGAAAAGATACACCTCTTTGACTGTATAAATCGATCACGGTGGCCTATTTCGCGATAGGATAAATCAAAATCCCGATATTCAAAAATGATTATCAATTTTGTCTGGTTGACACAATGTTTAACACTGGTCATTTTTACTGAACTAGTTATTTCACAAGAAACTGAGAAATAAAACTTCACCATTGCATAAACTCAACACAAGGAGAACACGTTGACGTTTCGGTAATAATCTGCTGCAAGTCTAGTCTGTTCCAAAAAAAAAAAAATTCTGCCAGTAGGACCTCTAGTCAGTGAGTAAATTGAAGAATGAGAGTCTTAAGGGACCTGGATACACACATTTATACATACATATTTGCCATGTAAAACACGGACTCACAATTACTCGGATAGCACCCTCTATTTTTAAACTACATATATAATATTTCAGAAGGCGACAGTTAAGACCTTAATGAATGACAACTATTTTCGATTTTCACAAAAAAGTTTTTTAATGTGCAAAAAAACTCGCAATTCAAAAACATACATTCTATAAATGCCTGTAATTTAACAACTAAAGACGATACCAAAAGAAGGCTAAATATTTGCACAAGCGCAAGCTTTCTTCTTCAATTTGCTCTTTCAGTCATCGCTGTAAGTTTAAAGGTAACTTCAGGGGCTTGGAAATGCGAAATTCATTTTTATAGTGACCTTTGAACCTTACCATTGGACTTTTTGACCTTACCTTTGCATTTTTGGACTTATCTGACCTCATCTTAAGCACACACACTGGAGAAAGGGAACAGGTGGCCACGCCTCCTCGCTAACGCGGGAATACGTCTTTTCTTGGATGCTCCATTTCGCGCGCTATACTCTATACCCTTAATTCAGTTCAAAATAATAAACTGCTTTCTACCTATGGATCATACAACTAAAATAAATTTTTTCTTATCGCTTAAGCTTTTTTGCATTTTTCTTTTTTTTTTGAAGAAAAGGAAGTCAACCAGTGTTATGAATCTGGATAAAGGCACTATCGCAAATGGCACTTTCTTAAACATCAGGAGGTTATCTGTAACAGGTAATACGCGCTTATAGGCATCGCATCTATATTGTATTGGCAATGACTAGGAGTTCAAATTTAGTATAATCTTTCCAGCGAATCAATCTTTCCCTATGAAGACAACCAAATAACGAAATTCGTGTCGGTTTTGAAAAAAAAATGGATGGTGAGTGGTTAGACTGCGTAGCGTTTATTCATTATGTTGTCTACTTTTAAATATGAATTTCCCAATTTTCAGCCATGCCAGAATTTTTGCGAAGCTCATAAAATTTCGCGTTCGCTTACCGGGCTATTGGGTCAACAGGCAGTTTGCCGTCTGTTGTATACATCTATGCATTAATAGGATGGCACTCGCAATCGCGGCTAGATCAGCCGACATAATGGCCACTGTAAAATTCATAACAGACACGGACGTAGACCGAGAGAGGGGCTTGTCAGGCCCGTGTACATGAGAGATGTAATAGAGTAATTGCTTCTCCCAGGGTGGCATCTTCCATGAACTAAATCTGAACATAGAATTTGGGGGCTGATGGAAAAATGACAAACTGCGCTATACTAACGTGTCCTGCTTTTTCCTTTCCAAAAATTTTTTTCATTATGTTATTGGCTCTGATCTGAGGTCAACTGGCCAGTTGTATTGTGTATGAAACATCTATTTTTTTTAAATATCTATGAACGAAATCATATTGTTCTACATTAGTTATATGAACATTACAGCGTTATTTTTAGTTTTTCAGTGCAAAAGTTAATAGTTTGTATGCACAGTTGTTTTCACTAGCTAGAATAGTAGTAGTACTACTGTCCATCTGTTACATACCTATTCATTTCAAAATTTCAAATCAGCTAGCTCAACTGCAGAAAATGCAGAACCGAGGCATGAGAATAATTACACAGACTCCAATAAATGTTATGTTATCTTCTTTGAGGTTTTTCTCTGTCTCACAAAGAGTGTATTATTTAGCAATGAATATTTAAAATAATACGAGGAATGGCACCTATTTACTTAACTGGTAATATTAATTATGCTCATGATATCCATTTCTATGGTACAAGGAAAAATACAAATATTTACATACCAAAAACAAGCACAAAAGCAGAATGAATTCTCTATTTTTTAAGCTATATCAAGGAAAATTCAACTGTCAATAATTTTAAGAGAGAACCTGCTAAGTACCTCAACGCCTGATTATCTGAATGTTTAGTGCTATGTCTTCTGAAGTTATTATGTGTGTAGCTTGTATTTGTTCTATTGTCATACTACAGTTAGTTTTATTTTATAATTTGATTAAATCTATTGTTAACGTACATTTTTTACACATATGATTATTATTCATTAGTTTTTTATGTATATTAAGATAATCCTATTTCAAATAAAAGCTCTTCTTCTTCTTCTTCTTCATATTAGCAGGTAACGGAATATAGTTTGACAATCTGTGATACAGGTCTGTTACTTCATTACTGATCAGTTGGCATTCTAATATACAGTGTTGAGTAGTACCGATCTCTCCACATTTGCAGTGAGGGTCATCGTCTAAACCTATTCTAGTTTTGTGTTGAGGACTTAAGCAATGCCCACACCTCAATCTGCAAAGGGTTCTCACAAGTGATCTATTCGTTTCTTTTTTAAACCAGGGCTCTGATCTTATGTTCTGCTGGAACTGTTTGTATGTTGTACCAGATGGATTTCTAGGGTAGTGTTCGCTCCATTTTTCTTTCAGGTTCTTGTTTAACATATTGCTCAAGTCAAGTCACGATTGTTAGAAGTTATTTCAGCATCCAACAGTTCAATCAAAGGGTTGCAAGAAACTATGCAGGGTCATGTATTGCTGATGATTTCTATGGAGCTGCACTTGCAGTGCAGTTCTCAGCTGCATTGAAGGTTATTTAACACCTCTTGAATCAAACAAACTATTTAGTAAAGCCATCTATGGAAACAGTATCGCCATTAACTTGATGAGCGAGTGTATATTGTTTGTCACATTCACCATCTTTTAATATCCCAGAGTGAGTCGCAGTGTACATGATGATGATATGTAATAGAGTTATTATTGCTTCTCCCAGGGGCTTATGGAGAAATAACAAACTGCTCTATCAACGTTCTTGTTTTTTCATCCCCAAAAATTCGAAGCAAGATTGTTAGCCGTTATTTTAGCATCCGATAGTTCAATCAAAGGGTTGCAAGAGGGTCATGTGTTGCTGATGACTTCTATGGAGTTGCATTGTAACAGGAATGTTCTCAGCTGCATAGAAGGTTATTTAACACCTCTTGAATCAAACAAACTTTTTTGTAATCCTATCTATGGAAACAGCATCGCCATTTGATGAGCGAGTGTATATTGTTTGTCACATTCACCATTTTTTAATATCACAGAGTGAGTCTCAGTGTACATGATGATGAGATGTAATAGAATAATCATTGCTTCTCCCAGGGGACTTATGGAGATATAACAAACTGCTCTATCAACGTATTTTGTTTTTTCCTCCCCAAAAATTCGAAGAAAGATTGTTAACGGTTATTTTAGCATCCGATAGTTAAATCAAAGGGTTGCAAGAAACTAGAGAGGGTCATGTGTTGCTGATGACTTCTATGGAGCTGTATTGCAACAGCAATCTTCTCAGCTGCATTCAAGGTTATTTAACACCTCTTGAATCAAACAGACTTTTTCGTAAGGCCATCTACGGAAACAGTAACGCCATTTGATGGACGAGTATATACTGCGAGACACATTCACCATTTTGTAATATCACAGAGTGAGTCTCAGTGTACATGATGATGAGATGTAATAGAATAATCATTGCTTCTCCCAGGGGACTTATGGAGATATAACAAACTGCTCTATCACCGTATTTTGTTTTTTCCTCCCCAAAAATTCGAAGAAAGATTGTTAACGGTTATTTTAGCATCCGATAGTTAAATCAAAGGGTTGCAAGAAACTAGAGACGGTCATGTGTTGCTGATGACTTCTATGGAGCTGCATTGCAACAGCAATGTTCTCAGCTGCATTCAAGGTTATTTGACACCTCTTGAATCAAACAAACTTTTTCGTAAGGCCATCTACGGAAACAGTAACGCCATTTGATGGACGAGTATATAATGTGAGACACATTCACCATTCTTCAATATCACAGAATGACTCTCAGTGTACATGATGATGAGATGTAATAGAATAATCATTGCTTCTCCCAGGGGACTTATGGAGATATAACAAACTGCTCTATCACCGTATTTTGTTTTTTCCTCCCCAAAAATTCGAAGAAAGATTGTTAACGGTTATTTTAGCATCCGATAGTTAAATCAAAGGGTTGCAAGAAACTAGAGACGGTCATGTGTTGCTGATGACTTCTATGGAGCTGCATTGCAACAGCAATGTTCTCAGCTGCATTCAAGGTTATTTGACACCTCTTGAATCAAACAAACTTTTTCGTAAGGCTATCTACGGAAACAGTAACGCCATTTGATGGACGAGTATATAATGTGAGACACATTCACCATTCTTCAATATCACAGAGTGACTCTCAGTGTACATGATGATGAGATGTAATAGAATAATCATTGCTTCTCCCAGGGGGCCTATGGAGATATAACAAACTGCTCTATCAACGTATCTTGGTTTTTCCTCCCCAAAAATTTGAAGAAAGATTGCTAACGGTTATTTTAGCATCCGATAACTCAGTTAAAGGGTCGCAAGAAACTATACTATATAAGGTATATATAAAGGTAAAAATGGGAATACCCCAAGGAAGTGTATTAGGACCAGTGTTATTTATTTTATATGTCAATGATATAAAAAGCATTACTCTTGATGAAAGTTGGTGTCACATATCTACATATGCAGACGATACTAATATTTTGGTGCAGGGTCAATCCATACCTGATTTAAAATACAAATCAGTTGAGGTTTTTAATGTTAGTAAAGAATGGTTCACTAAGAATAAATTAATTATTAATCCTGAAAAAACTAATCTGGTATTATTTAAAACTAACAAAGCAAATTTGAATGTGCCAGAAACTTTGAATATTGGCGACATACCTGTCACAATGTCTAAAACTGTAAAATTTCTGGGTCTGCTTGTAGATGATACTTTATCATGGTCAGAGCATGTTGAATTTGTATGCCACAAACTTGCTAAAACTATGTACTCACTCAGGATTCTTAAGAAATATATCGATCAAGGTACATTAAAAATTTTCTATCATGCTGCTTTCGAATCCCATGTTAGATATGGTATAGTCATGTATGGGAGATGCTCGACTATACAAAAAATATTTATAATGCAGAAACGTACGTTACGTATTATGCTTGGTATGAAAGCTAGGGATTCGTGTAGAGGAAAATTTAGGAGTAATAACATCCTCACTGTGTACGCCATATTCATACAAGAATGTGTTTTATTTTTAAGAAAGAACGAATCTCTGTTTTATCAATCTGAACCTCAGACAGCTTACTCTACACGCTATTATTATTATAAGTATCCTAAACACAGACTTACAGTTACGGAGCGTAGCGGATATTATAATTGTATCAAAATGTATAACTATCTACCTAGAAAACTGAAAGACACAGATGATCTGATAAAATTCAAGAAAGAACTTTATAAGTATTTACTAAATCTAGAACCGTACAGCATAGATGATTATATACAGAGTTATGGTAGTGTTTAGTATATAGTACATTTTTTTTTATGTTTCACGTGTGTCATGGGTTGTTTGTATGTATATATGGGTAATTATGTATGTATGCATATATACATATGTGTTTGTATTTATGCTGATGTATGGGTATGACCCTATTTCTTTTTATGTCTTACATAATTATGAAATAAAGAACTGTTATTATTATTATTATTATTATATTATACAGGGTCATTCGCTGCTGATGACCTCTATGAAGCTGCATTGCAACAGCAATGTTCTCAGCTGCATTCAAGGTTATTTAACACCTCTTGAATCAAACAAACCTTTTCGTAGAGCCATCTATGGAAACAGTATCGCCTTTTGATGGACGAGTATATAATGTGAGACAAATTCACCATTTTTTAATATCACAGATTGAGTCTCAGTGTACATGATGATGAGATGTAATAGAGTAATCATTGCTTCTCCCAGGGGACTTATGGAGAAATAACAAACTGCTCTATCAGCGTATCTTGTGTTTTCCTCCCCAAAAATTCGAAGAAAGATTGTTAACGGTTATTTTAGCATCCGATAGTTAAATCAAAGGGTTGCAAGAAACTATAGAGGGTCATGTGTTGCTGATGACCTCTATGAAGCTGCATTGCAACAGCAATGTTCTCAGCTGCATTCAAGGTTATTTAACACCTCTTGAATCAAACAAACTTTTGCGTAGGGCCATCTATGGAAACAGTATCGCCATTTGACGGACGAGTGTATAATGTTTGTTACATTCACCATTTTTTAATATCACAGAGTGAGTCGCAGTGTACATGAGAGACGTAATAGAGTAATTGCTTTTCCCAGGATGGCATCTTCTATGAACTAATTAAGAACATAGAATTTGGGGGCTGATGAAAAAATGACAAACTGCGTTATTTGCTAGGAAAAATAAGATTTGCATAGGAAAGTAGGACACACATATGCGATATGTAATTCCTTTAGCTGAGAGGCTTCAAAATACACCTAAACTCGAAGGTAGCCACACGTGTTTTCAATAAACGCCGGTGTTCCTCAGGGATCTATCCTATCCCCTACACTGTTTTTGCTGTACATCAACGAGCTGCTCAAAATAACATCAAATCCAATCTACAGCTTCGCAGATGACAGTACATTAGTGTCGTGCATGGAACCAGGCAAGCCACTATCATCCCAGGAGACGGTACGTCGGCGACAGCAGCATGCCTCACGGACAAACGTAGATATCAAAACAATTGTCGAGTGGGGATCAGCAAATAAAGTACAGTTCAACGTACAAATAACTCAGGCAACAACACTTACAAAGAAGTCTCACGATGGCTTACCAACCGTGAAAATGGAGGGCCACCCCATAATCGAATCACCTTCCGTCAAGCTTTTGGGGATCAACATCAACAATAACATATCCTGGCACGACCACGTCGTCAGTATTGCTAAAACCGCATCCCAGAAGCTTGGAGTTTTGATCCGCTGTAGGAAGTTGTATACACCAGAGCAACTGCTGCTGCTCTACAAGGCACAGATCCGACCATCGCTGGAGTATCGCTCCTATGTGTGGGGATGCGCTCCGAAACACCCTTCAAAGCCTCTGGACACTATCCAGAAAAGAGCAATTAGATTAATCGATACGCCTGACCTCACAAAGGACCTCCACAGCCTGGAACATTGAAGGAGGGTGGCTGACCTATCCCTGTTTTACAGATTCTATCACGGAAGATGTTCGAGTGAGCTCTCCCAGATAATAACACCAAAGGCTGTCCAAATCAGGAACACTAGAGAAGCTCTGTGAGCTCATCCTTACCAGATCGAGGTCCTTACTCCCCGAACCAGTCTCCTCCAGCATTCCTTCTTTTGGAGAACTTCGACGCTGTGGAATCAGCTGCCGGGGAGTTTGTTTCCCGACGGCTACAACCTGCAGCATTTCAAATCTAACGTGAACCGACACTTATCTTCTCGCAGCGCTTCTACAGCGCCATAGGCTCTCAGCCTTTGCGAGAGGCTGACACGTGACCATAAAAAAAATAGTGTCCTGATTTTATTTTCAGAGACAACACCGCTGACTGACCTGCAGTAAGTCATTTTTATTTTACATAAAACACCAGGATTATCATGTATACACGTTGAGACTTGTTCATGAAACGAACATCTGGTGAAATATTGTTACATGAGATTTTTAAGAAAATGTCATGTATCTCACGCCTTTTTCGACTATGAAACTTGAAACATTTGACCCGTGAAACAAAAATCTCATGAAAAAGCCTCATTGTGGATCCGTACCTTAACGACAGCGTACTGTCCGCCTGTGTGAGTTAGAAAGGCAGACAGAAAGAGAGAGATAGACAGAGAGACAGCCAACATGTAATCCCACCCAATCCTACCATTTATTTAACTATTCAAGGCCCCATTTTCGACAAGCATAATGCAACAGAGTACAACACTGCCTCATACCGTCTGATTCATGAACGGCACAGAAAAATAGGTAACAATCTATTGACTCTATGGCTTATACAGGGAGTGTCCGAAATTTGTGTCGACACTATGGATATCTCGGAAACTATAGGTACAAAAACGTTTAAACGAGAAAAGCTTTAAGAAAGGGGCTTCTAAACGGGCAACACTTTTACAGCAATGTGTGGCTGCAATAGTATGGCCGGCGACATTGTCGAATATTTCTTGTATGGCTTGTATGGCATATATCCGTTATAGCCGATACATTTTAATGTGTTGCAAGCACGTGGCCGGACGATCGCTTGGCGAACGAAAATACTGCAATATTGCTGCTTTGGTTTTTGTTTTTTGTTGTTTTTGACGGAAATTTCAGAGGGTAAAATGGCTTATGCTTGAACCAACGAGAGGATTATAGACTTCATTAATGAAATACATTTACATCCTGAGTTGTGGAATGTAGAAAGCGGCATATATAAAGACAAAAATGCCAAAAAAGACGGATGGGCTGTAATTGCTGAAAAATTTGGCATACCAATTGAGGAGGCATTCAAAAATTTTAGAAGCCTGCGAACATGCGCAAAGAATGAGGAGAAAAAAAAAAGATAAAAAGTGGTAGTGCTGGCGGCAAACCAGTGAAATGGTTCGCCTTCGATGTCATAAGAATCTCCCGTTGCTAAAAACCGTAGAGTTATCGCCAGTCTTGTCGTGACAGGGATTGCTTTTCGCATGTTTGTATCATTTCTTTTTATTTTTGGTCCAATTGTCCTAAAAAGAAATTCAAAGTCACTCTTAGACATCCTTGAAAAGTTTTTGAATAATTTATCATCAAGACATTTCCAAGCTCAAGATATCTAAAGTTACACGCCTATTGAGGTAAGTTCGAATCCACAGTCTTCACTTTCTTTTTTTGCTTAATTTTTCTTTTAAAACCATATAAGCCGCTGATACGTGTATACTTTCATCAGCCACTGCAGCTCAATTGTGTAGCTTGTCTATGAACAAGTTTGTGGGCCATACTATTGCAGAAAATATTTCCGAGATATATCTTGCCGAGCCATATGCTGCAATTAAATGTTGTCGTGATGGCCGGGCTATAGTTGCCAACATTATAGCCACATATTGCAGTGAAAATGTTGCCCGTTTAGAAGCCCCTTAATAGTATTTGTAGTTTATAGTCATTTGTAGAATAGCTTTTGTTTCTTTTCGTTTATCAGATATTTCTGAAAAACAAAAATTATGCGTTTCCTTAGATCGGCTGTATTTTTATATTTTCCAACATTTCTCAAATCTATAATGATATTTTCAAAGTACGTTTTTACGTAGAATAAGCATATTCAATTACCTATTGACTACAACGTTTCGTTTTCTTGGAACCATTTTCAACTATTTATCTTCTGGGGATACAGAAATCCAGAGACGGCAAAATACATAAATTGTGTAACAGTGGAAGAAGAACACCGAATCTCTTATTTTCATTCCGCAATAGAGTATGAACTCTGTACTATGTGCAGCCAGTGCCATGATTCATGAGATAATCAATACATCAAGTAACCTGGCTATAGTGTTTCCCATACATTTACGGTACTAATAAGGTATCAAAGTTTCATCACAATTTAATTTAATTTACCAAGTTATCGGGTCGTAATTTTTTTCTTGTTTATAACTGAGCAGATAGCGTAGGCAGAGCCCAAATACCAGAGTACCACGGCTACTGGAAGATTATGCGAGATATGAATAGGCCAACACCCGCCGGCATACATCTCTTGGCAGTCCATTCCAAGCCTTGGATACCCTGGGAATAAATGTGCGGCTGTACCGCTCGGTTCTTGATGTATGAGCAACGACGGCCTCAGGATGAGGTGCAGCAATTGAGCGGTTGCATTTGATAGAATCGGCGAGCAGCGGAACTATAGAGGAGAGCTCAGAGGAGCAGACTCCATTTGAATATCTATAGAAGAGTGAGAGGTCACTAACCGCATGCCGATGAGAAAGTGGTTGGAGGTCGTTAAGGCCGAGTCACCAATTAGTCGAATTTCTCTTCTCTCGATGGCATCTAGTATAGACGAGGTAGTAGGGGCAGCAGCTCTCTAGACATGAGAGCAATACTCCAGGCCAGGACTTCTTTGAGGCTTGATATAGCGTGAGGAGGTTAGATGTTCAGAAGTATTTTCTGGCTCTGAATAGGTACCTAAGCTCTTTACCAGCAGCTGTTGCAATTGATGCAATGTGTTTGTGCCAGATCAGGTTTTCTGTTGAATGAGTAACTCCTTGGAAGAGCCTGATTATTCCTTAGAAACGGGTGCTGGCTTGGGCAAGTCTTATTTAATAGCGTACAATATTCGATCTTGGAAGCATTACATATTCTTGAGCCCCAAGCGGTAATGGTCTCCAGCGCCGGTACTCTGTAACTTAGAAACGTATTTCTATGCACTATGTACTATGGGATCGGGTAGCCTCGTAAATATGACAGCGTAGTAGACACGTGATAAGCACCCGAAACTGTCCGATCGTCATGGTCGTCATGGTGATAGAAACATGTTTCTATCTCTTAAGTTAGAGAGTACCGACGCAGATCCTTTGAAAGTGAAGCAGCTGCTGCCAGTCTTCTGCGTTCCAACTCACCCACAGGGATCGCCTATTGCTCATGATGCCTGAATGCAAAGTATTGTCATCCGCAAGACTGTGGATTGGGTTAGTAGTGCTAGAGATTGGATCATTGATGTGAAGCAGAAACAAGTTGGAGCCAATACCGATCCCTGCGGAACCCCAGCCTTGATGTTATGGATGGAAGAGGAAAGGCCGTCTACCACGACAGAGATTTTTCGACTTGAGAGGAAGTCTGCGAGCCAACTGTAAAGCTTAACAGGTAAGCTGTAGGACGGAAGCTTGTTTAGGAGAACTGCATTCCATGGTTGATTGAATGCATTTGAAATATCGAAAGCAATGGCGTGAGCCTCGCCAAACGAATGGATTTTGCTCCACACGTGCATGACGTGAGACGGGAGACCTTCACTTGATCTTTGATGTCGAAATCCATAATATTGTCTGACGTTGATTAAGTGATGGAGCTCAAGGTATTTCATGAGCTCTTGGTTGACGCATTTCTCCATCACTTTACTGCTCATAGAGAGCAGAGACGGATAAATGGGATACCTAATGCACTTTTTAAAGAAACTAGAACCATGAATATACAGGGTGTCTTGAAAGTCGCGCACATAGCTGCTGGGATCAAACGAGAAAAATATTCTGAGCCCAAAAATCCATGTTTGGAATTTTTTAATTAAGTAATTAATCAGTAACTAATTAATATTTTTTTTGAAATTTCGAAGAGACGCAGATTTTCATCAGGCCGTTTTCTCAGCGTGGAAATGGTCTAATCCGATTCAAGATGTCAAACATAGTCGACTGACACTTTTTTAAACCCCATTTAACACATTTTGGCCTCAACAACTTGACCGATGGGGTTACGTTATGTTAGATACTGAATCTCCAAAGTGCTGTAGTTTTTCACTGGAGCGTTTCCTCAGTCCGAGAGTGGTCTCGTTTGACTCAGGACATCAAACCTAGTCGATTGACACTACTCTCAATCCTCATTTCGGTTTCCACTAAAACGAAGTCTAGCCCTTCTATTAACTAATTACTAATCAACTACTTAATCAAAAAATTCCAAACATTGATTTTTGGGCTCAGAATATTTTCCTGTTTTGAGCTCAGCAATTATGTGCGCGACTTTCAAGCCATATACATATTATTCCGAGTGCTTAAACACGTTGAGTTCATTAGACAAAAAGAGGGTTGACTTGCATTTACCTTTTTTAACACAAAGTCATCTTACATCTATGCGTAACTTTAAATTGTTGTAGAGAGGCTCTGTGAGCTCGTCCTTACCAGGTCGAGGTCCCTACTCTCCGAACCAGTCTCCTCCAGCATTCCTTCTTTTGGAGAACCTCGACGCTGTGGAATTTGTTTCCCGACAGCTACAACCTGCAGCATTTCAAATCTAACTTGCACCGATACTTATTGTCTTGCAACGCTTCTACAGTGCCATAGGCTTTCAGTCTTTGCAAGAAGCTAACCATCAGAAAAAATCATAATTTTTAAATGAGGTTTTAAACCTGTTCTGATGCTGTAGATGAACACTAATACATGGTATACCAAAAAGTCACCTACACACATCCAAAGCAATCTAAAAATTATATATTTATATATTCTGAATCACCGTATATGTCTCATGTATATAAAATGGTGCTCCAATGCTACTATATGTTTTTAGTGTCAACTAGACTGAGTTGAGAAAGAAACTAAAGAAGAAGTCACCAGTGACAACCAATCAGTATATGTATATGTAACTTTGGTCAAAGCACCTCGATTTCTTTGCCACGAAGACCAATTACAAGTTGTGTGTCTATTCTAGTACTTAAGCCCATGGGCGATACAAAAAGGTAATAGTAGTACAGAAGCTTAGAATTGCTATAATTAAACGTTTTGTGTGATAATTTTAGCAAATAAATGAGGCCATAAAGGAGCAAAACAATCTTCTCCTAACCTAACCTAGCAGCCACGGTAATTGGGTAGGTATTTATGCATTGTCTTTGCTGCTGCTCAGTTATAAAAAGTTTGAGAGCTACTTGTTTTCATCAGATCAAACTTAGATACCTCAACTATTTGGATACTCGTATAAGGGTAATCTGAGGAGACAAGGACGGAAGAAAAAGCACAAACTAAAATAACAACTCACTAACAAAAAGTCCTTTGTACAATTTCTGTACGCTAAAGGTTATATTGTGTCTTCGATATTGACTAACGTTAACTATAAAAAACAACAATCAAATAATCATAAAACCACTGAGGCAAAATTTTGTGTTCCTCCAACCACGATAAATAGCATATGCGGCTGAAATTCAGCTGATGAAAATATATTTTTTATGTAGACGGAAGCTAATCTATCCTGAATGGAAATGTACACAACAAAAAATGAAACTGACAGGCAAGTGAATTTCCCATATCAGCGATGCCTCAATACTTTTTCACGGGATTATTTTTTATTTTCATGTATGCCAAAAATCGAATTTAGTCTGATATTTGTCATTAAATAAATGGAAATAAAATTTCTCGATGTAACTGACGGGTTAGCAACCATATGGACAGGTCCGCACCGGTTTCGCAGCATAAATTTATACTGCGATTAAATTTTATAGGTGATTGCTATAGGCCAGATGTTTCCGTTTTCCAAAAAAAAAAATAAATTATAGATTTTGAGTTCATAGGCATGTGCTAGAAAAAAAGATGGTATATTCTCTTTTAACCACTCAATAAGTTTTATAATTTCCTTAAGAATCATAAATCAGCAAGGTCTTACGTCAATACAGAAATATGTGTGAGGATAACGTCACCTGTATCAAAATACCTTAATATCATAATCATAATAATACCATCTACCTGGTCATTTAATTCTATTGAGGTTAATATCCTCTATAATGAAATACATAATACACATGTGGTGAAGTGATTAATGCAATATTGCAAATACAGAAACGAGGTACCGTGTTTGATTCATACACTCATAATAAAATCTAATAAAGACGCGTGTTACAAATATTTTAAATAATCATCCAGAAATGAAAAGCATAACAAGAGGAAAATAAATGAACTAGAAGGCTATAAAAGTGATCCTTATAAAATGTGGAAAACGCTGGAAAAATTTGTCAATATTCAAGATTTTCCTAGGTATATTCGCTTTGATAGCAGCAACAACTTTGATAATTAATGATGTTGCTCTTATTGCTGGCAACTTTAATAACTTCTCCATAGACAGTATCCAAGATATAGTGAATAGCATCGACATTCAACAAACATGGTTTAATGTTAACCAAAATTAGTAATGGCCTTTTGCAAGTTCTAAACCATTAACTCTCAGAGAGTTGAGAAACATCATATATTCGTTAGACAACAAATTTAGCACAATAAAATCTTGAAGCATTCCAAACAATAGGACATGAGTTTTTAATTCCAGTTCATATCTGCCTTGACAAATATGTTCTCCCTAAAAGTGAGTACAGATGTATCAATTCCAAAAGTTGCAAACATTCCTCTGAGTTTCGTGCAACTAATGCAATACCACCAATCGGAAAAGTTATTGAAAAAGCAGCCTATGAACAAGTCTCAACTCTCAATCCAATCAGATATGTTTAGATAAATTAAAATAGTGTCTTGATGATGGCAAATATGTTGTCTTTCTCGATCTGAAACGCGCTTTTGGTACCATAAATTGAACGACAAGTTAAGGTAGTATCTGTTGGACAACAAAATATTTATTTGTTTATTTAAAGAAAGTACTCGAGCCAATAGCGTAATTCAGTGCCAGTAGGAGCATTAGGCCTCGTAGTAGTTGCTTCTGTTGATTCACTCCTTTTGAAAAATGTATATTTCGTCTTTTGTTCCTGCTGAAATAAATTATATGATTTTATCACATCTCCCTCATTCAGAGAATCTATTACTAATTACCCCACCCCTTTCACTTGACCGTCTGTCTGTCTGTCCTGTGTAATCCCTGACTAGAAATGGTAACGTGACTGCTGGTCTAGAATCCAGTCCTGTACGCTATACACATACAGACCTGACGTCGACATAGAAGCATCCAGTTTTCCGTAATACCTCCATTTTATATTAACATATACCAGCAAAATTAATTGAAATATTACTGCACTGTTAATAAATAATATTGCAACACTCATAAAAATTAAAAAAAGCTTTTATTCAAAGCTTTCAATAGGAATCATCGTGATAAGCTTATAAGTACATGTATTTACGTTTCTACATAAATATGTTTTAACGAGAGTAAAAGGAGCTAAATAACAACCTGCTTTCAGTGAAGTAATTATACCTAATTGTACGTACACTTTTCGATTCATAAACATCGTGAAAACCTTGGAAAACCATAGATCAAGAAGGTAATCAAAGGTTTCAAAACCTTCTGAAACTTGATCATGAACTGGATAAACACACATACTTCACTTGAAAACTTTCCACCCCGGATTTTCCGAAAACCGCTAATTAAAAGAAAAAACGCCGAGACACACAAATTCAAAACTTTGGGTCACTACCACAATTATAACACTAGAAATGCAAATAGTTTGGCTGCACAAAGCCATTCTTCTACATACTTCAAACATCACCCTTTTATAATTGTGTCATATTATTCAACCACCTCCCTGACTCCGTGAAAAACTTAGAAAATTATCATACATTTAAACTCAAAGTTAAAACTCTACTTGCAAAACACTGCTTTTATTCACTTTCAGAATATTTAAATTACAGTTGGTAATTTTAGGTGTAGTGTTTAGGAAATATATATGTATATGTTTATTCAATTCTTTACTGTATTGCTGTTCCATTCTTACAATTAGTACAAAGGGTTTTTTTTAGGCATGGAATATTCAAAGTTCTACGACGTTGTTACTGTATATAACAATATGGATATTTGTAAATGTGTCTTCACTATCTTTATACAATCTTATTTTGTTTTTCTCCTGTTAATTTGCCCGCTGTTAATATTAACTTAATTAATTGAATTTATATACTTTACTGACCTGCCACATGTACTCTGTATCTTAAAGTGGTCAATATATCTATCTATCTAACTTCAGAAGATCTGTCAAGCGGACAACTTTTTAACTAAATACTACTTCATCCTCGTGTACCCTCTGCCCCCCAAGAACATTCTCTTTAAAATTTTAAATGACAAGGGGTATCAAGTAATACCTTTTTCTAAAGGTATATTGAAGTCCTTTATTTTGACGTTTGATTTTTTAAAATCGGTCGATTTGTTTACGGGAAAATTAGAATCCTTGTGTATCTTAACTTGTTCAAATAGAATACAAAAATATTCGAAGATATTCCATTGCAACAAGCGTTCAAATGTTGCCCATTATTGGCCTAACAATGATATAGGCTATCTTCAAATTCCTGATGGGCAGTGTGGATGACCTTCATTTACGTATTATTGAATGCTGCCGTGATATGCCAGAACATGTTTTTGCAACCATAATTTTGCGTTGATTCCTCCCTCCACCATGTGCTGGATGAGGGTGGAACTCTGGCCATGAGGTACGAGTCGTGGATTGAACTGTGGCCATGAGGGATGAGACGTGTGAACCCTTGTTTTCACCACAGGGATCTGTCTGGGAGTTGGATGTTCTCAGAAATGGACAGGCAATCCTGGGACACTCTCCAACTTTGTGCCCTGGCAGGTGTTAACAACTCCTCACTACTGGTGACCATGGACACCATCTGGTAGTTTTTTAATTTTTTAATTCTTTTTTTTTATAATTACACATTTTAACTTATGTATTCACATTTATTTTTAGTCTATAATAGCCATTAAGCTGCTTTGTTCATGCATTCATCAATTTTTCTGTAACGTACATAGGGGCACCCCAGCACACTTTTCATGATATATACATTTTACAATTTTTACATTTTTTTAATTTTAAATATACTGACGACATTAAACTATGAAATTGTTCCCTTTTCAACCTTACCTTAGATGACAGGTACATTTTTTACTCTGCACAGTTTCCGTTGCCATGAATATTCAGTTGGCCGATGCCTGGTGATAGTGTCAAACAAAATTAAAATTGTTGCGTAGCCCGTCCTCATACGCTAAACCAGTCTAGTTTAGTAATCCTGAGATAGTTCTTGCTCTGCTACTATAGTTTAGCTGGATGGAGATGTTGCGGCTCTCAAAAGTACGCACGATAGAAAATTGAAACTATTGTTCAAGTTCGCTCCATATGAGCAAACGCGCCACTTCGAAAGGGCTCCTTAAAGCCAGGCGCGCACTTGCGATTTTCTGTCGCACGATTGTTTGGTCGCCAAAATAAAGCGCACAAGGTACAACGGGACTGCACGCACTTGCGACAGAAAAATAACAGCAACTAAAAAGATGCAACCAGCCCTATTTTTGTAGCGACGCGATTGTCGCAGATTAAAATGAACCATACGGTCAGGCATGAACCTGCGCTCAGTTGCTACTTTTTTAACACACTTCTTGATTTGCGGACCGCGGAATACGTGTATTTTGTACTTTGTGGTGTCGTCTAGTGTCTTGATATGTTATTTTTGGTTCAATAGTATTAAGTAGTTCATTAAAACTAGCTATGCTCATCCGATAGTATTGAAAATTTTTTTTGGGGTAATCACACAAATCATGATGAATTTTATGGAGTTGCTCTTTGAGCACCCGGGTCACAATTGGATGTACCCAATACTTTTTACGCCGTTGTTTTCTAGCCTTTGCACGTAATAATAAGGCTATCACATAAGCTGTTCTGCCGGAATTCATTATACTACTGCGGTCAGTTAGATGCAAGTGCGCTGGCGATTACGATTTTTCAGTCGCTGCGACAGCAAATCGCAAGTGTGCGCCTAGCCTTAAGTATCTAGGGTGTAGCGCGCAAAATTGAGAATCCAAGAGAATACGTATTCTCGTTCCTTTCTCCAGTATGTGTGTCTAAGATGAGGAGAGATAAGTCCAAACATCCAAAGGTAAGGTCAAAAGGTCCAAAGATCACCATAAAAATGAATTTCGCATTTCGAAGCTCATGGCGTTATCTTTAAACCTACAGTTACCAATGAAAAAACAGATTGAAAATCAAAGCTTGCGCTTTGTCACTGTGGGGCCCTTTTTTTGATATCGTGTTTGGTTGTTAAATTACAGACATTTGAAGAATGTATGATTTTGCATCGCGCATTTTTTTGGACACCAAAAACTTTTTTGAAAAAATTGCTCTCGGATGTCATTCGTTAAGGTCTATTACCCTCCGAAATACTGTGGATGCAGTTTGAAAAACAAGTGAGTTTTGTTCGAAATGGGAATCCGCGTTTTACATGGCAAGTACAAAATAATATGTACATGAAACAGTCACTGGTACCGAATAGTGAATCAACGTTTATTTCACTATCTGCTGCGTCCCTTTTCAATTGAACAAAACCATACTCTTCCGTGAGATGGCTCGTCTTGAAAAATATTTTATCTTGATGTACACTTTTAACTACAACTTCCATGATATCTGGAAAATTAATAGCTTTTCCTCGGCAGCTGTTCGTGTCGACATGATCCTCAATTTTCTGGACAGTCTCAAGTCTTAAAACCCAAAAAGTCTTTGAAAGTTAGGGGGTAAACATGTTTGTGTCTTGCTAAAGTAATAAGATGGTTCTCGAATATCAACTGCCTTCAAAATTGCATGAGAAATACATATTGTCCAAATCCCCTCCATGTTGTCCATGATGGTGACAAAAAATCTTGACTCCATCAAATATTGAGGAAACACCTTCAAAGCATCAGGAGCATAGCAATTATTGTAGTGTCTTTGGTTTGGCTGTAACACCCATCAGAGAATAAACAGATTTTCCGTGTACATCAACCGGAGTACCTTTCCAAAACTTTAAAATTCATGTGGCTATTTCTGATGATCCTCTCTTACCTGCAGCTTAATTGGCGCAACGTTTATTATGAAGATACGACTTAAAAAGTAAAGGAGTGCAAGGAACAGTGCATCCACGAACTGTCGTATCTGCAAATAAGATTAGATACGACAGTTCGTGCATTTATGCAAATACATTTTGTCAGATACGTGGTAGCCAAATACTTGAATTACTCGGAAATGGTTGAGAGTTGAGATACGGTAAATCGTGAGGAAGAAAAGGTGACTTCGATTTGCTTATAGCTCGCGGAACTCAAATTTGAAAAAAATGTCAGTTACGACACTTCGTGTTTTGGGGGACGATATGTGTAACTGTGTGTAACCAAGCCCCTTAAAAGTTCGCTTCCAGGGTAATACACTTCTGTATTATCCTATATGGGAGCATTAATGATCTGAAAGCTGTAAACAGGGTGGGAGACTTCTATGTAAACTTTAGGTCATACTTGTTTCAATATGAAACTGAATTGTATGAAACACAATGTGGGCAGCCGGCTAGGAAAGCGTCCCTCAATATACAATTTAAATACGCTCTGCAGAGTGGGAAATAGGTAGCTAAATATAATGATGAAAATCTTTCAGCTGTCGATCAGGAGAGAGTGGCAGCAGTTTAGCGTCAGCGGCTTCTGGCTTTGACAGGCCTTCAGCGCACCTGAGTGATGACCATCGCAGAAATTCCAACACAACTGCCGCCGATGGAGGCTTTGTGCGTATACACTATAAAAGTCCCCAATACTATGACACAAGTTAGTAGCAAATTTAGTAGCAAATATAAGTGGTCTGGAGTTAAGGGGCCTGAGTATACACAGTTATACAAATGTATTTGCCATGTTAAAACACGGATTCCTAATAGGGTCGTTCAGTAAAATTTCAATAACCATATTTTTGTACATTTTCATGAAGTATTACTTACATATAATATATACAAAAACTTTCAGCTTAATTGAATGATAACCAAAAAAGTTACGCGGCTTCAAAGGTTCAAATATTTCAGACACCCAAATTTATAATACAAAAACGTGTGATACGGATTATGTTAAGCTCGATTCCTCCCATGTATGTCGGAAGTAAATGTTGTTATTGTAATAACTATTTCAATACATATCGAAATTTAATCAGCGCAGAAATGAGAGGTACTAAAATGCAGTAAGTCTATCATACAATAATACGAGGATATTAAATTAGTATAGTTTTTATACTATGTAAAATGAACCGTGTGGTCAGATACGGATGCAAGGCAATACATATCGAAATTTAATCAGCGCAGAAATGAGAGGTACTAAAATGCAGTAAGTCTATCATACAATAATACGAGGATATTAAATTAGTATAGTTTTTATACTATGTAAAATGAACCGTGTGGTCAGATACGGATGCAAGGTGCTGTATCTCAAAACTATTCGCCATAGAGACTTGCGCTAAAAATGTATACCAAAATGGCTATAAGAAGGCCTTCAAAAAAATTTTCAGAGTTTCAAGAAGGCCACCAGAGGGCGTAATCGCCGTCTTCACCATTTAAAGCCACCTAGTAGATGTTACCAAAAAATATGTACTTCTCAAAGGTTGAATTTACTGAAGTGATTTTTGTGTAACACTATTTGGAGTATCTATTAAGATGAAGTGGTGGATAATGCAATGTTTTTTTTATAAATAAATAGCTACAACTCCTAAACAACAAACTTGGTCTAAGTGGTAAAAGCATTTATTCCATCAAACCCATCTTACCTATGATAGATCTAACTTCTAGTGATGAGCGATGTCACTAAAGCGCGTTTTTGATATACTTCAAAATTCTCCAAAAAAGCAAATGCAATGATCTGATGACTATTTTTTCATAAGAATCTTGGGAAATGATACCTAAATAGGCTTGTGGAGACTATGTATATCTTAGTCTTGAAATATCTAAGAAAGAATTTATCATATAATTCAAAAAATGCTAACCACCCGTTACATGACCCGCTTTTATTCCTTTCCTTTCCAAAATGTAATATAACTGTGCTGGTCTTACTAATTAATCTATGAGAAGCGTAATTTCAATTAGTTTCAATAGTTTATTTTATCTTTACTGTTGAGTTCCAACTGTATTCCAGAAATATAATGTTAGCAATCACATAATGTAGTTAGCCAAGTCGCTCTGCCATACTTCCATTATTATGCTCAGTAAGTATTTAGTGTCGATGAATGAATCAAATAAACGATTCAATAGATGCGTATGCAGTTCACAAAACTTACCTAGCAAGTAGCAAGCGGTGCCGCGTTACTGTTTACCGTGCACCCTTACGATGCGTTGACACAGCGCCGACCGGAGAGATTCAGTGACGTCACCGGCGCATACTTGCAAGTGCCGCGTGTTTTAAATTTGCAGCACTTTGATAATTTATTAGAATATGAAATCGTCTCAGTGGCGGCGCAGCAATATTAAAAAAACTAAAAATATGAAAACAGCTCAAACTTCGTTTTTAGGCGTAACACGCCTTCCTGATCATTTTCTACTTTTTCTTGGGGTGGGGGTGAAATTAGGGTGGTTGGGAGGGGGGGGTTGTAAATCTGAAAAATTTGTTATATTCATAATGGGCTGTCTACTGACCTGAAAGAGTAAGACCTAGCGGCATAATACACTTTTTTAGGTCCATCCGAGCATTGCCTTGCCAATTACAGAAACCAAGGGACTTGAACTTTCTGATGCATATACAATACATACGAGTATTACTTTGGATCGTTTTGTATTGTGTTACGTGGAAACTTCTAAATTGACTTTAATGACATTTTGACACAGATTTATTACCGCGACGAGTATGGAAAGCGCATATGGTTTTTAGAAATCATTTCGGTGTCGGCGCGGCAATATTAAAAAAACTAAAAATATAAAAAAACTCCTCAAACTCCGTTTTACGCGCTTTAGGGGTTCCTGATCATTTTATAAATTTTTTTGGTTGGGGGTGAAATTGGGGTGGCTGGGGAGTGGGGGTTTGTAAAACTCAAAAATTTGTTGTATTCATGATACGAATATATTGTTCATTGACCTGCGAAAGAAGCACCTAGTAGAATAAAACACTTTTTTTGCGATCGGGCGAGCGATGATTTGATTGCAGGGGCATCTAGACTATATAGTTTCATGCTGTGGGAAAATAATAAAACTGGTATCATTGGAATGTGTGGCAAGTACTGAGTCATTGCCTACCACTAAAGCATCAGAAACTCTTTAGAATATCGTTCTTATAGACTAACTGCCTCTAGTTACTGGCGAAAGTTATAGAAGCTATCAGTAAAGTTAAACTCAGGCTGTGTCCAGTTGAAACCACCAACATCAGGCTAATTGCCTGTTACGTGACACTAAGTGATGTGCATCGGAATTTACGCTTTGGTACAGTTTGCTGCCTTCGTGCTCTGCTGCGTCGGTAGCAACCTCTAAAAGCTACAATCAGGGTTATTGGCGAGGACCAAATTGAGATCCATTGCGCTAGTGAAGTGAACGAAACGTTTATTTAAGCATTCTATACTTAATTGTTCAGCTCATAGGTGAGGGCGGTATTGTGATATCAAATATTTTCGATTATGAGTATTTTACAAAAAAATATCTAATTTCCTTAAAAGGCTATATACAGGGTTGGGCTAAAGTATGGAACCAAGCAAATATCTTTGAAACGGAAAGGGCGATATTGCTGAAAATTTGCAAGTAGATGTAGTGACATATAATGCATCCGAATACAGTATGTTAGCTATTAATGTACTTCCGGTCTAACCGGAAGTGCCGTCAACTTTTTTAATTTAAATGGGACACCCTGTATATTTTTGCAGATTTTAATACATCTTTTTTTTCCGAATACATCCACAGTGGGTTTAGTGTCTGTTTCTTAAAAAAATTGTCTCACAAATTCGTCCGTGGCGGTCTGCGGTCTTCCCGTTTGAGGTAATTTTTTTGTAATTTTTTTATTTTAGTCACCGTCAAACGTGTTATAGGACCCCTGTCGGGACGTAAATCATTAAAAGTTGACACACTTCTTTGTGAGTTCTCACGCGATCGCCAAAACCGACTTTGAATGACCGGCACTTTGAACACCTGAAATGATAAAGAAGCTTTATCTTTCCCGTTTTTACAGAAACTAATGCTAAACCCACTATGGACGTATTCGGAAAAAAAAGATGAATTAAAAATCTGCAAAAATATACAGGGTGTCCCATTTAAATTAAAAAAGTTGACGGCACTTCCGGTTAGACCGGAAGTACATTAATAGCTAACATACTGTATTCGGATGCATTATATGTCACTACATCTACTTGCAGATTTTCAGCAATATCGCCCTTTCCATTTCAAAGATATTTGCTTGGTTCCATACTTTAGCCCAACCCTGTATTTCGCAATATAACTTTTAGGCCACTGACAACAAATATATTTTGTTTGCATTTGTTAGCTTGCAGTCTGCTGCACAAAAAACATCCATGTAGTTGAAAGCTTAACATAAATGCTTTTGGAGGAAAATAAGTATTTCGCAATAAAATTCAGAGTCTGACAACAGCTACAATTTTGATCAAAACAAGTTACTGCAAATCATCAAATTTGTTACTGTGATATGTTTACTTCTTTTTCAAAAAAATTCTAATTCCCAAAACGCCATTATGGGGTATATCCCAATATAATTTTTATGCCACTGAAGGCAAATATACCTATTTTGCTTCGATTTTTTAACTTGCAGTATTTTGCACTTGGATCTGGAGATCGAGCAGACTATGTCAGAAAACCATATCTGCCAATCCATCGGTCTGGAGGAAATTGACACAAAAATGTATTCCAAAATTCTCCTGAAAATAGAAAGGTGCTCCGTTACGGTCGATATGCGTTGCATTCAACACTTGATCACATAGAATTGTAATCCATAATATCAAAAAATATTAGTCAAAGTAGTACTGTCTGAACTGAAAAGGATGTTGTTAGCGAAGTGTTTGGGATAATCAGTCATCATTATTAATAAAAAAAGTTAGAAATAAGACCCACACAAATAAGAGCTATTCAAATAAACAAAACTCCGCATCAATAAAAATTGGAACTCAAGTAACAGAACCATTTCGAACATCAAAAGGATTGAGACAAGGATATTGTCTCTCACCGACATTGTTCAAGATTTATTTAGATCAATCATTACAAGAATGGACTAGAAAATGTAAAAATATGGGACTACAAGTGGGAGAAAACAAACTACATTCGTTATACTTCGCCGATGATCAAGTAGTAATAGCGGAAGATGAACAAGACTTAAATTACATGGTGAGAAAATTACAGGAATATGAACGAGCAGGATTAAAAATAAATCGACAAATGTGAATACCTTATAGTAGGAAATAACGCATGTAATACATTAGAGTTAGAAAAGGAACAAATAAAGGGAGTAGAGAAATGTAAATACTTAGGTGTAATATTTAATAAACGAGGAACAAGTAATGACGAAATTCAAGAAAGGATACGTAAAGGAAGACAGGCCATTGGAGCACTAACTCAATATTGTGGGAAAGAAACATTAGAAAACATACAAAAAAGAGGATATACAATACAATAGTAAAAAGTGTAATTACATATGGGTCGGAAAGTTGGGATGTAACCAAAGACAACAGAAGAAAATTACGGGCGAGTGAAATGGATTTTATGCGGAGAAGTTGTAGACGGTCAAGACTCGAAAGAGTCAGAAATGAAGTTATCAGAAGGGACATGGACCTTGATAGAGATATCATAGACGAAGTTGAGAAGAAGCAACTGACATGGAAGAGTACTGGAATGGATACCACCGGAACGAAAAAAAAG
Organism: Callosobruchus maculatus; assembly: GCA_951848785.1. NCBI lineage: Eukaryota > Metazoa > Arthropoda > Insecta > Coleoptera > Chrysomelidae > Callosobruchus > Callosobruchus maculatus. The sequence goes on from CATOUR010000029.1 coordinate 5,920,638, forward strand.
AGGAAGACCTAGAAGAAGCTGGAGGGATGATATCAACAAAGCAATGGAAGCTAGAGATTTACAAGAATTACAGAAAAGTTTGGAGGCTGGGTACGGAGAAGTGGCGACCGCCGTAGAAATCCGTGTATTATTTATTAATAATAAGACAGTGTACCTTGGTTTAGAAAGTAAAAAGGGTTGTAAGCAATTCTTAACACCCTGTTCCTCATCTGTTTCACCTAATGGTTTAGATTTTATGCGGTTTAAAGGATTTTTATTAGCTAATAACAGATGTATCATTGTCCAAAACAAGATTTCTATATTATTACACTATATTACGAAACTGGACTTTAAAACAGAGGATTGTCCAAGAGGACTTTACGAATATGTATCTAGCACCTGATGAAGAATGGTAGAGGTCCTAGGAGACGAAATGCCAAAATAGCCATTTTAGTCAGATGGAAAGGATATATCCAAGCATATACATACACCATTTTAGCGAAAATCATTGAAAAAATAGTTAAGATTAGGTTGAAATTTTTTTTTTTTTAAAACGATAACATCATAAGTCACTTCCAGTTTGGATTTCAAAAACAAAAAAATACCTCAGATGGCACGTTTTCTATACTTTATAAACTATACTCGAATTTAAGTTAAAATCAAATTTCAGTGGCTTTGTTCTGTGACCAAGGAATTAGATAAATATGGTTGTTCTAAAATAGCACTAAAATGGTTTACCTTTTATTTGAATAATCGCTCTCAAATTGTTAAAATTATATAAAAATGTAACTTCTTAAAAAATGGAGCACCACAGGGACCTGTATTAGGTCCCATCTTATTTTTGGTATATAATAATAACCTAATGACGTTGCAAATAAGTGGTTAATTCACTGTATCTGCAGATGACACTATAATATATTCTGACATGATAATGACATACATGGTTTAAAGAAAAAAATTGAAAATGATGTAGATTTAATAAAAACATGGTGTGACAACAATTCTTTATGTTTTAGTATCTCAAAAATCAAATTCGTGACATTCAAATGCTCACTGGACGACATTTACTTAGACAACGAAAAATTACATCAAACGTACAGCATGAAGTTCTTAGGTCTAACTATTGATCATTGAATTTTATAAATCATTATGATAAGTTAATTAATGAAACGGCCAAAAGGAACTTACATACTAAGAACAGTTAGAGAAACTCTTGGAAGGAACACCACCAAAAGTTGTTATTTTGCATCATTCCAAAGTAGGTTACGGTATCTCATTTTGGGGTGTCTGTTCTCATACCTACTTAAATAAATTTTTAGTCTTACAGAAGCGAGTAGTTAGATGCATCGCCAAGAGTAGACCTAGAACTTCATGCAAGTCACTATTTTAAGAATAGGAAATTATGACCGCAATTGCACTACTTATTTTGGAAACGACATCAAAAGAATGATTTTAAATCAATCACCATCAAATCATCACTAATTGAACATTCAATTCTATATAATAGAGTGAAGATTTATAAGAAACTTCTTCACTCTTTCAAAATTCAGAAAGATTTAAAAGTTTTCAAAAGTTTCACAAAAACCTTACTACAACCTAGATGAGTTCTATTACGAGTTTTAGTGAACATTCAACAAATTTTGTCAATAAGAATCTTGTAATTTCTTAGGCAATAAAGTATATCTATCTATCTATTATTCAAGTAGCGATGGAGGTTGTACAGTTGGAACAGCTAGATTTTTCTTGCTCCTAGGAAAAAAGACGCTAGATGGCGTCAACATTTTAGCTGTAAAACCTTCCGCTTTGACTTTGCTTTCAATAATGCACGTGCCAAATATCTAATACGACGTGAAAGCGGGGCAGTTACTTTAGAAGTATAGAGCATTTTAATTTTTTATGAAGTTCTTAGTGTTTGGATGGAGTTATAGTTGGGAAGGCTTTGTTCAATGGAAGCTTAACGAAACATTTTTTGCGACGATATTCTCCTGAGCTGATTGACGTCCATTATGGCATTACTTTGACGGTTAGTGCAGTTTGTAGTTGTACCTAGTTGCTTGCCCTCAAAGAAACAATGACGGAATCTAGGGCGTTGGAGCCAAAAAAGTTTATCATAATCTAATTTGTGAAACTTCTGTTACGGTTTACTGGTTATTATTAGAGGTATACCTCTATGAATACTGAGCACTGGGCAGAAGTATTGGAATATATTTAGAACCCTTTAGACAGACTGGAAGCAAATGTTGATGGTTATTTGTAGGGTTGCGAAATCTCTAAACCTCTTTGCAAAATTCGAACATGAGATTAAATTATTTTAAAGGTATGAAGTAATGTAAAAAATAGAGTCAAGTTGATTGACTCAGTACTTCCTACACATTATGGTGCTACCATTTTATTATTTCTCCATAGCATGAAGTCTTAACTTTTTGAATCCTGACCGTCGGTACCAAATATTTAGTAAAACAATCTTGGGATACGGTCAATTATTATATTTCTAAAATATAATTTTTTTTATTACGACGTTTCGACGCTTCTATTAGGCGTCATCTTCAGGTATTAAAACTAAAATAAAATATCAAAAATGTCAAACAGATACAAGATGACTAACATTCACAATTAATTTTTTTTTAAACAGAATTACAATTTAAAACAAATAATTAAAATGCAACAGAAAACTTACATTATACCATAACAGTCATATGTATTATGCCGGGTGGTGTTGGCAATTTGGTTTTCAGTGAGAGACTGGCGTGGTGGAACAAAAATATCCAGCTGATAAAATATCCGTTAAAAAATATATACAAGTACAAAACATAAGAAAATAATTAAATATTGAGGAAGGTAAATATTGATAAGATGGAAGAAAGTATAGGCTATGTTCCATTTATTAAATTTGCATATATGCATGAACGATTGCTTGTATCTGTCCTGAAATTCATGCTGTTAGAACTTCTTTTTATATGTATCATCTCTAAGATGTTTCTTTTATACCAATCTTTCTCTTTGCATAAAGTTCTAACGTTGTTAAAATCGATGGTATGTTTATTTTCTATAGCATGTTTGCTTAGGGCGGTAGAATTCAGGTTTTTATTTTTAATATCATACTTATGATTATATATGCGTTTATTTAAATATTGTTTAGTTTGTCCTATGTATAAGTTGGGGCAATCTTTACAAGGTATTTCATAAACCAAGTTGCTATGCATGTCCTTTTCTAATGCAGGTTTCAGGCTTGAAAATACTGTACGGGTTGTTGTCGTGGCAGTATGGGCAACATTTAAGTTATATTTATTAAAAATTTTATTAATGTTTTCGGAGAGTCCAGGTGTATAAGGCATTGAAAAATATTTCTTTTTATTGTTATCATTATTTGAACGTTGCCGGCGGTTATAAAGTTGATGAACTCTCTTCTTGATAGTGGTGTTTGTTGTTATAATAATTGACCGTATCCCAAGATTGTTTTACTAAATACATAGCATGAAGCTACATCCAACACAAAAACTCTTGTAAATAGTTTCTTGCATCACTCTGTAGAAACTGGGATGGCACAGTTTTTATTCTGCAAGTTTCAACTGGATGAAACGAAACAGTCGGAAACCCTCAAATCGCCTAAAACGAAGGTTCAGCTATTTTTATAATTTTAGTTTTTTATTACTGCTGCGCCACCACTGACACGATTTCTAAAAGCCATACATGTTTAGCTCCTCGTCACGGTAATAACACTCTGTCAAAAGTTCATTAAGATCAAGTCAATAATATTCAAAATACACAATACAGAACCATCTAGGTCAATACTCGTATGTATACATCAGAAAAGTCCCTTGGTTTCTATAATAGGCAAGGCAATGTTCGAATGGACCTAAAAAAGCGTATCATGCCGCAAAGTCTTCCCTTCACAGGACAATGGATAGCCTATTATCAACATAACAAACTTTTTAGTTTTATAACCCCCCACCCCCCAACCATCCCAATTTTACCTCCATCCAAAAAAGTAGAAAATGATCAGGAACCCCTAAAACGCCTAAAAACGAAGTTTGAGAAACATCTGAAATTTTTCGTTTTTTGCTAATTACTCCGCCGCCTATGCACCGATTTCCAAAATTATAGGAATATTACCTACCACAACGTATGCAGCGATTACCGAGATTACGAGACCGACAGACAGACCGACGGAAATGAGTGACGTGGATTTTCGTTATGAAGACATCATAAAACGCCCTAAAAACGTATTATCTCACAATCGAGAATTTCCGCGATAACAATTAATACTCCCCTCACCTATCAGTGTGGGAAGTAAAAGTAGACGAAGTCTTATATTGTGTGTTTTATTTTTGGAAATTCTGTAGTTGGAATCAACTTAAATAATATGATGTGTTCCATAAAGAACCAATATAAAATGACTAAATGTAATAAGCCTGATTTAAGAAATTGTATTTATAGACTAAAACATGTTAATAAGTGGTAAGCATACTTATCTTAGCTTCACAACAAACAATATCGGACAAAATTGTTAACAAAATAATTGAAACGACTGCCGGTTGTGGGATATGACTGTTTAGTTCCCAAAGCATTTGTATTTAAAAAGATGTAACTGGTATTGTAAGGTGCACGTATTTAGTTGACCAAAGCAAAACACAGTTTGCAGAATGTCCTATAGAGCATGTATGGAAAAACAACAAGCATAAGCCAAAGAAGCTGTCAACAGTTCTGGTATGATTAGAATCATCACTGGATTTAGAATACAAAACTATAAAACTATAACATTCCTGTGAGGTATTATAATAACCTAATACACACCTACATTATATTCCACGACACGGCTCAGCCTTCTAGTGCTGACATATTTTGTAATTTTTTTGCAAATAAAATGAATGAATGAATTTGTTTGTATAACAAAAAATCAATAAGCCTGATCTAAGTAACTTTAAGTTACAGGCTCAGGCATGGTGCAGGTAGCTTTAGTTTTAAAACAAATAATATCGGAAAAAACTGTTTTTTAACTTATTGAACCATTATTTGTTTATATATTTTTATTAATCTATACAGTTGTTCAAATAACATATTGACACGGTCCTTTGTTCTGTAATATACACGCTCTCATGAACACAGTTTTCACTGGAATCATATTTCATTCTTTTAATGATCGTAATTAATTACTGGGCATTTATATTGGTTCGAAAATGTACAAATGTTACAATACAGTATAGCCAACATACTGTTTTTGCATTATAGGTAATATAAATAGTTTAGTCATATTGGGAGCCGTATCTTCAAATCTAATGCATACAATTTATTTATATTTGCTATATAGAAAGATGTATCGAGATTCTGAATATTCTTGATAATACTGGTGTAATCATTCATTCGTTCATTTATTTGCAAGAAAACTACAAATAATGCCACCCCTAGAAGGCTGCGGCTTGTGGCGGGGTATAGGCATACATAGTAAGATAATTGTTAGGCTTAGTTCAGATGACGCGCGTACGACGCGCGTCGACATGGGGCACGTTTGTTGCGTCTGTGTTCAGATGATGCGCGTAGGACATCGTACAACTTTTATATAGAGTAAAACTAGGCAATCGAGTGTTTGTGTTTGGTTAGCATATAGAAGAAGGAAACAACGTAAGAGGGAAAGGACACACTGGGTTCACCCAATTTTAAGGAATAGACTTCCTACAAGTTTATACGTTACACTGTATCCCAGCCTGCGAAATCACCAACCTAAATTTTTTAACTACTTCAGGGGTAAAGTTGACAAAGTACTTTGTGAATGAAGGAAAACTAGAATGGCAGGATAGAATGCTCTGAGTTGCTGTATTAATTGTAAACACCTATTATAAATAAAGTAGTACCAAAAACCTACCTTATATTTTCTTTTTTTCTTCGGTATCATCGGATTTGCAAAACATTAAGACCAGTTCCTCCCAGGCGCTCTTTTTTGCCCTCTTATTTGAATATAATTTGGAATGCGTGTCCCAAATCGTAGGTCTCTTCTCAATTTCATCAACGAAAACATCTGTGTTGAATTCTTCTGTTCCCATTTCAGTAGCATACGTGAGAAATAAATTTTTGCAGAGAGACACCAGGTATGTCGATTGGACGCTAAAAAAAATACGTGCCAACTGAACAGGCAATAGGAGCGTCTAGAATTTCAATATGCGCGTCGCCGCTGACCGACGCGCGTATTGAGATTCTCTGCGTCTCGTGGCGTCGTACGCGCGTACACTTTGTCGTGCGCGCGGCCTTGTGAACAGCTTGAATTAATTATGTGTATTTTCAAAACGAGCACCACGTCGACGCGCGTCGTACGTACGTCATATGAACTAAGCCTAATACGTCACAGCTTAATTGATTCATTTAGTTGCTTATAGCGATTAACTGCACCATTTATGAAATTACATGCTGAAATGTAAATTTGTTGAGTGACATTACGTACAAAACATGCGACAAAAAATAAATAGCACTTAGTGCTGGTTGTACAAATGCCGGTTCAACACAAGCTTTATTAAACCTGAGCTTAGCTAAGCTTAGACTTAACATTGATATTCGTGGTACAATCGTCGGTTTAACTAAACCTGGTTGATAATAAAATTTACTACGTTTGGCACTAATGTAGCAATACGTACTGTTATAATTACCTAAAAAAATAACCTCTTCTGATTTGTCACTGTGACGGCTTGTGTCAAATTCGCGCAACGACCGTTCTTGTCTCTCATGTTGTATTTGCTCTCTTTGTTAAATCAAAATATAACCTAATAAAGTGACAAGCAATTTGAAGGTTCCTGCTTGACATATCATGTCATTTGTATCGGGTTAGGTTTAAACTTCAGCAAAGCTCGGGTTAAGCTTCGGTTTACGTAAGCTCGTGTTAAGCTTGGACTGGGGGGCTAAGCGAGCAATGTACAACGGAAGTTTTGCAACTGACGTGGTTTAACGTCGGCTTACCTTAAACCAAGGCTTCAGCTGACCCTAAGGGCCGGTTGTACAGATGGCGGTTTACAACTTGCTTTATTAAACTTAAGCTTAGCTAAGCTACGGCTTAAAGTTCACACTAGTTCTACAATCACTGGCTTTTGAAGCAAGCGTACTGTCATAGTTATCTAAAGGAAGTAGGAAAAAATTTACTTGAGTAAATTCAAACGGCGCTCTCACTGTGTACCGGAAGCGATATAGACAGAACCGGATTTTTCCCGGACAAGTTTGTTGATGCCGAGTCTGAATCATTCAGACAGACGGACGGACGAACGGACGGACAGACGGAGGCTCTGCATAAGCTCTCTTTAGTGAGCTAAAATTGTCTTTTCTGGTTTGTCGCATGTGACAGTTTGTGTTAAGTTCGGCCAATAGCCTCTTCTGTCTTTGTTCTTTTATTTGCTTTCTTTATTGAATTAGGGCCGGTTTCTCAATGTCCAGTTAAAGTGTCAGATAGGTATCTGCCAGATAGCGTTGCTATGGATACAACTGTCAGATAGGATTTACGTGACTTCGTAAGTTTAGCCTTCAATTGTTTAAACAATTTATCTAACAGTTGCTGTTATCTTGCAGATACGTATTTAACTGGACATTGAGAAACTGGTCCTAAGACATACCTCTTTCCAATATAAAATAAAACCTAATAAAGTGACAAGAAGTTTGAAGGTTACTTTTTGACACATCACGTCATTTGTATTTAAATCACAGTTAACCTCGGTTTAAATCATACATTCATTGATTTACGGCACTATGCATACGACACCCGACGATATGACGGTACAAAACAGTTCATATTGGTTGAAATATTCAAAATGATGTCAAATCAAAATATTTCAACCAATAGGAACAGCTTTGTACAGTCGTATCGTCGGGTGTCGTGTGCATTTAAATTAAGCTTAAGGTGTTAAGCCTAAATCAGCGATTGTACAACGGATGTTTTGCAGTTGGTGCACAAGAAAAACAAAAGCTGCAGAATTTGAGGACTCCCTCTGGATACTTCTCAATGTTAGTCAGTCTGTTATCTGTCAGTAATTTCTTCTGACGACATGTCTGTTAGTGATTTCACCACTCCGTAAAATACTCTATCAATGTTGATGAAATTAGATTACTGGAAATAGGAATGTATGAATCTAAAATAAAAACCTGTAATCTAAAAATTAGCAAGGAACGCAAAAATTCAGTCTCATGTTTAACGACTTCTTGGTTATCTTCAGTAGTCGTACAAAACATACAGAACTGAACTTGTTGATAAATATGTAAACTCATTTTTGCTTGCTTAGTAAGCTGTTGACTGATTAAACGCGTCAATAAAGTCAGAGATCGCAAGCCACCTGAAATTCCTAAAGCAATTAAAACCATCAAGCTAAGCTTTTGACAGAGTATTTTTCAAAGTACGAAATGATGACGCCTTTCCTAACTGTGCTATAATGAACACCATTTCGAATGAAAACGGAGTGAAATTCCCCATCGAAATCGAATAAATTGTGAAATATTCATAATAAAATAAGTGCAGTGCGATGTAACAAATCAAATATTGAATAGATCGAGAGCCAGGCCACAGCAGTCGCGGTAGAATTATTCAATCCAGTTGTTCTATTTCGCCTGGAGCTGACGATTGCTATTTTCAGTGTTAGCACAGTAACATGGCTCTAGTGCATCGAACAGTTCTCCCATTTCTTAGAGAAAGCTGAAGTCCTATCTTTACCCAAAATTGTACACTAGAACACAATATTATAGTTATTGGCGAGGTTAGGTTACCAATATAACTTTTCATATCTAGAAGCTATGTAGTTTTTTATTCTAGAGGGAATAGGAAAATCGGCTTGATCGCTATAGGTCAGAAGAACTCGCCCAAGGTTGAACCAGCTTGAGTTATCTGATCACACGTCAAACAGACGCAAACGTGTCCATCCGACATGCCACTACGGCGTGACTAGTTAAAACCTGTTCCCCTTTCTTACCTCTGCTGTATCTCCATCTGCACCGGGCATTATCGGGAACGATATGCTTCGCAGTGCAAGATGAAGTAATGATTATACCATTTTGGATCTTCTGATCTTCATTCACCCGTGTAGTAGTTCCTTTTTCACCTTTGCAAAGAGTATTTTGTTAACCATTCTATTTATGATGTTCCATGCCTCTAAGTTGGGCAACATCCCCGGGATCATTGTTTCTGGGTTTAGCTTAATCTCCAGTTTTTGACTTGCCCCCTGTCTGTATGGCCCTATCTTTCGCAGAGAAACAGCGCATGCTCGACCGTGTCTTCCGCCTTGCATTGCATGCATCTCTCGCCCATCACCCGTCCTATCCTTTTTCTATACATTCGAAACGTCCCATGCCCACATGCCCAGACAGTGCCTGAGGTAAGAAATAGGACGTCTGTCGATGACTACATCCGCTCATTCTTTGCCACTTACTTGCTGTCAGCCTTTTAGCTTCACCCCGGCATATCGCATTGTCTGCTTAGCCATGACAGATCAGTGCTCTCTCTTCAGCCAGAAAGTATAATGGTGGTATTGCACCCTCAACAGAGACTTTCTTTGCAAGTTGTCTGGGACCTTCTGGTACTTTTTCTTTTTCGTAGCCTTACACCACACAGGAGCTCCATATAGGATGACCGACTGTACAATTTGGAAGAGCAGCACCATTTTGTTGATATTGGGCCCTACTACATTTAGCATCAGTCGTGACAGTATTGCCGCATTGTACTCTCCCTTTGCCACTACTCTTTCAAGGCATTCTCAGTAACACCTCTCGTTATCCAGTGTGATTCCAAGGTACACCATGGATTTGCTTGTTGGGACTTGGACTCCCTTCATTTTGAAGACCACGTTAGCTTTCTTGCTCTTTGGGCCCCCATTATAATTGCCCCTGTTTTTTCAGGAACCAACTCAAGCTTGTGATCGCACATCCTTCTTTCAATCTTGCACATCGATGCATTTGCTCTATGAAACAGAACTGTCTCTTCATTTGCCACGATAACAAATGGCAGAGCGTCGGCGTACGCCATCGTCTTTGGGCCACTGATCCAGAGTAACAGCCCGAAAGCAGATCCTTGAAGCACTCCTTTTGTCATAGGAATTTCCGCTTCAGCTACTCAAATTGACCTGTAATCTAGGTGGCGGCTTATAAAATTTCTCAGGTATTATGAAATCTTTAGTTTTGATAGTTCCATTGGCGAGCTAGTGAGAATATAAGTCCGTGTTTGTGTAATATAAATTCCTTTCATTTGCCTGAAATTTTCTAACAAAACTAGGGCCCAGAATGATAGAAAGTAAAAAGTACTTGTATACAATATACCCGCTTTACATCAACAACAAATCCATGATTTTGATGATGGATTTAGTTCGTGGTTAAGTTTAACAAGTGCAAAACAGAAATAGGTCCATGGGCTACTTCCTGGATTTCCTCATGCATCTAGAATCTGCCCCAGTTTACACCAAAAGAGTTGTTAATTAAAGTTCGTAATCGTAATGGAAATATCACAAATAGGTAATGAGAAAATTGGGCTTAATAATATCAATATATAGCACTTGTTGTACCTACGTCCATCAGTTTCCGAGATATTTCGATTTTTCAGTAAATTTAAAATATAGCTTCCATTTGTGTACTTAAATTTATTTATTTTGAGAAAGTACTATCGAATTTGTTTTTTTGTTTAACGAACAACTAAATTATAAGGTCATGATAGTATTTGATGAAGTCAAAACCCTAAATCATCGAGATAATAAAATCAAGTATGCTGAGGAATCGATTTTATAGACTACATGCATGATTATCAAGCAGATCTATCAGGTAGGCTATGAAATATTAAACGACACGGCCCAAATAAAACGATTCTTCAATCTTTTGAACGCATTAGTTTTAGAGTGCCTCTGTTCTGGATATTGCTGTTCACAGTTGATATCTTCTAGAGGCAAGTAGGCAATTTCTGAAAGATTCTCCTAAATACCCTAAATAGAAAAATTAATTTTTAAAGTTGGTTTTTCACACAATACGGAATTATTGAGCAGGCTATGAAAACTGTCAATTTTATAAAGCCGACCTGATAAATCTGATTGTTAATTATGCATCACGCCTACAAAATTGTTTCCTCAGCATACATGACTTTATTATCTCGATGATTTAGGGTTCTCACTTCATCAAATACTATCATGACCTTATAATTTAGTTGTTCGTTAAATAAGAAACAAATTCGATAGTACTTTCCCAAACTGAACAAATTTTAGTACACAATTAGAAGCTATATTTTAAATTTACCGAAACATCGAAATATATCGAAAACTGATGGACGTAGGTACAACAAGTGCAATACACAGATGAAAGAGCATATTGAAAGCAATTCATTGGTATCATAAAATATTGGGGGTTACATTTGAAAAAAAAGAGAAAACTTGGATTTTGCATTCTACATCACCCTGTATACGAATATGCGTCGCCGGCTTTTTTATGGCTGATTTTAAAGCTAGAGGATATTTTTAATCTTTCCATGAAAAAAAATTTTTTTTGATTCATTACTTTTCGATATACAGTACGTTCGCTTGACAGCGATTTGAATATAAAAATGGTCATAACTTTTGAAATACCCTGTATAATGAACAATACCCTATATCGGAAGAACGAAAATCATTAGTAAAATTTGAATATTGAATAATATATAGGGTTTTTCAGTTAAAAGAATGCATGTTTGCATCACCACGTAGTTATAGATCACTCTGTATAAATCTAAATATTTTCTGAGCAAGGAGCATGCCTGGCTATAGCTTTTGTATATAACTATTCTACAGTAGTGGGGTTATCGACCGAGCTGGTACAAAAGCTCACCCTGTATGTATTAAAATGTTTCTTTAATGTCTGATAAAATTGATCATATAAACAGGAACCCCCATAATTGTCTGTAATACTACTCATCCAGATCTACGACAATGGTTTGATTGCTCGCTGTGGAAATTGTACGTTTTTCTAAATTTGCGGCTGAAACAATAGCGGTGATCCCCTGCAGCACGGCAGCTATACGTATTTGTTTTTCAGGTAGAATATTCTATTGTCTGCGTACACACAACTGACCCTCAAAATAATAAAATTCTATTATGTGCACCGACTATTGGCCAAAAACGAGTGGCAGCTTTCTGTATGCATGCGTTGTGCATTGTGTTTTTCGAATATTCCATACTAAATAGGTAGGTACAGGCTAGGGTTGCAAACCGTCATCCGTCCAGAGAACGGTCCTCTTTTTTATAGTAGTGCTCTTTTTCCGTTTACGTATATCACTCAGTTCTACATCTGTGAAGCGTAAAGCCTTATTAAGGCGGGCAGGGGGCATATTTTTATGTCTTTCAGAAAGTACTCGACGGGTACAACCATGTACTCGAATTGCCTTTTTATAAAAAACGAGGGTTTTGTGGACAAAGAATGGAAGGGTCTTTTGTTTGAGATAAAACTATCTGGAGAGCATTTTTTTTAATTTTGCTTTGAATGTGGTATGCAGTGATAGCTCTAGCCAATTTAGGTTGACAAAGATGTTATCCTCAATTATATTTATAACATTAAAAATTCACATAATATTTACACTTTTCCAAATACCAGAAATCAAAATAATTTCAAAACACGCTAAGAGTATCTAGTCTTTTTTTCTTCAGCATTTACCATCACGTTGTGCTGACTTACAGATCAGTGATTTGTCAATGAAAAGTTGAAGAATCGGCTATTTGTTTCCTAAAGCCAAAAAAGGATTGAGGGGTGGGATATTTGTCACAAATCATTAAATAGATATTTTAGCACCGGTACCCTTATTTTCTGATACATGTTATGTTAAAATTTTTACCATGTTGCCTGTCGTTTTGAAGGCATAGTCACCGTACATTAACAAAGACAAGTAGGGTCACTCTAAGCTCCGCCCCCAATGTTGTTTTTCTCGCTCTGCTCTCGGATACTACGCAAGCTGGCGAATTTTGGCGCACGGTGATCTCGAGCAGTAGCGAACGCTAACAGCTGTAGTTTACAGGGTCAGTTCACCTAACACGCGACACAATCGGTCGGATCTACCGGGGTGCCTAAATAAGTAGTGTTTGTGTGTATATTGAGCGTATTGTGCGTAGCTGCGTATTTCACAAAAAAATGCTGGCGACATGTTCTGTATATAGCTGCAACAGCAAACAAGGAATTGGAAAATCGTTTTTTTGATGTTCGATAGAGGAAACTGGGTAAGATAGTTTATTAACTTATACTGGCAGATTTGTCTCAATAAAATTTAAAAAATAAATATTGTTTCTAGATGTGAAAATTGGAAACGGGCATTAGGGTTCGTGGGTATCCATAAATATGCCAATCTTACCTTAAAGTACATATACGTATATTATAAGGTCAGACATCTTTTCTGTTCTAAAGACGTTATAAAAAATATGGCAGCATGCTGCACAAATAGGACATGTTGATTTCAAAATTACAGCAACCACACGATATAACTTACCGGTATTCAAAGAAACCAGACACTTATTTTTAGGGTTTATAATCCCATGGTATTGAAATCATTCATAAATTAATAATGGCGTTGGCCAGTAACAAGGTCTTCTGTACTCCTCAATGACCAGGATGAAAATGACGGACGAAATCACTAAAGAACACCAACATTTTTCATTTTCCATTCAGAGCGCATACCTAGCTTAGCTTAGGTTACTCTATAAATATTTTGTATTCCTATATTATATTAGAGTGCGAATATATTTAGCGGCCAAATTTACCATTGTTAGCATTGAAGAATAATCAAGACAGAAAATAAAACCAAATATAAAATGTATAAAAACGTGTTTGTTATGTATCTCTTAGTATTCATATCCTTTTTGCCTTATTGTCGTTTTCTTTGTTTTTTAAGGAGGTTGTTAAGTTTTGTATATAATTTATTCGATATAGATAAAATATGTTATTAGTGTACTATTCCCTTTCATTATCTTATTATTTATATTTCAGGGAACTAATGGTATGTATTGTCAATTCAGTTGAATGGTTTATATATATATATATATATATATATATATATATATATAGCCGGCTCTGGGCAAGGTGGCGGTGCCTCGGATCGCCCTGACGACGACACACGCATCGACATGGACCGTTTTAGGTGGACGACGGAACTGAAGGATGACCTGCTGAGCTGCTACGAGAGCAGTAGCCCGCGCCGTAGGGGATACATGTCCCGCATGCATGGGAGGTGGTGTGAGATGCATCCAGAGCATAGCACAATTACCTCCCAGAGCTTGCGGAACCAGGTATTTTACCTTCGGGGGCAGGGATACGTTCGTGCTCCAGCTCAGCCTGCCCCTCCGGCGACTGAAAGGCCTGTTAACCAGGCTGGAAGGTCGCCGATGAGGCCCGCTGAGAGGGAAATCGACGAAGCCGTCTCACCTGGAGATTTCAGTGACCGAAGGGCCTTGCATAACAACAAGAGGTCCTTCAAGCTGGCAGATTTAAAGAGAGAGGATGAGGCGTTGAGTGAACGTCTATCGGAGGTCTCTGACATTTGGAGCATCAATTGCGAAATTTACGCTGCGGCTCTGAGGCTGGCTGGACAGGGGAGAGTGAGAGACTCTCCTGTCGAGAGAGCACAGAGGCGGGTGCGCCAGATGGAAGCGAAAATCCAGTTGGCTCGCCAAGAAGCATCCCGTATCCAGTGTGTGATAGAATATAGAGCGGCCGGTAGGCCTTTTACGCGCCGCGTGCGCCAGATAGCCCGAGAGCTAAGGCGCGACCATCACACGCTCAGTCAAGCGGTACTGGTTGTTGTCAAGCAGCATTGTCTTGACAGGATACGGACGCTAATCGCTGCTAAACGATCACTGGTGACGCGGGCGAGAGGTTTGGAGGAAAACAGATTGTTTTCCGAAAAGCCTGCTCGTCTCTTCCAACAGCGACCACCAGTCATAGAGCAGCCGCCAACTGCTGATCGCGTGGAGACTTTCTGGAGGGGCATTTACGAACACCCCAAACCTCTCCAAGCAGACACTCCGGCCTTGGCGCAGTTCGAGTCCGTTTGTAGGAGGACTCCAAACCTGAATGTACTGCGTCACCCGATAAACACGGAAGAAATTCTTGGTGCCTTACGAGGCGCAAAGAATTTCGCAGCTCCTGGCCCGGATGGCATAAACACCTACTGGTTGAAAAAGTTTCCCAGTTGCCACCGGCATTTAGCTAGAGTTTTTAACTCGTGGCTAAATCAGGAGCAGCCAATTCCGGCTTGGTTTGTCGAGGGTCGAACCGTGCTTCTCCCGAAGACTGGAGATTTGTCTGATCCTAAAAACTACAGGCCAATAACATGTCTGAACGCATGTTACAAGCTCTTCACCAGAATCTTGTACATGCGTATCCTTCAAGCTGTAAATCCCGTATTTCTCAGCGTATATGAACAAAGAGGGTCTAAGAAAGGAGTAGCTGGCTGCAGGGATAACCTGTTGATTGACCGCTGTGTCACACAGGACTCCGTGCATTACCTGCGAAACCTTTCTATGGCCTGGATCGACTATCGGAAGGCATTCGACACTACGTGTCATGAACTGATTGTGCGGCTGTTGGAATGTCTTTCGGTAGATGATCAAATAGTGGGATGCATCAAACAACTGATGCCGCTCTGGAAGACTCGGTTCACTATAACATCGGGTGAAACCAGGGTTCGAACAGAGTTGGTATCATTTAAAAGAGGGGTCTTCCAAGGAGACTCCTTGAGTCCCTTGCTCTTTTGCATCTCGCTACTGCCTTTGTCCATAGCGCTGAAAAATACTAAGGGATACAGCTGTGGCAAGCCCAATTACCGGAGGCACAAGGTCACCCACTTATTTTACATGGATGACCTGAAACTCTATGCCTCCGGACAACGCGATTTAGAGCAGTCGCTTAGGGTAGTGCAGGAATACAGTCAAGCTATTGGTATGGAGTTCGGGATAGACAAATGTGCCATGGTTCATCTCAAAAGAGGACGTTGCGGAGATAGTGAAGATGAGGAGCAGCTCGTTGATGGGAGCATCTTGCGACAACTGCATGCCGGAGATACCTATACCTACCTTGGAGTGGCGCAGCGTCACATCCAAGAGGCAGAATTGGTCAAAGAGTGTCTCCGCCGCAAGTATTTGCACCGACTCCGGCAGATCTGGTCGTCAGAACTGTCCGGCAAAAACAAAGTCGCTGCCACAAACATGCTTGCGGTCCCATTGTTGCTATACAGCTTTGGTGCTATCCACTGGAACGTGGAAGAGCTGCGACAAATCGACATAAAGACCCGCAAAAGGATGAATATGGAGGGAAGTCTACATCCTAGATCCTCTGTCCCGCGAATATACCTCCCGCGACACCTGGGAGGGCGTGGACTATTGAGTTTGGAGCATCTGCACAACAGAGTAGTACTGGCCACTGCCTGCTATGTTACGACGAGCACCGATCCCCTGATCCGCTTTGTGCGAGAGCACGAGATTGCGGGTAAAGGAGCCTTCCTTTTTAAAGCAGCAACACGGGCAGCCGAAGAACTTAGTCTCACGCTCGACTTCACGCGGAGGTGTCAGCAGTCCGTTACGGAACTTGCTCCCGCACAATTAAAAACCCAGATTAAAACTGCTGAACTCCAATTGCTTTTAAGACTTCACAAAGATAAACCAATGCACGGAATCTTCTACAAACATCTAGAAGAGCATGGTTTATCTGAGCAGTTGACCTTCTCCTTCCTAAGGTCTAATGGGTTGAAGTCGGAGACTGAGAGCTCTATAATGGCTTGCCAAGACGGTGTCTTCAACACCTTAGTATACCGTAGCCGGATTATGGGTATGGATGTGCCCGATATCCGCTGTAGAGCCTGCCTGCAGGCGCCAGAGACCCTTACGCACCTGTTGTCGGCGTGTAAGGTGTACGCTGGCACAGCCTACGTCTATCGGCACAACGCGGCTCTACGAGTGCTATACTACCATTTAAGGCACTCATACGGTATAGATGAGACACCGGTGCTGCCATACGCTCCAGGGGACATTGAGTCCGTTGTGGAGAACGAGAGGTGCCGAATTTACTGGAACTACTCATTCTCCACGCTCGAGCTTATACATGCAAATAAGCCCGACATAGTCCTCCTCGACTACCAACAAAAGACGATGTTCGTTATCGAGTTCTCGGCACCTGCCGAGGGAAACATCGTCTCTAAGGAGGAGGAAAAGCGGACCAAGTATCAGGAGCTCCTCGGACAACTTCGCAGGCTCTGGCCGGACTACACTGTGAGTCTGCTAGTAATGGTCATTGGATCCCTAGGTGGTATGAGGGATACGCTGCTCTCTGCACTGCGCAAAATGCCGGTGTGCCGTGCGGCGGCGCACATCTTAGCCGCCAGAATGCAGAAGGCAGTCATCCATGGGTCCCTTCGTCTGCTTAGGACGCACGATACGCGGACCCAGTGATTGCTCACCTCACGGTGTGAGGAGTAGTCGCTGGGGAATGGAACAGCAGCCCGGTGTGTCGGAGCCCGGGTTGCACCTTTTTTGTTTTTGTTTTTGTTTATATATATATATATATATATATATATGTGTGTCTAACGATGACTTCCAAGACACTTTATATAATCGTTAATATCGTATACATATGGTACATTCCTGGTTCATTAGGGCATATATAATTTCTAATCGTCATTGATCAGTCATTTTCTTCAATGTATACAATAGTTGCTGCGTATATCAATTAAACTGATTTCCGGGACATTTTACTAGTATCATTTAAAGGGACTTCTGGGACACTTTTACAATCAGAGACTGACAATTTTGGTTTATTTCTGTATTGTTAGATATCAGAGAACAAAGGTATACCATTTTTTACCATTTTGCATTGGAGTGTCTTGATAGTTTAGCAAAAAGCGTCCAATAAAAACAGCACTCTTCCCTGTTATGCTACTGTATTAGCGCTGCATCTGTGATATTCGTACGGCTGATATTAAATCACAGTTTAGAAAAAACTGCAGATTTTTTCTGCGATAGTATACATTTTTCTGACTAATTTAATAAAACGGAAATAACTATTTAGTCGCACTTGAGGTGAATCAAATATATGCCAACAGAGAAAATCAACTTTCACGCATAGCGAGGTATGCACTAATGCCTTTATACCATCAACTTAGTGTCATAGTAGTTATTCATGCAATAAGAATCACAACGGTTCGTGAATAACACGGCGGCGTGGGCCATAATGATTGTTTATGATCCGTATTACATACAAAATTTTATCTGGTAGCATTTATATTGATACAATTTTCAAAAATGTATTACTCCATTTTTGACATATTACAATAACTATTTTTAAAGCGACATGTATACATATAGCACAGCACAGTAAACAATCAGCACAATACCTCTGGATGTGTATCTGTCAAAAGAGGCAAATGCGTCGGTGAACACCATTGACGGATGACGCAAGTTCGACGCTCGTTTTTGCTCATTGCTGAGATAAAATGCATAGGCGTACGCTGTGGGATTTTGTATAGGTACGCGATGTGATCGTGTATGATTTTAAAATGGATAAACAATGTGCTGGTAATGTATGTCCTGCTAAACATTGCAAAAACAAATACTATAATTGCAGAAAAAAGTTTTGTAGAGTTTCGAATGATTTCGTAAGGTAAGTACATATAACCTACAAATAAAATTGTACTCAAAGATGTTCGGACATCATTTTTAGGTATCGATTGAGACGACTTAACTGATTTGATGTATAATAAATAGCTGATCAGCCAGCACGCTTATTAGCTAAATTTTATACAAACCTATTGATGATTTTTTATGGCTTTTTGAACTGCTTTTTAGATAGGTTTTCTGGAATTCAGTACATATTTTGGATCAATTTCGGTACATCTCAAAACACGATCGTGCTGTGCATGTACGAAAACGTACCTACTGATATTCTTCCCTATATATTTATGAATAAAGTTTCTTAACCACAATGTAAAAACGTTCTTCACTTTTTTTGCAAATAATCAATAATTATATTATATTTCCTATGTTATATTATTTGAATAACAACATGAAAAATAACAAACAATATATCAGTTAAAATTGTCCGTAAGAACCAAACGCGCATTCGCTGGCGTGCAAGCTCTATACTTGGCCATCATCATAGTCACAATGTCTTAACAGACATGTTGTGAACTCGTAAAATGCATTTACACATTTTACGAGTTTCTCTTGGGATATCTTTAAGATCTTTAATGCAGTAGTTTCCCATTTGCTTTCTGCATCCTCATGCCGTTGATCAGATGGTATCTACTGGTTCATCCGCCTTTAGGGGCAATTTCTCACCCCAAGGACAAGAAGGTGTCCTGACTCTTCTCAACTCGTCCACCCGAAGCTGTTGGTTGAGAAGAGGTTACTGCTTATACCGACAGTAGTTCGGTGTTCCTTTTAGTCGCCTTTTACGACACGCAGGATATACGATGGGAGATATTCTAACCCGCCCCCACACTTGGCCAAGAAATGTCGAATTGGTACCGGTATCGATACTTTTTTGTTTTCGCATCTGTGCCCAGACGTCACACCCATAGTGGCGCCGTTTTTTTATATGTATATATATAACAGTTTATATATAGTTTAAAATATTAGTAGTTTAGTGACATTTGACAACGTCAGGTTGTAGAATTGAATATAATTTAAATAATAATGAGATATTCTGCAATTGGCAGTTTACCTTCTTATTTTTAAAAGAAATATCATGGACTCCCTTTTGTCGGAAAAAAACTTGTTGATCTCATGATCATATGTTTTTCATATAGGGTAGCGACAATACTACTGTCAAAAGGCCACCAAAAATGCGAATTATATAATCTTGCGAAAACCGCGAAATCATATGACAGCAACAGTGTTGGCAGCACTGCATGCTGTCACAAAATGCATGGTTTTATTCACAGATGTAAAACACAATCAGTTTGACCTTGAAGGCGACCATGGGCGCACCTTGCACCCTTCATAGGCACACGACTCTAGAGTGCCTTATGCCCCCTCCCGCGTTCGCCACTGGAATATGCTTATATTGCCGATATCCGTTTATGACACCATGCATGCTGTAACGGGGGTGACCACCTCGTGTGAATACCTGAATGTCTTGGAAGCTTTTCTCAAATGTATATTCCTCTTTATTAGTCCAGGAAAATAAGGTTTTTTTTCGTGACACCCATTCATGGAGTAATTTGAGACAAGTTTTTTGGGTCAAACTTACCCACAAAAGTAAACCAGCAGGATTTATGAGCAAATAAGGGTTATAAATAAACGGGTAAAAATGACAAAGTTGATTTGTAAGAGTTTTTAGGACAAACAATCTTCAAGAAGATGCCTTAAATTATAAAATGATGATAAAAAATTGAATTTTAGTGATTTTTATTATAATGTAGGACTACAAACAAAAACCATTATGAAACAAAGCCTTATTGTCAAATTTATAAATTTGGTATATTAGTCCTTAGAAAATATGCTATTTCGTCATTATGGACGAAAAGAAGGTGATCACGTACCCAAAGCTTCCCAAGATTAAATTACCAAACAATGAATTCATCTTAAACAGTTGCCAAATAATTAACCATGCACACATAGCAGTAGAAACATGCTTATATTTCTAGTTAAACATTACAATCACCCTGTATATTTTCCTGTAACAATTTCAAAAATATTTTCACGTTTCCAAATGTCCCTCTAAAGCTTTCAAAATATAGTTCAAGTGGACTTGGCTTTAGGTTAGGTGCTGGGATGACCTTCAAACCCGTGGGCTCAGAAAATGAAATATCGCATTCAGATGTGTCTGTGGGCTGCACTGATGTGTTTTGATTTTTTTCTTTAGTTATTATAATTTAATATCTATTCAACCATGTAAATAAATAAAAAATTATTTATAACATCATTAGGTGTTCAAGAATCTTTACTTCCTCTAATAATGCAAAAAAGTATGATAACACACAAATTAGAAAAATTATCAAGTCCGTCAATATTTTCTAGAGATATCATAAATCGATATAATTTGAATTTTATGTTTATAATTTTTGGAGAGCACAGGTTTAAGAGTTCTCTAACCACCTATACTAAGCCTAAGCAAAGTACATTTGAGCGTCACACGGAATGCCTTACAGGGGCATTTGATAACGTGCAAGGATTTCTGAAACTTGCATATGAAAACTGAATATTCAACTTTTGAAAGCCGGAAATTATGTTCCTTAATTATTAGAAACAAAGGAACTGTAAATTAAAAAAATGGCTAACTCTGTTCCAAATTGTTCTAGAACAATTTTTTTCGATCATAGTCATAGGCATATGAAATAAATAATAATTGTGTAAACTCAATAGCAAAAGCTATTTCATTAATTTATAAGGAAAAAATTAGGGCACTATTGTAAAATCTACTTGCGACGTTAATAACACAGCAAAGAAAGCTCTGTGAGATAAACAATTTCAATATTAATCAAACTATTTGATGAAACGTTCTGAAATGCTAACGACGTATTCTGTACCAAAATAATCGTAGATTATTTTTGCAATTATTATTGTTAAATTACGTTTCCTTAATTTTTCGAAATCTTCGCCGTTTTATAGTTAAAAGCTTAAGGCATCTTTCTAAAGATAGTTTGTCTCAAAAATACAGGTTAACACTTTTTACTAGTAACCACTTTAAGAGAAAATTTGACATATTACTTCCTACAGCGATAGGTGAGGGGAGTTTTGCGATCGCGAAGATGTTCAATTATGAGATGATACGCTTACACAACATAATCTGTCAGTTTGCTGGTGTGTCTGTCGGTGGTGGGTCTGTCTGTTTGTCTGTCAGCGTTCTTCTAGCCTCGTAATCTCAGTAATCATGGATCGTGATGAAATTTGGCTAGCGATTTGCTGGAGAGTCGCTGCATTAATTTGGGAAATTAGCAAAAAACTCTAAATTTCAAATATATCTCATACCTCCTTTTTAGGCGTTTCAGAGGTTTCTGATCACTTTGGACTTTGGGGGGGGGGGAAGGTGAAATCGAGATGGTTGGGGGTGGTGGATTGTAAACTGAAAAAATTGTATTCATAATAGCCTCCATTGACCTGTGAAGGAAAGAACTACATGGTATGCTTTCTTAGATCCATCCGAACAGCGCGTTGCCTATTACAGAAACCAAGGAAATTTTATTTATGCATACCAAGGACCTTATCCTTGATACATACGAGTATTGCTTTAGATCATTCGGCATTGTGTAACCTGGAGATTATTGAATTGGTTTCACTAAAATTTTGACACAGTATTAATACCGGGGTTAGGAGGGAAAACGCGTATGGTTTTTAGAACTCAAGTCAGTGGTGGCAAAGGCATAATTAGAAGACTAAAAATATGAAAACAGCTCAAACGTTTTTAGGTGCTTTGGAGCCTCCTGATTGTTTTTTATATTTTTAGAGGGGACAAAGTTGAGGTAGCTGGGGGGTACAGGGTTTTGGAAGTGAAACATTTTGATATTTGTAGTTGACTCTTCATTGCCCTGTAAAGGAAGAACATAATATACTTTTTACCTTACACATCTTTTTAATTTAATTGTTCTAGATAATTCTGTAATGTGTGTAGTTCTGCACTATACCGATAGCTATAAAATTTCTAAACCACACTGTGTATCATGGTGCAGATCGATAAATTTTGAAAATTGTGTTAGTGACGGTAAAATTAAAAACGAAACTATAAAGCCGTTCACACTCTGTTTTTGGGTAATCTAGCGATCTTTCATCATTTTCAATTTTAGTTTTTTTAATATTCAGAACTGGTCAAGGTAGGATGGCTTCTCGGAAATGGGTGACTGGGAAACCCCGACATTTTTTGTATCTGTAGTCTGTACAATACTCTTCATTGCCCTTAGATTGATACTGTTGGAGATTGCATAATAAAAACTCACGTCGTGCTAGTTCCTAGGGAGAGAGCTGCAGGAATCTATTTGCCAGCATTTTTGAGTTGTATGTTTTTCAGCGGACGGGCCGATGATTTGGTTGCATAATTATCTCAGAGATCTCAGACCATAGCTTCTTGCTATGGGAAAATAATAAAATAGTGACTTTATTCGCTCACTTCCCTGGCCTATATATTCCGGATATCAGTATGTACGTTATGATAAAAAATCACATGGAAGCCGCTGCGCCCATTGATGCGGAGTGCAGGTATAAACGAAGGTCAAGCGGTGCTGCGTGCCAAGGGGAACACACGGAAGAATCACACTATCACACAGATAATTATTATTTTTGGCAGTGGATCAGGTCCCGGCAGCCAGGATATTGATTGTAGTTTTTAGGTCCCGGCAACCGGCATTTTTTACATTAGAAAAGTAATCCCGGCACCCGGCATTTCCACATAAGACGAATGAGGTTATCTTCATGCTCTGTTTACCTTCAGTCTCTGGTGAATGGTGTTTTTAGTTTTAACCTCGGTTTTTACTATTATTACTGGTGAAAATGAAACTTGGAGATAAGCTTAATCCATTTGGAGATTTCATAAAGTGCATAAAGAGCAAATATTAACCGAATACTGGATGAGAGATAATAGAACTTCTAGGTACTTCTGCCCAAAAACGTGTACCACATATTATAGAGAAAGCTAATGTGAATTTAAAGTATTACTACATCAAATGCTGTTGTATACATGGGGGTCAAAAGCTAAAGATTAAGGGAAAAAGAGTATCAGAAAGACAAGGTAATAATTCTATAAAGAATTATATTTCATGGAATTAATGGGTGTACCCAAGAAAAGAAAAGCTATTAAAAAAATTCCTTTCATCCAATTTAATTACAATAAAAAAGAAAAACTATTATTGTCCTGGATTATCAAAGACACAAATGAAGTTGACAACATATCCTCAACGAGTTTCCTTACACAGGACTATAAACAAACCGGATCTTATCAACAACAAGATTATTGAAGAGTCACTTAAGTTTCATCAGATGTAGTAGCTGCTTGAATCGGTACCATTTGATATGTGTTTCTCTGGCAAGAAGACCTAAACAGAAGTATTGGTTTTGTCGGATGTGTTAGTTTAATAAACAAAGAATAAATGTTATAAAACTGTATTCATATGTTAAATAATAACTGAAAGTTTGTAGCCTGTAAATGAAATAAAAACTTACTATTTTGTACAAACGTGTCTTATATAGTCATTTGTGTAAATAGTGTTATCTTTGTCTATCTAACGTAGATTTTCATTTGTTCATTCTCCAAAGGTAATGCATAATTTCACTATAAAACCAATGGTTGTTTGGTTGTCTTTTTTTTCATTTAAGTATAACTCACACTGATATTGAAAATTGCAAAATTTTTGATGAAATAAACGCGCTGCCGGGATTTATTTTCTGATATAGAAAATCTCTGCAGCCGGGACCTCAAAATTACAATCAAAATACCGGATGCCGGGATTTCAAACTAAAATGTAAAAAATCCTGGTTGCCGGGATTTAGATTGTAATTTTCAGGTCCCTGCTGCCGGGACCTGATCCACTGCCATTACTTTTTTGTTTGTAGACTCTGAGATGTCGCCGTGTTGTCATTGAAATAAAGAATTATAATAAATCAAAAACATTATAATGATTCCATATCCTAAATATATAATTATTACAAGTATGCACTTATTTGGAATTGGATAACGCTTACTAACCCTAACCTTCCTGATTTATCATCTCGATATAAGAGGACAAGAAAAATGTGTTTGTTTTGTAAATGCTTTTTAAATTCCGAAAATCAAGAACGAAATTAACTATCGTATACAGGTACGTATCCAGGATTTAGTTTCGGGGGAGGGGGGTCGCGATATTAGGATTGGGACCTTTTAATTTTATTTTGCTTTATTGAGACTTGAGGAAAAATAATTCTTTACCGTTGGACGGGGCGGGGGGAGGGATTGTTATATAACATTTCGGGGGGAGGGGGGTCTGGACCAACTGGACCATCCCCCTAAATATGTATAACTAATGTGAATTGAATCACCTAAAGATCCAATCAAAACGTGACCGACAATCGACGTTTTCTTTGAGAAGCATGGGCGAGATGGATATTTAGTTTTCATTAGGAAATTGGGAAATTAGGAAATTAATCATTAAACAACACATCATTTTATATATCACTACTGTTCCTGTATTTCCTAACAAAGCATGTTTTAATACGTGATTTCGCGAGTAGTAAATCATCCAAGTATTCAGTCGCTCAAATAAATATAGCTATCCGAGATTGTAAATGATCATAACTTGTTAAGAAATTTTCTATAAGAAAGCATAAAATCATACTACCTATATGATAAAATTCGACATAGTAACAAATATGAAAATATATCAGGCTAGCAATACTAATAATTGTATATTCAAGACAGCGCGTTGGCAAAACAAAAAAATCAACGCAAGATACACCGTCCACCTTGCATCAGCACACGACCCTACAGTGCCTTGCGCCCCCCCCCCCCCAAGTGCCGCGGGATTCGCCACTGGTGTAATGTATTTTCGTGATATTCATCTTCTCTCTCTAACACCACACAGAGGTTAAGCTGAGACAAAACTGGCACCTCGTGTGAATAACTGAAAGTCTTGGAAGTATGCTTGTCTCAAATGTCTATCTACATAATATCCCGAAACACATAACAGACTTTCCTCTTTGTTAGTTCAGGAAAATAAGGTGTTTCTCGTGACACCCTTTGATCCAGAAATTTGACACAACTTTTGGGTCATATTTACCCACAAAAATAAACCAGCTGTTCACAGGGTTAACTTTTATGAGCAAATAAAAGTTATAAATAGATGGGTAGAAATGATAGACTTCTTAAAGTGGTTACCAGTAAAAAGTGCTTAATTGTGTTTTTAAGATACACTATCTTCAAGAAGAAATTATAGCAGGGTAATTAGTTATTCAATATATTTCTTTGAGGAGGTGAGTCGATCTGGTTAGCTAATAAATATAATCCCATGTCCAATTCCCAATAGTTTCCAAGATATATTAAATTTTAGTGATTTTTATTAAAACACAGAACTACAAATGCAAGCCCTATTATTGTCGAGTTTACGAGTTTTCGGAATTTTTGTATTAGTTGTTAGAAAATATGCTGCGTTTACAGACTGAGAGAAAGTGATCATATATCAAAAACTTCTCGAAATAGTCTAAAAACTATTATGTGTTGAAAAGTCAATCCATGAGCAGCTGCCAAAAAATAAATTAGTCTTAAAAGTTACCCTATAATTAACCTTGTTATCCACTGGTACCATGAAGTTGTTGGAAGTGTGTTAAACACAGGCAAGAAGTTTGCATTTAAGCCCCAGACCTAGAGGCATATGGATTTTCGAAAATACAAAACTTGTCATCAGACTTCTAATTTTTGTTATTCGTGAATGATGTGCTAATACAGCATGACGAGTTGTAAAAAGTAAAGAAAAGGAAATATGAATTAAGAAGATACATGCTACTCTAGTTGTCACTGTTGTCAGTGGGTCAGTGCTCTAATTGCACCAAATTATAACTTTTACTGAATATAACAGCGGATAACATATAAAACAGCATAATCCTTATTTGATATGTTCACTTCACTTCTCAAGAGAATTTATAAAATATATTGAGCTATCGCTGCTTAGCTGAAAACTGTATGAAAAAGGATCAATGGTTTCAAACGTGGCTGCTTAGTTAAGACGTCGTGCTTCCTGGGATTAATTCGCACGACACTGTCCAACAGTCCAACAAACGAGACTTACGCGTTAATAAAATACCTAACAAGTCATGTAACTAGTAGTGTTGTATCTGTTTGGATGCTTGGTGCTAGAAGCACTGCACACATCACATTCACCAAACCGTAAACATCGCTCCATACGTCTTTCCCAAATTATTCAGAGAAAGGTTGAAGTAGAGTCTAGAGGTCCAGAGTCAAACGCTGTTTATAGTGTGTGGCGGCATTACAAAAGTACGGCCAAATTTTCGGAATAGTAAATCTTTTACACAATAGGAGATGATCCCAAGTAAGGTCGATTGTTACTGCAAGTCTTGGAAATATGCGTGTCACAAGCGTACAAACCAATACAGTGCAGTTTCTATAAATGCCCTCGCTTTTTTTTATCTGGCTTCTGATGGATTTTATAAACTAACCAGAGGTGGGTTAAGTCATAGGTTCAACCATCGACAGAGTTGTAATTAGCCCCCCAAAAATATTTAGGGGAAGTGGTCACCAAAATTGTTCAACCTCACAAAAATCAAAAGTTTTATTATTGAAATCGAGTGTTTCATGTCAGATAACCACATATTAATGTTTTCGTGATAAATAATGATACGTAATGTTTGCCTGTAAATATAGCTTTAGTTTTTTTACAACAAACTGTTATTATTTCATTTAAAGGTATGCATTGTTGTTGTTTAGACATATTTCTATTAATTAGAACGTTGGTGATTGAATTCTCCTTCTTGACACAGAATCTGTAGCACCCAATATCATATTCCGGAGGTCCTGGAGCTTGAAATTTAACAGCTGTTTAGGTGTATCCATGTATCCTTGACCATTCGGCCAAAAGCACATACCCAATAGCATACCTATGATTGAATTCGTTTCACTAGTTTTTCGGCAAATTTAATATCTTTTTCTGTACATGTTGCGAAATAACAACAACAGCACAAATAACAGCTTTCCGTTTATCGTTTTGTTTAAACATATCCTATAAATATTATAACTGAACTGTATCCGATGGATGTCAAGCCAGATGTTTCGGTTTGCTTGAAATACCCCAAGGTCCCCAAGCCAGATCAAATCCGTCTAAAATGTACGATTTCAGTGGAGGAACACGTGTTTTGAGATAACATTTTATAGCTCATCCATTTTTTAATCAATTGCTGGATCTGGCCAAGGTGTTTCTTTAAATTTCAATTGCTTTCCCTTTTCTAACATACGTAAATATGAAAAACCAAAGCAATAATTTGTTTACAATAATTATTTCTGTATCTGAAATTATTTCCACAAATTAGCATATCCAACATTGTAGGTATTCACCTTACTGACTGGATGGAACAAAGTCGAGTAATGTTGACGGCTTACTTGGGCAAATTAGTTTTAGGCTGGCTACAGGGCAGCTTCAAGACGCAGTTTCATGAAACTAAAATTTGTTAACCCTGGGCCCTGGGTGCACTACTGATTTTATGCGTGTGAGTCTAGCTCCCAAAGCTGGCTCATATTTCAGTAGTTTCCACTTCGTCACTGCCCCAGTGAGTGATTTATTTGTTTTGATACCCACTTCTGGACATACATATTCTATATATATATACAGCGAGTTTGTTACAGCCTCCGCCGTCTCTCGCATCCCAAACGCCACTGGTCCTTGTCATGCCATGACCCCTCCTCAAGATTTCTGTTTGCCATGTCCCTTTCTATTTGTTTCATCCACGTTTCTGGTGGCCTGCCTCTCTTTCGCTTTCCTGGTGGGTTCCACTCCAATATCCGCTTTGGCCATCTGCAGTTATCCATCCTCTGTATATGCCCATACCATACAAGTCTTCTCTTCTCAATTTCATCTATAGTCGTCCAGGTCTTCTTCATCCTATCTCTAATCGCAGCATTTGTTACGTGTTGTAGTCTTGAGACTCTACAACCTCTTCGCAAAAAGTCCATTTCTACTGCGTTTATCCGTTGTCTGTTTCTTTCGGTCATTTCCCAAGTTTCCGAGCCATATATTAGTATACTTTGAACAATGGTGTCATAAATTCTCAGTTTGGTGTTATTATATATATTCTTTGACCATAATAAGGAATTCAGCTTTTGTGTCGCTTGTCTGGCCTGTCCCACTCTGTTTGAAATATCCTTCTTTGAGTTGGCATCCGATGATATTATACTTCCTAGGTATTTGAAATCATCACATTTTTGTATTGTGTTTCCATATATTTGCAGATCACTTCCATTAATATCTGTTGTTAAATATTTGGTTTTTTTATAGTTTATTTTCAACCCGTTAGCTTCATAGGCGTCTATAAGTTTTCTCATCATATATTCAATGTCATGTTCGTCGCCTGCTATAATTACTTGGTCATCTGCAAATAATAAGGAATACATGTAATCATCTCCTACTGGTAGGCCCATACACCTACATTTTGTCTTCCATCCTTTCAGAACGCTTTCCAAATATATCTTGAATAAAGTGGGAGATAGACAGCAACCCTGACGTACGCCCTTATTGGTTGTAAACGGAGCTGAGACTTTGTTTGATATTTTGATTGCATTTGTCTGATCTCTGTACATTTCTCTGATAGTGGAGATATAATGGGGGTTGATAGATGTATTTTCAAGCACTTCGAAGAGTCGTTGAACTGGAACGGTATCGAACGCTTTCTCCAGGTCTACAAATACTAAGTGGGTGTCTAAATTTTTCAGCTTTCTTTTTTCCATTATTTGTTTTAGGGAGAAAGTATTATCTGTACAAGAACGTCCCGCGGTAAAACCACTTTGCTCTTCACTTATCTCTGCATCCTTCTCTATTCTCTTTTTTATTATTCGTCCATACAGTCTTCCTGTTGTAGCTAACACGCTTATTCCTCGATAATTTCCACAATTACTACGTGATCCTTTTTTATGGATTGGTGTCAGGTATCCTACCTTCCAATCGGAGGGTAATTCGTCATGATATAAAAGACATCTATTAAATATGTAGGCGAGGATTTCGTATAAGCTTGTCGTAGCGTGTTTCAGTAGCTCAGCGGGAATACCTCCAGGACCGGATGCTTTTCCATTTTTCATTTCCCGGACAGCTTCTTGTACTTCTGAATATGTTATTTCTTCTACGGTTTCTTGAATTACTTGTTGCCTTGGTTGTACTTGCCTGATGTATTCTTTCCTGTCTTCTTTCAATACTTGCGAGAAATAATTTTTGAACTGATTGATACTTATCATGTCGATACTGTTGCCCTTATGGTCGTTTCTCATATTTTTGATAACATTCCATGCCTCTTTCGTTCTTGTTCCGCCTATGTATCGTTCAATTCTTTCGCAGCTTTCCTCCCATTGCTTATTTTTAGCTTCAGTGACTTTCTGTTTGACCTCTCGTCTTTTTTCTTGGTACAGCCTTCGGTCACTAGGATCGTTTGTGGCCAACCATTTGTTGTACATGTGTTTTTTCTCCGATATTAGTTTCTCGACCTCCTCATTCCACCAATACTCCCTGTTATGGTCCGTGCTTTTTTCTTCTCCAAGGGCTTCAAATGCGGCACCATGAATAGCGTTTTTTAATTTATCATATTCCTGTTCAGCCGTACCTGTTAAGTTGTGTTCTAGTTTAGCCGACAGTCTTAATCTATACAGGAACTCTACTGAATTATCATTTAACAATTTAAGATTGTATTTTCTCTGTTTAAGTTCACTGTTATTGTCGTTGTCATTATTTATGTTTAGATTTTTAGTTGCTTTGTGTTTCAGATACGTTGTCATTTTCAGCAAGTAGTGGTCTGATCCGCATTCTGCGCCTCTGAATACTCTAACATCTTGGATGTATAGTTGTGATACTTGTCTGATAATAAAATAATCTATAATAGATCTTAATCCTCTTGTTGGCTGGCACCATGTAAATTTGTGTATGTCTCGGTGTTGGTAGTGTCCATTTATTATTTTCAGTTGATAGGACTCGCATATATCTATTAGTCGACTTCCATTGTTATTTACTACTTCTTCCCCGTAGTTGCCAATGACAGGATCGTTTGTTTTTTTACCCGTTCTGGCATTGAAATCTCCGAGTAATATTATTTCCTTTCTGTTACCCAGGTTATTTAGGATGTTTACTAATTTACTTTCAAATTCATCTTTCACATCAACGTTGGAGTCATCTGTTGGAGCATATACTGCTAAGAGGATTATTTCATGTCCCCATATTTTCAAGTCAATTTTTAGGAGTCTTTCGTCTATTTCTTCCCAAGACTTTATACTTGGTTTAAGCTTTTTGTGGATACAGATAGCCACTCCCGCTCTGGCTCTCTTGCATTTTGGAACACCGCTAGAGATCATTATATATTCTCCATAATCTTCATATCCATTTCCTTTTTTTTTGGTCTCGGTAAGAGCTGCTATATCTATTTGGTATCGGCTTAGTTGTTCTCGGACCTCTCGTTTTTTCGTGGAGATACCTTGTACATTCCACGTGGCATAAACTATTTTCCTTTTTCTTGCGCGTTGTTTGAGATTTCTAGCAATAACAGAATTGCCCCCCCCGTATCCGATGGGGCTCCCTCTAAAAGAGGTGTGGATTTCCACCCGGGGAATGTCTTCAATTGACGAATTTTTCATCCTGTTATGTTTTCTAATTGAGATAAGTTGCAAGCTTATCGTCAATGTTTTCATCAGCCGCCCATTCTGGGACAGACGCTGTTTGCAGCCGCTCGTTCCGAGTCAGACGCCGCTTTTACCTTTATACTGCCCCTAAAGGTAGGGTTGCCACTTCCGCTGTATCCACCGTACCAGAGTTCAACTCATCCGCCTTCTACACCGTTGTGGTCTTCATCCGTAACCCTGGACAAGGGGCCCTCACGGGGTACTATCAGCCGGAGCCAGCTGAACCCAGGTTTTTTAACGGGGTGTTACTCCTCCTCCTCCCCTGTTACATACATATTCTACCTAGTTTTATTTCGTGTAGAATGTAGAATAGCCACAAAAAAATAAGATATAGTTCATCTTTCATTGTTACATCAGAAAGACCTACATACATATACAGGGTATCCATCCCACGTCGCGACGCGACGATTGAAACAAGCAATATATCGGAACTGGGCAGTAGTAGCGAATTCTAATTTTGGGGGTTTAAATTAGAGCAAATATAGTAAAGTGTATCCGAAGTCACTTGGAACAGCAAAAAATGCTTGGGCGGCTTCTCCTTTGTGAAACGCCCCAGGGACCTTGTATATCTGCCGCGCACCGACGATAAACCGAGTGTCGGTGCTGCCGCGTTTCACAAAGGAGATGCCGCCCAAGCATTTTTTGCCGTTCCAAGTGACTTCGGATACACTTTACTATATTTGCTCTAATTTAAACCCCCAAAATTAGAATTCGCTACTACTGCCCAGTTCCGATATATTGCTTGTTTCAATCGTCGCGTCGCGACGTGGGATGGATACCCTGTATATGTATGTAGGTCTTTCTGATGTAACAATGAAAGATGAACTATATCTTATTTTTTTGTGGCTATTCTACATTCTACACGAAATAAAACTAGGTAGAATATGTATGTCCAGAAGTGGGTATCAAAACAAATAAATCACTCACTGGGGCAGTGACGAAGTGGAAACTACTGAAATATGAGCCAGCTTTGGGAGCTAGACTCACACGCATAAAATCAGTAGTGCACCCAGGGCCCAGGGTTAACAAATTTTAGTTTCATGAAACTGCGTCTTGAAGCTGCCCTGTAGCCAGCCTAAAACTAATTTGCCCAAGTAAGCCGTCAACATTACTCGACTTTGTTCCATCCAGTCAGTAAGGTGAATACCTACAATGTTGGATATGCTAATTTGTGGAAATAATTTCAGATACAGAAATAATTATTGTAAACAAATTATTGCTTTGGTTTTTCATATTTACGTATGTTAGAAAAGGGAAAGCAATTGAAATTTAAAGAAACACCTTGGCCAGATCCAGCAATTGATTAAAAAATGGATGAGCTATAAAATGTTATCTCAAAACACGTGTTCCTCCACTGAAATCGTACATTTTAGACGGATTTGATCTGGCTTGGGGACCTTGGGGTATTTCAAGCAAACCGAAACATCTGGCTTGACATCCATCGGATACAGTTCAGTTATAATATTTATAGGATATGTTTAAACAAAACGATAAACGGAAAGCTGTTATTTGTGCTGTTGTTGTTATTTCGCAACATGTACAGAAAAAGATATTAAATTTGCCGAAAAACTAGTGAAACGAATTCAATCATAGGTATGCTATTGGGTATGTGCTTTTGGCCGAATGGTCAAGGATACATGGATACACCTAAACAGCTGTTAAATTTCAAGCTCCAGGACCTCCGGAATATGATATTGGGTGCTACAGATTCTGTGTCAAGAAGGAGAATTCAATCACCAACGTTCTAATTAATAGAAATATGTCTAAACAACAACAATGCATACCTTTAAATGAAATAATAACAGTTTGTTGTAAAAAAACTAAAGCTATATTTACAGGCAAACATTACGTATCATTATTTATCACGAAAACATTAATATGTGGTTATCTGACATGAAACACTCGATTTCAATAATAAAACTTTTGATTTTTGTGAGGTTGAACAATTTTGGTGACCACTTCCCCTAAATATTTTTGGGGGGCTAATTACAACTCTGTCGATGGTTGAACCTATGACTTAACCCACCTCTGGTTAGTTTATAAAATCCATCAGAAGCCAGATAAAAAAAAGCGAGGGCATTTATAGAAACTGCACTGTATTGGTTTGTACGCTTGTGACACGCATATTTCCAAGACTTGCAGTAACAATCGACCTTACTTGGGATCATCTCCTATTGTGTAAAAGATTTACTATTCCGAAAATTTGGCCGTACTTTTGTAATGCCGCCACACACTATAAACAGCGTTTGACTCTGGACCTCTAGACTCTACTTCAACCTTTCTCTGAATAATTTGGGAAAGACGTATGGAGCGATGTTTACGGTTTGGTGAATGTGATGTGTGCAGTGCTTCTAGCACCAAGCATCCAAACAGATACAACACTACTAGTTACATGACTTGTTAGGTATTTTATTAACGCGTAAGTCTCGTTTGTTGGACTGTTGGACAGTGTCGTGCGAATTAATCCCAGGAAGCACGACGTCTTAACTAAGCAGCCACGTTTGAAACCATTGATCCTTTTTCATACAGTTTTCAGCTAAGCAGCGATAGCTCAATATATTTTATAAATTCTCTTGAGAAGTGAAGTGAACATATCAAATAAGGATTATGCTGTTTTATATGTTATCCGCTGTTATATACAGTAAAAGTTATAATTTGGTGCAATTAGAGCACTGACCCACTGACAACAGTGACAACTAGAGTAGCATGTATCTTCTTAATTCATATTTCCTTTTCTTTACTTTTTACAACTCGTCATGCTGTATTAGCACATCATTCACGAATAACAAAAATTAGAAGTCTGATGACAAGTTTTGTATTTTCGAAAATCCATATGCCTCTAGGTCTGGGGCTTAAATGCAAACTTCTTGCCTGTGTTTAACACACTTCCAACAACTTCATGGTACCAGTGGATAACAAGGTTAATTATAGGGTAACTTTTAAGACTAATTTATTTTTTGGCAGCTGCTCATGGATTGACTTTTCAACACATTATAGTTTTTAGACTATTTCGAGAAGTTTTTGATATATGATCACTTTCTCTCAGTCTGTAAACGCAGCATATTTTCTAACAACTAATACAAAAATTCCGAAAACTCGTAAACTCGACAATAATAGGGCTTGCATTTGTAGTTCTGTGTTTTAATAAAAATCACTAAAATTTAATATATCTTGGAAACTATTGGGAATTGGACATGGGATTATATTTATTAGCTAACCAGATCGACTCACCTCCTCAAAGAAATATATTGAATAACTAATTACCCTGCTATAATTTCTTCTTGAAGATAGTGTATCTTAAAAACACAATTAAGCACTTTTTACTGGTAACCACTTTAAGAAGTCTATCATTTCTACCCATCTATTTATAACTTTTATTTGCTCATAAAAGTTAACCCTGTGAACAGCTGGTTTATTTTTGTGGGTAAATATGACCCAAAAGTTGTGTCAAATTTCTGGATCAAAGGGTGTCACGAGACTTCGGATACACTTTACTATCGGTTCTTGTTACTGTGTTACCCGACGAGGTATTTGTTTTTGATCACGTGACGTCCGATTCAAAATTTTCAAAGGGACACCCTGTATATTAATGTCTTTCTCTGTTCCTCCCGATAAAACGATTCCAACGGACTAGCACACGTGAGAACGGCTTTACCAATTTCATCCATCTTTTTTTATAAGTTTTCTGTTACTTCGTAGAAGGTTCTTACGGGAAGAAATCAAAGGAAGATCATACAGAATATTGGAAAACTGAGAAAACTTAACGACTACGAAAGGTGTAACATACTGTATAGTTTTAGTGAATTGTTTATTATTGTTGTCATATGTGACGCTGCTGTCAAAAACACAGGTTAGATGGATTTCAAGATACAGTCAAATGTCAAATATTGGAAATAAAATTGGTTTTTCATCAATGTCCGAAACAGTCTTCTTCGACTTCAACTCACTGGACTTTAGGAGGGAGAAGATGAACTGCTCATACAAACGGTGCTCTTCTAAATGTTTGTAGAAGATTCTGTGCATTGGCTTATCTTTGTGAAGTCTTAAAAGCGATTAGGCTTCAGTAGTTTTTACTTTAATTATGTGTGGGGCAAGTTCCATAACGGACTGCTGATACCTCCGCGTGAAGTCGAGCCTGAGGCTAAGTTACTCGGCTGCCCGTGTTGCTGCCCTAAAAAGGAAAGTTTTTTTACCAACCTAGGATGTAGACTTCTCTCCAAATTCATCCTTTTGCTGGTCGTTATGTCAATTTGTCCCAGCCCTTCCACTTTCCTGCTGTATAATAACAATAGCACCGTAAGCATAATTGTGGCAGCGACTTTGTTCTTGCCGAACAGTTCTGATAACCAGATCGGCCGGAGTCGGTGCAAATACTTACGGCAGAGGTACTTTTTGACCAATTCTGCCTCTTGGACATAACGCTGCGCCATTCCACGGTAGGTATAAGTATTGATAACAGCATGCAGTTGTCGCCAAATGCTACCGTCAACGAGCTGTTCCTCATCTTCAGTATCTCCGCAACGTCCTCCTTTGGGATGAACCGTGGCACATTTGTCTGTCTAAAACTCCATACCAATAGCTTGACTGTAATCCTACACTACCATCAGCGACTGCTGTAAATCTCGTTGTCCAGAGGCATAGAGCTTCAGGTCATCCATGTAAAACAAATGGGCGACCTTGTGCCTCCGGTAATTTGGCGTGCCACAACTTTATCCCTTGTTTTAGCGCTACGGACAAAGGCAGTAGCGAGATGCAAAAGGACAAGTCAGTCAGAAAACATTATGTTTTCCTCCAGGCCTGTCGCCAGAGTAATCAGTGCAGCGATTAACATCCATATACTGTCAAGAAAATGTTGCTTGACAATAACCAGCACCGCTTGTCCCCGTCTCTCTTTAAATCTGCCAGCTTGAAGGGCCTCTCGTTGTTATGCAAGGCCTTTCGGTCACTTAAGTCCCCAGGTAAAACGACTCCGTCGATTTCCCTCCCAGAGGGCTTTCTCGGCGGTCTTTTAGCTTGATTAACAGACCTTTCAGTCGCTGAAGGGGCAGGCTAAGCTGGAGCACGAACATGAAGGATGGTTGAGAAGGATGTATAGACTGAAGGCTAAGTGGAGTAGGGGCGGAAAGCAGGAGGAGTGTGTTGTATCGGTATACGCGGATGATCAGTTGGTGATTGTTAGGCGAAAATCGGTTAAAGAGGTAGAGGCCAAATGGAGGGAGATCGAACAGGAATGTATTGAATGGGAGAGTGAGTGTGGGCTACAATGCGAGAAAGACGGAGTGTATGTTTGTAGAGAATGGGAGAAAGATTAGGGAGCCGATGGTCCGTATGAAAGGAGAGAGATTGGGGATGGGAGAGGTAATCAAGTACCTTGGCCTGACGACAGACAAGAAAAGGAGTTTCATCGAGCATGTCAAGGGTGTTCGGGCGAAGTTCGGGGAAATAGCCTGGGAAGCTCAGGGGAGCTATTGAGCGAAAATTGGGGTTAAAGAAGAAGGTCTCTAAACTTATATACGAGAGGGTGTTAAACAATGGATTTTTGTATGGCTGTGAGATTTGGGGCAAAAGAGCTAGGGACAGTAGGGTGAGAAGCCAATTGAGTGCGATCCAAAGGTTGTGTGGCTTGATGATTGCGCGAGTATATAGGACGGTGGCGACAGAGACTTTGGAGGTATTGACTGGGACTAGACCTTTGGACATTGAGGCGTATGAAAGGTGGAGTGCAAGGCAAGAATTAGGCGAGAAAATGAAGGCGAGCAAGGTTATGGGTGTGGACAAGCCTCATCCTGCATGGGAAGTAAGGATGGAGGGACAGCCTATAACGGAAGATGAGTTTTGTGTGTACGTGGATACAACTGTAAAAAACGAGAGAGTCGGAATCGGAATGATTGTTGCGAGAAACGTGTATGTTGCTGACCAGCAGGAGGAGAGGGTGGAGGGCATTACCTCTCCCTAATAGCAGAGTACGCGGCAATATACAGGGGCCTGCAATACGTCCATGACAACCGGAAGCTGCCGGCCACGGTAATATCTGACTGTCAGGTAGCGGTGCGAAGTTTGGATGGGAAAGGCACGAAAGGAAAAATGAGGATGAAGATGAAAGAACTACTAGGTAAGATAAGAGCAAATGGGTGTAGAGTGAACGTGATCTGACTTGATGCGCATGGTTGACAGGACAGCGAAAGAAGCTAGAAAGAGGGAAGAGATAGACTGGAATACTGAATGGGGATTTGAAAGGAACACCTTCTGGAAACAGGTTAATGAACGGGTAATGAGAGAGTAGCAGAATATATGGGACCATAGTGAGAAAGGGAGATGGGTATACGAGGTATGAAGGGACGTTGGAGAGGATCGGCTGCCTCTGACTTTCAAGGCAGGTCAGCTGATTACCGGACACGGGAACTTTCCGGCGTACCTACGTAGGTTTGGATTGATGTCAGGAGCGGTAGTGTGTGAGTGCGGAAGAGGAGAGGAGAGTGCGAAGCATGTACGGACGAGTGTGAGAAGCCGGAGGGGGTGAATGCGAGAGAAATGATAGAAAACCTGGGGTTAGGACAGAGACCGAACCTCAGGGTAAACGGGAAGGTGAACGAAAGGGGTGTGCAAGCGTGGAATGAATGGGGAGCGGCTGTGGTGGAGGATGTGTGAGAGGTTCTCCAGGATTCTCCGGTTTTGAATCTTGTTGATACTGTAGGTTAAGAGACGATGTGGGGCACTATTGCCAGCCATATAAGGCTAAATATTTGTAATGGATCAATTTGAAAAAATATAAAAAAGAGGCCCAAAAAAAAGAAGGTAAATAGAAGGAAAAATAGGAAAAAGGAGATTCATGAAATAAATATAACGGGAAGTAGAGGCACACATACAAAAAAATGTTAAAAAAATAAAAAAGAGTTCAAAAAAGAGAAGAAAAGTGGCCAAAAAAAAAAAGAAAAAAGAAAGGTACAAAAAGAATAAAAGAGAAAAAAGGGAAAAGATCGGAGGAAGGATGTTCCTTCCCCGCTCATTTTTGGAAGGCAGAGGCGGTTGGGTTCCCTTGGCAGTGGTTTCGTTGGAAGCAGTGGGGAGGGCGCATCGCACCGCGAACTAAAATCGTAAAGGTGGGAAGTTCCTTCGGTTAGCCGAAAATCGCACCTACCCCCGAAGGTAAGATACATAGTTCCGCAACCTCTGGTGCTATGCTCTGAATGCATTTGACACCACCTCCCATGCACGCGGGACATGTACCTCCTACGGCGCTGGCTGCTGCTCTCGTAGCAGCTCAGTAGGTCATACTTCAGTTCCGTCATCCACCTAAAATGGTCCTTGTTATTGCGGGGGTCGTCATAAAGGCGATCAGTAGCACCACCACCTTGCCCAAGAAAATGAAAATATGTATTTTCAAATCATATACACCTTAATTTATGTCTCTGTGACGAAAAAGTATTACTGTTGTCATATCGTCAGTTCCACTGGCAGTGGCAAAGCAACTAAAAATTAACTAAAATATATAAAATGACACGTCTTCATTTTTTAGCATTTGAATCTACTAAAAAGGCAGTCTTGGAACTATGATGTTTTTATACTTCAGTTTGCTCAAGTCTCAAGCAGATATACCTGTAAGCATATGCATGTGGAATGAGTCTAGGAACATTAACTTTAAAACAATGGTATTTTCATTGCTTTAGTCTTAATAATTGTGCTTGATATGATCGTATGATGATCGCGTTATTTTACTACCTCTGGACGAAAGCTTCTGATCTCTAATTCCCTAACAGCAAAATTCAAGTCACTAATTTTCGCCGATGTGTTTGATATAAATTTCTCCAATTTTTTTTTTAACATTTGGAAAAAGTTATCAAGAAAACTTGTGCATTTGACGGTGACGGTGGTTATAGTCTCAACCATATCATTTTTTCTACATCAAACCGAACTCTGTTTGGAAAAAGTTATCAAGAAAGCTTGTGCATTTGACGGTGACGGTGTTTATAGTCTCAACCATATCATTTTTTCTACATCAAACCGAACTCTGTCTTGGAACTAGCACATAAATTTCAATTTGTTCCAAGACATAAATGTCCCGGAAGTAGTCTTTACATACACGTAATAGGACCTGGAACTATGCGTTAGACACAAAAAACTTCCAAGACATTTTGAGATGTCTCGGAACTATACGATCTACACAAAAATCTTCCAAGACCGTCTTGGAAATAACAAAATGTCTTGGCACTATCTGGATTACCTGAAAAATTGTCCTGGAAGTAATCGTTCTACACATATATAAGGTCTAATGGGTTGAAGTCGGAGACTGAGAGCTCTATAATGGCTTGCCAAGACGGTGTCTTCAACACCTTAGTATACCGTAGCCGGATTATGGGTATGGATGTGCCCGATATCCGCTGTAGAGCCTGCCTGCAGGCGCCAGAGACCCTTACGCACCTCTTGTCGGCGTGTAAGGTGTACGCTGGCACAGCCTACGTCTATCGGCACAACGCGGCTCTACGAGTGCTATACTACCATTTAAGGCACTCATACGGTATAGATGAGACACCGGTGCTGCCATACGCTCCAGGGGACATTGAGTCCGTTGTGGAGAACGAGAGGTGCCGAATTTACTGGAACTACTCATTCTCCACGCTCGAGCTTATACATGCAAATAAGCCCGACATAGTCCTCCTCGACTACCAACAAAAGACGATGTTCGTTATCGAGTTCTCGGCACCCGCCGAGGGGAACATCGTCTCTAAGGAGGAGGAAAAGCGGGCCAAGTATCAGGAGCTCCTCGGACAACTTCGCAGGCTCTGGCCGGACTACACTGTGAGTCTGCTAGTAATGGTCATTGGATCCCTAGGTGGTATGAGGGATACGCTGCTCTCTGCACTGCGCAAAATGCCGGTGTGCCGTGCGGCGGCGCACATCTTAGCCGCCAGAATGCAGAAGGCAGTCATCCATGGGTCCCTTCGTCTGCTTAGGACGCACGATACGCGGACCCAGTGATTGCTCACCTCACGGTGTGAGGAGTAGTCGCTGGGGAATGGAACAGCAGCCCGGTGTGTCGGAGCCCGGGTTGCACCTTTTTTGTTTTTGTTTTGTTTATATATATATATATATATATATATATATATATATATATATATATATATATATGTGCTCTTCTTCTGGGGCGGTCGAACCAGAAGGTAGGGCCCGTCCGGTGGTTAGCCTTAGGGCCCCCAGCCGACATTTCAGAGGCAGCCGACCACATTGCCTCCTATATATATATATATATATATACAAAACAAAAACAAAAAAGGTGCAACCCGGGCTCCGACACACCGGGCTGCTGTTCCATTCTCCAGCGACTACTCCTCACACCGTGAGGTGAGCAATCACTGGGTCCGCGTATCGTGCGTCCTAAGCAGACGAAGGGACCCATGGATGACTGCCTTCTGCATTCTGGCGGCTAAGATGTGCGCCGCCGCACGGCACACCGGCATTTTGCGCAGTGCAGAGAGCAGCGTATCCCTCATACCACCTAGGGATCCAATGACCATTACTAGCAGACTCACAGTGTAGTCCGGCCAGAGCCTGCGAAGTTGTCCGAGGAGCTCCTGATACTTGGTCCGCTTTTCCTCCTCCTTAGAGACGATGTTCCCCTCGGCAGGTGCCGAGAACTCGATAACGAACATCGTCTTTTGTTGGTAGTCGAGGAGGACTATGTCGGGCTTATTTGCATGTGTAAGCTCGAGCGTGGAGAATGAGTAGTTCCAGTAAATTCGGCACCTCTCGTTCTCCACAACGGACTCAATGTCCCCTGGAGCGTATGGCAGCACCGGTGTCTCATCTATACCGTATGAGTGCCTTAAATGGTAGTATAGCACTCGTAGAGCCGCGTTGTGCCGATAGACGTAGGCTGTGCCAGCGTACACCTTACACGCCGACAAGAGGTGCGTAAGGGTCTCTGGCGCCTGCAGGCAGGCTCTACAGCGGATATCGGGCACATCCATACCCATAATCCGGCTACGGTATACTAAGGTGTTGAAGACACCGTCTTGGCAAGCCATTATAGAGCTCTCAGTCTCCGACTTCAACCCATTAGACCTTAGGAAGGAGAAGGTCAACTGCTCAGATAAACCATGCTCTTCTAGATGTTTGTAGAAGATTCCGTGCATTGGTTTATCTTTGTGAAGTCTTAAAAGCAATTGGACTTCAGCAGTTTTAATCCGGGTTTTTAATTGTGCGGGAGCAAGTTCCGTAACGGACTGCTGACACCTCCGCGTGAAGTCGAGTGTGAGGCTAAGTTCTTCGGCTGCCCGTGTTGCTGCTCTGAAAAGGAAGGCTCCTTTACCCGCAATCTCGTGCTCTCGCACAAAGCGGATCAGGGGATCGGTGCTCGTCGTAACATAGCAGGCAGTGGCCAGTACTACTCTGTTGTGCAGATGCTCCAAACTCAATAGTCCACGCCCTCCCAGGTGTCGCGGGAGGTATATTCGCGGGACAGAGGATCTAGGATGTAGACTTCCCTCCATATTCATCCTTTTGCGGGTCTTTATGTCGATTTGTCGCAGCTCTTCCACGTTCCAGTGGATAGCACCAAAGCTGTATAGCAACAATGGGACCGCAAGCATGTTTGTGGCAGCGACTTTGTTTTTGCCGGACAGTTCTGACGACCAGATCTGCCGGAGTCGGTGCAAATACTTGCGGCGGAGACACTCTTTGACCAATTCTGCCTCTTGGATGTGACGCTGCGCCACTCCAAGGTAGGTATAAGTATCTCCGGCATGCAGTTGTCGCAAGATGCTCCCATCAACGAGCTGCTCCTCATCTTCACTATCTCCGCAACGTCCTCTTTTGAGATGAACCATGGCACATTTGTCTATCCCGAACTCCATACCAATAGCTTGACTGTAATCCTGCACTACCCTCAGCGACTGCTCTAAATCGCGTTGTCCGGAGGCATAGAGTTTCAGGTCATCCATGTAAAATAAGTGGGTGACCTTGTGCCTCCGGTAATTGGGCTTGCCACAGCTGTATCCCTTAGTATTTTTCAGCGCTATGGACAAAGGCAGTAGCGAGATGCAAAAGAGCAAGGGACTCAAGGAGTCTCCTTGGAAGACCCCTCTTTTAAATGATACCAACTCTGTTCGAACCCTGGTTTCACCCGATGTTATAGTGAACCGAGTCTTCCAGAGCGGCATCAGTTGTTTGATGCATCCCACTATTTGATCATCTACCGAAAGACATTCCAACAGCCGCACAATCAGTTCATGAGACGTAGTGTCGAATGCCTTCCGATAGTCGATCCAGGCCATAGAAAGGTTTCGCAGGTAATGCACGGAGTCCTGTGTGACACAGCGGTCAATCAACAGGTTATCCCTGCAGCCAGCTACTCCTTTCTTAGACCCTCTTTGTTCATATACGCTGAGAAATACGGGATTTACAGCTTGAAGGATACGCATGTACAAGATTCTGGTGAAGAGCTTGTAACATGCGTTCAGACATGTTATTGGCCTGTAGTTTTTAGGATCAGACAAATCTCCGGCCTTCGGGAGAAGCACGGTTCGACCCTCGACAAACCAAGCCGGAATTGGCTGCTCCTGATTTAGCCACGAGTTAAAAACTCTAGCTAAATGCCGGTGGCAACTAAGAAACTTTTTCAACCAGTAGGTGTTTATGCCATCCGGGCCAGGAGCTGCGAAATTCTTTGCGCCTCGTAAGGCACCAAGAATTTCTTCCGTGTTTATCGGGTGACGCAGTACATTCAGGTTTGGAGTCCTCCTACAAACGGACTCGAACTGCGCCAAGGCCGGAGTGTCTGCTTGGAGAGGTTTGGGGTGTTCGTAAATGCCCCTCCAGAAAGTCTCCACGCGATCAGCAGTTGGCGGCTGCTCTATGACTGGTGGTCGCTGTTGGAAGAGACGAGCAGGCTTTTCGGAAAACAATCTGTTTTCCTCCAAACCTCTCGCCCGCGTCACCAGTGATCGTTTAGCAGCGATTAGCGTCCGTATCCTGTCAAGACAATGCTGCTTGACAACAACCAGTACCGCTTGACTGAGCGTGTGATGGTCGCGCCTTAGCTCTCGGGCTATCTGGCACACGCGGCGCGTAAAAGGCCTACCGGCCGCTCTATATTCCATCACACACTGGATACGGGATGCTTCTTGGCGAGCCAACTGGATTTTCGCTTCCATTTGGCGCACCCGCCTCTGTGCTCTCTCGACAGGAGAGTCTCTCACTCTCCCCTGTCCAGCCAGCCTCAGAGCCGCAGCGTAAATTTCGCAATTGATGCTCCAAATGTCAGAGACTTCCGATAGACGTTCACTCACCGCCTCATCCTCTCTCTTTAAATCTGCCAGCTTGAAGGACCTCTTGTTGTTATGCAAGGCCCTTCGGTCACTGAAATCTCCAGGTGAGACGGCTTCGTCGATTTCCCTCTCAGCGGGCCTCATCGGCGACCTTTCAGCCTGGTTAACAGGCCTTTCAGTCGCCGGAGGGGCAGGCTGAGCTGGAGCACGAACGTATCCCTGCCCCCGAAGGTAAAATACCTGGTTCCGCAAGCTCTGGGAGGTAATTGTGCTATGCTCTGGATGCATTTCACACCACCTCCCATGCATGCGGGACATGTATCCCCTACGGCGCGGGCTACTGCTCTCGTAGCAGCTCAGCAGGTCATCCTTCAGTTCC
Source organism: Callosobruchus maculatus (assembly GCA_951848785.1). Taxonomy (NCBI): domain Eukaryota; kingdom Metazoa; phylum Arthropoda; class Insecta; order Coleoptera; family Chrysomelidae; genus Callosobruchus; species Callosobruchus maculatus. Next base: position 5,964,537 of record CATOUR010000029.1, read on the forward strand.
GTCGTCCACCTAAAACGGTCCATGTCGTTGCGTGTGTCGTCGTCAGGGCGATCCGAGGCACCGCCACCTTGCCCAGATCCGGCTTCCGATACCGGCCTGGTGTGGGTGCTCTTCTTCTGGGGCGGTCGAACCAGAAGGTAGGGCCCGTCCGGTGGTTAGCCTTAGGGCCCCCAGCCGACATTTCGGAGGCAGCCGACCAAATTGCCTCCTAGGGATGACCTGTACAGGTTGCCGGCCGGCTTTCATCCCTGGCTTGGGTTATCCCCACAGTGTCGCCACGCACCGAATAGCCGTTTGATGTTGGTCGGCTTCCTGGGGGCGCATTTTATACCTACTGCCAGGTTTGCTATCAGCCGCCCCTAACCTGGGGTCAGACGCTGTCGGGAAGCCGTCCTTAACATAGGTGCAGCCGCTTCCTCACTATGGTGGTTCATACGCCTGCTTTCACAGCCGGTGACCACCATAGGCCCTTTTAAGGCAAGGACTACCAATCTTTTAGTCGCCTCTTACGACAGGCAGATTAAACCCTGGGAACATTCTAAACCCGGACCCATATATATATATATATATATATATATATATATATATATATATATATATATATATGCGAGTTTTTCTACGGCTGTCGCCGTTTCTCGCTTCCCTTTTTCCACCGTTGTCGATTGTTCCAGTCTCCTTCCTGAAGACCTCTCGCGGCCATAGCTTCATCGACATTATTTTTCCAACTTCTTGGTGGTCTGCCGCGTTTCCTCCGTTCAGGGGGTGTCCATTTCCATACTCTCTTAGGATGGTTTATTGAGTAATAAATTATATTCTATCTATACTATAGAATTAATTTCTAATGATCCCCGTATAAAAGGTTAAGTGAATGTCGACAATATCGCACAGCCCAGCGCATAGCCTCGGGTTCCTGTAAGTAAACGAGACGGCACGAACGGAACCCCTCTGAAATCGAGATGGCTCGCATTTGTGAGACTCACATCAAAGTCGGCACGCCGAGTGACCCTACTTGTCTTTGTTAATGTACGGTGGCATAGTGTAGGGTGTTCATTTGAAAACTTCTCACCATGGATTTATCAAGAACCACTGATTAAAAGAAAAAACGCCGAGACACGTCAAGAATGATAATGTATTTGTCGTAGCTAGAAATTATCCATGAGGGTTTTGTGTTGCAACCTTTGGATTGGACCCTCAGTCAGTTTTGAAGATGCAAAAAAGTCAGCGTTAATATATAAATATAAGAAATAATTAGTACATGTAGATGTAAATGGACAATACGTATTAATGATAATAAACAATTTACACAGAGAACACAATTCATTAATATAACTAGCTATTACATCAATAAAACAGAAAAAAGACAAAATACATGGTGAAAGACACATAAAATAATAATATAACTAGTTATAACCGAAAAAAAAACAGGACAAAAAATGTTGAAGGACACATGATATGCTTTGAAGAGATATACAGAATTGAGCTTTCTTTATAAAAGGTGTTATTGTAGAAACACTTAGTTTAGTTGGCTGTCAGAAAGATATTTATTCAAAGAATAGTATGTTTTCTGTATAAAGTGAGTGGGGCAGAGCTGCCTCCTTCCACTGCGACTCAATTGTGTCTATTGTGGCTCACACCTTTTTAAAGTTCACCGTATAGTCCGCACCTCTTTACGAAGACGATCAACGTGAAGGGTGAAACTTCCTTGAAGTCATGAAGTTCCAGTTGGGCAGATCCGAATGTCTGGAACATTATCCAGTACTGGACAGGAGCAAAGAATGGGCTCCGCTGTTTCGTCCTCCACGTAGCAGAAGTGACACTCTGAAGTTTGTTCAAGACCCAACTTCCGCATATGGTACTTCAGACGACCATGTCCCGTCAGCAGACCGACCAGAATGCGGAGGTCGTACCTTACACATTCCATGATCCTCGGGGGGCTGACTCGAGGGGTATCTTATAAACACCTTCGAGTGCAATAGCCCTGGTGTATCTCGCCAGTTTAGGAGTGCTTTCCTCACTGCCCAGTCCGAGATGATCTTTTTAGCGGTGCTTTTTGCAATGCCCGCGGATGGTTCTGGTCCTATGAACACATATTCAGTTCCTGCTTTTGCTAGCGCGTCGACCAATACATTATCTTTCACTCCGCAGTAACCCGGAACCCAAATCAAGGATACCCTGTTTCCCGTTCCGAGTTTGTTGAGGAGGTGCATGCAGCTCCATACCAGTCTTGAATCAACCCGACTGGAGCACAGTGCTTTCAATGCAGCCTGGCTGTCTGAAAATATTTTATCGATCTGTTTGCCAGGGGCCTTTTGATTAGTTCCCTGACTCCCAGCTCTCTTTCTAAAATAAAGTTGAGTACCACTCAACGAATTCAAATAGGTTAGAAAAAGCAACGCCCATGCTCTAAGAGGCATGTAAGTGTTCCCAAGATCCCGTTGTTATTATTTACTGTTTTCACAAACACAATGTTATTTTTTATAGAAATCCGTAGGATCTAAATCTTTTGGAATTGTTTAAAATAGTCTTTTAACACTTCTGCACTGTTAAAACCCGAAGTTCACTCAAATAAACCGAAACGATCAACCAAAACAAAGTTGCTATTTTGATTAGGCCACTATAATAGTGCGGTTATATTGAAGGTTCTTTACCTGTTGTCTCGTTGCTGGCATACAAAGAGTATACGGGTCTGTCAGCGATTCAGCGGTCAGTGTGCCAGCATTACCAAGCTACCTCTTTAGGATTGAGGGGACAAACAAAGTCCTTGTTTACTTCTTCTAACCTATTCAAATTCGTTCGTATCACTGACATTAACTTACACACCTATTGTGAAAATGCTACAACAAACTGCTTGATGGCGGGGTTCTGACTCTCTGGAACCCCCTGGCTACGCCGTTGCACGGCGTTGATTGTTTCGGATTCATCCCCGAAAAAATAAGGGCCAGTGATGCCTTTCTACGTATGTGTCTTCCTGTTTGCTTGTACTGGACCAGTTAAGAACTATAGGCCTAGGCCAATGGGGTATTTTCTGTTTAATGGCTGAAATGGATTGTTTGTATCTAATTTGTAATGATGGCAGTGTTTGCTCAATTTTTTTCTGCGCACGTGGAGTAAAGATAGACTTTGAAAATCATCCCTTTGAAAAGAGCTTTTTGGAATCTCTTAAACCTCCCGCCTAAGAAATCAACCAATCAAAAGTGATTTTTATGCCGGATGTAGATAGGATGTGACTATTTCAATTTGAATTGGGCATAGATTCAAGGTTGTCACGTTGTTAATATTTTGCATAGTTTTTCTATAAAGGATATAAAATTTATTTTATGTTTATTTAGTTTTCCTCTTTTTGTAGACTATAAATGTTATATTGCACAGCTATTCCATTTTTTGCATTGTTATGTAATTAGCAGTTTACTCTGAGAATGTTTCATAGTTACTTTTCACAATTTCACTCGTCATTCGGCAACACTCGTCTTTAACAGCCTATCACTAGTGTCATGCATATATAAGGTCTGTTTTTACAGCAATCACAAACTAGTCATCGTCAATTTGATTGGCGAGTACTAGTCAGAAATAGTTTGACAACTGCAATGGGGAATACTGATTGGCTCTGACTGGTTTGTGATTCTCTGTAAAAACAGACCTATAACCTTCCCTGGTGTCACGACTGTCTCGGTATCTCATTTAACCAAGATATTTTTTTTTATAGATCATTAAATGATGTAAACAAACATCTGTCAATATCAATACTAAGCGGAGGTTATGTCTGTAGGTCGAGAAAAGGAGGTCAGACGACAAGGTAGAGTCACATTCTAAGGATAGCTCCACGAAAGACTTATTACGTCACGCTTAGATTTATTACGTCACAGCTTTGGCGCGAAATTTTATGTTTGAACTTTGCAGGTGCTTTTAAGCCACTTGACGTTCACAGTAAAAAGTAAAAATGTTAGTTACATGGTTTTTGGGGACGTAACATCAATATTCCAAAATATGGGGTATTTTGTTCGGAAAATACCCCATACACCACTATCTTTCAGTCGCGAGGTCTGATTGTTTATTTAGCAGCGTGTTGTGCATTGTTTCAGCCATTTCTTAGAATGGTGGAAGTGCTGCTAACACAACATTAAAAATCAGAGCCTCGTTCGAGAAAATGGTGGATGCTCGTCTGTTGCTTTTAAACATTAAATATTTATGTCGGCGTATCTAAAAGCCGAGGTTGTATATAATGGATGCGTAATGGGAGTAATTATTCTCTCAAGGTACACGAAGAGACATTTTTTTTGGTTTGTTTTCTTTGCAGAATGACGGAGAAAGCTTCACTCTGCAGCTATAAGATAAACGTCAGTAGGTAGCACTCAGGCTTTATGAAGTATTAGCTCAAAGGTGTGGAAATGTGACGGCTAAACGATAAAAAGTTAAGAAAGTTAGTTTATACAGCGATCTGTAGGTTAGCGAATGGTATATTCTAAAATTATTGTTGATCAGACATCGTGTCTCAAAAAAAATGTAGCGCATAAGTTTTTTTATAAAATTCCATGCATTTTATTACATTTAAAAACTAAAAGCCACTCTATAGACATTACGGGCATGCAACAAAGTAATTTAATTTTTTTTTCTCGAAAAGGAAGTAAGATATAAACAAAACTGAAGGGATAAAAAAGTTGTTATTTTAGCTGTATAACCAAAAAGAAATTGTAAATTTCAAATGAAGTCAGTGGTGTATATTTTTTCTCGATAACATTGACCAAGGTGCCCTTCAGGTTGTTATTCGGCTTGATAGTTCTCTTTTTTTTGAGACTAAATAAGCCTTTTATCATTTTAGACAACTTTACACTAAATTTTAACAATGAACATAAAAACAAAAAGCGATTTTGAAATACATGATTGTATGTTTCTCTATATCAAAAACTAAGTGACTTACAAAAAGAGAATTATCCTATATTTTCGTCGTCTTAAAATTAGGTGAGGATACACCTTCTTCATTTTGTCAGAAAGGTTAGGAGTGTAGTAAAGAGTATTTTACAATTATTTACAATAAATTATTATTGCACGTTGTCATGATTTTGAAATTGTCAGTGCCAGAGGTAGACTTTTATGAAGTAGTACCTCACATTTGGTATAAATAAGATCAGTTACCAAGTAACTAAGTTTTGTTTTTGGTTGTTTTCTATTGTATTCGATTGTTGTCGATTATATTTGGTTGTTTTCTATCGTTTTCTGTTGCTTTCTGTTTTTTTTCGTTGTTTTGCATTGTTCTTTGTTGTTTTTCTGTTTTGTTGTTTTCATTTGTATTCTGTTGTTTTCTGTTGTCTTCTCATGTTCTCTATTGTTTTTGGTTATCTTTGTTATTTTCGGTTTTCTTTTGTTTTTGGTTGTCTTCTATTGTTTCGCCGTTTCCCGATGTTTTCCGTTGTTTTACGTTATTTTCTGTTGTTTTCAGTTTTCGGTTGTTTTTTGTTCTTTTCCGTTCCTTCCAGTTATTTTCTGTTATTTTATGTTGTTTCGTAATTTTTTGCTGTTTTGTGTTGTTTTCCGATGTTGTCTGTTATTTTTGTTGTTATATATTGTTTTGAGCTGTTTTCTGTTCTGTTCAGTAACCCTGTATAAAAGTAACTGTTTATAAAATGGAGTTAAAGTGTATTTTTATGAATAGGGGTATTATTTGGTTACAAGAGATCTAGCTGTTGAGCTTGACTCACCCTGTATAATCCGATATGTTTCGGGTATTACATGAGGATAGTTCTGTAATTTTGCAGCAGAGTGGGACACTGGCATTGTATCAACTTATTGGAAATACCAAGCTGTCTACGCGGTACCCCAATCTGTGATATTGTGGATATTCAAGAAGAACATGGTGACTGGAGGCGGTTGTGAGCTAGCCGAGTCGATTTTAGGTTAAGGTCGTTATAACACGTGCATTTCAGTATTTTCAACTTCCAATCTTTGTTAATCGTGAGACTTGATACATATTTTCACATCGTCGATACAGTGTAATACGCAATATTCATCTTTTTACGTAATTATGATATTTTCGAGTTGTGATTAAGAAAAAGCATAAGTGACGCTTTAATTTCTGGACTGTATCATGGCCAAGAGTCAGATTCCGTTACAGTCCTCAGTCATACGGATAGTAAGGTATTAGGAGTCCAGCGTCCAATCCATGGTTTTGGCTTACATAGGTGGGAGCCTGCTCTCTCCCACTGGCTCTGCATTTTCTTTCCATCACTTTATCGATTAATAGTTTCTGATCTAATACCTTGATGCAGTGAATATCAACAGATGTCATACAAGCTGCATGTCGAGCTGCTTCATGAGCTGTTTCATTACCTTTCATACCGACATGACCAGGGACTCAAATGAAAATGATTTACTTTCAAGCACCTGTGAGTAATTTTAGCGCTAGTTTGGTTGCTGGTCATAGCTGTTTGTGTCTTAAATTTGATAACACAGCAAATGACTCAACTACGATAATGACTTGCCTAGTATTGGCGGTCATCTCACAGAACCTTCTTCTTCTTATTCTTCTTTTTCTTCTTCTTCTTCTTCTTCTTCTATCATTATAGTTTCTGCGCGTTTGCGCAATCAACTAGCTCATTAGGGGGCACAGAACCTTAATATTAGTATGGATTGCTGTCGGGGATATCTACTAACTGTCTTCTAGAAAAGTGCTCTACACAGTTTTCCAGTGGCGGATTTAGAGATGGCGAGGGGGTCGTACGCCCCCCTACAGCTGTACGGAAACAAATTATATTTACAGAAATAGCGAAAGTTTGTCTTTATTTTGGCTCTTCAGGAGGCGGCAGGATTGGCCTCCTCCCTAGACCATTAATGGAAAATGGAAAGTGTATTTATATAAATACCAAACGTTTGTATCAGAGCTATTTTTGCTCTCCGCGTCCATGAATGAGGAAGTTTCCATTATTTCAAATTTTAGTTAATCAGATAGTCCTAAAGAGTTAGATTACAACGGCGAAAAAAAATTGTAATTATCTCCATTAATAGAAAAGTTATAGTCCTTCAAAGTTTGAATTGCCGTATCCTCCGCGCGAAGCCGCTGTGACGTCACACGTCACATGACACAACGCAAGCCTGTGTATGCCCTGTCGAGGGTGCTGCTCCCGCAAGCCACCGCGCCGCCGCCGGCCTCCTCGTTCATGTTGTTATTCCTTGTTTTCAGTAGGGTAGGCGACGCCGACGGTGACAAAACGATACACTGCTGTTTATTTGTACTCGTATTATTAGAATATGCCTAGCAGACCGAGAAAAACCACCACAAAATCACCAAACAAATATTTCAATGGATAGCCTATTATGAATACAAAAAAATTGAGTTTTATGTTTTTAGTAATACTGTGTGAAAATTTAATTGAAATTAATCCTATAGCTTCCTAGTTACGCCATACAGAATGATCAGAAACAATACTCTCGCATGTATATGTACATCAGAAAATTTTAAGTCGACGATCCGTAATAGCCAAGGTAATGTTCGGATGCACCTAAAAAAGTGTATTATGACGCTAGGCCTTTCTTTCACAGGTTAGTGGACGGCCTGTTATGAATACAATAATGTTTCAGCTTTACAACCCCCCAACCACCCCAATATCACCCCCATCCAAAAAAGTAGAAAATGATCAGGAACGTCTAAAACGCCTAAAAGTAAAGTTTGAGGAATATTTAAAATTTTTGGTTTTGTATAAGAACATTACCTACTACTACCCCACAGCATATCGCTGCCAAATTTCATAACAATCCATGTAGCAGTTACTGAGATTTCGTGGCTAGAAAAACGCGTACAGACAGACCGACGGAAATGAGTTGTGTGGATTTTCGTTATGTAGACATCATAAAACACCCAACAAGCGTATTATCTCAAAATCGAAAATTTTCACGATCACAATACTCCTCTCACCTATCGGTGCGAGAAGTAAAAGTCCATAATCATGACTTTAGGAAGAATCACCACGAACGTAACCTTCCTCCATACTTCAAAAATATACTGGCGTCTGCCCGTTACAACAAACACCTTCGTCGTTCCACTCAAGTCTAAATATCGCATACTGTACAGCTCCAGCGCAGCGTATGCATAGCGACCAAACTGTGGCTGTCGCGAACAGTTAATAACATGTGACGTCATACAGATTTTCTCCTCCGCGGTCGCTTTACGCAAATATAAAATTGAATAACTCCGCCGTTTTTTGGAATATTCAGATGATTTTTTCGACGTTCTTCAGGTGAAGAAATAGACTATTAGATAATAATGAATTTTCCAAATTTTATTTTTTTGGAAACTTCTCCATTCTGAAATTCGAGCGCGACAGCACTGGTCCCCCTTAGAGGAAATCCTAAATCCGCCACTGGAGTTTTTCATAGACGATTGTAACAAAAACACGCTTCGTGCGCCTCTGCTGCAATGAATACCTTTACTACCAACCGATACGTTATTATTGGAGTGAAAACAATAGATGTGCGTTTCATGTTTATATGCTGCTTTAATTAAACATGCCAGTTGTAGCACATAATATGCCTAGTTAAATATATTTTATTTTAACAGCAATATGGGTTGATTTTGATATTTTGAGATCGTACTCACTGGATATTTCCTGCGTTAATATAGCTGAAACGCACTTATAAGAATACTATTATATTGACAGATCATCATCATAGTCACAATGTCTTAACAGACATGTTGTGAACTCGTAAAATGCATTAAGTCGGAGCTAGAGTACTGCCGACACGAATATTATTATCAATAGTTTTGAGAACTGTAGCTCGCCATCGTTCGCGATTTACTGTCAGTTTAGTGGCGCTCTTGATACTCATATCCAGCAACTGTTCCGTCGTATTCATCTAGCGTGTAGGGGGACGGCTACGGCGCCGCCCACTCGGGGCATGACCCTGGACTACAATACAAGTATCCCCATATTATCGCTTCTGTGTATATTTCCGAAGAATGTAAGCATTCTCGTCGACACAATGGAGGATAGTCTCTTTGGATTACCGAGTTCATCCAGTATGGAAACAATAGTTCGATGGGCGGTATAAGGAACACCCAGCATTCTTCTCCACGTCCACTTTTCAAAAGCATCTATGCGAGCTCGATCTGCCTTTTTAACAGTCCAAGTTTCCGAGGCATACAAAAATATGGAGAACACAAGAGACCAAACCAGCGACATTTTTGTAGCTTTAGTGATATTATGGTCACGCCACTACATAATCTTGGCGCAAACGGCTCAAGATTTTGGTCTTCGTTGGGAATTGTACAATTTTAAGTTATACAGCAATTTTTACTATAGAGTATAAAAAATATTTATCTATAATTCTGAACTACAACCCCACCGGTTGGCCATTGATTAGTTACACCAAAAAGTGTAGTAGATTTATTCAGAAAAATAATCACCCTCAGCAAGTATTACCCTTTCCCGTCTAGACACAGGACTGTATATCCCATTTTCAAAAAACCTTGCTTTTGGAAACTGAAGAAGTGTGTCATCTCGCTTTCAAAAAGCCTCTCTATTTTAAAATCGCTGATACCGTATGCAGTTGTCCAGAAACAGATGGTAGTCATTCGGGGCAATATCTGGTGAGTATGGGGGGTGAGGTAGAATTTCCCAGTGGAGTCGCATAGTTTCCTGGGTGGTTCTTGCTGTATGTGGTCTTGCATTATCCTGATGGAAGACAAAACCTTCTCTCACAGAACTTTTTTCCATGTAACACAGCCAAGAGATGAAACCCACATGGCATCCCTTGACGGAAGACAAATCACAAAACAGTATAGTTTGTTTCGTGAAAACTGCATAATATCTCGATTTGAAAGTTGACGAGGCAACAATGCACTGCTGGCGTATGGCTGGCTTCGCACTGAATTCCTTTTTTAAATCTTAAAAAGGAATTACTAGTAAGCAGAATCATGCAGAGCGTAACGAAATGTACACCTATTTTTGCATACACTAAGAGGTTATAATTTCTATGTTCCCACGGGCTTTCGAAACGACTTGCGTTTTTAAATATATCGCGTGAAAACGTCAAATGGATGCGTTTTCAAAACGTTTTCTGTTCAAGGTCGATTCGCTAATTTTTGTGATGGTATCGAGATCCAAATGTCGTGGAAACAACAGCTGTCACTTTCAAAATGTTTGAAATGAACTATGCATAGTGCGTTGCTGTCTACCGTCGCTCTCGTTAGTTTATTGAATTATATTCGAACTAGAAACTAAAGATTTATGATAAACAGCGAAATAGGTTAAAAAAACTAGAAAATGACGTTTGTCAAGAGTGTCAGTTGAAAACGTTTTCAACGCGTTTTGAGACCTGTCGTGGATACACCGGCAATCCAAAATCACAAAACGTTTTCAAAACAGGTTTGAAAGCCCGTGAAAACGTAGTAAATATGAAATGTAAATGTTTTCAAACTCACGATACAAGTCCATAACGCAATTGAATAATTTGATTTGCAGCAGTAACTCTAGATAAGAAGAAATAGCTTTGTGGTAGGTGAGAGGATACGTTTCATATTCTACTGGATACATCAATTTCAAACCTAACTGAATCGTTAGCTCTGCAATATATCCTGTCTCACATTGTACGTTTTATGTTTGTTACAATGTTGGGGGATAACAGCATCGAGATAATGGCTCGAAAGCCAAATAGAGACATGACCGTAAACTCTCTGTAATCTCATTAACCATATACTCACTATCTCACATATATAGATCACATCTGGATAATTTATGCAACTTGTAACGTGTTGCAGTCGACATTTATATTCAAAGTAAACTTGGATTTGCACTCACTAATTTTATCGCTCAAGAATAGCACTAGGGCAAGGTTTATTTTAGGGTACACATCCCTAGGACCCGTAAAATGCGACAAAAAATTAAAAACATTTACGAAGTTATTATTATAAAAGTTACACACAGAAAAAAATGTGTTATGTACTTAATTAATTGTTATTATTTGGATGCTAATCCATTACTTATGTATTTAATTAATTGTTATTATTTGGATGCTAATCCATTACTTTAAATATATTTTACACTTGTTTCAAATTCATGTCATCCAAAAAATTTACTCCTCAGGTTCGAAGCAATATTGCAGTTAAGCTACATTTACATTCACTCACATTAGCAATTTGACAGCAAATTTATGTGCTTAACCTATGTCAAAACTGTGCTGACATTTACATTGCACAAAATTTGAAGTTCACTTCGAATTCCAATTTTGACAGGCGCAAGCAGCTTGCAAAAGCCAAGCAGAAATAAAATTTTTAGGTTAGAAAAGTCGTAGATCTGTCATTCTGTGATTTTAAATCACTTCGCTATCAATATTATCAATTAGTATTATGAATTCACGATGGAGATGATACCGCCAGGTATCCACATCCTCCTATTTCTTATTTTTTTACTCCACATTTTATACCTCGCCAAATTAGCCAACGATGCGGCAGTGCCCAGCAAGAACTGACAGTTCATTATTTGAATTTAATTTCTACTTTGGTTCTAGGTTCTAGTAGTTTCTTTCAGTTTATTTACATGGTTTTTAACCTCTAAATTTGGTAATGTAAATGGAGAGAAATGAAATGTCAATTTAAACTTCAAGTTGAAAGTCAATGTAAATGTAGCTTGTATCCCACGACGATTTAGATAAGCAATGTATCGGAACTGGGCAGTAGTAGCGAATTATAATTTTGGGGGTGTAAATTAGAGCAAATATAGTATCTTTTCTTATTATTGTGTCATCCAACAAGGTATTTGTTTTTGGCCACGTGACGTCCGAATCAAAACTTTTGAAGGGGCACCCTGTATATTTGTGACTTTTTGTTTTCCTCCCGATAAAACAATTCCAACAAACTAGCAGACTTGGGATCTAAAGTGATTAATTCAAGAGCTACAGGTTAAAGGACTGTAGAAGATACTGATATGGTAATGTCTCTATTTCAATTTGTGGTGACTACTTTTAAAAATATTTCAATTATGGCATATGCACAACAACTGCTTATTATTATGATAGTCATGTATTACGATTAATTTTAGTGAAGACGATCTTACTGGTATTACAAAAGCACATTACATTCAAGCACATGAGGCACATCTAAACAGCTCGATATTCTGTCCTAACAAAAAACGTGTTTCTTCATAAAAATGTAGTAGTTTAGAATCAATTATAAAACGTGGCTTTGATTCAGTGACAGATTGTAATCGAAGTACTCATTGAAATGCAATCGTACCCTGTTACTGGATCAACAATAGGATTTAGTTATACGAGGGTTGCTCTATATCTCCGTCAATCCACCAGTACGCAGGAGCAACCCTCGTATATCGACTCTCATATGCAGTTGGCATAGAAGAGCGCTCTTCTGGTAGGCCATCGAGGTAGAATCCCATGGAGGCGCGATAACGTGACTGAAAGCAGGTGCAAGTTGGCCATATTGATTCGACACTTATTGCATACATACCTATGAAATGTAATTCCTGTCCATTTCTTCTTATCCATGCTGTCTCTGCTAGAGAAACTACGATAAGCACATGAAACCAATATTTCCTTTATGATTTCATAAGAATATCACTTAAAAATAACTAAAAATATCGGTAAAAACACTCAAAAAAAGCAAACACGAAATTGTCAAAGAAAGGTCAGCTCACATATACAGGACCGCATTTGTAATCTTTATCTCAATAAAGTGTAACGTATCGCAGCCATAATACAGTTGTATTATTCAATTGATGATGAATGTCGTCTCTACAAAGCCTGTTTTTTTTCACATACTTAACTATGAATTTCGCATTAGATTGAAAAATCAACCCAATACTTCAGACTTAAATCATCAATGTAATGAATTTTCAAAATTATTTACATAAGAAAGCAATCCGGCTCTGGCGAGGCGTCCATATTTTTACCACACTTAGCCACGCCTCCTGCCACCGTTTTTGTTATGTGAAATTGAACCTTATAGCGTCTCCTTGGGATTCCACCTCGATGTGGTAGGCCAAGCGAACGCGCCGTGCCGTTCCACCAAGAAGTCTGATGCTTTCTGGCAGCGATTTTCTTTTCTTTGGTTTGCCGTTACCTCCGGGTACCAGATGGCGCACAGGCAGATCTTTTCTGTCGCCTGCTCTCAGCATTTAGTTAGTTACCAAATATATCCTTCCCACTGGACAAAGCATTGCTGTATTTGAGGAATACTGAAAACAAGACTTCTTTGAATCAAAGCATGAGTGATTGATTAAACGACATATCTTTTGTGTGCATTAAAGTTCAGTTGACTTTAGCAGAATGCCACAAAATGGAAAAATGTAACTGTCATCTGTGCACGTCCACAGAATTCACGATGGCGCCAGAAAAACTTGCACCACTAAAATGTACATGTCTGCCAGTACTTTAATAACAGCAAATGTCCATAAAGAGAAGTCAGAAGTTTGCATCATGGCTAACAGATATAGGCAGGTGTAGGCTGCCAGCTGTATATATTAGAGAAATTGGAATAGGATGGGTAGCGACGGAATATCCAATTTCCTCGAATTAGTTATGTTTGAATTGGAGATACATGGACCGTAGCCAAATGCCCCACAAGCAGATATTGGTATCAGTATACGAATGCCACATAATATGTACAGGGCGACCTAATAAGAATGGACGCCGGCAATATCTCGGTGAACGTTAATCGTATAACTTCGAGCAAAAAATATTACTAGCCCTTAACTGGTATGGCGAAAAAAAATTACACTCAACGTATGGCGGGGTCTGGTTAGACCTATAGAATGTTCGTGCAAAAAAATGAAAACAACAGGTATGAATGTAAAAAAAGTTGTATTGTATTCTAATATTGCTGCTATAAAAACAAAAAAAAAATCCATTCCAGACATCCGCTTGGGAAAAATACAGGGTACATTTGAAAAGTAGTTGAAGGACAAACCTTCCAATGATAAAAGCTAAAAAGTGTGTTTTTGTATCAAAAATGAACAAGCCTTGTTTAAATATACAAAATCAGTTGGGAAACAAAAGAAAACAGACCTTTTTCAAGAAAATAAAAATTCTTACTAACAAGTTTGGCAACATAGATTTCTAGTTCCTTACATTTGCTACAAATGCTTGTTTTTATACAATGATTTCTACAAATATGTTTATGACATTTGTTACACATGATTCATTGTTTATTATCGTCTCGTGGGCAAATATAACACCTTGTACGCTGAGGGGCTCTTCCAATACGCCTGTTTTCGTGTTCGTTCTCTTCAGGAATGTTACCAACTCAACAAGAGCTCTCACTTCAATAGTGGGGGCATCTGAAATATCATCTTCACTAACAAATGAATCTGTTGTTACTCTTGTTGAATCAGAGGTCTTTTATCACTGTTTGGATTAGCTATTTCTTCTCACAAATAAGACATAAAAAATTACGTTTAAGGTATGACGGGGTCAATTTTGACCCAAGGGGCGTGGATGACCTGACTGGGCGAAAGGTTGACAGCAACTCCAATACGTAGGTGCTTTAATTGTCGTTCTGAGGGAGTAGCTAGACGGTGGGGGTGCCAGGTCGTTCTGATTTTCTGTAATTTCATCAATTATTTCGGCTGGGGTCAGAATTGACCCCGCCGTACCAGTTAAGGGCTAGGTAAATCGGCTAAGAGAAATCGCTGGAAATTACTCTCAAGTTCCGCAAGCAGCCGGTAGCGGCGTAACTGTTACGGTCAATCGGAAAAACGGCTTTTTCTCAAAAAATATGCAAATAAAGGTATATTATAAATTCTACCGTTATGTAATAATAATAATAATAATAAACCGTCTTTTATTCAATGAAAAAATGTAGGCTGAACAATTCTCGATTTTTTTTTGTTAATCGTTTTTTGCTCTATCTTGTAAGATGTAGTGGTTGGAGAATGTAATAAAGCTTTATATTTAAACAGCCGTAACCTTGGTATAAATTAACGGAATTAAACAAGCTAGATCTCGTTTGAAAGAGCTTTTCTTACTTAATGATCAGTTATATAAAAGTTGTCCAAGTTTGTCTTGACTTAGTAGCTACAGGACGATATTTGACATAATAACAATTATTACGCATTATTACGAAAATTTTGAATGGTATGCTATATATATTTTAAAATAGGTATATAGAGGACAAAATTCTTAAAACGTCAGCGGACGTTTCAACCTCCTAGCTATTTTCAAACCGGAGATATCAGTAAAACAAGTATTCTGACAAGTGTGCTGTGAGTTGCAGAAACAATTGCCGCCCTATAGAGATATAATCGTTTTAGTAATCATCTTATAGATAACACTCAAGTAGAAACACTACAAATCATATTTTGACTTTCTGAAACAACTACCAGGTGGCGTAGTAGTCTTTTAGGAATTTTGTCCTCTATATACCCATGTTAAAAGATATATAGCATACCATTTAAATTTTTGGTAATAATGCGTAATAATTGTCATTATGTCAAATATCGCCCTGTAGCTACTAAGTCAAGATAAACTTGGACAATTTTTATATAACATGTTATTAGGTAAGAACAGCTCTTCCATACGAGAGAATTTTATTGCAAACACGTCGATATAGGGTTGTCTGCAAAAAATCAGTCTGGAATTCCGGTTGTCGAATTTTAAAGATCAAAATATTGCTGCCAGTGAATACGTGCGCCAGAGAGGTCCGAGCAAACTATCCCGTGTATTAACAAAGGACGCAGCATAGCAGCTGCGTGTAGTTCGGCCATTGAATGAAAGAGAGTGCGCATGTCATGTGTCCGTGAAATTGAAATGATTTATTTGAATGAAACATAATCAAAAATGTATAAATTTATGAATCTTCCATGTCATTATTTCACAATTAAGAAAATTTAAAAGATTTATTTACTAAGATAGTTTTGAAGGTTAAATTATTATGCACTTACCGTATTCTCACCAAGAAAGTTATTAAACTCTTCATTATATTTTTTACCCAAAGCAGAGTGATGCATTGGTTAACTCAACGCCACTGTATTTAAAATTTTCCTTCTTACGAAAATTTAATTTCAACGAACAGTTGTTATACGTTTCATCGTTAAAATCGAGAACATCATCGTCCGAATTGCATAGAAAACACTTTTTAGCCATTTTTTATCACAATTTAATGTTTATAAATAACAACAATCAGTATAGTAGTAGCAGCACGCTCTTTCAATTCAGAAGAATGATGATGCACAGCATTTACGAGTGTATCGCTATCCTTTTCAATTTCACGGACACATGACATGCGCAGTTGCGCACTCTCTTTCATTCAATGGCCAAGCTACACGCACCTGATGTGCTGCGTCCTTTGTTAATACACGGGATAGTTCGCTCGGACCTCTCTGACGCACGTATTCACTGGCAGCAATATTTTGATCTTTAAAATTCGACAACCGGAATTCCAGACTGATTTTTTGCAGACAACCCCATATCGACGTGTTTGCAATGAAATTATCTTTATTTTGATATAAGTTTCATGCATTAACCACACCGGTGCAAATTACTATTATTGATGTACCTGTTATACCTGCCTACCCTATAGTTGGGACGGGAAAAACGTAGCCAACCTAACATTTGCATATTCTATGGGCTTCATACTTTCGATTGGTATGTGATTTGTCTATCAACCAAACGAGTGAAATGTTTACAAAGCATTAATTTTTCAATATTTAATTAATCATATCCTGGCCTGTTCGGTGAAGGTCGTCTTATATTTGGATCTTCTACTATTAGAGTGTTTAGTGTCTCGCCAAAGGATCCAGAGTTACATTATTAATTTTTGTCGCCAGCATACGATTTTTTGGAAAGTAGACTACTATGTAGGTACGGCATACTTTTGCGCCAGCCTGTCATCCGTGTGCAAATTGTCTGGCGACCATGCATCCATGCGATGCGACTCGACGCGACGGCGACGGTGGCCTGGTATTGCCGATGGTGTTGTCGGTCGGCGAGGCATGGGGAACGGGGGATAGGGAACGGGGAATGGGGATAGGCCAGTGTTGGTTGTCGTCGGACCGTGGCTGATCCCATCCGCGGATCAATTACACCACGAGCCGGCAGTCAAAGGCGACCTGGAGCTGCCCCCCTTCTCCACCCTTTCCACGTCATCAGGAGCTTACGAAAAAAATGTTGCCGCAGGTGCCGCAGCTGCTTCCCACACATTCAGGTTTTCTTCAGCAACTGACTAGGTATATCTTTTTGTAATTTATAGGCCCGATTTTATCAGCACGCATATTTAACAAAGACTTTGACAAAGCTTTTCTATTGGATGTTGTTTAGCAAAAGCTTCCTATTGGGTATGGAGGGCTATGTTAATAAGTATCATCCAATAGTATCTTATCATTATTGGAAACAAAACGTCAAAGCTGGATGACACTTTTATCAAAAATATTTTAGAATTCATGGATCAAAATCATACCAGAAAATCAGAACAAATAAGCGATTGATTTGCAAATTAATGCTAGATTTTTAATGTTTGCCTTATAACTCTTGTATAATTACGAATTACAATTGCAGTCAGATTGATTATAGACTGGATGCATGTTTGTTATCGACCTTCTTATAGAAATATTCACAGAGGATGAACAGATTGTAAAGGCACTACGTAAAAAGCACCGTAGCGCAGAAACACATTGTAAGGTATGCATATGAAGAAAAATCCCCCTTGCTGGTCACCTTCTTTCTCTGAAAATTATATAAAGCACCTTATCCACATCCACATTCACTACGAAAGGTTTCTAGTTTAGGAAAAATAAGGTTATACGTTATACTTCTGCCAGCTCACAAGCTTTGCTGTTAAGAAGGATCGGCAACCAGTAATGCACACTTGTTAAATGGTGTGTGTTTAACTTTGTGAAATGTAATAAAGTATTATTTTTACCTTTTTTTACTATAATGCAAAGGTAAATTGCAAGTACTTATAATTATTCTCGATTGTACATTATTGCTTTTTCAAAATAATGCAATTTGAATTTCTTGTCATCTTTATCATTACATTAACAGTACATTTTATTGGTTTTGTGGAATCTGATTGGTTGAGACTAGCAATTGCTAGTCAGATCAGAGTTGAAAAGATACTAGAGGGTTCATAATGGTCGATTATATATCAAACATGTCTTTTTTCACCTTTCTGAAGTAAATTTCAAGAGAAATCAATAATTTTCAGAGAACTTTGGCAGATGCATGTTCTTGAATGGGCTGCTCTGATTGGTCGAAGCATTTGTTAAAATGCCTGTGTTGATAAAATCGGGCCATGAAGTATCATAGCGTCGATATTTGTAGGCTTGGCTACGAAAGGTCACAAAGTGACGGTGATTAGCCATTTCCCACGGGAAAAACCTATACCGAACTACAAAGATATGAGCATCAAAGAAGACCGTACTTACGGGTACAGTGGCAACAAAATTAAAGGCAGTATTAAACATTTCTCGGTGTAACTACTTATCAACCTAATTTTCCTCAAAACCGAAAATTATAAAGTACTTGACAGGTTTAATATAAATATTTTTGTCATGTTGTTATACTGAAAAGGTACGTGACGTTAATAGAAAAATACAATATAACATATCAACTAACTTCAACACAGATATTGCGCCAGTGACCAACGTAGTGATATTATGCCGAAAATAGGATTTAATTATTGAGACAGAAAACGATCCGAGCAGATAGGACAACATTCTGTTCAACGATACAAACGTTATTGGAAGAGCTCCATATAATTCTCAAAGACAAGCTCTAAAACCCATTGAAATTCTGAAAAATCCAAATAATCTTAATCGGTACTCTGCATGGTGACTACCGGCATAATTCCTGGAAATCCCTGTTCATCCATAATCATCCACGTCATCCACATTGATACTCGCGTAATGACAACTTACCATACACCGCAACCTTATTATATAAACATGTGCGACAGCGGTCGCTAAGCAGATGCCCAGTAACAGCGACATGACAGCAACGGGATCGTCAAAATTGTAGGTTATATGTTGTTGACCGTAATGACAACTTACCATACACCGCAACCTTATTATATAAACATGTGCGACAGCGGTCGCTAAGCAGATGCCCAGTAACAGCGACATGACAGCAACGGGATCGTCAAAATTGTAGGTTATATGTTGTTGACCGTCACGATGACGTCGAAATTTACGCTTGACTCCAGATATTGCGCGATTTCCGCCCGTTGCTTGTCGTCAGCAAGATATGTGATAAGGCTGCGGGTCTGCTAATCCTTTCTGTCTGTCCGGAGGATGGGTATACATATATACAAGTTAGCTAAGTGCTAAGGTTAGCTTCAGTCGTTAGGTTAGGCTCAAAGTGAATGGGGTGATTAGGCCACCTTTCACAGCGACTCTAATATGTCTATTGTGGCTTACGCCTGTTTTGAGGTGACTGTGACCACCGATGGTCGTGATGGGTGAAACTTCCTTGAAGTCAAGAGGTTCCACAAATCCAAAAGTCTGGAACCTATCTTTTTCCAGTACTGGATGGGAGCACATAATATGCTCCGCTGTTTCGTCCTCCATTTATAGCAGAAGCAACAACCTGTTGCTTGTTGCCAACCCGTTTGGCGCTGAGTGCTTTTAGGGCAGCCTGGCTATCTGAAAACGTGTCTATATATTCGTTTCAGGGGTCTTTTGATCAGTTCTCTGACTCCCAGCTCTATGGCTATCAGTGCTGCTTGAAAGACCGTGGTGTACCTTCCAAGGTTTACTGAGATTTCAGCTCTTGGATTGGTACCAACTACTACTAATTCAGACTTTGATCCATCAGTGAATAGCGCAAGATCGGAGAGTAACATGGAGCCATCAGTCCTCCTGCATCCGTTTCCGTCGGTCTGTTTGTCTGTCTGTCGGTATTCTTCTAACGTCGTGATCTCAGTGATCGATTGCGGTGAAATTCGGGTAACGATATGCTGTGGGGTCGCAGTAGGTAATTTTATGGGGGCCGAGTAATTCAAATATTTCTCCTGACCATTTTCTACTTTTTTTTAGCTGGGGGTGAAATTTTAATGGTTGCGGTGTGGGGGGTTGTAAAACTGAAAAAATTGTTAAATAATAGGCTGTTCATTGACCTACGAAGGAAAGACCTAGCGGCATAACACATCTTTTTACGGGGGTGGGGCGATAATTTGGTTGCCAGGGGATCTCAGATTATAACTTCATGCTATGGCAAAATCACAGAGTTAACACCTATAGAGGGAGTGTAAACAACAAAATGCACAGGTCGCTGACCAGCCAACATGTAACGGAAATTTTGACAGCTTGAGGGCATTACCAGTGGCGTGCGACTTTATATAAAATTGGATGTTCATTAATAGATTCAATTTATTACTGTGAAGTTACAAACTGATACCAATAAGTTTTATTCGAAGGAAACCTACACAGATGCACATAACATACATTAAACAACCATTATTATTCCTCAAACTGGAGTGAAGTTACTTTTATTCCCAGTCATCCCCATATATTACGCTACTGAAAACTAAACCAAAACCTATACTCACCTATGATAAGAAGTGTTGACCGATTCGTCGCTATTACAGAAAACTATGCACTTTTTGTGTTGTCTTATCATGCAATTATGACAATATTGTTCATAAATAATTTAATTCACACCACAAATAGTCACAAAGTCAGTCAAATATACACTAAAACCACAAAAATCTCGACAAACGCAATAACCACAACTACAATGACAGCCTCATGACAGCTTAAGGGCACGCCGATTGTAGGTTGCTAGATTTATGACATATTAGAAGTTATTGCGACATTTCGCTATGAAATTTACCATTTTTGAGATTCATTAAATCAATACAAATTATCTTCACGTAAATCAGTTACATTGCAAGTATATTGGAATGTATAGTTAAATACCCAGTTAAATACTTTGTGTTCAAACTGCAGAAACTGCCAGATTTTGAAGAAACTGGAAGCGGACGAAGAAGAGTGGCAATAGCGCTATAGACGTTGGCTGGCCAATATTCAAATTAGGTTCCCTCTAGAGATATTAACTTTGTGGGCAAAATAATAAACTGGTATCATCGTAACATGTGGGAAGCAGCAAACCAAAAAGCTTAACTTCATCTTTTATTGTTAAGATGTCTACGTTCATACGAATACATAGCGTAACTTCAATGTTGCCCTTACCACTTCGGAGACGCCCTTGGTTTCCATTTCTGCTTATAATGCCTGCCTGAATCAATGGCAGGTGGCTAAAAATAATAAATAATGCCGCGATGCACAGACAGGCCGTCCGTTGGCTGTTCTCTCTGTAGATTGTTCTACATCGTTTCGTTCTGTATTGCCAGCTCATGCGACACTAATCCCACTGCTCTTGCGGTTCACCTCGCTCAAGCTTCTCTACTCCCTGATATTCTCTATAAAACTATCCACCTGCACGTCTTGTACATGATGTTTTTATTTTCGCTATTGAACTTCTCCTGCAAGGCTAAATTCAGGTCGAACAGGTAATCACTCGGTCAAAATAGCCTTTCAATCAATACATTGTTGAAAGTCGTAGTCCAGCAATTATATGTATGATACATGGCATATGAAACTATGTTCTTGAGGCGCCTTATACTTGAGGACATTTGCCCATTTAATCTTATTTGTGGCGGCTCTAAATAATTCTATGGAGGTCATATTTGACCACTATCGCAGGTAATTGAGCCAGGAGATGCGTCTTCTTCCTGGTCCCCTCTTACTATTGATTTTGCCTTCGATGATGAGACGGAGCAGTTCGTGTTCTTCGTTTCTCATAATGTGGCCAAAATATTGTGTTTTTCTTTCTTTTATGAGGTTCATATGGAAGTATAGTTGTGCAAGTCTGTTAACTATGACTAACCCTAGACTCAGGCACAGTTTTGGAAATGGGAACATTGGAAAGAAGTAAACCAACCACATTAAATCTATTAACAGAAATATATTAAAAATTTAATCATTATAGGAAACTAGAAGACAACCTTTTGCCCTTTCTTATAGTTGGACAAAGTTCATCATCATCATAGTCATAATGTCTTAACAGACATGTTGTGAACTCGTAAAATGCATTAAGTCGGAGCTAGAGTATTGCCGACAATATTATCAATAGTTCTGAGAACTGCAGCTCGCCATCATTCGCGATTTACTGTCAGTTCCGTGGCGCTCTTGATACTCATATCCGTCAACTGTTTCGTCGTATCCACCCAGCGTGTAGGGGGACGGCCACGGCGCCACCCACTCGGGGCATGACCCTGAACTACAAGTTTCTCCATTTTATCGCTTCTGTGTATATGTCCGAAGAATGTAAGCATTCTTGTCGACACAATGGAGGATAGTCTCTTTGGATTACCGAGCTCATCCACTATGGAAATGTTAGTTCGATGGACGGTATAAGGAACTCTCAGCATTCTCCTCCACGTCCAAAAGCATCTATGCGAGCTCGATCTGCCTTTTTAACAGTCCAAGTTTCCGAGGCATACAAAAATATGGAGAACACAAGAGACTGAACCAGCGACATTTTTGCAGCTTTAGTGATGTTATGGTCATGCCATATTTTAGTAAGCTTTGTCATGGCCACACGTGCCTGTTGAATGTGCCGTCGAATCTCATTTTCACAGCTACCCGAATTGCCGATCAAAGAACCGAGGTACACTAAACTTTGAACTACTTCACAACGGCCTGTTGACTTTATTTCTCGATGGTTGTCATTCTCTCTATCTACGATCATAACCTTGGTCCTATTGTAGTTAATGCCAAGACCATACGCTACACTATGTTGTTCTAAGATGTTTAATAGCGCTACTAGTTCTTCCTGAGAAGCTGCAATTAGTGTTGTATCGTCACCAAATCTTAAGTTGGATATTTTGCTTCCGCCAATAGTTACACCGCCATTCCAGTTGTCTAATACCTGTCTCATCACAAATTCAGAGTAAATGTTAAACAACATCGGAGATAATACACATCCCTGACGAACTCCTTTTCTGGTTGCAGTTTGACTAGACAGGTTACCATCAATTCTTACACGAGCTGAATTAGGCTCGTAGGTCTTTCCTATAGTTGGACAAAATTACCAGTCTCCAAAAGCAAGCTGGTCATGCATGCGCGCTTATATTATTCGAAAGAGTTTATCTCACTTTTTAAAAGTGATAGAAGTGATAGTCCTCGATATTCTCCCAATAGGCTTTTAATCAATACATTGTTGAAAGTCCAGCAATTCTATGTATGATACATGGTATTTGGAACTATAGTCGTGCAATTTCGTTAAGTATGACTAACCCTAGACTCAAGTACAGTTTTGGAAATGGGAACATTGGAAAGAAGTAAACCAACTACATAATCTATTAATAAAATATTGTGACGAGAACCTCTTTTTCTGTACTCCAGGGAATCAAACTGGACGTAATTTCACTTCTTAACTTCACTACTCAATACACAAACACTTAACCTTATCTCAACAACAACTCAACTCAACATGAACTCAACTACAGCCACGTTACTCATGGTGCCTTATATATACTCCATCGAACCATCTAGAGAATTCGAGACATCCAGATGACATTCTAGAACGTCTATCTGTCAGTCCCGAAAATTCCAGATGATTCAATGACGTTAACACATCAAAAATCTAACCTAACATTTTGGAAGAAATGTCAACAACAATGCAAATAAGCAATACTATATACAGCATGTTACAATATATTTAAAATTTAATCATTGTAAGAAACCAGAAGACAAACTTTTGCTCTTTCCTATAGTTGGACAAAATTACCAGTCTCCGAAAGCAAGCTTGTCATGATCATGTGCACTTATATTATTCGAAAAAGTGTATCTCACATTGCAAAAGTAATTAAATTATGATAATATTTATAATTTACTTTGTGATATTCTTGCGGTTGCTCAACCTTCCACTCCTTGATATCCTCTATGAAACTATCCACGTGCACGTCTTGTATATAATGCTTTTATTTTCGTCATTAAAATTCTGCTGCAAGCTAAATTCAGGTCGAACTGGCAAATACTCGGTCAAAATAGATTTTTAATCAATAGTCAGTTGTAGTCCAGTAATTCTACGTATGATACAATAATAAATCCTGTGGTACCTGTAACCGAAATCGTGGACTTTCGATAAGCATTAAGCATGACTAACTCTATATTCAAGGAAGTTCTGGAAAAGAGAGCACGACTTTCAAGAAAATTGGAAAAACTAATTCCAAAAGATCAATTAATAAAAGTGTATATGTATGTGTAAGGGACTACAAGACGAACTCTTGTTCCCTTCTATATTTTAAAGTACTGGCAACAGCTGTTTCATTACCCAATGACTACACCTCACAACGTGAGGTGAGCAATCGCTGGGTCCGCTAATCGTGCATCCCAATTAGACAAAGAGACCCATGGATGACTATTTTCTGCATTCTGGTGGCTAAGATGTGCGCCGCCGGAAGTAGCAGCCACATTTTCAAGGATTTTAAGAAGACTCAAACCGAAATTGCAAAGCAAAAAAACAGACAGACCTTTTTGACATCTGAAGACGGTCTAGATTAAAATAAACCCAAACGTAGTGAAGGAAAGTTATAGTTTCAATCGTTGACGGAAACCCATGAAAAACAACTATAATCTAGGGATCCAATGAGAGCCTGCCAAGTTGTCCGAGGTACTCCTTCTATTTGCTCCACCTTTCCTCCTCCTTAGAGATGATGTTCGCCTCGGCAGGTGCCGAGAACTCGATAACGAACATCGCCTTATGTTGGTAGTCTAGGACTATTACGGGCTTATTTGATTGTAAAAGCTCGATAGTGGAGAACAAGTAGTTCCAGTAAATTCGGCACTTCTCTCTCATCTATACAGTATCAGTGCCTTACTATCTCTGTCTCGTCCTCTTTTAAGATGAACCATGGCACATTTATCTGTTCTGAACTTCATTCCAATGGCATGACTGTTCTTTTGCACTACCGCTAGCTACTGCAGCGATTTGGATATAAAAATGGTGATAACTTTTGAAATACCCTGTATAATGTAACAATACCTTATACTTTAGAAACGACAATCATATCATATCAGGGTGTCTCATTAAAAAAACGCATGTTTGTATCACTACGTAGTTATGGACCACCCTGTATAAATCAAAATTATTCGTGAGTAAGGAGCATATCTTTGGCTACAATTTTTAAATACAACTTTTTTCGTTATATTCTGCAGTAGTGGAGTTATCGACCGATCCGGTACTAAAAACTCACCCTGTATATTTTTATTTTTATTGAAAATATTAATAACTGAGAATAGCCATCACATAGAAGCGACAAAACCTGTCGGCACCTTTAATGTTCGGCGGATCATTATTTAGTAACCTTGAATCGGCTTAAACTGATTCGCATCCACACTATTACACTGAGAAAAATATTTTCGTCAATTTAATAATTGGTTACACGGAAAAACAATTAATTTTATAAGAAATGTGATGTGTACTTATTGCGTATCCACAATATTAAACTGAAAAAAATAACATATACCTCATAACACATACTTTCAGGAAATGTAACTTTTTCTTCCAGTGTATCGTGGAGTTTGATATTTGTTCACAATAACCCCGCGCATGCGTTATGAAAATCGGTTCTTGCTGTGTTGCTCCTCTGTGGTGGCTATTCTCGGTTAAGGGGCCTGAATACACACATTTATACATACGTATTTGCCATGTAAAACACGGACTCACAATTTCTCGCATAACTCACTCTATTTTCAAACTACATTTATATAATATTTCAGAAGGCGACAGTTAAGACCTTAATGAATGACAGCTATTTTCGATTTTCTCAAAAAAGTTTTTTAATGTACAAAAAAAACTCGCAATGCAAAAACCTAAATTCTATAAATGCGCGTAATTTAACAACCAAACACGATATCAAAAAAAGGCTAAATAGCTGCACAAGCGCAAGCTTTCTTCTTCAGTTTGCTCTTTGAGTCATAATTGTAAGTTTAAAGGTAACGTCAGGAGCTTGGAAATGCGAAATTCATTT
Organism: Callosobruchus maculatus; assembly: GCA_951848785.1. Lineage (NCBI taxonomy): Eukaryota > Metazoa > Arthropoda > Insecta > Coleoptera > Chrysomelidae > Callosobruchus > Callosobruchus maculatus. The sequence continues at coordinate 5,990,503 of CATOUR010000029.1, forward strand.
TAATGGTGACCTTTGGGCACCTTACCTTTGGACATTTTGACCTTACCTTTGGATTTTTGGACTTATCGCCCCTCATCTTAGACACACACACACTGGAGAAAGGGCGGCCACGCTCCTCGCTAACACGGGAATACGTCTTATCTTGGTTCTCAATTTCGCGCGCTATAACCTAGACCCTAAGTTAGCTAAATTATGTTCCTTTGACGCAGCTTTGCGCAATAATAGCTTAGCGGGAAAATGATTGAGCAAATGACACAGGATAGGAAGTAATACTTCACTCCTTTTTGAGCTTCGTTACATTTGTGATATGCTATTTATAATCTGTCAATGTGTATTGAGTTGTTTATAGTGTACAACTGCAAATGCGTAAAAATATCAATAATAATAAGAGCAACGTTGTTTTTATTTTTATGCTTACATCCGCATGTGGATATCTCAATTTAAATTCATACCAGAAAATGTCGGAAAAAGTCAGCGGCCGGCGGGACTCGAACCCACGACCTTCAGATTTGTACTTCGGCACTCTCATCAGTTAAGCTGTGGTTGCACTGTCAATTCAACTTCGAAAGCATCATCTAGAACTACGCGGGAATGGGCCCGCCCGCCAACGACTCTCTCGCGCCACCTTCTGGTACCACCAGCGGCTCGCATCTATAATATCAAGTGATCTGATTGGTCGGTATTGATCTCCGACCGCGTTCGATCTAGATCGTCCAGGCTGGCGCAGATACTACCTCTGTGTATGGGGGGTGTTGAATTGTTTTTATTTTCATGCTTACATTCGCATGTGTATTTTTCAATTTAAATTTGTACCAGAAAATGTCGGAAAAAGTCGACGGCCGGCGGGACTTGATCCCACGACCTTCAGATTTGTACTTCGGCACTCTCATCAGTTAAGCTGTGGTTGCACTGTCAATTCAACTTCGAAAGCATCATCTAGAACTACGCGGGAATGGGCCCGCCCGCCAACGACTCTCTCGCGCCACCTTCTGGTACCACCAGCGGCCCGCATCTATAATATCAAGTGATCTGATGGGTCGGTATTGATCTCCGACCGCGTTCGATCTAGATGTCACTCGTCCAGGCTGACACAGATACTACCTCTGTGTATGGGGGGTGTTGAATTGTTTTTATTTTCATGCTTACATCCGCATGTGGATTTCTCAATTCAAATTCGTACCAGAAAATGTCGGAAAAAGTGGGCGGCCGGCGGGACTAGAACCCACGACCTCCAGATTTGTACTCTGGCACTCTCAACAGTTGAGCTACGGTTGCTCCGTCAACTCAACTTCGAAAACACCCACTAGATCTACGCGACAAAAGGGCGACCGTAGCTCAACTGGTAAGAGTGTCGAAGTGTAAATCTGGAGGCCGTGGGTTTGAGTCCCGCCGGCCGCCGACTTTTTCCGACATTTTCTGATGCGAATTTAAATAAGAGTAACAGTTCTAGAACTATATTGTATTATCTTCTTATTGTTGTAAATTCACTAATGCCAAATCTAAAATTAGCACCGCATTCCCCTTCGGAGTATTGGACTAGTATCACGAGGTTAAGAAAAATGATTTAATTGTTATAACCGCTTAGTGCATACAAAAATAAACGTACTGCTGCATTTCGTGACTTTCTAAATCATTTTGTTTTTTAGTAATTCCATTCTAAAGTTTAAAGAAAGGAATTCAAATTCAGCCAATCAGTGCCAACCGCGCGAATCATCAGCAGTGCATTGTTGCCAAGAACAGCTCCGATTCGCAAAACATTTACATTTCACTTTACTGTTAACCTAGCTTTCGGAATTTCGGATCACGGGATATTAAAACCACAAAATATATCAGACGGGAACAGAAAACAAGATAGATGAGCCAGCCCGCGTACAGCTCCGGCATTTCGCGTGCCATCAGAATGCGGCAACACAGCACACATATCTGTCTTTTGATTGGCTGTTCGCCTTTAGGGCAGTGACATCACTGCCCTAGGAGAATTCAAATATGAGTCGTCTAGTTTCAAAAACCGCTAAATCCAATTTTCAAATAAATTGAACTAGTAGCGCCATCTTATTGGGAGAGGCCTCAGGAATGCTTTAGAACATAGTAAATCCTTCAAAACCGTCTAAATCCTGGTCTGAATCAATGTAGATTCTTAAGGTTGGAAACAAAATCCACTAAATCCATGAGAGAATGAGATTCAAATACCCCTAAATCCATTCGATAACTAAAACCTCTTAATCCATATTAGCATTTACATGTGAACCATGATCCTTGAGAACAAAACCCACTAAATCCAGGATAGGACGATAAGTAAGTTTTCTGCTGCTTGCACAACAGCCGTACTATCTATAAGTTAACGCATATATTTAACCTAACCTATGATTTGATTTATATGTATACAGCGTGTCCCACGACGATCAAGACAAGTAATATATCGGAACTGGGCACTATAGTAGCGAACTATAATTTTGGCGGTTTAAATTAGAGAAAAATTTAGTATCTCTTCTTATTACTATCTCACCCAATGACCCCAGTGTGCGGTATGTTGGAATTGTTTTATCGAGAAGAACACAAAAAGTCACAAATATACAGTATGTCCCATTAAAATTTTTGAATTGGACGTCACGTGACCAAAAACAAATACCTCATTGAGGTAAAAGATACTATATTTTATATTTCATTTTATTCTATTTCATTTTATTTGTACAATTCATTACAAATAATTGTTTTTTTATTTTGTAATGAATTTTTTTGACTTAATATTAGTTTTCATCTTATTTTGTATAATTCAACTGCGCAAAATATGCCATGAAATACAGTCATATCATGTAAATTCCGAAGCAAATCAATCCAAATGTATTTCCAAAAACAGCTAAATCCAAAAGGCTTTTCAAGTTTTTCACAAAACTATTAAAGTAGGATTTTTGCCTCAAAGACCTTTTAAAGCACTATGTTACTGTCTATCAATATCTATAGTTACAAATACTCCAATTGCTTTTTGAGACTAACAGCAAATTTTCGCGTTTCCTTAAAAATATTCTTGGAAGGATTTAGTGACTTTTGGAACTAGGCGACTCATATTTTCCTTATTTTCACGGATTTCCTGTGCCCAAAAAAATCGGAGAAAAAAATGATATGCTTTTTATGACGTACTCTATCATATGCAACCAAAAAAAATTCATGATACTAGTCCATTCGGCCTCCCGCTTGGACGCCTACTTTTGCAACACCATGTATAATTTATCAGTGCGTATTGAGCAGATTATTGTGCAGACATTACAGAAGCTCAGAAGCGCCCTGCCTAGACAGGTATATAGAAGGCTAACAATACTCACATAAAGGTAGAGCCGCAACGTTAACCGCGCGATAAGTTTGTGCATATCCTGCAGGAGGGAGGGAGGAAAGGGATGCGACCACACGAGCATATTGAGAGCTTCTGAAAGCGGGTGTGCGGGAGACAAGCTGTGTAACAGTGTTGGCTGCAACGGGAGGCTACAACTCCGTTCGATCCGGTGACACCTCTCTGCCTACGGCGACGTCACTACGATATTGCTGTTCGCAATAAGGGGATATCTTTTCCGGTTAAGCATGCAGCCTGTCAACTAAATTTGTACTTCGTTGTGTATTTGCAGCTTCTGTTACTTTTATCGGCTTCATGCCGCAGAGTTCATTGTGGTTTCCTAGTATAGAGTAAGGTAGAGTACCGTCACGGATCAGCAAACAATCAGCTGACTAAAGGTACCTGTCCATTTGAGACAAAAACTCTCGAGAGTCGCTCTCGAGAGTAATTCTCGCAGATGGACACAGTTTCCATAGCTACTTTCCGACAGCACCAATGCACTCTCAAACAGCGGACAAGTTGAGACCTGCTCGCAAGTGGACCGCGTGATTCTCTGTAATCTGAAAGCAACTGTCATAATTTGAATGAAATTCGTATTGTGAGAGTACTCGCAAGATGGAAGGAAAGAAAGAATGGCCGAAGGAAGACGTAATCAAACTGATTGGTGTTTATGAAGAGAATTCAATACTTTGGGATACAAAATATGTGGAATACCGGAATCGCGAGAAGAAACAGGGAATAACTACAAGAGTTTTATAATACCTGACGCTGAAAATCGTAATGTGACCATTATGCGTTCGTAGACGGAAATAGCTTCTCGCATTTTCGTATCTCTTTTCGCTATTGATGGTCCAACTTGGTCTATTAGGTAAATATTGAACCTGCACTTCATTCATACGGACGAAATTGCGAAATTGTTGTGCATCCCCGATTTGCAACTCACTTGCGCGTGTAGAGCCTGCACCTAACTCAAGGTTTGATCCAGCATTTCCTTTTCGCCATTTGTTTTTTTCTTCCTCTTAAGTAGAATTTTGTATCAAACGATAGCAACCGCAAGTTTTTCAACATCCATATTCTGCAAATATTTATCTCAACGCGTAGGAATTCACCTGCTGTAGACACGGTTATGAGAGCACTGTTGCGAGTCCTCTCGTGGAGCTTTCTGGGAGTAAAAAGTCGTTAAAGTACTCTCAAATGTACAAGCAACTGAGATCAGCCATCGAGAGTAGCTCTCGTGAGTAACTCTCCAGTAGACACCTACCTTTACTCACGGTCGCTTCCTTTGTGATGACGTGTTGCAAATATCTGATGTATCTGATGTCAGCGACGCCATTTTGGGATAGTTTCATTCGCCCTGACAGGGGCGGAGTAGAAAAAAGTGTACAACAGGGCAGAATTAAAGAATAATACTCAACCTCTGCGGTGTAAAAGGAAGGTAAACATTAAAGATAATATAAAGTTTATGTTGTCCTTAATGTTTACCTCCCATAAAGTACTAGATTTGAGCTGTGATCTATATCATTTATCTCTCTACTCCTATTCTATGTAGATAGCCATGACCCTGCTGTGCCGCCGCTGTTGAAATCTATCTCTCTCTAACCCAAAATATCGATGCGCAAAGGGATCAGCGCAAAGCATCCCCAGACCTTGAATAAGACAACTGATTGTTTGTTGAGCCGTGGTACCGTATCTTTAATTCACGACACGGGATATAGAAAAGCAATTATTATAAAACATACCTAAGACTATGCTATGAGGCGAAATTATAACAACGGATTGAAGCACAGACAAGAATTCAGTTCAGTGTTATTAGTGGTGTTTCTCATTATTATAAGAATTCTGCGGCGGTACTCTGTCACTTAGAAAACATGTTTCTATGCACTATGTACTATGGGATCGGGTGGCTTCGTGAACATGTCAGCGTAGTAGGCACCACAGCATAGTAAATAACCAGCACAATAACTCAGGTTGGCGGCAATTACACGCGCGTCCCCACTTTTGGATGATTTTTTTGTAGGGATGCTAACGATACTTCGATACTTGTACTTCTGCACTAATATTGTAATACTTTGGGTTGAAGTTTATGGGGTTAGGAAATGAAACCACATGTTCATCCTTGAAGTACCCACAGTATATTCGATAATCTGAAGATAGTATTAGTCGACATGCACGGGAAGGTGCTCGACCTTCTGACATCTTGTATTACAACACCGGCGACCGGATATCGTCTCATCATTGCATAGTGCAACTATGCCGATTGAAATAAACCACATACATATACAGGATGTTTTCTTGACATGTTACAATATCGAGTATTTTTATCTTAGATACTTTTTGAGCGATTCCAAGCTAGTATCGACTTTTGTAGGGGTATCGGTATCGAAAATAATTATATAATTATTGAGGGGTGCAATCAATTGCACAAAATTCTCTGTACGATCCAAACGCGCCTATTTGGCTAAACAATATCGAGTTGGTACCGGTATCGATATTTTCATTTTCCCATCTCTACCCAAACTTCACAGCCATAAAATCATCCAGAAATCATCCCAAGGTCAATTTTTGTGGGAACCATTTTTATATAGGAAATCCTCAGAGATATTGTGCTGGTTGTTTACTATGCTGTGGTAGGCACTTTATGGTAGGCACCCGAAACTGCCCGATCATCATGGTCGTCGTTGTGATAGAAACACGTTTCTATCTCTTAAGTTACAGAGTACCGGCGCTGCTATTTTATATCAATGAATAAACAGGTTCATAAACTTATTTTTATTGTAAAACGAAATGTATAAGTGTCACTGTTTAGCCTACATCCTCCACTAATAATATCTGGACTCCCCCTCGGTGCGCATATCATATCGAGCGTAAGGTATCGCAGCGACGAAGGGTCCCGGAAGCTTCCGAGTAATGACCTGTATCGAACGCCCTTTATTGCATAATATCTGCATTCCTATTTGTTATTGAGCAATAAATATGCATCTACCCATAACATCACTAAAGCTACCAAAATGTCGTTGGTTCAGTCTCTTGTGTTCTCCATATTTTTGTATGCCTCGGAAACTTGGACTGTTAAAAAGGCAGATCGAGCTCGCACAGATGCTTTTGAAATGTGGTCGTGGAGGAGAATGGTGAGAGTTTCTCACACCGTCACACCTCACACTATCCTCCATTGTGTCGATGAGGATGCTTACGTTCTTCGGACATATACACAGAAGCGATAATATGGAGAAACTTGTTGTTCAGGGTCATGCCCCGAGTGGGCGGCGCCGTGGCCGTTCCCCTACATGCTAGGTGTAGTGGGATAGTAAATCGCGAACGATGGCGAGCTACACTTCTTAAAACTATTGATAATATTCGTGTCGGCAATACTCTAGCTCCGACTTAATGTATTTTGAGTTCACAACATGTCTTTTAAGATATTGTGACTACGATGATGATGAATCTACCCGATAATTTTAAGAGATGATACTAATGGCTTCTCGTCTGCTGTGGACCGAATTATTAGCAAGTACATCGGAGATATAAAAACACTTCTACATATATGACTGGCCTGTTAACTTCTTTTCGAAATTATGGGACGCCTTCCTCAAAAGTTCGATCAACAATCAGAAAAGGAATTAAACTACCAATACAGCCAACTTCTGTTCAAGAAGAAAAGTAGTAATTAAAGGAAGAAGAAAAAATCAAGCACGAAGTAAGGTCAAAGGTACACTAATGCAAAAGTTGAAGACACCACACTCATTAAAAGTTTTTATTGAAAATGATGTAGGACTAGGGCAAACAGATTTTCATTTTTTTAGATTTATATAAGCAGTATTGTGACTACGTTCCTTATGCCGGCTACACACGATCCGGCAGGACTGTCAGTTCGAACTGAGCCGCTGTGAAGGCTCTCGTATCGCCAATGCAACACTATCCGCGCGCTGAGCCTCCGCGTCGCTGTGTAACGGCGCTTAGACATGAACATAAAGGGTGTCCAGTTAATGTGTAATTCTTCGATATCTTGCAAGATATACCTGATAGAAGAAAATGTCAAATACAGAAGTTATTTCGTTACTCAAGACGCATATTCTAAAAATATTTTGAAATATACAAGGTGTTGCGGGAAAGTAGGATAGTGACCAACTTGATTTTTTTATATGGAACTATAACTTTCTCTTAAATTCCTCTAGTTTCCATCATTGTACTCTATTCAACCCTGAAATATTTTTGGGATCGGTTCCGACGTTGCCGTGTTATAATTCATTTTCTATTAATTTCCGGATTTGCAAGGTCGCAAGTAATACGTCCAAATTGACATATTCCTTTAACTTTTCTCAATAATATTATACAGCTAGTTACTTCAAGTGGATATTATTTTGGATGCTACCAGCAATTTGTATCTACAAGGTGTTCTTGCCAGAATTTTAAATTACGGCAATTTGAATTTTTACTTTGTTTTTTTTAAATGTAACACCCCGTATGTTATATTTTAGATCGAAATATCTACTATAGTCTGTCCACTGAAGAAAGGGAGTAAAATATTATTTCAAACCCATATTTTGGGGCTTTACTCGAATAAATCGAACTTAATTTTTCTGTTTATAATAACATCGCTGCTCTCAGTATGCAGTTTTGTAGACGGTGTGCATATAACCCTTGACCATACAGTAAAAATTTACATATATTGTGCATGGTTACTCCGTTTGTTCGGTGGATAAGGTATAATACCCTATCTCGCCTCGTAATATTTTTTTCCCGTTTGCGGCGTTGCCAAGTTATAAATTATTTTTCCAAATTTTTAAACAAATATCCCCGATTTTAAAATTTATTTTAAATAGAATCCTCTACTTATTTTTATCGCAATGAATTGTACATATCCAACTCGGTAAGATCTCACAATTTCAAAATTTTATTTCTGTTAATTATTGAGATACGGCAACACCACTATTTCAGTAAACAGTACCGGAACGCGTAAATATTTCCAAAACTGCTACAGCTGAAACGGTGAAATTCAATACTTGGAGGCTTTTAAACATACAGAATTCAAAAACGCTAACATCAGTGTTGTCAGATTTACCAATATTACGTCATAATTTTGAATGTAATGCCCTATTTATGAAGTCTAACGTAAAAGTGTAAATCTGACAACACTGATGTTAGCGTTTTTGAATTCTGTATGTTCAAGAACCTCCAAGTATTGAATTTCACCGTTCCAGCTGTGGCAGTTTTGGAAATATTTAAGCGTTCCGTTACTGTTTACTGAAAAAGCGGTGTTGCCGTATCTCAATAATTAACAGAAACAAAATTTTGAAATTGTGAGACCTTACTAAGTTAGACATGTGCAATTCATTGCAATAAAAATAAGTAGATGATTCTAATTAAAATAAATTTTAAAATCGGGGAAATTTGTTTAAAAATTTGGAAAAATAATTTATAGCTTGGCAACGCCGCAAACCAGAAAAAAAAATATTACAAGGCGAGATAGGGTATTAGTAGATATTTCGATCTAAAATATAACATACAGGGTGTTACACTTGAAAAAACAAAGTAAAATGACCTTCAAATTGCCATAATTTAAAATTCTGCCAAAAACACCCTGTAGATACAAATTGCTGGTAACATCCAAAATAATATCAACTTAATATTCAAGTAACTCTCTGTATAATATTATTGAGAAAACTTGAAGGATTATATCAATTTGGACGTATTACTTGCGTCCTTGCAAATCCGAAAATTAATAGAAAATAAATTATAACTTGGCAACGTCGCAACCGATCCCAAAAATATTTTAGGGTTGAATAGAGATCATAGTTGTAAACTAGAAGGATTTAAGAAACAGTTATAGTTCCATATGAAAAAATCAGGTTGACCACTATCCTACTTTCCCGCAACACCTTGTATATTTCAAAATATTTTTAGGATATGCGTCCTAAGTAACCAAACAACTTTTGTATTCGACATTTTCTTCTATCAGGTATACCTTGCGAGAAATCGAAGAATTACACACTAAATGGACACCCTGTATAGAGCTAAATACCCACATAAATGTAGAGCCGCAACGATAACCGCACGATAAGTTTGTGCATGTACTGCAGGAGGGAGGAAGGAAGGGACGACGACCACACGAGCATATTGAGAGCTCCTGAAAGCGGGAGGTAAGCCGGGCGACAGTGTTGGCCGCAGCGGGAGGCTCCACAACTCTATTCAATCCGGTGACACCCCACTGCCTACGGCCACGACACTACGATATTGCCGTTCGGAATACGGGGATATCTTTTCCGTTAAAGCATGCCGCCTGCCAACTAAATTTGTACCCCGTTGTGTATTTGCAGCTTCCTTTACTCGCCTTTTTATCCACGACGACATGTTACGGCATTCATTGTGGTTTTCTATGTAGTATAGAGTAGGGTAGAGTAGTGTAGCTTTAATTCACGATGCCTGTGTTTCTTTCCAGGAGCCGTCCGACCTTACTGTCCCTGTCAATACTTAAGCCTTAAGGCCTATTGTATTATTGCTCCTCTCATTTACAGTATCCACTCCAGCAATCTAGATCCATGCATAAGTTTATGCAGTTTACCTACTGGTCCTGGTGTTGAGCTGTACTCCATTGGTTCTAGATTGGTCTTCCCAAAGAGCTGTTGTGTCTTGTGATCTAGCGCTTCGCACTCACAGAGCACATGTAGGGCTGACTCAGTTCCTCTTCCACACAGTCTGCAGTTGAGGTCTCCCATCTTATTTAGGTGTTCCTTCAGGCCACAATGTCCAGTGAGGAGACCCGTCGTTATTCGGAGCTGATTCCTACTTAAGGAGAGCAGTGTTTCAGCTGTTTTCTTGCATGGAGCTTTAATGAATGTTTTTCCATGAACACATCTTGGCAACAAGTTCCACTGCTCCTTGTGCTGATGTTTCATCCATTCTCCGACCTGGCGTCTCATTGTGCTTTTAGGCATCCCCAGGGCGGGTTCTGCTCCAATGTATAGAGCAGACGAGCCTAGTCTTGCTAGCTCGTCCGTCCTTTCATTGCCTCTTATGCCTGAGTGTCCTGGCACCCACTCCAAAGTTACTTTGTTGTGTTCTGCCAGTCTTCCCAGTTCTTGTAGACATTCCTAGACTAGAGCAGACGTAACTTTGGGCGCTTCAAGTGCCCTAAGTGTAGTCCAACTGTCTGTAAGTATTGCGATCCTCTTGTTTCTGTAGGATCGTTCATTATTTGTCCTTGCACAATGCAGGATGGCGTACTTCTCTGACTGAAATACCGAGGCGTATTTTCCTAGCGGAATGTCTGTCTAGTTCCTCTTCCAAAGATTCCCGCTCCTGTGCCTTGCTCGGTCTTTGATCCATCTGTGTACCAGCCTATTTCTCGATGCAGGTTGTTTACTTCACAGAGTCCTCGATCTCGTATTGTAGTTTAGAATTTCTTATTAAAGATATATTTCGGAGTTATGTGGTCCTTTCTAGCATCCATTATGGTATGCCCACATATTCTGCGATTTATAATTGTAATTTCCTCTTGGTAGAGTTTGTAGTCTAGCGTAGCCCATTTGCAACAGAGGGAGGTCCAGGATGGTCTCTAAGACTGCAGTGGGTGCGCTTTTCATTGCACCTGTTATGGACAGACAAGCAAGTCTTTGCACCTTGCTTAGTTCTGCTATAGCAGCTCGCTGTTTTATCTTTGGCCACCAGACCAAAGACGCATAATGGAACCATGGGTCTTACCACCATTGTGTATGTCCAATGCACCATGGCTGGACTTAGACCCCATGTCTTACTATGCGAGCGCCTCGATTGCACTAATACCATCTCGGCTCTTCTTTTAACTCTTTTGAGCTGAGGGCTCCAGGTTAGCTTAGAGTCTAGTACTACTCCTAAGTATTTAACCTCCCTGACAGCTGTATTTGACTACCCAGAAGTTGTAGAGGTCCCAGTCCCTCTACTTACTTCGTTCTGGTGAAGGCAATCATGGACGTTTTGGAGGGGCTGACATTCAGTCCCTCCTTAAGTGTGCAGCTTGTTACAGCGTTTAGAGCCCTTTGCATTTTGTCTCCAACCGTGCTATTGAATTTTCCTTGCTCTAGAATTACCAGATCGTCCGCATATACTAGAGTCCTGTGTCCATCCTTGTCTTTGAAGACTGATTAGCTCATCAACAACGAGGTATGATGCCTGTTTACACTAGATAAAAAAATGGAGTCATGTTGATTAACCACACATTACGGCGATCTTCCTACGACGCAGTCTCCTTTCGAAGGTTGGCGATCCAAATAGCTAACGTAGTTATTGATACGGCCATGTGGAAAATGTCAAGCAATGAGCAACCAAACCATCCTCGGATGGCCTTCAATTAAGAATTTTGGCATCTGCAGACAGACCTTTTACCTTGGAATTTTCCTTCTATAATCAGTCGCAGAAGTTCTTTTTTTCTACTCGCATGATATGATCTAGATAAGCTGTTTTTCGTTCCTCGATGGTAAGTATAAGATCTTTTTGTTTCTTCGTACGAATAAGGACCTCTTCGTTCGTTATTCTTTGCACCCATGATACCGGTTTCATATTTTCTCATACCATGAAGCTATATTTTGAGATCCTCTTGCAACCATATCGTCGCTCGTCCGCCGGTCCGCAAAAAACAACAAAAACTCCTATAAATATCTACTTGCATCTATCTTCGTAGGAACCAGGACGACACAGTGTTTATTCTGCAATCTTTAACTGAACTGGTATCCTAATCACATCACAGTAGGATTATGGAATTTAGGTACCTAGTGGTAATCATAGAGCCAAAGGGACAGGAGAAACAAGAAATACAGGCCAGGACCGTCAAAGAAAATCAGAAGCATGGAGCCCTGGAAAATCTTGTGAAATCGAAATATGTATCCAGAAAGACCAAAGAGAGAATTTACACAACTGTTATAAGAGCAGCAGCGACAGATGCTTGGGAGACGTGGACGATGAACAAAGAGGAGGAATAAAAGATTATAAGATCGGAAAGAAAAATGTTGAAAGGTATTTATGGGGGCGTAAGGACAAACGAGGGATGGAGGAGAAGAACAAACCAGGAACTGGAAGACATGTATAAGAACCCCAATATTACAGCAGTCATCAAAACGCAGAGAATGAGCTGGCTAGGATATGTGGAGAGGTTGAATAGGATGAGAATGGCAAAACTAGTGCTCAACCGGAGACCAATAGGAAAAAAAGGAAAGGTAGACCAAGGGAGAGATGGCTGAAGAAGGCAGAAGATGATTTAAAGAAAATTAGTATTAAACAGTGGAAAAAGAGGACGGCAGACAGAAATAAGTGGCGTGAATAGTGCAGGACATACTCAGAAATAGCTGGTGAAAGTATCCAAAGACAATCTTAAAATTTCAGCGGTAAAGATCAGACTGTATTCATTTCTGCCCTAGACCTTCATGGCTTGTTGTGCAAACTAATAATAATATTATCAGTGTCAATCTTTAAAGGTCAATGGAAAGTGTTCTGGGGTTTTCTAACCACCCTATACGAGACCCCACCCTACTATATTTAAACCACAAAAAAAGTAGTAGTAATTGTTTATTTGAGTACTTGCTGCATACCTATTGTATTATTTATTTATTTTATATTTACAATGAACGCTATTATTATATGAGATGCTTAGAGTATCCAAATATAGGTTTGAACGGATTTTATATTGTACTACTGCGAATACAATAATACATTTTTCAGTTTCACAACTCCCATCCCCAAACTACACTAACTCTACTCCTTCTAAAAGCACGTACAAAACAATCAAATCACCTAAAAAAGTTTGAACTGTATATATATCTCTCCTAGAGCTTTATGCGTTCCTTCCTACACACCCTGTATACAGGTATCTATTCCCATATTTTATAATAAAGTCTCGTCTGAGCTACAAGTCTTTAGCCATACTGCCTCTAAAGTTTGCTGAAGATCAGTTCTGTCAAAGTTGTCACCTGATATTTATGAATGAAAGGAGTTCGAAATGTTGTTGGGCTAATTACGATGCTTGTCAGAAAACATTAATATTGCCGAGTCATTTAATTTGTGAATTCCATTACAGCGGGTGGATGTTTTCCTTAATGAGAGTACCTTTTAAGTACCTACGTTGAGTTTGCCGTTCCAGATTATCGGAGCTTTTGCAGTTCACGAGATATTGAAACATTTACATTCTGGTATAACAAACTGGATTATTGCTTTGGAGAATTGTTGTCTATTGAAGCATAGATAACCCCCTCTTATAGATGGGAAACTTCTATAATGACGGAAGGGACCGTGTTTTGCGCCCCCTTGCGGATTGGGGGAGTATAAAAGCTGAATGGGCCTTTCCCACAATACTCGAGTAGGGAATGTAATGGGGCTTTTCACATTTGGTTGCATTACCTGAAATGTTCAAAATATTTTATGCAATAAAAGAAGTAATTATGAATGAAGGTTTATTAACTTGTAATGTAATATACAGTGCATAAGTTAGAATTACATGTACAAAATCAGATAAATGAAGCAATGTATATTCTACTTGTACATACCCGCAAAAATACTTATCAATATGATAAAATAATGATCATGTACATTAAAATAGTTATATAACAGGGTTTCGAAATTAATTTACACGCCAAGAAGCTTAGTAAACTCAAACAGGCCCACCGGGCAACTGACTGGAAGGCCTGTAGGGTAGAAGGGCCCTTGTTTGGATGGATACAATATTAAATTGAAAATTATGGTACATATAACATTATATTATAATCCATACATCATTAGGAATAAGTAATCACAGAACAATGAAGTCTTTAAATATAATTGTGTTTACTCCACGTAAAACCTGTTTATGCTGACTTTGCCAAATTGAAGCTTTTCATATCCAGTTAATAGTATTTAAATAACGTAGAATTAAAGCACGTTAATGAGACCCTTTTTGAAAATATTTTTGAAGATATTTACAATTTTAGTTTAATATGTTTACAACTTCAGGTTGATCAAACGGCGCTCTCACTGTGGAACCGGAAGCGATATTGAAAAGACCAGATTCTTCCCGGACTAGTTTTTTCATGCCGATTCCGAATCTGTATTTAGTTTTCCTCTAACAGGTGTAGTTTTCGCTATCTTTTGTATACGGACGGACGGACAGACAGAGGCTCTGGATAAGCTCTCTTACAGTGAGAGCCAAAACTGTTTTCGGTGCAATATCCATTTTTTTTTACAACGACAGAGCAATCAAGGCTCATAAAATACGGCCCTTATTAAAAAAATCTACAAATTCACGTGTGAAAACCTCATTTAGTGGCATATATGGACCGTCATAAACTAATTGAGACCCCTTTGAAAACGGGCCTTGTTTAAAATGTAACAACTTTATTTAAGATAAAAAGTCCAGTTCTCACCTTAAAACAATCGGGGCCGCCTGGAAAAGAGACCTTCTTGAAAATATTTACAATCTTACATGTAAAAACTGCATGAACATTTGGAAGCCCTTATTTTGATGGCCACAGGAAAAGGATACCAGATGAGTATTCAAGAAATTGTCAATACATTGTCATTTCAAAGTAGTTTGTTAAAAAGCTGTTAATGCTATATAAATTAATAAACTTAAAATTTACGCGGCTTTTAAACATTGTCGAAAGTAATCAAATAAATTCCAGTTATTAATAATAAAGTATCTTTCATGGCTTACCATTTTTAATCTGCTTGAATTAAACGAGGCAGATCTTCCAGTTTTGGCTACAAAGATTGGCATTAAATTAAACTAGGATTTTTTTCTAAATGGCGGAATCAATACTAAAAACTGGAATATGAACAATGAATTGGCACATGAGAGAAGGAATCATAAAATTGATTAAATTTCTGTCAGACATCGCTACTTCCTGTGCCTCCTGTGTTTGAGATATATTTCTCTTGCCTGCTGGGCACGTCGAAACAATCTTCTAGCTTGTAATCTCCTATTTGCTCGGGAGAGACGATTTCTTACCCTGTATAGCCTCTAAGCCCTTGGATTTAATTGCGACTCTCTGCTCACAGGCATATAATTCAAGAATCCTGAACCAGATCTAGAGGAACCTGGAATTAAAAAAAAATAAAAATAATTCATATTTTAAAATATTTGAAACTTGAAACAGAATACTAATACTTCTTACATGATGCAGATAGTGCCAGTATTACATGTCATCCAGTAAATCAACATATGTTTTTTTATTACGGTTTGGTTATAGAATCTGTCATTTGTTATGACAGTTTTTGGGACATAAGTTTGATTCATCCATTGAAAGTTAGTGATCAGGCACGTATTTAGAGGGAGTCCAGGGGGTCCGGACCCCCTCCCCGAAACATCATATAATGCCGTCTGTTCCCCCACCCAAAGGTCAAGCAATTGACAGCCATAATCTGGACCCCCCCCCAAAAACCAAATCCTTGGATACGTGCCTGGTTAGTGTACTTACTTGGATTAGAAGATTGCTTCACTATATCTTCCACTTGATTCAGATTTTGTTGCGCTGTAGTGGGGGTGGTGGCAATCAGTGGCGTTTTAACTACTGGCTGTGTTGGTGGCATTGCAGAAGTTGCAGGTTGATCTAAAAACAAACGAAACCTTTAAGCCAGAGAACCAGTGATACATACAACAATATACAGATAAAACAAGTGTCTGAAAAAAGCTAGGGTCTAACAACAAGATTCCAAAACATCACCGTTTTACTTCTCTTTGAGATATTACTTTTATTTGACTTGGGTATCTCTTTCACCCAATCTTAACTTTTGTGTAAGAGATTGTACACCACATGTCAAGCATTTGAAAAAATAAAAATGAATAGCTACGCTCGAAAGCCTGAAGGTCTCAGGTTCGATCCTCACCTCTGAATTATTTTTTTTCATTTTTCAAAAAATAGTAGATCCTATTTGGAGTATAAATCTCCAATATGTGTTTCGCTCAGATTACATGGCCTCGGCTGCTGCCTCGGAATTACACTTCTGAGCTCAACACATAATAAGTGCCTTTTACACCTTGCAATATAATGTACTACTAATTGTTTCATAATAACCAAAGAAGAATAACATACCTATGATTTGTTCAGTGGATGAATATATTGGATTCAGATGTTGAAGTATTTCATTTCCAACACAGTTCATCCATAGTTTGAAGATAAGTCATGCATTTCCTACGGTTGGGAAATCTGTGGCGCACTGAAACCCTATCCCGGAAGTCCTTGACTGCATATTTGTGATGAGATGGCATTTGGTAGACTAGTATGAAGTCAGCCTTTAGGTTGGACAGGAACTTAGTATTGCTAAAAACATAATATTCAATTATGAACATGTAATGCAACAAGTATGTAAATTACACATAAATTCCTCCATTCTAATAAACACCTGATAATTTTAATTTGATATTTGGCATTCTTTCACTTGGTGCTTTTTTTACATACAATATAGTTTCCAAAGTTAACAAACTGCTCATTTTGGTAACATCCTAAACCACATTTAACTGCACTTATTTATGTATGTATTTTATCTAAAATCTAGATTACAGCATGATAATTTTACTTACAAACTGGAACTAAAAATCCTTGTTATCAGGACCGACGAAAGGTCGATGAGTTCGCCTGCTTCTTGCTTATTTATAGTCACTTTTGGGCGAAAAAAGTCAAACAAATTTTATCACTACAAACAAAGTCCGATAAACACTGAAAATGTTCACTGGAAATGCGAGAACACTAAAAACTTCGACAAATACACAAAAACAAGACCAATGACGCTCACATGACAGTTGATAATTTCAAAGTTTCAAAAGTTATTAAGGTTAATTTCGCCTTCATACTAAGCCTTCATACTAGAATGTCAGGCAACCACATATACGCATTACCTACCAAACGGTTCCTGGCGACATCTTATCAATTTGGGGGAGAATTAAAATTACCGGCCACATTGGCTCCATAAGAGTGAACACCCCCTGTATTGAAGCATGTGAGATCCCTGGAGACGATAATACCAAAAATACAAACAACACTAGTCACGAGTAGACCGAGCAGAGGACAATGAAGCATAAAGGCCCGGTCAAACAGAGGGCGTTCTAGAACGCGGCGTTACGGCGTTCTCTAACAATACAACGGAACGTTGTAACGCGGCGTTCTAGGATGCCATATCGCCGCGTTCTAGAATGCCTTCTGTTTGACCGGGCCTTGAGTTCATCTATGTTTGGTACAAACAACGGAATGCGGTAACGCGGCGTTAGAGAACTCCATAACGCCGTGTTATAGAACGCCATCTGTTTAACTGGGCCTTAATACACAGAAAATAACGCGTTTCTGTTATCAAACATGATTATTAGAATGCCACCATTCGTAGAGTGCGTATTCGTATAATAATTGGTCGAAAGAATGCTTCTATTTCATCTACAGTGAAAACAATCATCGAAAAAATGGAGTCAAGTTGATTGACACAGTACTTCCCACACATAATGGTGATACCGATTATCCTTTTGCCATTGCATGAAGCTGTTCTGAAATCCCCTTGCAAACAGATCATCGCCCAACTGCCTGCAGAAAACATCCAACACAAAAACTCTCGTAAATAGTTTCTTGCGTGCGAACTATAGGACGCCACAGTTTTTATTCAACATGCTTCAACTGGACGATGCAAAACGATCAAGAGTCTCTAAACCGGCTAAAAGGTTTAAGCTGTTTTTATATCTTCAGTGTTTTTGATTAATGCTGCACCGCCACTGACACGATTTTTAAAAAACAGACACATTTTCCATTATCGCCACGGTTGTCAATTCTGTGTCAAAATTTCATTAAAACCAATTCAATTTTTTTCGCTTTACACAATCTATATAGAACGAAATAAAGCAATACCCTTATGTATAGATCACAAAATTCTAAGTCCCTTGGTTTCTGTAACAGGCAAGCCAATGTTCAGATGGACCTAAAAAGTATAATATACCGCTAGGTATTTCTTCCCCAGGTCAATGGACCGCCTATTATGAATACAACAATTTTTTTAGTTTTACAACCCCCACTCCCCATCCGACATAATTTATCTCCAACAAATGGAGTAGAAAACGATCAGGATTCCCTAAAACGCCCATTTTTATATTTTTAGTTTTTTATTATCGCTGCGCCGCCACTGGCACGATTTTTCAAAAACATATGCGTTTTCCATCCTCGCCGTGGTAGTAATATTGTATCAAAATTTCATTAAAATTAATTCAATAATTTTCGCGTCACGCAACACCCCAACCCCCAACTACTCCAAATTCACCCCCACCAAAAAAAGCAGAAAATTATCAGGAACACCTAAAACGCCTAAAAACGAAGTTTGAGGAATATTTTATTTTTTTTTGTTTTCTGCTATTTATACTCCGCCGCCCGTGCAGCGATTCCAAAAATTATAGCAGCATTACTTAGTACGATCCCACAACATATCGCTACACAAATTTTTCATCACAATCCATGCAGCGGTTACTGAGATTACGATGTTAAAAGAACGCGTACACACAGACAGACCGACAGACAGACAGACAGACCGTTGGAGATGAGTGATATGGATTTTCATTATGTAGACATCATAAGACGCCCAAAAAGCGTATTATCTCAAAATCTAAAATTTTCGCGATCATAATAGCAGTATCGGTGTGGGAAATAAAACTAGAAAACACGGATTCAGTTAGTAATACGAAACATACTAAATATAGAGGTCGCTCACAGCAAAGCATTGCGACAGCTAGCGAGTGGTCATCATTGTGCACAAGAATATTGAAGATTACAACAGTCAGTTTTCAGGGTATTAGTCGAGACTAACAAAACCGACGAGAAGCGATAGAATAATTTCAATCCTGTATGTCAAGTATGCTCTTTTTATAGTCTAAAGTCAGCCGAGCATATTTGTGTGTTATCAAGCTTCCGCACTACAATTGTCAGCAGCAAATATGCTGTTTTCAACGTCAAACGAGTCTTCGACTTCAAAGGAAGATCAAACACGGCTTCGTCGGCTGTCGCTTCTCGTTAGTTTTGCTACTCTCGGGTATGAGCACTCAATATTTGTATCTAGATGATTACAGTGTTCAATTGACTCAGCAACTTTTGTCAGACCATGAATTGCGAACAGCAGGTAGGAAAGAATGCCGATTTTATTATTATTATTATTTTTTTGGTTGAGTAGAATGGCTTGTAGCTAGACTCCGCACAGAAGAAAATACTGTTGCGTTTCCAATTAATTGTTAGTATTTGGATATTTTTCCATCACTTTAAATATATTTACAATTGTTTCAAATCCATGTCATTGAAAGAATTCAATCCTTATATTCGAAGTAATCACAGGTAAGCCAAGAAATTCAAAATAATTTTATATTCGTTATAACGATATGTATAATCCTTCGAATACCAGCATTGACACATAATTCAACCAAAACATCGTTTTGTTTTCGAATTTACCCTATGTTTCATTTAAGTAAAGCATACCATCTATTAATGTACAAAAATTGTTACTGCAACAGCAGTTCGTGATAATTCATCTGATAAAAATTAATTTTGTTCCAATGGCCCTTGTCGTTCGCTGAACTATAATCAGTATTCGGCGGGACTGATGCTTCGATTCAATGAAGATAAGAATAAGGAACAGGGGGATGATCTCAGTGCTACTATCGCCGCGAACTCGTCAACATGGACGAAGTTGTTTCGTTGTGTTGTTTCGGTGTTAGCCGTGTTGTGTCATCTCGTAGTTTTGCGTATTGCATCAGCAATAATTGTGTGATTTAAATGTGTCCAGTTATATACTAGATGGAGGACCTACTGAGAAATTGGGGCTTAGAAGAGCTAACACCCACATTTGAATGTCGGTATTTAGATTAGACAGATTTCAGGTTTAAATGCAACAACTGGTGCAGGCTTATGTCTAATTCTTATATCATGCTCCTTATAACTTCATACCAAATCACACAATTGAATATCCAAATCAATCAATCAGCTGTCCTCGCAATAAAATCTGTTGGGCCAAGGCAAAGAAAGTAGTTTAGAATCAATTACCAAACACAGATTCGATTCAACGATAGGCTGCGATTGAATCATTCATTGGAATCCAATGACATCTTGTAGTTGAATCGACAATACGATATAATTCGCTTCCAACTATACACTTCCCATTGGAGAAAACGGCGCTGTATTTGAGAAATGCTGAGTCTAACGTCCCATTGAATCCAAGCGTAAGTCTTTGACAAAACGACAGATTTTTCTGTGTGCGCCTTTCCAATTTATTGAGTTTGTTTATGGTATCTTATTAATTCAATAAAGCCAGTTATTATTATTATTTTGTGGACAACATAATTTTCAGTATTTAAAACCACTTTCACCTCGATGGCTTCATTAAGAGGGAATTATAGTACGTACGTTAGAGCTGTTTGTAATGGTTCAGTTGTAACCAACCGGGGGGGTTTATTTTTGCTTTTAGTTCCAAGGGGGGGAACATGCCCCCCTATCACCAGTATCTACGCCACTGCTGTAATTCTCTTACATCTTCCAGTTTTCCAACGGCATGTCTAAAAATGCTCAGTTTGAATTTCATGGAGTTCATCTGAACTTTCTTAGATTTTCCATACACACCCATAATGTCATTTGTACTTTCTGCAGATTTTTAATATTTTTAACTTATTTTCGTATTTGTACATACGAAAAAATAATTTTCTCTGTAACAATTCTTGCAATTATAAACATTTTACTCTTTTTACCGTAACGTCTACCCATATTTTTCGCCCAACGAATCAAACTGCATGCACGTTTTTACTTCACAACTGTGTACAGAATCACTTAAACTTATCTCAACTTAACTTTTCTCAACTACCACTACTCCTTCCTGCACCGTTACTCATGGAGCCTCATATATACTTCATCAATCTATCTCGAGAATTAGAGACATTCAGATGACGTTCTAGAACGCCCATCCGTCATTCCCGAAAACTCTAGATGATTCGATGACGTTTACATGTCAAAGATCTAACCTAATATGTTGACTTTACATCATAAATGACAACTAACACACAATATACCAATACCGTAATATACATTATCATATATCACCTTATACCCGAAATACACAGAAAAAGTATCAACTATGATGTCAGATATAATATACATTCAGACCGGTCTTGAACTGTAAGGTCAACCAAGGGTCTATTCGGCAAGAAGCAAAGGGGTACCGCTGCGTACAAATGTTTTTGGTCGGGTGGCGGTATGTCCTTTTAGTAGGGATTATAATAAATTGGCCACGCCTCCCTGAAGCTCGACCTTTTACCTCTCCCTTTACACTGCAAATGTGTTATTCTCAAGCAGTTTACTATAACCTCCACTTAAGGGTCTAGGGTATAGAGCGCGAAATTGAGAATCCAGGAAAATACGTATTCCCGTGTTAGCGAGGAGGCGTGGCCGCCTGTTCCCTTTCAGTATGTGTGTCGAAAATGAGGGGAGGTAAGATCAAGTCAAAAGGTCAAAAGGTCGCCATAAATATTAATTTCGCATTTAGAAGCTTCTGACGTTACTTTTAAGCATACAGTAATGATTCAAGCAGCAGATTGAAGAAGAAAGCTTGCGCTATGTCGCTTTGGCGGCCTTGTTTTGATATCGTATTTGGTTGTTAAATTACAGACATTTGAAGAATATATGATTATGCATTGCTAGTTCTTTTGCACACTATTGCTGTCCAGAGGGGTAGTCGGGCTTTGTCAATTCTGTTATTCAGATGGGAGTCAAGGGTGAGTCTTTTGTCCAGTATAATCAAGATACCTCACTTCCTCCGCAAACTGGAATGACCCTCACGCTACTCTAGGTAGGTGGAGCTTATCTAGCTTCAACATTTTGGTAAGCGGAATAACAACGGTGTTGCGGAGGTCTATTGACATTGTTCCCTTCTGTCGACAATGTTCAGAGTTTGCCGCTCTCCATGCTTTCCTCTGATTAGGATAACTAGATCATCCGCGTAGCCATGAACCTCCAGTCCCCGCATAGAGAGCTCGTTCTCAATTGGACAACTGCAACAATAAACTGCATCGCAAAGTTGGTGATCGATTTGGGAGACTAAAACAAAACCGCAGTTACCGAATGTCATCCTTCGAATTCATCCAGAACTTACAGTTTTGAAAGAAAAATGCATACACGTCTCAACAACATTATTATGACAACACTGTACATTAAATGACAAAAGAAGTACTGACAGGTACAGGGTGTTTATTTGAAAACTTTCCACCATGGATTTTTCGAAAACCTCTGATTTTTTAACCAAAAACTACTTCACCTCTTTGCACCCTCTGCCTTCCAGGGTTATCTTCTTAGAAACTCCAAATGGCGAGGGTATCGAGTAATATCTGGTTTCAACTGACTGACGGAAGTTCTTTATTTTGACGTTTGAAAGATGGGTTGATTTGTTTTCGAGAAAATTAGAAGAACCTTTATGTGTCTTAATTTATTCAAATAGAAAACAAAAACACACGAAAATATCACTTTTTATTGCAATAGGTGTTCAAAATATCGCGCGTTATCGTCTAAAGAATGATAATAGGCGATGCTGGATGATGAAGATCATCCAAACTTTCAGGTTGGGGACTGAGCACAATAGATTTTAAATGGCCACAAAGAAGTCTAATGATGTCAGGAGATCTAGCACGCCATTTCATAGGCCCTCTTCGCCCCATGCATTTATCTGGAAAAGCGTCGTCTATACTATATTTGAAAATGATTGATAGCTAGCATTTTATGGCATAGGTGCTAATTAGGTAAAATACAGGATCGCTCAAAGAAGAAAAAATGTAAATATTTAAACTTTCTCATTTTAGTTTTTCACAAGACTTTAGGAGAACCACTCTTGACATACCTCGAATACAATACATCATAAATGCAAATTAGGATATCCTTAGCGGATTAAGCAACAATTGTAGGCTTCAGTAGCGTAGAACATGAACTTACTTTATGATAAAAACGTTATATTACATATTAGGTTAGGGCATTGTCTTAACATGTTATATTGAAAATATTTTAGGTACTAATAAATGTCACGTAATTAAAATTTACAGATTTTTATAAACTACACTTTTAAATAATCCCATATTACGTCATTTAAAATAGTTTAACTACACAATGGCAACTTTATGGAACAGTAATTAATATAAATACTGAATTACATACTTAAATAACAACGTCATTATCGTCCGGTAAGAAAGCATCATCGTCAGATTCCTCATCTTCAGAAATGATAATTGGATCTAGTGTTTCCTCTATTAAATTGTCGAGTGTCCAGGATTTTTCTTCCTCTGCCATGACATGTTTTATAGCATTTTTCCAATTTTTAGTTGAAATTTTTGATATTGAGTCTTTTAATAGTTGACGCACATCTTGCAATTTAAATGCTGTATTGTTTCTCGCAACATATCCCTTCATTTGAGGCCATATTAACTCAATAGGGTTGAGCTCACAGTGGTACGGTGGTAATCGCAGTATCTTGATTTCACGTTCTTTTTCGATTTCATCAACAGCATACCTCCTAAGCTTCGATTAATGTAATTTACATAATGACAAAAGCGCTAGTTTGAATAATATTTCTTGTGGCTGTATGTTTTTGCTTATTAACCAATCTAAAAGTTCTTGCTTTTTCCATTTAGTATTAGGTAAAGGTTCCTTAAATCTTGAGTGATAACTCGCATTGTCCATCACTATTACACAATTTCTCGGTAATAAATCTATCATGTGACTAAAATATTCTTCAAATACATCAGATGTCATCTCTTCGTGGTAATCTTTTGTAGAGTTTGAAACAAAGTCTAATAAGCCTCCTTCGACAAATCCTTTATCGCCTCCAATATGAGTGATAATCAAACGACGTCTTTTACTAGTTGGAGCTTTTAAACCAGTAGACAAACCTTCTATAAATGCTGTCGAGCATTTGTAATTCGCTTATCTTGCCAAACTTTTGTTACAAAATGACCTTCATCGATCCATGTTTCGTCTAAATAAAACATAGTGTTACCCGCTCTTCTCAGTTTTCGGATTTCTCTTAAATACTGCCTACTCCAACAAATAATGTGTTCTTTTTCTATGAGAGCGGATTTTCTGTCCTGTTTCGCATAAACGAAATCCAATTCATGTAAAACTTTCCATAATTTGTCTCTTTTTAAGTTTGGCAAGCTCTGGTCTTCATTAATTTCTACTAAAACTTTGTCCAAAGTAGGTATTATTTTTTGGAAATAAAATGGGTGCACTTTTTTTCGTATCATTTGTTTGTCACTATCGTCTAGTTGTATGGGTTTTCTCCCTGTTGACTTTTTCGGTGGTACGCTAACACTTCCATCCTTTCGTTGCTTCAGCAGTCTATAAATGGTCGCTTCTCCAACTCCAGTCATAGTTGAACACTTAGAAACTATATACTCCGAACACTGCTAGTTATATGTTCCTGTACAAGTGCGTCATGTACATCTAATATTACAGTTTTCAAATGCACCGTTAACTGACACTTTAATTTCACAGGAGTAAATTTAACGTTTGTGCCATTTTTATTACACCTAATTAATATCACTACTAACAATTCTGCGTGTTACACTATACCGACTATACCGACCGCAACGTAAATTTTAACTAAAATTAAACAGGGAATCTGCATACAGGTCTTGGAAAAGTACCTGCGTCATACTTTGCGGAAATCCCTAATTATCTGCTCATACACAACTTACATTTAAAAGAGCACATTTAGTATTTTAGGCGTCCTATGGTTTACATTTTCTAGAAATCAAAAATACATCTTTAGACAGATATAAGCATCGAATTTTATTAAGTATATCAATCTCTTCGTTATATTTAAGTAGATTATACACACAGTTTACCAAGTTGAAAATATGTATTATACAGGGTGGGCCAATAGTGCGTGGACGGAGGATTATGGGCTTACTAAAAAATATTTCAAAAATCTGTCACTTGATCATGGTAGGGACCCTTGAGGGCTATAACGTAAAAATATTTTCACTTAAATTTTGACGTTTATACAGGGTGATTCATATCAAATCTACATTTTTTTGAATGGAACCCCCTATATATTATTGCATATTTGGATTCCTTGGTCAATTCTAGTGTGACTTTATGTATCACACATGGAACTTTAAACGAACCGTTTAGGCGCAAATCACCATTTTTGGTATAAGTAGGTATCAGAAAAAAATTGAATATCGCAGCGATTATAAAACTTAGAAGGCCTTGACTTTGCGGTACGACTAAGCATGAAATGCGTCACCTTAGGTCAGACGGCTAAATATGAATTCTTTTTGTACTTGGAGAAATCAGAGGATAAATTAAGGAAACTTCAATCACAGATAACTTGATTTTTTCAAATGGGAATGCCTATTTTGGTTTAAAGAATCAAATGTAAAATTTGATTACCTTTCTAACGATATAGCATTCTTGATATCAGTCCTTTTTGGTTTTCATTTTATTTCAAATT
This sequence comes from Callosobruchus maculatus, assembly GCA_951848785.1. Classification (NCBI taxonomy): domain Eukaryota; kingdom Metazoa; phylum Arthropoda; class Insecta; order Coleoptera; family Chrysomelidae; genus Callosobruchus; species Callosobruchus maculatus. Next base: position 6,016,262 of record CATOUR010000029.1, read on the forward strand.
TTCAGTCAAATCGGTGTTTTTCAACTTTCCTGCATGCAAGCAACCTGCTAGGCCATGAAAAATAAACAAAAGCTCGTTAATATGGAAGAAAGTAACTAACTTAGTAGAAAAATGCAAACTGAGTAGAGCAGCAAGGCAAGATTACGAAAATTCCTTACAACATATTAGCTCTAACCAGAAACAATAGCAGTAACAAGAACGCTCATTTTTCACAGCCTACTGGCTATTAGCCAATTTCCAAAGTTAGTAAAAAAATACCTAATCAAAGGAAAATTACTAGTGATTGTTGCTGGCAGTAGAATATCTATGTCTTCTGAATAAATTTGAATAAATTTTCACATTTATTGCTATAAAAAAGTAGCCACTTCCGTAAGTCAAAAGTAATGATACCTGTGACTGGAACCCTTCAAATTCTTCAGTAGGTACTTCTGCTTATTAGCAAAATCGCGGAAAATGAAACTTGAATTGCAGTCTGTTTGAATTGTAAAACATAAATTAGTTTGCAGAAAACTACATGAAATAATCACAATTACAACATAGCATAATAAAAAAATTCTAGCAATTATTTCAATAGATGTTCAGAATGCTCCAGTTGGAGATATCTTTACTTTCGACTCAACTAAACGGAAATTACTATTTTTTTTATCCCATTAAATGTGAAATTTCATTCTAAACATGTTAGACTGTAAGCAAAAATCGCTGATAGTTTTCTTTTTGTTTCAAAATTTTTAATTGTTTTGGAAAGTTGCCAAGCTCTAGTAGACCTCAATAGCTAGTAGGCTGTGTAAAACAAACACTTCTGTCATACCCCAGCTACTCATTGACATTAGATATCTTGCGCTGTTGTTTCCGGTTAGAGCTGATGTATTGTAAGAAATTTTCATGTTCTTGCCTCGCTACTCGAGTTCGTTTGCATCTTTCTACTAAGTTAGTTGTTTTCTTCCATATTAACGAGCTTTTGTTTATTTTCCATGGCCTACTAGGTTGCTTGCATGCAGGAAAATTGAAAAACACCGATTTGACTTAAAATTTGAAATAAAATTAAAACCAAAGAAGATTGATATCAAGAATGCTATATTGTTAGAAAGGTAATCAAATTCTACATTTGATTCTTTAAACCAAAATAGGCATTCCCATTTGAAAAAATCAAGTTATCTGTGATTTAAGTTTCCTTAATTAATCTACTGATTTCTCCAAGTACAAAAAGAATCCAAATTTAGCCGTCTGACCTTAGGTGACGCATTTCATGCTTAGTCGTACCGCAAAGTCACGGCCTTCTAAGTTTTATAATAGCTGCGATATTCAATTTTTTTCTGATACCTACTTATACCAAAAATGGTGATTTGCGCGTAAACGGTTCGTTTAAAGGTCCATATATGATACATAAAGTCACATTAGAATTGACCAAGGAATCCAAATATGCAATAATATATAGAGGGTTCCATTAAAAAAAATGTAAGTTTGATATGAATCACCCTGTATAAACGTCAAAATTTAGGTGAAAATATTTTTACGTTATAGCCCTCAAGGGTCCTAACCATGATCAAGTGACAGATTTTTGAAATATTTTTTAGTAAACCCACAATCCTCCGTCCACGCACTATTGGCCCACCCTGTATATAATAATACTTGTATATAAGTAAATTCACAATATTTCATGTTAGAAATTCTCCGTCACTGTTTTCAGGTGCTGCCCTCGATTTTACCTGCTATGCAATAAAATTTTAGCTATCAAGAATTTTCAAATAGACTATAGCTATTGCGGAACCGGAAGAATATAGTGTGTCTTGTTGGAAATACATGTCAGCCTCATCATAGGGCTTCCATCTTCTCTGATTTGGTTTCCATCAGTTTCAGTGACAAGCGGATTGATGGTATTTTCCGACATACCCAAATAAATTTCTCCATTCAAATTTCCAATAATAAACAATGACCCAATCACTTTTTTTCTTGAAATGGTATTTTCTGTGTTTTTGCTTCCTATCTGAACAAATTAAGATACATAATGATTTTTTTAATTTTCTCAAAAACGAATCGACGATTTAAAAAAATCAAACGTCAAAATAAAGGACTTCAACATACATTTGAAACAAGCTGCTACCCGATATCCCTTGCCATCTAAAACATTTAAGGGGATGACACTGTGGGCAGAGGGTAGAAGGGAGAAAAGTAGTTTTTGATTAAGACGTTGTTCCCCTTGACAAATTTTTTGACAAGTACCGGCGTTCTTTCTTTTAATCAGTGGTTTTCAATAAATCCGTGGTGTTTTCAAATTAACATCCTGTACATAGGTATTCGACATAAGAGTATTTTAATTGAGGGTACATTAAATTATTGTGGATCTAAACCCAACAGTGGGGCTTCATGCCCCCTGTATATTTAAGAATCTCCTCTAGTACCCATTAACTTGTCAAACTAATTTGGATGTACACATTTTATAACGAAGGCTCATGGAGACAGCAACTTTTTAGCAGTGCTTGCAGCTAGCGGCTTCTTAAGTTCGCTGAGCATCCGCCTAGTCAAAGTTGTCACTTCATATTTATAAACGAAAAGAGTTCGAAGTATTCTTAGGGTGATTACGGTGCCTGTTAGAAAACATAAATTTCACTTAGGGACCCCTTTTGTATTAGCTGGGTTTTATCACGGTTATGGAACTTTCGGCATGAAGTGGATGTTCTCAAAACTGAAGAGATTTGTCGTTTCAGATTATCAATGTCGCACCAGGACGGAAAAGTGATTGCCATGGCTTTACGGCCATGCAAGGGTCAAATGTTTCAACTAGTACAGGACTGTTTTAGGTTAACTCGAGATTCATGTTCTTCGCCAAAAAGAAAGAGATGGTAGTAGGCTGCCCATTGATTTGTGAAAGAATTGGGCTGGCGATGATTTGGTTGCAATATTTTTGTCAAACGAGACTGGGCCTCGAAACTGCGACTGGATTTGTAATCAGCAGCTCTAAATTATCCGAAATGCGAGGTTTCATCTTAATAGAAAGCCAAATAAAAATTTTCGATTTTTTTAGGTACACCCGTCGCGCGTCGCCCCGAGAGATCTGAAACATTTTATTTTCGGAAAACGAGTCCAAAACTCGAAACTGCGTTTGGATTTGTAATCAATACCTCAAAATTATCCGAAATGCGAGGTTTCATCTTAATAGAAAGCCAAATAAAAATTTTCGATTTTTTTAGGTACACCCGTCGCGCGTCGCCCCGAGAGATCTGAAACATTTTATTTTCTGAAAACGAGCCCAAAACTCGAAACTGCGACTGGATTTGTAATCAGCACCTCGAAATTATCCGAAACGCGAGTCCAAAACACGAAACTGTGACTGGATTTGTAATTAGCACCTCGAAAATATCCGAAATGCAAGGTCTCATCTCAATAGAAAGCCAAATAAAGGTTTTCTATTTTTTTTAGGTACACCCGCCGCCCGGAGAGATCTTAAGTTTTTTATTTTCGGAAAACGAGACCGAGATTCGAAATTGCGACTGGATTTGTAATCAGCACCTTGAAATTATGCGAAATGCGAGGTTTGGTCTTAATAGAAAGGCTAATAAAGATTTTCGATATTTCTAGGTACACCCGCCGTCCCGAGAGATCTGAAGTTTTTTATTTTCGGAAAACGAGAGCGAGACTCAAAACTGCGACTGGATTTGTAATCAGCACCTCGAAATTATGCGGAATGCGAGGTTATGTATTAATAGAAAGGCTAATAAAGATTTTCGATTTTTCTAGGTACACCCGCCGCCCCGAGAGATCTGAAATTTTTTATTTTCTGAAAACGAGTCCGATACTCAAAACTGCGACTGGATTTGTAATCAGTACCTCAGAATTATCCGAAATGCGAGGTTTCATCTCAATAGAAAGCCAAATAAAGATTTTCGATTTTTTTAGGTAAACCCTCCGCCCCGAGAGATCTGAAATTTTTTATTTTCGGAAAACGAGTCCAAAGCTCGAAACTGCAACCGGATTTGTAATTAGTACCTCGAAATTATTCGAAATGCGAGGTATCATCTCAACAGAAAGCCAAATAAAGATTTTCGATTTTTTTAGGTACACCCGCCGCCCGGAGAGATCTGAAATTTTTTATTTTCGGAAAACGAGACCGAGACTCGAAATTGCGACTGGATTTGTAATGAGTACCTCGAAATTATCCGAAATGCGAGGTTTCATCTCAACAGAAAGCCAAATAAAGGTTTTCGATTTTTTTAGGTACACCCGCCGCCCCGAGAGATCTGAAATTTTTTATTTTCGGAAAACGAGTCCGAAACTCGAAACTGTGACTGGATTTGTAATCAGCACCTTGAAATTATCCGAAATGCGAGGTTTCATCTCAACAGAAAGCCAAATAAAGATTTTCGATTTTTTTAGGTACACCCGCCGCCCCGAGAGATCTGAAGTTTTTTATTTTCGGAAAACGAGACCGAGACTCGAAATTGCGACTGGATTTGTAATGAGTACCTCGAAATTATCCGAAATGCGAGGTTTCACCTCATCAGAAAGCCAAATGAAGGTTTTCGATTTTTTTAGGTACACCCGCCGCCCCGAGAGATCTGAAATTTTTTATTTTCGTCGAACGAGACTGAAGCAACAAACTGCGGCTGAATTTGTGAACATCACTTCGAAATTATCCGAAATGCGAGGTTTCACCTCATCAGAAAGCCAAATAAAGGTTTTCGATTTTTTTAGGTACACCCGCCGCCCCGAGAGATCTGAAATTTTTTATTTTCGGAAAACGAGTCCGAAACTCGAAACTGTGACTGGATTTGTAATCAGCACCTTGAAATTATCCGAAATGCGAGGTTTCATCTCAACAGAAAGCCAAATAAAGATTTTCGATTTTTTTAGGTACACCCGCCGCCCCGAGAGATCTGAAGTTTTTTATTTTCGGAAAACGAGACCGAGACTCGAAACTGTGACTGGATTTGTAATCAGCACCTTGAAATTATCCGAAATGCGAGGTTTCATCTCAACAGAAAGCCAAATAAAGATTTTCGATTTTTTTAGGTACACCCGCCGCCCCGAGAGATCTGAAATTTTTTATTTTCGTCGAACGAGACTGAAGCAACAAACTGCGGCTGAATTTGTGAACATCACTTCGAAATTATCCTAAATGCGAGGTTTCGTCTTAATAGAAAGGCTAATAAAGATTTTCGATTTTTTTAGGTACACCCGCCGCCCCGAGAGATCTGAGATTTTTTATTTTCGGAAAACGAGTCCGAAACTCGAAACTGCGACTGGATTTGTAATCAACACCTCGAAATCATCCGAAATGCGAGGTTTTATCTCAACAGAAAGCCAAATAAAGATTTTCGATTTTTTTGGGTACACCGGCCGCCCCGAGAGATCTGAAATTTTTTATTTTCGTCGAACGAGACTGAAGCATCAAACTGCGGCTGAATTTGTGAACATCACTTCGAAATTATCCTAAATGCGAGGTTTCGTCTTAATAGAAAGGCTAATAAAGATTTTCGATTTTTTTAGGTACACCCGCCGCCCCGAGAGATCTGAAATTTTTTATTTTCGTCGGACGAGACTGAAGCTCCAAGCTGCGGCTGAATTTGTGAACAGCACTTCGAAATTATCCTAAATGCGAGGTTTCGTCTTAATAGAAAGGCTAATAAAGATTTTCGATTTTTTTAGTTACACCTGCCGCCCCGAGAGATCTGAAATTTTTTATTTCCGGAAAACGAGTCTGAAACTCCAAACTGCGGCTGAATTTGTGAACAGCACTTCAAAATTATCCGAAATGCGGGGTTTCATCTTAATAGAAAGCCAAATAAAGATTTTCGATTTTTTTAGGTACACCCGCCGCCCCGAGAGATCTGAATTTTTTTATTTTCAGAAAACGAGTCCGAAACACGAAACTGCGACTGGATTTGTAATCAGCACCTCGAACTTGACTTCATTTTTCCTGATAATTTTCTACTTTTTTTTTGTTTTGTAGTATTTCTAGAGGCTACATGTAACATATAACGCTCCCCCAGCTCAATGTAGCATGACGTAGTCGCGACTCTACTAACGAGTAGCACAAAAATTAAAGTTCGAATATTCTATAATACTGTTCAAATATCTAAAACAATTTAAAAGTTGCCTCAGGGTACCGGTAATATTGCATATATGAGCATCTCATTTTGAGTGACCAACAGTAATTACCCCTAAATACTTGCAACTATTCACAGATGCTAAAAACATGTTATTTTGACAATTATTTTTTGAAGAATGCCCAAATTGCGATAGACAACGAACAGCGTTAGCAAAGAGCATAAAGTATGTTTTCTCATAATTTACGGTAAACAGTTTATGAGCAAAATAATAAAAAAATATTCCTATTTCTTTCTCTGATTTTAGTTTCAATTTTTCCCAAGTATTATCTTCATACAACACTGCTGTATCATCTGCAAAGCTAAAGAATGCTATTGAAAATTGTGACTAAAACTGGTCCCAGAAGAGTACCCTGCAAAAAACCATAATTGAGTGTTCTCTCACTACAGAATTAAAGTGCCCCCAATGTTTGAAAATTGTTTCCTATTTGACAACCAGTTTGGATGACCTTAGTCAGCAATTGAAAATCGCGTATATCACTGTTTGGCAACATTTGAATACTTATTGCAATAAAAAGTGATAATTTTCGTGAGTTTCTGTATTCTATTTGAACAAGTTAAGATACATAAAGAATCTAATTTTCTCGAAAATGAATCCACCGATTTTAAAAAATCGCACGTCCAAATAAAGTACTTCGACATACCTTTAAAACAAGTACTCGATATCCCTTGTCATTTAGAATTTTCAAGGGCATGGGCCTGGGAGGCGAAGGGTACAAAGAGTGAAGTAGTTTTTGGTTAAAAAGTTGTTTCGCTTGACAAATCTTTTGACGTGTCTTGGCGTTTTTTATTTTAATCGGCAGTTTTAGAGAAATCCGGGGTAGGAAGTTTTGAAATGAATACCCTGTATATCGTTAACAATTGCTATTTTGCTTGTTAGATATAGGCTCAATTGCTCATAAAAGTGGTAGATAATTTATCGTACCTTACAACGAACATAGGGGTCTAACTACATCAATAATTTGCCTAATGTATTGCATCACTCCAGGTGGATTTGGATGATTTTAAAATGTATAGGAAAATTTCTACGGATAGGGACTGTATCCAATTGCAAAAACATATCCATAACGTTAATGAATGGAGTAAAGGGAGTATCAGGAATAAGCTGCCTTTTAATTTGAAAAAAATGTCACATTGTTAGCTTTACATTGAACAAAAACGTTGTTGACCTCAATTACCAAATAGCAAAGTGCAAAATAAATTTCTGCGGATCTCTACTTGAAAGAATTTGGTAAATGGCCTGATTTTCAATCTATACGAATAACCTACTTAAGCTCCCATTATATGTTGTTGCCTTTGTAGACATAAAATCTCAGCACTCAAGTTTCTCGACAAGCTTTTATACCTCAATACTCGATCTGCTAGGTTTTATAAATTTACGGTTACGTCACGATTACCGCTAATGACGGTGTTTAAATTATCTAATCAGGTAAATTATCTGTGTGACTTGCACTTTTATATCTCTGAAATAACGTTCATTAAACAAGTTTTTAACCATATTGTGAGCCAAATGATGAATTAATCCATTTTTAAATATTTTACTATCTCAGACTCATCATGTAGTGAAAATACAATTTAGTATTATATTTGTTAGTTCCTACTCAATGCAATGTAATTTTATTTTCTGCAATACTGTTATAATTTATTTGTTCTTACATCCAAGTAAATTAGACATATCACGCATTTTGACATACACAATTTTGCACCAATTTGAAATCAGCCTGCTTTTACTTTACTACTACTACTACTACTGCTACTATTACTATTACTACTTTACTTTACTACAAACTATATATCATTCGAAAGCATTTGATGAGTATAGGACAATGCCACCAGTGACAATATCTGCAAATGAAAAGTGAAAAAGTTATGCTACCTTTAATTTCTAAGTATTTACTTTTCCCCATCCCTCGTACATATCTATGAAAGTTTCTCAGAGTTGGCCATGGCTACCGTGTTTGTTATACTGTTTGACCTTTCTTAGAAAAGAACTGAGTCAATGAAGGAAGGACTCAAAGGACGGGAATGAAGAACTAACAGGAAGTCGTAACAGGAAATCAATTAAACATTTGTAGCTTCTGCTAGACAAATCTTTGGTATATAAGACAAGAATCAATCACTTTTGCATGCTTAGCTAAAATATATTTTCTCGTTTTTGATACGTTCATACATAAACCTTCCGGCAATAATATATGCTTGTTAGAGATTCTGTAGTTTTATTTTCAGATAATTTCTGTAATTGACAGGTGTTTGCAATTTGTTAATTACCAATTGCTAAATAATTGCCAATAATTATTGCAATAATTGCAAATAATTGAAATCAAATCAAAACTAGAATATTAATTTCAATTATTTTACAAGTATGATAACACTTACTATGTTCTGTCAGCAGAGCATCCATGGCCAACAAATCTAAATAAGTCCATAACTGTGACATAGAAATATGGAGTGCTTAATAATAGTGCAAGTATTTTGTAAGAACTTCCTGACGATGCTCTAAAATACAGGGTCCATTTAAAATAACAAAGAAAATTATGGTTGTCAGACAACCACGAAATTATTCTGGCATTGAGGATCAAGCCTCCAGTTATTGATTTTTTAAGATACAGGGTAATGAATTCATTAAGATGTTCACATATATGTGGCCATATCTCTGATAATACCCTGTATCTTCTTCTTTCAGTATCATCTCCTCAGCGGAGGTTGGCGACCATCATTTGGAACTCTTCTCTGTGTTGCGCTAAACGAATTATTGTGCAGGCCTCCCGTATATTAAACCACTGGGGGTAAGTTCCGAAGCCAGGAGAACTTTTTTCGCCCGATCCCTCGTCGTCCTTCAATTTTTCCCTCAACCATCAGTTATAACAACTCGTACTTATTATTTCTAAAAATATGGCCAAGATATACTGTTTTTCTTCGTTTTATTTTGGTTAAAAGTTCCTGTTCTTTATTCATTCTCTCTAGTACCCTAGTGTTTGTTACCCGCTCGGTCCATGATATCCTTAATATGCGTCGGTATGGCCACATCTCAAAAGAGTCCAAACGTGACATGGTCCGAGCTTTTAATGTCCATCCCTCAACTCCGTATAATAATGTGGACAGTACATAGCATTTTGTTGCTCGTCATCGGGTAGTCAAACTTAAATCTCGGTTGCACAGTATCGTTTTCATTTTGAAAAAAGTATTTCTAGCTATTTCGATTCTGCTTCTAATCTCTTTATCAGGATCTCATTTATCATTTAGCCAGCATCCCAAATATTTGAATTGGTTTACTCTTTCTACGTCCTGATTGTCTATTTCTATTATTACATTTTTAATATTTAATCTAGCGATGACCATGAATGTTGTTTTCATGTTTATTTTGAGACCATAAGATTGACTAACATTGTTTACCCTGTTCACTATGTACTGTAATTCCTGCTCATCGCTAGCTAGGAATACCGTATCGTCAGCATACCGGATGTTGTTAATGTATTTGCCATTCACTTTTATTCCCATTTCCACATCTTCCAAAGATTCTTGGAATATGGACTCAGAGTATAAGTTGAATAGCAATGGCGACAATATGCAATACCCCGTATAACCTGATAAAACCCTATATTTGTGGAATAGGGAAAATGAGTATAATTCAAATCCGGAGCGACTTTATCAATAATCCTGTATATTATAAAATAGTTTTAAAATATAGACCTTAGCTTTACCTACAACAACTATTCAAAAGTTTTTTTTGTATCTCTCATAATAAGGGAGGTATCAAACTCCGGAGTTTAAGTTGATCACCCTGTATACACAGCTTCCATTTCTTTTCGTCACTTGCCAACCAGCTTTAGCTTTTTTGTCCGAATATATTACATCACCTGGTATATGAGCTATTGTTTCGGATCAACGCTTTTGCAGCCAGCCCGTGGATCGATGCAATATCCCGGCTTTGGAGGCACGCCATTCTCGCCACGCTTGGTCACCCCCTGTATATCCTCTGCCGCCCCTCCCCCTCCCGCTGATCCCCTGTCAACCTGGCTGAACTCTCCGACCCCTCAAATTAATTATGTTAATCGAACCGTATCGGGACGCTTATGCGAAAACACCGGATCATCCGAATTATCTCTGTGGATATCACAAAATTTGGAAGCGACTGGGGGTCCTAAAGTGCTGCGCGAAAAGTTGATACCAAAAAAAGTGGAGTCAAGTTGATTGACTCAGTACCACAGCATAGTAAACAATAACTCAGGTTGGCGGCAATTACACGCGCATCCCCCCTGTTGGGCAAAGCACGCGTTCCCCAATTAAGGCTCTACAAAGTCTCAACTGGCGAAAAGTTAACTCCACAGGAGGGATGAATGGACTAGTTTAAGATCCTTTCGACAGATAATTTTTTAATCGTTAAATAATAATAATTTAGAGAAAACGTAGCGATACGGTAATTAAAAGAACGAGAGTAGAAAGATAGGTCAAGGCACAGTAATTCCCTTACCTTGCTTTCGTAACGTGGTTTGGCGGCGTCTAGCAAGACAATCCTGGTTGCGGTCGGAGTTGGGGGGCCCCCTGATGCACTTCGTGGGTCTCCTAGGAGACTGGACCATTGCGTGGCGGTAGTAAGGTTAGAGCGTTTAGCGGGGGTATATCTTATGCGAAACGGCGACTTGCGGGGACTCGTCAGCCATATTACATTCCTCCTTTTTTTTACACTTATATCTGCTTCGTTTTTAAGAAGAAAAAGGAATGGCGTAGCATGCGGGAAAAGGCAAAGGCAAAGGAAAAAAATGCCTTGACATCACGCGAGTAGGGTAATAACAAATTTTATAATAAAAACAAATTTAACGCTTCGACTGAAAGCGGAAATCGTAAAAAAATATAAAAAAAGGAAAACAAACGACACGGCTGCAACACCCCCCTTTTGGATAATTATTTGTAGGGATGCTAACGATACTTCGATACTTGTATTTCTGCACTAATATCGAGTATTTTTATCTTAGATATTTTTTGAGCGATTCCAAGCTGTTATCGTTACTTTTGTAGTGGTATAGGTATCGAGAATAATTATATCATTATTGAGGGGTGAGGGGTGTAATCAATTGCACAAAATTCTCTGTATGAACCAAACGCGTACTTTGCTAAAAAATATCGAATTGGTACGGATATTTTCATTTTCGCATCGCTACCCAGATTTCACACCCGTAAATCATCTCAAGGTCAAATTCTGTGGGAACCATTTTGATATAGGAAATCTTCAGAGATATTCTGGTGGCTGTTTACTATGCTGTGCCAGTACTTCCCACATATTAAGGCCCGGTCAAATAGAGGGCATTCTAGAACGCGGCGTTCCGGCGTTCTCTAACGCCGCGTTACAGCATTCCGTTGTTTGTACCAAACAGTCCTATTTGACGGGTTCAGCAAAAGCGTTATGCCAATTTTTGTCAAGATGTCTAGTGATTCAAACATAGATGAACTCAACGGTGATACAAGTTCGTTACTTTCGCATAGCTTGGTGCTATATTCAAATTCCGGCGCCACGAGCATTTTCTTTGTATACTGAGTAAACGGTAAAAGATTCAGAAATAATGTATAGCAATGGGTTTGTAAGAAATTGAATTTGTGATGAATAGAGCCAGTTGATATTTAATTAACTAGAGTCGTTTGGACTTGAGAAGGTTAGAAATGTGGATATGGAGGAGATTGCTGAGAGTTCCTTACACCGCCCATCGAACTAACGTTCCCTACTGGATGAGCTCGGTAATCCAAAGAAACTATCCTCCAATGTGTCGACGAGAATGCTTACATTCTTCGGATATATACACAGAAGCGATAATATGGAGAAACTTGTAGTTCAGGGTCATGCCCCTAGTGGGCGGCGCCTTGGCCGTCCCCCTACACGCTGGGTGGATACGACGAAACAGTTGCTAGATATGAGTATCAAGAGCGCCACTAAACTGACAGTAAATCGCGAAAGATGGCGAGCTACAGTGCTCAAAATAATATTGATAATATTCGTGTCGGCAATACTCTAGCTCCGACTTAATGCATTTTACGAGTTCACAACATGTCTGTTAAGACATTGTGACTATGATGACGAGAGTCGTTTGGACTTGAGAAGGGAAAAAATTGGACCTAAATGCACCCATATCATATAAAATTACCTATATATTATTCATAAAATGATGACACAGTCATATAGCTATCATGACTGTAGTAGTAGCAGCAACAGACGATATAGGAGCTGTAGTATACAGGGCGTCCCAGAGTTTCCTCGATACGTGATATTCTCGTAACAAAAAAAAGAAAAGAGAAGTGAGTGGATTTTTGAAAGCACTATAGGGTCTGTCATACCTAGCTTTCAAAACATTTTCTTTGTACTTCGACCATTAACACTCATATAGCGCCCAATAGTGCTACAGAGGTTAAGTCCTTATTTTATTTAAAATCTTGTAGCACCTTTGATTTTATACACAAACCTATTTTTTGCGTAGTTATAGGCATTATGTAAATGAAATGAGGATTTGTTCGAGGCGTAATATTTTCGTAAGAAAAACAGATTAAAAATGAAAACTAACTGGGTGTTTCAAGGGTACTGAAGGATGTATCATATTTCGAATACAAATTTTTATACTTCAACCTCTAAAACTCAACTCCAACTTTTTTTTTTAAATAGCACTCTACAACTCTTTTGACATGTCATTGTTTTATTAAAAATTTTGTAGTGCCTTTGATTCAGTACAGAAATCATTTTTTTTCGTAAAGTCAAAGCATAAGGGTTTGTTTGAGGCGTTATACTTTCGTAATAAAAAGAATAAATAAGACAATTGTTTTCGAAAGCATGTATGATAGGTCATTCAGTACCCCCAAAAATCCCCTTTTTTATCAGTTTTTTGTGTCAAACGAATTCTTATTTTATTTATACTATGCTTCCGATTTTGCGAAAAAAAATAAGTTTGCCTATAGAATCAAAGGTGACACAAGATTTTAGATGAAATAGAGATATCATTTATGTAGGAAAGCCTATGGGGTGCTATTTGAAAACAAAAAGTTGGGGGTAAGTTTTCGGGGCTGACCGACAAAAAAAATATTTTGTATTACTTCACAATGATTGTTAAGCAGTTTGTTACAAAATTTGTCCATACACAGCTCGAGGAACTATTACATTCGTGCTATCGGGCCCTAATAGCAGTATCAGTACAAATTACAAATCTCGCTTCGAAGTGTTTGATACATATAGAAGAATCCTTTATCGTAAAGTTATCTCGATATATAGCGCGTAACTGCTGATTCCGTTTCGTTACATCTTTTGGAAATTTCTTGACTAGATACGCGTGAAACCAAAAGCTCAATAAAAATTTCCTGCGTGTATACGACGATTACAAACGCGACTGGACGGTGGCTCGGCGACTTGCATGACGAGACGCTGTGGTAGGGATACACCATCAGAGAACGTGAAATCACAATTTTACCTTAGATCAAAATTCAGTGTCTCAAAATGCATAGGAATATTTTGTCGAAGGTTCTAGAGCTCCCCATAAGTAACTCCATAATTATGTCACAATGTTCGAGCTGTTAACCATTTTTTTTCAATTCTTTGCATCATTTTCTATCAAATGACGTGAAATTGATTAAAAAACATATAGTTGCAAGTTATATTAGCGAATTAAATTCATTACAGGTAATTGCGACTAATTCTTAAGGGGCAACATATTGTTAATCCATTCTATACTATTTCGCAATTCATTTAAAATTAATTTTATCAAAAAAAAACAGATACCTGCAGGATCGAACACTGAGATCCTGTACTGTATCTTTTGGCATATGTGCTTTTGTTCATGTTTAGTAAAGTAGACCATATCACAAGTTTTTAGGAATTGCATTATGATGTAGTTTTCAATGATTTATGGTTAAGAGTATCCAAGAACGTAAAATCCAAATTTGACCTCAGATTAAAATTCAATGACACAAAATGCATAGGAATATTTCGTTCAAGGTTCTAAAGCCCTCCATAAGTGTCTTTATCATTATACTCATATCATAATGTTCGAGTCATTGAAAATGATTCATTGATAACAGAAGCTCTTAAGTTAAGTAAATCTCAAGAGCAAATAATATATAACTTGATTATGCGATACCCTTGTAATCGGATATATATTACTGACTCCTTTTTCCGTTTTCTTTACTTGAAGTACACGTATTCCGACTTAAATTGTTGAACTAATAATTTCCCAAAATGGTGCAAATTGCTGGAAAATATAAGCTTGAGAAGCACGAAAACTTCCTAGAACTACTTAAACAGCAAGGTAAAGATAACATGTTACTTATATTAATTCTAAAGGTGCATTTATATTTTAATTATATTTTTATTTCAATTCCATTTACATTACATAGAGATTGTGTCGCACTAGATGCAGAATTTTACGTCAGTTTGTCAATTTTATTATGTTACCCTGGCAGTCGTACCTTTAAATGTGATGTAGCGCTTTTCGTCATGCAGCTGATTATACCTACTATAATTATGCTTTGATAGTGTTTTCCCTAGTACTGTTATCTAAATTATAATATTCGATGTACGATCTATTTCAACTATGACAGTGACGTCATAGTTACGTAGGTGCGCAGAGTACGCATCGGCTGGTCGGCTGCAGTGGCGGCTCGTGACTCACGAGACCGGTGGAGCCAAAATATAAAAAACAACTTAAATTTATAGTCCAACAACTCATTTTGAATTGTTTTAGAGGTTCTATTTTTGCTAAAATGATCCTATAAATCCCTGTCTAACTGAGAACTAAAAATTATTTGTTCTCGGAATAGTCCTTTGTTTACCGATTCCCCTTTTTCATTACGACCACGTAATGCTAGTTCTAAAGCACCGCAAAATCGAATGCAGTTGATTACAATATTTAAAATGTAACGGTTTTTGTCAACTTGTTCATTTTGTTTTATCATCTATTCTCTATAAGCCGAATTTAACTGAGAAAGTACATTTGATTTTCCTAGCAAAGCAAAGCTGAACGTATTATTTACATGCATCCTGAAATTTTCATGCGTTTTAATTTTGCCATAGATATACACTAAATCGGTTACTTCATTCTTCGTCTAGATAGGATCGCCACCAAACAAAATACATGGAAAACAAAAAAAAATGCGTTTTTCTTATCACATCCACAAATCCAATTATTTTTATTGTTCACATTTCGATTGAACATCCGTACTGGGCTTTTAAAATTCGACGAACTAGACACATTTTGCGTTTTTTGAATACCTAAATCGGGAAGCGATGTTCCCAATTCCTTGATTTCAATTCTTTCCTCAAACGAGTATGTGGAAAACGGCTAAAAAAAAATTGCTAATACTATTTATTTTTGCAATAGTCCCTCACTTATTACGAGTCACCACTAAATATTATTAAAATAACTTTAACATAACAAGTTTCACGTCGTGGCGCAAAACGACAGCAGAAATTAATCCTAATATTCCCAATCAACAACGACAACAAGATCTAGTCTTGGTGAGCCAGCAGTTACCTGGCTTATTTTCCTACTAAAATCGCGCTCTGCGCATAACAGTAATATGACCTTATTTAACCTTTCGGCTAGATGTATATAATGGGTGATCTTTTAAGAGCTTGGATTTTGAAAATTGAAAAAATACATACATTTTGCAAAAGTGAATGAAACCGTTTATTTTTTAAAAATTATTTCATGCAAATATTGACCGCGGCTGCGCTTTAAATGGTCCATCCTCGAGGTCCAATTTTGGCACACTTTTTCCAACATTGCTGCCGGTATGTCACCAATAACGCGTTCAATGTTCCGAGACGAGAGATTTAACGTAACCCCACAAAAAAAGTAGTGGGGTTAAAACGTACGATCTTGGAGGCCAATTGACGGGGCCAAAACGGGAGATTAATTGTTCACCGAACTAGCGCCTTAATGAGTCCATTGTTTCGCATGCGGTATGGTTTGTGGCACCGTCCTGTTAGAACCACATATCGTTCAAGCACAATTTTTCCAATTTGGGTAGAAAAAAGTGCACCAACATTGAACGTTATCTTTCTCCATTGACGTTAACGTTACAGTCTTTGTCGTTTTTGAAAAAATACGGTCCAATGATACCGCCGGCCCATAAACCACACCAAACAGTGACTTTTTAGGATGCAATGGCAACTCTTGAATTGCCTCTGGCTGCTCGTCAGATCAAATTCGGCAATTTTGCTTGTTTACGAAGCCAATCAGCCAAAAATGGGCTTCGTCGCTAAAGATAATTTTTCGATAGGATCTTCTTCGAGCTTTTCTAAGGCCCATTTACCGAAGACACGACGCGATGGTACGTCGCCTGGCTTCAGTTCTTCTTCTTAGGGTGTCATGCAGATTCCTGCGTAGGCGTTCATCCTTTCTCTCATCAGACCATCCTATTTATTGCAGCCCTCGGCAAAAAGGGTCAAAGGTGGCCTACTTGCCTGGCTTCGCCTCCCCACCACTACTATTGCAGCCCTCTGTAATTCCTGGAAGTCGCTTATTCCTGTCCAGTGACGGATGTTTCTCAGCCATGATAGCTTTTTTCTTCCAATCCCTCTTCTCCCACCTTCGATCTTACCTTGAAGAATGAGACGCAGGAGGTGATAGCGTTCCCCACGCTTTATGTGGCCTAGGTACGCTATTTTCCTCTTCCTTATATACTCAAAAAGTTCTCGTTCTGCCAATCCAGCTCTCTGGAGAACGTTCTCATTTCTTACATGGTCTACCCAGGACACTCTCAGCATTCGTCGCAGTGTCCACATTTCGAACGCTTCAATCTTATTTACAATGGCTGCCTTCAGCGTCCATGCCTCCACGCCATACAACAGAGTGGACCAAACATAGCACTTAATCATCCTGTATCTAAGACTGAAGTTCAAATTTTTGTTGGTAAGAAATTTTTGAAGTTTCAGAAAAATTGTCCTAGCTTGTTCAAATCTGCATCTTATCTCCTGATCTGGATCCCATCTTTCGTTTACCATGTATCCCAGATATTTAAATTTGCTGACCCGTTCGATGTCTCCTCCATTCAAGTGGATTCGGGTGTTTGGGATATGGTTTCTGCTAACCACCACTTCAGTTCTTGCGTCAGCTATAATTTGTACGTTTTTAGCCCAAGATCCTTGCGCAAAATTTTCCAGGTGGTCGAATAACACAAACCCAATACCTGTGATCGGCGACAGATGGACATTTCTCGATCCTCTTCAACACTGGCAGATACAGCAGCAATATTCGCTTCGGTGTGTACTCTGCAGACACGGCTTGGTGGACTGATCTCCAATAGAGTGAAATTGGTTTGAAATTTGCTCACAGTGCCTTGAATTGTTTGTTCCGTGAGCCGATTATGACGACCATAAAATGGACACAATTTGCGAAACACATTTTTCGCTGAGCACGAGTTTTGATAATAAAATTCAATGATTTGCAAGCGTTGTTCGGGTGTCAGTCTGTTCATGTTAAAATGGCAAAACATACTCAGCATTTTTGACTTTGACAGACGCCAGCAATAGTACGACAACTGTCAAAAATCGTTACCTCAAAAACCAAGTACTAGAAAAATCACCCGATATATAGCCCGTGACGGCCAAAACCGTGAAACTTGACAACAAAGTGAAAAGAAATAGCCAGTAGTCAATTTTTTTCTTATTAATGCAGTTAATCTATTGATAATAATGTGACAATAAAAAAGCTAGACCTTGCAACGGATTATGAGAGTTGACAGTCATGTGTTAATATATCAGCAAACTAAGTAGGTCAGAAAATGGTCCAATTTAATTCTTATCAAGATTACAATTTACATAATTAGCCTCTTCATCTTACTATAATCTCAAGTATTTACCGTCTCGTTTCATAAGATGTAATCATATCTGTACATTTTTACTGCTATCGCTGCATCAGAATAAAAGGTTGCGAAATCATTTAGATCATAAACGTGACTCAAATTGTATTACCAATGTTGCCAAACTTAGATGCCTGAGATTATTTTTTATTTTTATAGTATTTGGGTTAGCTCATTTTTTACTAAAGCGTTTTCTCTTGATATATTACTCTCCACATCATGGGAACTGGGAGTATTGTATCTTGAAATTCTCATTCTCCAGTGTCAACAAACAAACTTTTACCTAACAAATAAGCAACATCTGTGGGATCTGTAAACTGGATAACTTATATTATTTTGGTATTTTTAAATGAGCAAAAATATAATAAAGTTAAACCAGAGGACGAGTAAAGCTTTTCTAGTCTCTATCGATACATCTGCAATCAAAGTAGCACATAAAAATAGTCAAATCTCCCGCTATATGAATGAATTAGGGTAAAGTACGGAGAAAATTACAAAACTTCGGCTCCTTCCTTTATCAATTAAACACACAAACATACCTATAGTTAGCTATTTTACCGAAATCTAGAATATTTCCCTTAGGTCAATCATGCAAAAATAATACATATATCAAATACAGATGAGAAAATCTTGGGGTTGTGGCCAAAATTTTGAAAAATGACTGGGTCGCTGCATAGAGGAGACTCTGGTATTAACTGCCAAGCCTTCGGCATGTTTATTGCCATCTTCAGGGCTTCAGCGTTGAGGTTTGCCAATGTAAAAACTGCAACAGCATTAAGTTAACTTAAACCCGCTAATACGTAAAGGTCGTCTTGTGTGTTTGTAATTTTACACTTACATATATCTTATTCGTTCCTGACCTGTTTGTGGAAGACACCATGATAGCATAGTAAAATTTATTAAAAATTGTGACGAATACTGTAGCTGGCATTTTAAATTCGTTGCACTCAATGCAGTTGCTGTTTTTACATTGGCAAACCTTAACGTTAAAGCCCTGAAGATGGCAATAAGCATTGCCGAAAGCTTAGCAACTAAAACCAGAGTTTCCTTTATGTAGTGACCAAGTCATTTTTCATAATTTGGGCCACAACCATAAGATTTTCTCATCTAGAATGAGTTTTTTGGTCGTAAGCGTCCTTGGTATATCAAATACTATACATGAATGGATATATGATGCTGATATCTAAAAGAGTAGATCAAAAAAGGAAAAAAGAATTTATCCATGTTTTAAAATGTATTTGATAGTGGTAGAGTTTTAATTGTTTCTTTTAAATTTACTTAAAGCCTTTATTTGATCAAACATAACATTTAAGAAATGTATGCCATGTTTTCAATCAAACTGGATAATAGTAATTTGTATGTGTGACCCTAGAACTCTTTTACAAAGCTATAGGTCTTACACCTTTACACTCATTTTAAATATTTTTGGTTCCATATATTCCTGCTTATCAAAAACACAAACTGACATTTTGGTTATTATTTCTTGTATCAACTTTTCAGGTGTACCAGAGGAGCATGCCAAATTCGCTAATGAAGATAAACCCGTCTTGACTATAGAAGTAAATGGAGATAAAATCAAAATGACTACATCAGAGTCAAAGACCAAAAACAGCGTAATTGAATATCAACTGGGAAAATCAATAGAGGAAACCATCACTTCTGATCATAAATTAAATGTAAGTTTCCACGATGTCAATCTGTGTTCACAAAGTTGCACAGATGGTTATCATATTTGTGTTAACCTCGGAGTAACAAGTTGTTACTCTGAGGTGTTAACCGTTAGGTACTCTAACGATAACCGTAATGTTCGGAAATATGTCTAGGGTATTATCAAATATAATTGAAAACAATTATAGGTATACTTAAACATCTAATAAAAATGGATTCAAGTAGATTGACTCAGTACTTCCCTCACATAACGCTGATATCATTTTATTAATTTTCCATTGCATGAAGCGATAGTCTGAGATCCTCCTGTCTACAAATCCTCAAAGCGTCGCCCGTCCACCAGCAAAAGAACATCTAACACAAAAACTCTCGTAAATAGTTTCTGGCATCTCTTTCCGTAGGAAATAGGACGACTTAGTCTTTATTCTTCAAGCTCCAGCAGTACGAAACCTAGCGATCAGAAATTCTGAAATCACCTAAAAATGAAATTTGAGCTCTTTTTAATTTTTAGTTTTCTTGTTATTGCTGCGCCGCCACTGACACGATTTCTAAAAACCATACGCTTTTTACATTCGAAGTCGAAGTTTTATTAAAATCAGTTTCAGGTTACACAGAGCAGAACGATCTATGCAATACTCGCATGTATACATCAGAGTCCCATCTTCTCCTTTCTGTAATAAGCAAGGCAATATTTGGATGGACCTGAAAAAGAATATTATACCGCTAGGCCTTTGTTTCACAGGTCAATGGACAGTCTTTTATGAATACAAAAATAAATCAGTTTTACAACCCGCCACACCCCAACCACCCCAATGTTCATCATCATAGTCACAATGTCTTAACAGACATGTTGTGAACTCGTAAAGTGCATTAAGTCGGAGCTAGAGTATTGCCGACACAAATATTATCAATAGTTTTGAGAACTGTAGCTCGCCATCGTTCGCGATTTACTGTCAGTTCAGTGGCGCTCTTCAAACTCATATCCAGCAACTGTTTCGTCGTATCCACCCAGCGTGTAGAGGAACGGCCATGGCGGCGCCTCCCACTCAGGGCATGACCCTGAACTACAAGTTTCTCCATATTCTCGCTTCTGTGTATATGTCCGAAGAATGTAAGCGTTCTCGTCGACACAATGGAGGATAATCTCTTTGGATTACCGAGCTCATCTAGTATGGAAACGTTAGTTCGATGGGCGGTATAAGGAACTCTCAGTATTCTCCTCCACGTCCACATTTCAAAAGCATCTATGCGAGCTCGATCTGCCTTTTTAACAGTCCAAGTTTCCGAGGCATACAAAAATAGACTCAAGAGACTGAACCAGTGACATTTTTGTAGCTTTAGTGATGTTATGGTCACGCCATATTTTAATAAGCCTTATCTTAGTACCCCCACTAAAAAAAGTAGAAAATGATTTGATGAAGAGTTATTATGATTTCAAATAAAAAGGACACAAAAATTAAACACATTTTTTTTTAGATTTTTTAGAAATACTTGTTTTGTCGATAAAAAAGCGGTGTAGTTTGATCACGAGGCTTGATCGATCGGGTCACGGGTGTTTGGAAAGATTCGATCTTTATGAACGAATCGGTCATGAACGACACATCCCATCCCTAAGTTTCTCACAGATTTGTTTGTGCTTTGTGTGTTCCATCCAATTATATGATTATACTTAATCACCTTATTCACATTTAAATTGCAGAGCACGGCGAAATTAGACGGTACCACCTTGACAATCGAATCGACTGCAGCAGAGGGTGGAGCAAAGGTTCTCACCAGAGTGTACACTTTTACTGACACCGGACTCGAAGTGGTAGGTTAAACAGTATTTTGACGGGAAATTACGTCTCCATTATGCTTTCTACAGTGAATAAACGTCACGTTAAGAATTATTTGCGTACATAAAAGGACAAGTAAAATTGAAGACAGAAATATAACATTTGTTTATATTTTTTGTGCTCTTACCGAGTGCTGACAATACAAAGTATGCCTTATGCCTTTACAAGATGCCCGATGAGTCCGACGGCGGTAATCCTTTCCGGCACTTTTGCCATAGTATATACAATTTTACAGTAGCGCAACTCCCTAGAAGTCATGCAGACAATTTGTCTTCGAAAAACTGGCCTCTCATAACCCGACGTCGGCTCCTCAACACGAGTCGCGAGTATTGCCGTTTACGTTTCGGGCACAGGGTCGGCCTAGCAATAATCGAGTGAAGAAGCGTAATTATTGTGTTGCAATAAGTTTAATGGACGCAACATATCTCGTAAATAGAGTAAATTTTGAGAGCAGTATGGTAATGTGATATTTTTCATCGAGGTTAGGCAGTTGTCTTTGGAATTCTGAATTACAATTTGTAATTTACATCCATGCATTCGCATTTATTGTACGTGATAATGTTTTGTACTGATTCTTCTAATTCATCATGGATTCTTTGCATATAATTGGGGTGTAAACATTTTTTTTATCATCCATTAAAAGGGATCTTCCTGCTTAAAATTTCATTATGTTGGAACGCATAATCACATTCATTTTGTTATACGTCGTGAAAGATCTTTCGAACGTTATGGTGCTGTGAGGAAACAGTGAGCAATTATTAGGAAAGCTAATAATAAGTTGAGGAGCAGAACAACTGGCAATGGCTCTTTTTGTGCACTTGAGGACGTTCCTTCTGAAGCAGGAAATTTTGTTGGAATTGCATCCTACTTTTAACCTGTTATGTATTCGAAAACATCTGATTTTCAAAATGCAATCTACACAGTCTGGATGATAGTTGTACAGATTATCTTTTTCTAACAAATCTTTTCTGTTACATGCCATAATCCAAATTCTTGCCCTGTAAGGTCAAAATAGTCCCAATATGAAACATTAATACATAGACTAGAGCAGATTCAGCTGGCTCACATAATGCTTAGTTGTAGAAGATAAATAGTTCATGAAATTAGCTTTTAGAATAGGTCTATCATTTATTTTAGGTTCATAATTAGAGAGCTAAAACCCAAAAATTCATGCATGTTGTACATGGATCAATCGAATGCTTAGTTATACATATATTGTATGTACACACATAGCCTTAAAATTTGAGATCGATGAAAGCAAGTAGAAGGGTACTACACCACTTTATTTACGAGACAAGGCCGAAATAAAATACTACATATTTTCCAGCTGTAGCTTCTTAAGCGTCAAGTGATAATTCAAAACGGTCAAGTTAATTTTTCAACTCGTCACTTGTCAAACTGTCAGGTGTAGTTTATACCTGTCAGTTTGAATGTACGATTGACGAATTGGAAAATTAACTTCACCGTTTTGAATTATCACTTGACGCTTTAGAAACTACAGCTGGGAAAGGTGTCGATCTTCTAAGCATAATATTTACTATTTCTTTATTATTTTGTAGATTGCGAGGATCACACGTGGAGGCTCAATAACTGAAGCAAAACATATTTATAAAAGACTGTAAGAATATAATATGAACCTCAAAACAACACATGTTTTATTTTATTTTTGATTCATTCTCCTATAAAGGGAATGGAAGGGCTCAAAAAATAAACGACGGACGACTGATAATACCAACAACTCATAAGTTTATGGTCACGTGCCCAAAATTATTTAGAGACTTCATTTTTCAACTAGAGCTGTTGGAGCAGCTATTTTGTGCAGAAGTTGAAAATTTCATCAGAAGTTATAAGGACAGCAATTTTTCACCGTCCATTTCTTAAAAAATATGTGTGACAACGTTTTGCTGTGAATGAGTAATACTCTTTTATGAAATTTATTCGGGTCTTTAGACAACCTACGAAGTACCTTTATTAATAATCTTGCAATTATTGATAAATTATTTTTATATAGGTACACTAGACATTTATAAAGTCCCCATTTCAAAATTTTAGTTAATCTAGTACTAGTAGTGGTGATGGGGAGGCGAAGCCAGGCAAGTAGGCCACCTTTGGCCCTTTTGCCAACCCTACTGAACCAATCATTGAAAACACTAAAACTCTACACCTTAGAAAGCTCATTGTCGAACCTACCAAACCTCCTGGCGAAGGTCAGTATGTCCAACCACCTCGCTGAATATAGTGACTCCTCCCCGAACTCCGTCGTGCCGAATATCTGAACCCTAAGGTTGCGATAAACTGCACATCTGCCCAAGAAGTGGAACGCTGTCTCATCCTCCTAGCATCTGGAGCAGATGGGGTCTCCTACCACTCTCGTGAGTGATAAATGTCTATTCAGCCAGCAATGGCCAGTGAGAACCCCCACCAGAAGGTTGAGCGTCTCTCTGTCTTTATTCAAAAGCCATAGCGTTCGGCCCTCATTAGGGCCTGCTATGAATCTTTTGGCTTGCCTGCAGTCATCTTTCTCTACCTAGACTTTCGCCAGTTCCTTTTAGTCCTAGTTGTCCAGTGCTACATTGACTTGGCGTCTGCGTAGGTTCTGGGCCGATGCAGGGGCTGCCGGTCCCTATCCTGGCTATTCGGTCCGCTCTCTCGTTACCCGATATACCAATGTGTCCGGGGACCCACAGCAGGGTCACATTCTTATGGTAAAAAGTACATTTAACTATTAAGGAATACGGATAACATCCTTATAAAATTTTACCCGCTCAAGAATTGACTGACGGGCATAAGATCAGAAGATTGCGAGTTTGCGAAGATATGATAGGACGAATTGAAGAAGATCCTGATATTTTTAAAAACATGTGTTCTGGTTTCCGGTCACTCCTTTATTAAACTACAAATTATTTGACAAAAAATAAGTGACACTATTTGACAGTCATCATAACTTCCTTAAGAGTATTATTAGTCTAAGATCCCACTGCTAAATCCTGCATGTACCTGATTTTTTAATAAACTTAATTTTAAGTGAATCTTGGAAAGAATATTAATGATAGGTTGCCCTTAAAATTAGCTGCAATTATCTGTAACTGATTTACTGTAATTAATTCGCTAAGACTAGTTTTTAAAAGGCAACATATCGTTAATTCATTCTACACTATCTCGAAATCCACTTAAAATTAATTTTATCAAAAAAAAAAAAACAGATACCTGCAGGATCGAGCACTGAGATCCAGTACCATATCTTTCGGCAAATGTGGTTCTGTTCATGTTTAGTAATGTGCGATGATGAGGGAGAAAATCATAAGATATGTTTTAGGAATTTCATTATGATGCTGTAGTTTTCAATGCTTTATGCTTAAGAGTATACAAGAACATAAAATCCAAATTTGACCTTAGATTAAAATTCGATGACACAAAATGCATAGGAATATTTCGTTCAAGGCTCTCGAGCTCCCCATAAGTGATTCTATTATTATATCATAATATTCGAGTCATTTAAAATTATTCATAGATAACAAAAGCTCTTGAGTTAAGTAAATCTCAAGAGCAAATTATATATAATTTGATTTTGTGATACGGTTGTATTCGAATATATATTACTAACTCCTTTTCTGTTTCCTTTACTTGAATGAAGCACACGTATTCCGACGTAAATTGTTGAATTATTTCCCAAAATGGTACAAATTGCTGGAAAATATAAGCTTGAGAAGAACGAAAACTTTATAGAACTACTCATTAAGCAAGGTAAGAATAACATGTTATTTATATTAATCTTAAAGGTGTTATAATATTTATTTAAAGTGACATTTTCCACGCATATTGGGGTTTATACAGGGTGTCCCACGACGATTAAGACAAGCAATATATCGGAACGGCGCAGTAGTAGCGAATTATAATTTTGGGAGTGTAAATTAGAGCAAACATAGTATTTCTTCTTATTATTGCGTCACCCAACGAGGTTTTTGTTTTTGGTCACGTGACGTCCTATTCAAGAATTTTAATAGGACACCCTGTATATTTATGGTTTTTTGTGTTCCTTCTGATAAAACAAATCCAACAAACTAGCACACTCAGGGTCTAAAGTGATCAATTCAAGAGTTACAGGTCATTAAAGGACTGTACCACTACCATTATGAAACACTAACCAAAATAATTTAGCTGTAGGGGTACATGTTATAATCAGTGGTAGTGGTACCATCCTTTAAGTACCTGTGACTCGTGAGTTAATCACTTTAGACCCCAAGTGTGCTAGTTTGTTGGAATTGTTTTATCGGAACGAACACAAAAAGTCATAAATATACAGGATGTCCCATTAAATATTTTGAATCGGACGTCATGTGACCAAAAACAAATACCTCGTTGGGTGACTCAACAATAAGAAAAGATACTATATTTGCTCTAATTTACACCCTCAAAACCATAATTCCCTACCAGTGCCCAGTTCCGATAAATTGCTTGTCTTAATCGTCGTGGGACACCCTGTATCTATCTACAAAATATACAATGTGCATACAAGTATATTTAGTCTTAATATACTATCAATATCAACTCTACCAAAAAATACAAGAAACAAACAAAGATACATGAATGGAAATAAACATAAAATGACATGTGACAAGTCAGAAATTTACAGCAAGTATCAAAAGAGGAAAAAAGAACTCATCTATGTTTTAAAACGTATTTGATAGTAGCAGAGTCCTTATTGTTTTTTTTTAATTTGCTTAAAGCCTCTATTTAATCAGGCATAACATTATACAAATGTATGACAAGTGCTAAATCAAATTGGATGACATAGAATATAATATGTAGTACGAGTATGCTATAGATCTGATGCCTTTGTACACATTTTAGATCTTTTTAGTTCCATGTATTTGTGCTTATCAATAATCAATCAATCAATAACACATTGTGAAATTTTGATCATTATTTCTTGTATCAACGTTTCAGGTACACCAGAGCAGCATGCCAAATTCGCTAATGAAGATAAACCCGTCTTGACTATAGAAGTAAATGGAGATAAAATAAAGATGACTACATCAGAGTCAAAGATCAATAGCGGCGTAGTTGAGTATCAACTGGGAAAATCAATTCAGGAAACCATCGGTTCTGATCATTTATTAAATGTAAGTGTCCACGATGTCAAACTGTGTCCACAAAATTGCACAGATGGTGATCGTATTTATGTTAACCGCTAGACTACGATAACCGTAAGGTTCGGAAATATCGTTAGAGTATCATCAAATATAATTGAGAATAAAACAAAAAGGTATAAAAGGTATAATATTAACATAACTGGTAAATCATTTTATGCAGAATCACTTCGCTCACTCTTGAAACAAATATGTTATAATCGTTGTACATCACCACCGCATATAACCTTTTCTCACAATTCTTGAAACTTGTGAGACAGTGAACTTTAGTCTATCTTTGAATCACCCTGTACTTTCCTTGGAGGAACCTATTCAATTCAAAGAAGTCGAGTGAACATACATGGTGTCCCAGCATAAACTACGTAACCGAAATTGGGTGAAACTAGAGCACAATTTTAACGTTTGAAGCATTGCGTGTATTTCGTTAAAATAAAAACATTAATAATGCTTAATAATAGATGCTGCTTAGCAAAAAAAGGCCAGCTAAAAAAATAAGCAGGCGCCAAAGAAGATGGGTCTATAGATATTTTAAATCTGTTTTTAAAGTCAATTTTTCATCTAGTTGCATTGCTCCCCATCCAGTATAGTCTAATAAAAACACTACAACGTTGTATGATTAGTACAAGCTTTTTTACACGACGTTAAGCCGAAGCATCTACGTGAGCCTAGCGGCGCCCATTGTACCGTCACTTCAATTTAACGTGTTGTAGAAAATCATTGTTGTTATGAACGAGATATCAATTTGGCAGGAAATACCCTCCATAACCATACTTATTTATCTTGTCCCATTGATCCCCATCCAATATCCTATCAAACAAAAAAACTTCAACGTTCTATCTCTAGCCTAATATTTTCTACAGAATATTGAAATATTAAATTGGAGTGAATGAATGAATGGCCGGCACAAACATCTGAAATGGTAAAGAAGCTTTACCGTTTTTACAGAAAGTAATACTAAACCCACTATGGACGTATTCGGAAAAAAAGATGTATTTAAGGGCCGGTTGTACAAACACAGTTTAACTCGAGTTCAACTTTGAACCGAGTTCATCTCTAATTTGCTGTTGTACCAACAAAGTTCAAGCGTTGACTTCAGTTCAACCTCGGATCAAGTTGAACGGCCACCGGGGAGCGTTTAACGGCGGTTCAAGGTTTAAAATGGCGATGTTTACGACCAGCTGATCAGTTTCTAACTCTAATATCCGACGTGAGTGACAAAGTCAAATGCGATATTTTCACTTGAGTTACATGATGGAGTACTTTAACGAACCTTTGACCAAGGATGACATTAGGTCTGTTTTTACAGAGAATCACAAACCAGTCAGAGCCAATCAGTATTCCCCATTGCAGTTGTCAAACTATTTCTGACTAGTACTGGCCAATCAAATTGCCGCTGATTAGTTTGTGATTGCTGTAAAAACAGACCTATTATTAGGAAAAACGACCTGAAAAATGCCAAATGATATTTGTACCTAATGTATCGTGAACAAATTCTCAGTTAATTGTAGGCACATCAGCAGTAAAAGTTTCCGCATCATTGTCGAATGTAGATGTGAATCCTGGTATTTGAGGTCCGGTTTTTCTCTTATTGATATGTCCAAATCCTGTATTTTGAAATCCTGCGAAGGCCCACCGCCGGTATTATGGATGTACTGTCTCTCGTTGGCAAATTTTTGTTTTGTCCTTTTTTTAAATTTTCGTAATTGCTTTTCAGTACCTTTGCTTCACGAAATGTCTCTCCACGCAAACTGTTGGACAAGTTCAACCTTTCCGTTTTGACTCTATGAATATTTGTATTCGTTTTCTGGCATTCCAAAACAGTCTCATATTTTTCCACAAATTCTATTAATACGGCCTCTTCTTTCGCCGTAAAATTAGTCGCCCTTTTTTGGATTCCATTAAAAAATTGCAAAATACTTCTTGACCGACAACAAAATTTGATGAATGTCAGAATTTGACACTCATAGACGTGACATTAACATAACCTGCATAACATTAAACATTAAAAACGAAAAGTAACTAGTTTCGCCGCCAAATACCCTATATCCATTGCTGCCAATCCTCGTTTGATCCAGTTCAGCTGATCCTTCCCAGAACGGAGTTTGTACAACGCGTCAACCGTTGAGCCGTGTTCATCGCTGAACTTAAGGTTACGTGATCGGGAGTTCACTGAGCGTTTGTACAACCGGCCCTAAATCTGAAAAAATATACAGGGTGTCCATTTAAATTAAAAAAGTTGACGAAGTTGACGGTACTTCCGGTTAAACCGGTTAAACCGGAAGTACATTAATCGTTAACATAATGCCTCCGGATCCATTATGCGTCACTACAGTTGTCTGCAAATTTTCAGCAATATCATTCTTTCCTTTCCAAAGTTATTTGCTTGGTTCCATACTTTATTTCAACCCTGTGTATACTTAATCACGTTACACATTTGAATTGCAGAGTACGGCGAAATTGGACGGAAACACCTTAACAATCGAATCGACTGCGGCAGAGGGTGGAGCAAAGGCCCTCACCAGAGTGTACACTTTTACTGACACTGGACTCGAAGTGGTAGGTAAACAGTACTTTGTAGGGAAATTACGTCTCCATCATGCTTTCTACAGTAAATAAACGTCAAGTTAGGAGTTATTTGCGCACACAAAAGGACGACAAGTACCTACCTATGTAGTTGACAATATTCAAATATAGCTTGTTTAGGGATTTTGAAAGAGACTTATATCACAGTTTTCTTCACTAAAGTGATACTCATTGATAGGATGGATCGTCGGTCAATATACAGAAGGTGCTAGAAAAGTTTTACGCTGTTTATGCTGCATAGCTTGTTTCAAAGGTGTGTCGAAGTCCTCTATCATGACGTTTGATTTTTCTATCTAAGTACTCTCAATATTTACAGTTTTTTTTTGAGAAATCTTCAGAATATGCTAGAATATATTTTTTTTGAGATTCTGTAATTTTAGGTCTTCAAAGTTCTCTAATTATTTCCTTAAAACAAAAAAAGTATTTATTTCTATCATTTTAGGAAATTAAAATTTCTGTTGTTGTTCTCGTGACTAGTATTTTATATGTGACCAAATTAAACTCGCTATTTTACATCTAAACCTAAGAAAATATTAGATCTTCTAAGCATAATGAACCCATAATATAGTATATCTTTATTATTTTGCAGATTGTGAGGATCACCGGTGAAGGCTCACCAACTGAAGCAAAACGTATTTATAAAAGACTCTAGAAATATAATAAGACCTTTAAACCCCCTCTTTTACTTTATCTTATACTACGTTCCAAAGTCCCATCTATCCAGTGAGCAGATTAATTTTCGAGGATAGTCACGTGATTCCAGATGTTAGGGATGTTGGAATATTTATGAAACGGCAAAGATCCTTTTTTGACAATTTTGACATATCACATAACCTGTGCTGTTTTCTCAAAGTCAGAGTGTCAGACTAGTCGTACCCGTTAAGCCTCGTTCTCAGAGCAGCGTAGTGTCGCCAGCGACACATCAGTAACCAATAGTATGCCCAGAATAGACATCCCCTATTCCTTCACCACTGTGTCGCCAGCGACAGCTTGTGTAGTTGGCTATTTTCAACTTCACTATCCGTCAAAGGACAGAAGTGTCATCACGTTGTCATCTGTTGTCGCTGGCGACACATTCCAAATTTCGCAACACGGATGTGAAAAGAGTGGGAAAGTGTAGCCGCGACAGTTCGAAGCTCTGAGAACGCGACTTTAGAATGTCAATGCATCAAGGGGTTCTAACCTCCTTGCAATGTATACAGTTATATAGCTGTCAAGTGAAACATATCTCTTGACAGTCTTGACACAAAGGTCGCTGAAATCTCAATTTGATTTCCGAGCAAAACGATGACATCCATAGCCTCGGAAATGCAATAATGGAACACAGATTTTTGTTGACAGTTTGATGTTGAGTGAATACTGAAACGCTACAGAGCAAATCGAGGTCTTTGATGAGATTTTGGAACGTAGTATTAGAATCTGTCTTCAATAAAGCGAACGAAGGAGCTAAAAAAATTAAGCATGGACGACTGATAATACCATCACCTCACAAGTTTATGCTCAAGTGCTCAAAGTTCTTTAGAGGCTCTTCATTTTTCAACCAGCTACCCTCTATTGTTCCGCCGCTCACCGCTCCTATCAGATGCACTCGCGCAACCGCTGCATCTCATCCTAAGGCGGTCGTTCTTCATACATCAAGAACCGAGCGGTACAATCGCATATTTATTTCCAGAGTGTCCAAGGCTTGGAATAGAATGGACTGCCAGAAGATGTACTTATTGGACCTGTGGGTATTGGCCCATTCAAATCCCGCGTTAACATAACCCTTTCACAGCAGCCGCGGTACTCTGGTATTTAGGCTCTGCCTACGCGGTCTGCTCAGTTGCGGTTGGAGATTTGTTGGACCACTTCCGATTTTACGCCAAAACTGCAAATTTCCCCAGAAATTAAAATTCTATAAAATAGTGTTAAATTTTCAATATTATTTCTTTAGAAACATTTTTGAAATGTTCTGCTGCTTGACCTCGACCGCACAGTTCAATCGCCACTAGTAGACAAATGGAAAACAGACAAATACACTACCAACTGACAGACCAACGGAAATGAGTGACATATTTTTGTTATGTAAATACAGGGTGTACCACGACGATAAGACAAGCAATATATAGGAACTGGGTAGTAGTAGAGAATTATGATTTTATTTGTGCAAATTACAGCAAATTTTGTATTTTCTTTTGTTATTGTGTTACCCAATGGGGTAGGTACCTGTTTTTGGTCACGTGACGACCGATTCACAGTTATTAATGAGACGCCCTGTATGCTCTTTTGTTTTGTGGTCTAAAGAGATTAATTTAAGAGCTACAGGTAGTTAAAAGATTGTACCACATGTATCTCTACAGTTAAATTATTTTGCTAGTGTTCGATTCATTTTTTCTTTCAATGGTAGTGGTATAATCCTTTAAGTACCTGTAGGTTTGAATTAATCACTTTAGACCCCAAGTGTGCTAGTTTGTTGTAACTGTTTTATCAGGAGAAACACAGAATGCTGCTAATATACAGGGTGTCTCACTAATAATTTTGAATCGGACGTCACGTGTATAAAAACAAATACCTCGTTGGGTAACATAATAACAAGGGAAGATAAAAAATTTGCTCTAATTTACACCCTCAAAATTGCTTGTCTTAATCGTCGTTGGACACCCTCTGTCAAAAAAAGTCTAGGCTAAGTATCTCAAAATAGAAAATTTCTCGAATATTATATCTCCTCACTACGTATACATCATATATTTTTTTAATGCTCTAGATATAAATAAGTACAAAGCGAGAAACGTACTGGTGTAATTTCTTTACACAAAGCGTGAGCGAGGCAAATTAGGTCTTTAGAGACGGATCAGCAACGTAGGGAATACGAGAAACCCCAGGTCAGCAATGTTGTGGCATGTATATGAGGAGAAAACAGTCGGCAAGCTCGCCACCATAAGTTTTAATTAAGCACCCGCCTAATGGAGTAACAACTCCAACCCCCGCGCCGACACCCCTTCACCGTGCCCCACCCGCTTCCCCTTTTTGGTCCCTGTAGAATATTATATCCTACCTAGCCGGCCAATCGCATGAGTTGTGTCCTTACCAGTCGACCGTGATTTCTCGGTTCGAATCGCAATAATAGAATTAAGTTATAGATTTACACAGTATCTGTACCCAACAAGGGATAATTATGAATCAGGGCGAGAGATATCCGAAAAAAATGAAGTCAAGTTGATTGACTCAGTACTTCCCACACATAACGGTGATACTAGTTTATTGTTTTCCTCTTGCATGAAGCATGAAGCTATAGTCTGAGATCCACTTGCAACCAAATCATCAACTGCCTGCCCTCAAAAAACATCCAAAACAAAACCTCTAGTAAATAGTTTCTTAAATCTATCCGTAGGAACTAGAAAGACACAATTTTATTTCTGCGAGCTTTAACTGGATGAAAAGAAACAATCAGGGACCTCCAAATTGCCTAAAAATGAAGTTCGAGCTGTTTCTATATTTTTAGTTTTTTTATTATTGCTGCGCCGCCACTGGCACGATTTTTTAAAACCATACGCATTTGTCATCTTTGCCGCGGTAATAATACTGTGTCGAAATTTTATTTAAAATTAATTCCAGGTTACACTATACGTACAGAACAATGTAAAGCAATATTTGTATGTAACATACAACAGAAAAGAATCCTTAGTACCTGTAATAAGCAAGGCAATGTTCCGATGTACCTAAAAAAGTGTCGCTAGGTCCTTTTTTCACAAGTCAATGGAGAGCCTATTATGCATACAAAAACCTTTTCAGTTTTACAGCCCTCCACTCTCCAAGCACCCCAATTTCACCCCCATCAAAAGGGAACCCCCAAAACGCCTAAAACGAAGCTTGAACAGTTTTTAAATTATCAGTTTTTTTATTATTGCTGTGCCGCCACTGACACGATTTCTAAAAATCATACGCGTTTTCCATCCTGGGTACGGTAATAATACTGTGGCAAAGTTTCATTAAAATCAATTCCATAATGTCCATGTTACTCAATACAGAAGGATCTAAAGCAATATTCTTATGAATTTATATCAGAAAGTCCCTTGGTTTCTGCAGATAGGCAAGGCAATGATCGGAGGGACCTAACAAAGGATATTATACCGCTAGGACTCTCTTTCACGGGTCAATGGACAGCCTATTATGAATACAACAAATTTTTTTAGTTCCACAACCCCCCACCCTTCAACCACACCAATTTCACCTCCACCAAAAGAACAGCAGAAAATGATCACGAACTCCTAAAACGACTGAGGAATGTTTAATTTTTTTGTTTTTTGCTAATTACTCCGCCGCCAATGTATCGATTTCAAAATTTTAGCAGCATTACCTACTAGGACCCTACAGCATATCGGCACCCAAATTTCATCACAGTCCATGCAGCGGTTACTGAGACTACGAGGGTAGAAAAAACGCGACCGACAGACATCGAGTGATGTGGATTTTCGTTATATAGACATCATAAAACGCCCAAAAAGCGTATTATCTCAAAATCGAAAATTCTCGCGATCACAATAGTCTTCTCACCTACCGGTGTGTGAAGTAAAAATCCTCTTGGTAGGTTAGGTTAGGTTGAAAGTGAGTGGGGCAGAGCTGCCTCCTTCCACTGTGACTCAGTTGTGTCTATTGTGGCTCACAGCATTTTAGAGTTCACCGTACAGTCTGCACCTCTTTGCGAAAGCGATCAACGTGAAGGATGAAACTTCCTTGAAGTCATGAGGTTCCAGTTGGGCAAATCCAAATTTCTGGAACCTAGCGTTATCCAGTTCTGGACAGGAGAAAAGAATATGCTCCGCTGTTTCGTCCTCCACGTAGCAGAAATCCTCTTGGTAAATAGAATAGATAGATATATTGCGTCTGGAATATATAGGTACAATATAGGCACAATACAAGTTTACATAGGAAATAAATAAAACTGCAGAATTCAATAAAGGAAAAACTCTTTCAATATTTTGATTAAAAATTACAACTAAATAACTGATGTATGAAGCAGCAACAATTATCATTTAAAAGCATTCTCACAGTTCTTTTTGAATCTTCTTATATTTAGATCACGTATACCTGTAGAGATCTAAACGTGGATAATTTCTTTCGACATCGTTAAGCAGAATTTAGGAGCTACCAAGTCTTTAGATGACCTAGTCTGGAAGGTGCTAATGTGGATATCAAATTGTGAAAAATATCAGTAGATATGAGATGAGATATCAGTAGAGGCATTGTGTTTAAGCTTCTAATATATCCTCTGCATGAGTCATAATACCCTAAGCCAATTATGCTTTTGATACCTTTCTTCTGAAGAACAAATATTCTATCACTCCTACAAGAGTTGCCTACTATAGCTTGGGTATGAATGGAATAAACTAAAATAACAATTTTTCAGTAGGTGTATGTTAACTTGAGGGCAATAGGCAGACAGATCGACAGACAGAGAGACCGGCGCAAATGAGGAACGTAGATTTTCGTTATGTAGATATCATAAAACGCCCTACAGTGTATTATTTCAAAATAGAAAATTATTTGGATCACCATACTTCCCTATCCCCTATTATTGATGCGGGAAGTAAAATATGGGAAACGATCAGGGCTGCGCCGCCACTGACACAGTTTTTAAAAACCATACGGATTTTTCATTCTCGCCATGGTAATAGTACTGTGTCAAAAAATTATTAAAAACAATTCAATAAATTCCGTGATAATTTCCAGGTTACACAATACAGAACGATCTAAAGCAATACTCGTATGGATACTTCTGAAATTCCTTGGTATATTAGACCAGGCAATATTCGGATGGACTTAAAAAAGTGCATTATCCTCCTAGGTCTTTCGTTCATTGTGAATTCAACATATTTTTCAGTTATAGTTTGAGTAGCGTGTGGTGCGACGAATTCTTTCGCTTCCAATACTATCGCTTCCTGACTCCTCTTGGGTTTCGGTCCCTCCCTATTTGTAATTTAACGAATAAGCGATTTATCAAATAATTTCAGTGCTTATCTTTCATTCTGTGGGCCCTGTATAGTATATTTTAGAGATATGCAGATGAAACCTGAATCTGGACAGAGTTTAGTGAATAATTGAAATCTGCAAACTATGTACATGCGCCTGACCAGATATGCTATACGCACCTGCATTATTTACTTCACTGCCAGTTTAATATTCAGTAATGACTTTCTGGTAGCGATCAAAAGCCATTGGCCGATCGCTATCTATATATGCACAGATACGGGACGGTCTGATGATGTACTCTAATTAAAATTTAGATGTAGATATTTACTCAATATGGTTCTTTCCAATAAAGATTGAAACACACAAGAGTATTATAAGTGGTTGAAGCGCATTTATCAGTTTTTTTATTATTACTGTACCGCCATAACGGAGACTCTCAATAAGCACACACATTTTTCATCTTCTTCACGGTAATAGTAATAGTGTTTAAATTTTATTACAATCAAGTGTGGAGCTTCCAGGTTATATGTTAAGATATATTGCATCTAAAATGTGGATGGGTACAATATAAACATGTCACAATGAATGTGGACAGGTTTACATGAAAGATGTCGTTTGTCCATAGTTTTAAGCAATACTCATGGGCGGTATTGGACAGTGGGGGACAGGTTGATGTAGCCTACGCAGATTTTTCGAAAGCTTTCGACCGATTGGACCACGGCATTCTACACAAAGAATTAGACGAGTGTGGTTCAAGTAGAAGCTTTCTTGATTTTTTCACATCGTACATTCAGGGTAGACATTTATGAGTGTAATAGTGAGGTTATAGATATGAGGCTATACTGGGTTCATTAGGTGTACCCCAAGGTTCAGTTCTTGGCCCTTTATTATTTTTTTACTTCATTAACGACATAGTAAATAACCTGCATTTTGAGGATTTGCTCTATGCTGATGACCTTACTTAAAAGCATTAATTAATAATATAAATAAAATTGCAAATAGATTCAATAATATGTCTTTGAATGTTGCTAAGTATTGCTCGATGACGTTTAAATATTGAACCAATATGCATTGATTTTGAGATAGGCAAGCTTCAACGAGTAAAAACACTTAGAGATTTAGGAGTCGTATTTGACTCCAAGCTGGCATTTGTAGATCACACAAATATCATTACAACTAAAGCATACAAAAACCTTTGTTTTGTCATTAGAAATAGGAGACAATTTAAGGATCCTAAAACCCCAATTTTGCTATATTCTTATTTTGTTCGATCTCTCCTTGACTATTGTTCCATTATTTGGTACCCTGCTTATGATGTTCATGTCCATAAAGTTAAGAGGATACAACGGTGCTTTGTGGAGTACTTATGAGTACAAAGAGGATGACGTCTATCCAGAATAAGATATCCGTAATGATTCAACTTACCAAATTTAGGGAAACGTAGAAATTGTGCTGCTGTGACATTTGTGTGTAAGTTGTTTGACGTAATGATTGGCCCTCACTCTTAGAGAACATTTTTTTAAATACCCCTAATTTACGTTCTCGTCATTGCGGCAACATTTTGTTCTATTTACCTCTTCCATTGATAAATTTGTTACTATTTTCTCTACTTTATGTGTAATCTCTGTGGAAGTGTAAGTGAAATTGACATTTTCTGTCGCAACAATCTATCTATCTATCAGCGAGGGTCCTACAGCTTCTGCCGCATCTCGCATTTCGATCGCCACATGTTTCTGTCTCTCCAGGTATCTTCGGCGATTGCCCGGTCCCTCATCGTCGTCATGACCCCATTTAACCATGTGGTAGCTGGTCTTCCTCGTTTTCTCTTATTTAGTGGAGTGTAGTCAAAAGCTTTCCTTGGCCACATGTGTTCTTCCATTCGTCTCACATGTCCATACCATATTAACTGTCTTGTCTCTATTCTTTCCGTTGTTCTGTATATTCTATTTTTTCGTTGCCTGATTTCAATATTTGGTGAGTGTTGTAATTTAGATATACGGCACGATCTTCTGAGGAAATCCATTTCTACTGCATCTACTTTTTTCTTTGATGATTCAGTCATCTGCCAACATTCTGATCCATATGTCAATATTGGTTCTACAATCGCTCTGTAGATAGTCAGCTTTGTTTTCAAAGAAATTCGATTGGACCAAAGTAAAGAGTTCAAAGCTCGTACGCTCCTTTGCCCTTGCTGTACTCTGTATCGTATATCTTGCACAGATGATCCCTTGTTAGATATAATACTACCTAGATATTTATATTCTTCACATTTCCTTATATGTCTTAATTGCAAATCTGGGTCTTCATCTTCTTTGCCTACTTTCAAATATTCTGTTTTGGACATGTTTATTTTCATTCCTGCCAGTTCGTATTCCTCTTTAAGTTTTCTTAACATGTAGTCTATATCATATCTTCTTCACAGTTTGCAATTATCACCTGATCGTCAGCAAAGAATAATGTTGACAAATTAGAGTAGTCGTCCATCTCAATTCCCATGCGTGAACATTTTTGTCTCCATTTTGCTGATATTTCTTGAATATAAATTTTAAACAGAGTAGGCGAAAGGCAACACCCCTGTTTAAGACCCTTTGTTACTGGGAAAGGATCTGAAAAAGTATTTTGAGTTTTGACGACACTCTGTGGATTTTTGTAGATGTTCTGTACAGCTCTGATGTATCCTCTATTTATGTCCGTTCTCGTCAAAATGTTGAATAAATTTTTCAAGGGTACCGTGTCGTAGGCTTTTTCAAGGTCAATGAAGACAAGATGAGTGGAGAGGTTTCGAGCAACGCGTTTTTCTATTATTTGTTGGAGAGTGAAAGTATTGTCCATACAGGACCTGCCTGCCCGGAAGCCACTCTGTTCTTCCATCTCTTGATACTCCAGTTCGATTCGTTTCTTAAGTATCCGACCATACAACCTTCCTATCGAGCTAGTAACACTTATCCCTCTGTAATTTCCGCATACTTTTCTGTCTCCTTTCTTGTAGATTGAACTAATGTAGGCTAGATTCCAATCTGCTGGAATCTCTTGTCCATCAATTAGGCATTTATTGAAAATATCTACAAGTATTTCTATTAGTATGTCTGGTCCATGTTTCACCAGCTCAATTGGAATGTCTCCAGGTCCTGGAGCTTTCCCATTTTTCATTTCTCTTAGGGCGTTCTTTACTTCCCTCTCATTTATTGCTGGAATATCTATTTCGTTATCAGCAATAACTTCGTTAATTTTTCCTATAAATTCGTTCCTGTTCTCTGTCAGTAGCATTCTATAATGTTCTTCCCATTCTTTATTCTGAATCAGGTTTATATTTCCCTTATCTTTCCTCTCTTTCCGTACATTGTTGATAACCTTCCATGCTTGCGCTACTCTACTACCTCCCAGATACCTCTCCACTTCTTCACATTTCCTTTCCCATAGTTCATTTTTCTTTTTCGACACTGTTCTTTTTGCTTCCCTGTTCAGTCTGACATATGTTTTCCGATCTTCTGGATCCTTTGTTCTTAACCAGGTCATATAAGCCATTTTCTTTTCGTTTACAATTTTTCCTATATCTTCCATCCACCATTCGGGATTCACTTTTTTGTTCTCGCTGAAATATCCCAAAGCTTCCTTAGCTGCTTCATGAATACATGCCTTGACTATCTGGTAATTCCCTTCTGCTGTTTCTGTTATGTCCATATTTCCCAGTTTTGCCGCTAGTCTCAATTTGTAGAGAAACTGTATCGACTCATCCTTTAAGCTGTTAATATTATATTTGCTCAGTTTAGTTTTATCTTCAGCGACATCTTCATTTCTATTCCGGTTTGTATTTCGTCTGTACATTATGACAATTTTTGCTACAACCATGTAGTGGTCTGAACCACATTCTGCGCTACGATATACCCTTACGTCAGTCGTTTTTAGTTTTGTATTTAGTGGCTGGATCAGATAGTCAATTATTGATTGCAGTTTTTTCTTTGGTTGTACCCACGTGAATTTATGAATGTCCTTATGCTGGAAGAACCCATTCATAATCTTAAGATCCAGACTTTGGCATAGGTCCAGGAGTCGTTCTCCATTGCTGTTCACTCGTTCCTCCCCATATCTCCCCACTGTACTGCTGTTTTCTTTTCTTCCAACCCTAGCGTTGAAATCTCCTAGTACACAAACTTCCTTAGCGTGACTCGTATTTACCAGGACATCTTTTAATTTCTCATAAAAAGCATCTTTTGTGTTAGCATCACTATCGTCACTTGGGGCATATGTTCCTATAATAACTATTGTTTCACCATTTTTCTGTATTTCCATTGTTATAATTTGCTCGTCCACTTCTTCCCAGCTTTTAATGTTTTTCCTGAATTTCTTGTGTATCGCAATGGAGACTCCTCTTTTTGCTCTTGTACTTTTGTCTACCCCACTGTAAAGATGAATGTAGTCCCCTACTTCTTCACTTCCTTTTCCCTTTTTCTTAGTTTCAGTGAGGACGCATATATCTATTTTGTGTCGTTTCAGTTCTTGGTATACTTCTGTTTGTTTGGTCCTTAAACCTTGAATGTTCCATGTGGCCAGTCTCATAGTCCTTTTCCGAAGCATTTGTCGTCTTTTATTTCCATCCTTATTCCGAGGCTGTTTATCGAAACTTTTAGCATCTCCCTTTTTTATGAAAAATGGGTTGCTAGCCCATTGTTTCAACCCTCCTCCTTTATCCGGGCTTGGGACCGGCAACAGTACCACTGAGCTACTCAATCCACCCAGCGTACTGCAGGCGGAGTTCTGTCGCAACAATGAAACGCTTAAAAAGTGTTTCTTAATCGTTGGTTATTTGTTATTGTCTCTTTTTATTTTGTATAAAATAAACAAATAAATAAATATCTAACCGTTGCTTGTTGGTTCCAATGAAGATTTTCAATGAACCCGATGCATTGTTTATCTAAACCTTTTTCTCTGTAGTAATGTAAGAAGGATGGTGTGATTAACTCGACCGAAAGCTTTCTCGTAGTCGAAACAGGCATGTACATCTTACCTTTCAACATTTCTGGAAGAGTATTTATAAGTTAGCTAGTGATTCCCTTGTTCCAAAACCTTCACGAAATCTAAATTGTATATCGCTTTGATCGGTTGTACAATACTGGTAGATTCTAGCCTGTATAATTTTAAGAAAAATCTTAAGCACTTGGCTAGGTAGGTATGTACAGCCTGACAAGTGTAGCAAGAGACTTGGGAATTTCGGCGCTGTTTCACACGCACACGTTATTTCATATCCTCTCGTCTCTTGCTATCCCTCTCTATTTCATATTTTTCACGGCTCTTGTTACACCTTTCAGGTTGCACATATCGACCTACCTATCTACTACCTACGGAAAGTAACGTCTACCAGCGATATTTTTTTTTATTTATTTATTTTTATTTCTTTAGTCGTACAAACTGGTACAAACTAATGCCACCCTTGAAAGTAGAACTTGTATAAGGGTATTGGCTGATAAATAATACATTAAATTTTGACACTCCTCATTGCCTGACAGTTCCACCAGCGGTTCTCCTACACACTCGCCCAATCCATATAGTTCCGTATACCTTCATGGTCGGTGTTACCTTCTTCTGGTGGGCCATCACAGCATCCAAACATCATTCTTATGGAGTCCGTCACGTATCCCGTTAATTGCAACATAACGTTTTTCACATTCTTCCCTCACTGACAATTTTGGTTGTTGACATCGATGACAGTGGACCACCTTGTACACCAATATCATAATAATTATTTGGCTAGCAGTATTTAGTAAATATGTTCGCCACATATTTATTTTGCTCACTCACGCATGGTGGATTCGAACGTTGAAAATGCAAACAGATAATGAATACGGATATCGAACGTGGACTTAACTAAGTTAATTTCATGACAGATTCAAGAGGTAACAGTAATCTATACATATATAATATGTATATTTGTGTTGGACGTTAATCTAGAACTGGGAATGAGCGAAATGTTTATAATAATGTTACCTCTATCGATACACATGCTTTTTGTTATGATGATTATTATATATATGTAGTAGGTAGGTTATTAATTTTGTGTGATAATGCGCATATTATATTCGCACTCATAAAATCACCGTACTGAATATTACTCCAGAACGCATGCCCCAACCAAACGAATAAGAATTGGTTACAAGAAACAAAGATTTTGTCTGTTCGAACCTCAGAGTAACAACTGAACATAGAGGTAGTAAACAAACCACTTTAGCATGGCGTGCTCTAAGCCATCATCATAAGTAAATAAACAGATTTTAGACACTTCAGCCTCCAAACATTGCCAACTTACCTGACAATTCTTCCAACGCAACCCATGTTACACAAACACTGCACTTTTTGAGTCCCATCTCGAAAAGCTGTTAAACTACACTCGAATGTACCACAGCAAGTCTGTAAAGCTTCACTACAGTTACCAAAAAATAGCGAGTTCGATTTTACGGACCAAGTATAAAAGACGCACAAACAAAACAGTTGACAATTGACAGTCGAGGTACAGTCGAGGTTCTATCGTAAATAAGTCGCATGAAAATTATATCGGCGTTGTCAGCTCCTAAAAATTTATGTAACACTTCAGAATTTGCGTTTATGATGAAGAAATATGCAGTGCCGCAGTAGAGGTCAACATATCTATTGATTTTGCTGTAATCATTCCCGAACCATCAAAATACCGTCTTTTTTAACGTAGAATGGAATATTTCTGGATACTATACAACTAAGATGCTAGTAAATAAATATGATTGCCATATCTGGTGGTCAATATGACAACGTAAGAAAAGATGTCGGCCTCTTAGAATTAGTTGTTTGCTACCTCTATGATCTGAGGTTTGAACCATACAGTTCGATGATGGTGGAACAGGATGTAGCTAGATCTCCTGTCCTTATATGTTATGATCCGTGATGTAAATATCAAAGCTGGTTTGACGAAAAATTGTAGTCATTACAATAATAGTGAAATGGCTAAAGAAGGATGCGAGGAAGAACCCAAAATAGCGTATTAAGTCAAAGGAGAAAAGCTGTTATAAATCACATCAAAACTACGCTACCACAGATTGCCACTCAAAAAATTCAGATGTGCTTGCTTTTGAGAGGTGACCAAAAATCGACAAGATTTGGCTCGACCCATGCGCACTCAAAGTCGCACGCGAGTCTGCCCGCATGCCCACGACAAATGGGACGTCGACATCTGCATATTTCTGTGTACTTAGACCATGTGTGCTCAGATGTGTACGAGGCTACAGAAAACGTTCAGCGCATGCGTGCTCGGCGTGGACGTTTAGGTAGCGTTTCCACCAGAGATGTGCTATGAAGATGTGTGACGGAGCTGTGAAACGGTGTGCAGATGGGCGTTGCGAGGATGTGTAGCGGGCTCTTTTCAGACTGCCAGTGAGTACTGTGCATCTGCCCGTTGTTGGCGCCTCAGTCATTGTTGCCGGATCTACCGTTTTATGGTGTATCTGCCGTTTCAGTTCTCTGGCAACCCTTCTACCTCAAAAACCCCTAAATCTACCCTATCTAATATCCAAAATATGCTGAACTACTAGATTTCGGGTACCTATAGTGTTTCTCGATGGCGAAATATATCTACAATCTATGCATTTGAAGTAGTTCAAAGTTTTGTATACCTCGGTTCGGTTCTTTGATCGGCAATTCGGGTAG
Source organism: Callosobruchus maculatus (assembly GCA_951848785.1). Lineage (NCBI taxonomy): Eukaryota > Metazoa > Arthropoda > Insecta > Coleoptera > Chrysomelidae > Callosobruchus > Callosobruchus maculatus. The sequence goes on from CATOUR010000029.1 coordinate 6,059,051, forward strand.
CTGTGAAAAGGAGATTCGACGGCGCATTCAACAGGCACGTGTGGCCATGACAAAGCTTACTAAAATACGGCGTGACCATAACATCACTAAAACTACCAAAATGTCGCTGGTTCAGTTTCTTATGTTCTCCATATTTTTGTATGCCTCGAAAACTTGGACTGTTAAAAAGGCAGATCGAGCTCGCATAGATGCTTTCGAAATGTGGACGTGGAGGAGAATGCTGAGAGTTCCTTATACCGCCCATAGAACTAACGTTTCCATACTGGATGAGCACGGTAATCCAAAGAGACTATCCTCCATTGTGTCGACGAGAATGCTTACATTCTTCGGACATATACACAGAAGCGATAATATGGAGAAACTTGTAGTTCAGGGTTCAGGGTCATGCCGCGAGTTTCCCTACACGCTGTGTGGATACGACAAAACAGTTGCTGGATATGAGTATCAAGAGCGCCACTGGCAGACAGTAAATCGCGAAAGATGGCGAGCTACAGTTCTTAAAGGTATCGATAGTACTCGTGTCGGCAATATTTTATCTCCGGCTTAATGCATTTTACGAGTTAACATCATGTCTGTCAAGACATTGTGACTATGATGATGATGCATTCGAGAAGCATACGATGATACATGCAATTTGGCAAACAATGACAATGGTCTGTCTTGTGTTTCAGGGAACTTGCGAGATGCGACTGAGGAATGCTTTTTGTCCTAACTCGATTCCTCAATATTATGTGCACATTTGACACGTCGATTTTTATTTCGAGGTGGAACTCTTCCACTGGGTACGTCATTATTGTGCCATCAACCCCCTCACCTCCAGCAACCCCTACTTCAAAATCTTAAATGAGACCACATTACTTTGTAATACATCATTTTGAAGGAAATTCATCGACAGTAACAACAGACTGATTCACTATTATGGAAGTTAGTAAAAAAATATGGTGATTATCAAAGTGAAGTATTGTTTTCATTATCTGAAATATTGTCGTAAGAAAAGTTCCAACTGGGACCCAAATGGAAGCTGGTGGGTTGGCAAAGGTGTGGTATACGCACACTCGACCATATTATCAGATATTTTTCTGATAAATTGCTATTACCTAAGGTCGACTTACTTCGTTTTGATACTGATGAATGGGTTGATTGTTTTGTTTACGCTTCAAGACATTCGATGGAACGAAAGGTGCTTGCTTACTCCGCAAAAGGGAGATAATTCCAATCATTTGGTTCACAGAAAAATTGGAAAAGCGTCTCCGGCATTCCAGGTCGACGCGATAGCAACTACACTACGGTGCCCCGTTATGTAGCCGATATACAGCGACAAGGTATCGACTCCATTCCATGGAATCCTGGCCGACTGAGAAGTCGTACTTCAGTAGGAAAGAGAGCTGTCGTGCAAACAGCGGTGGGAGATTCACACTCACCCAACAGCCGACTAGATCTCTGTGGATGACTGAAACACATGGTTCTCAGAGAGATACGGGAGAGTGGTGGGTGTCGGCGGAGTCGATACCTTGTCGTCGGCGCTGTATATCGGCTACAACACATGGCAGTAGTGTAGTTGGTATCGCGTCGGCCTAGAACTATTCTTATGGGGACATTTGAAGTCCAAAGTGTATTCCTCGCCAACGAGAGCTGTTCTGAGCAAGACGAGGTAATTCCAGCGATTCTATTGGTTCGTTAAAAACAAATTCCTTGTATCCTATTCTCACATCTCTGGTGGAAACGCAGCCTTGTACTTTGTCTGTGCCATGCAACCACGTCCATGGGACCTGCTTATACCTGACTGTGAACATGGAGCGAGTTGAGAACACACGCATGCGACGTAAAAACTAAAACCAACACATGACTTGAGAACACACACATTGAGCACGCACGCATATGTGTTTATCCCTCAGAGTAACAACTGAACATAGAGGTAGTAAACAACTAATTCTAGTAGACCGACATCTTTTCTTATATTGTCATATTGACCACCAGATGCGGCAATCTTAATTTACTATCATCTTAATTGTATAGTATCCAGAAATATTCCATTCTACGTTAAAAAAGACGGTATTTTGATGGTTCAGGAATAATCATAGCGAAATCAATTGATATATTGACCTCTACTGCGTTATTGCATATTTCTTCACCATAACCGCAAATTCTGGAGTCTTACATAAATTTTGAGGAGCCGGCAAAGGCGGTATAATTTTCATGCGACTTCTTTACGGTAGAACTTCGACTGTCAAACGTTTGTTTTGTTGGTCGTCTTTTATGCTTGGACAGTAAAATCGAATTCGCTATTTGTTGGTAAAAGTAGTGAAGCTTTACGGATTTGCTGTGCTATATTCGAGTGCAGTTTTACAGTTTTTCGAGATGGGACTCAAAAAGTGCACTGTTTGTAACATAGGTTGCATTGGAAGAATTTTCAGGTTAGTTGGCGTTACACAGCATTGTACAGTTTGAACTGTCACTGCGAGGTCACAGCTGATCAATGTTTGGAGGCTGAAGTGTCAAAAATTTGAGCACGCCATGCTGAAGTGGTCTGTTTACTACCTCTATGTTCAGTTGTTAGTTTGAGGTTTATCCTCAAGTCATGTGTGCTCAAATGTGTATGCGATGTCAGGATCGCAGCGAACGAATATGGTTCGCGCACATAGATCGGCATCGGACGGACGGTACGGACCGGAGAAAATTACTTTCTATTAAATTTAATTGACCATCGCACATACGTCGGGACGGTAGGCATCGGATTTTCAAAATCCGGCGAAAATATAGCAACTAGAAATAAAGCCGGACGATGCGTGCCAATACCGACGTATGTGCGATGCTGATCGGCGATTGTCGAGGCACCGTCGGCATTTTCCTGTACTGCCTGCAGACTCCAGATCATTTACATATTTGCAACTCATTTCCAATTCTTCCGTCGATTCCGATCAGATATGCGCGATACCCTAATGGAAAATCCGTACCGTACCGGTGGTTCTATCCGTACCGTCCGTCCGATGCCGATATATGTGCGCAACCCAATAGTCTGCTGCTGATTCACCGTACATTAGATTTGCCATTTCAAAGGCAGTTACTTCTGAAAAGGAAAGGCCCAAATTTGAAAACGCACTGGATATCCTCGTTCATATTCACAAAAATGAAAGAGCTGAAATGCACCGGATGTTGAACTCAGGATAGGGGCGTATCCAGACCACAGTCTTGGGGGGGGGGGGTAGCGGGGCATGAAGTTGTGTGTGCTTTCACCATTTTTTGTAATACCTACCTTCGTGAAGGACGTTGATGCAAAAAAAAGGAAAATATTAATAGTATTAAAATAAAAAAGAAGATATGAACACCAAGTGAAACAGTGGAGTATCAGGTATTTTAGGGAGATGAAATAAAAAATCTATTGATGCATTAATCAATTTTAATTTTACGGAATACAGCATACAAAATTAAACCATCATGAACACTCAATAGTCAGGCACCCTAGTAGCCACAAAACGTACTCCATTTTTTTTCAATTAGTGTTTTAATTTTTCTAATCGGTGCAATTTTCAAAACAGGTACTTGGTTAGGTTAGGTTAGGGGGTCAAACGTACAGGCCGGGTTAGGTAGCCCCAATACTGCAGCCATTGGCTTATTGTATTGTCCTATGCGCTTGTTAATCCGTGAAGAGTTTTGTGACCTTGATAAGATCCAAGAGTCTCTTCACGATTTCTCGATTGGGGAGTGATTTGAGGTTGTTTGGCCCTATCAGTCTGAATCTCCACCAGCGTAGGGCCTCACATTCAAAGATTATATGAGAGGCTGTTTCGTCGTCCTCGTCACATAGTCTGCATATTGGGTTTTCTTTGAAGATCCCTAATGTGTGTAGGCCGTAGTGTCCGGTTAGGCGGCCGGTTATTAGCCTAGTTTCTTTCCTATTTAGTTTTAGGATCTCTTCAGCTAGTTTTGGTGTGGGTTGTTTCACCATCAGCTTGCTGTGTCTGAGCTTTGGATGTGATTGCCAGTATTTTAGATGCTGTGAATGCACCCACTGGTTTATCGTAGTTCTTACCAAAGACCTTGAAATGCCTATCGCCGGTTTGGGGCCGGTAAAGCTGGATGGCGATCCGTTTCGTGCTAAGGTATCTGCTTTTTCGTTCCCTTCAATTCCCTTGTGACCTGGCACCCATTTCAGGGTTACCTTGTTCGTGGCACTAAGTTGTTTGAGATTTTCTAAGCATTCCCAGACGAGTTTGGATTTGATTTGGCAGCCGTTAAGAGCTTTAATCGACGCTTGGCTATCCGAGCAGATGAGAATGTTTTTACTTTTGTATCCCCTTCTTATGTTTTCTCTCAGACAAGAGTCGATTGCGTATATTTCTGCTTGGAATACAGTGGCGTAAACTCCCAGAGGTTGACTGATGTCACATCTGGGAGATTGACCGTGAATTCCTGCTCCTGTTCCATTGTCACAGGTACTTAATGAGTTAGGTAAATTTTTGTGACAAGCTACCACGTTGTATAGGCATTAGAGAGATTTTGAGCCGTTGAAAATAGGGACGACGCTATCCGTAAAACATTATTCTAAGCATGCGCAGTGTGTTTTGAATAACGGATAAGCGTGTGCCTTGTGTATAGTTTTTGTAACCGAAATCTGTGACGTGTATCGTTATGTTATTTGACAATTGACATTAGCAATATTTAATTTTAACTTAACCTCACATTATGATCGATTTGGTTGGAAATGTCCAAGAAATGTTACATGCAACAAGTAAACACCACAAGCAGAAAATGGATCACGTTACAAGTAAAATAAAAAATAGGTTATGAAGGACGACATTTCAGATTTCACTACCATGGTTCAGTCCCGTGATGATCACACGCTGTTGCCGGAGACGCTTAAGTTTGTAGCTTTTGTTGGATAATACTGTCAAATAAAATTGACGGAAGAATGCAATGACAAACCACAAAATAGGTATTGTTGCTATCAACATCATCACGGTCCTTTTCTCATGTTTAGACCTGACAATACCGCACGTGATCATATCGTACCGTTAGCTTCCGAAGCTAACGTACAACTTTATCGGTTATTCGTCGATTCGGTTATTTCGGGAGAACTGCGCATGCCACAAAGAGCCGATAACGTGCAATAACGTCAGGAAACGGACGTCCAAAAACTCTCTATTCAACTGATTATGTAACAATGTGTAATTTAGTTACTGCAAAAAAGATTTTTTCTCAGTGCAGCAATTGCTTAAATAAGTCAAATAAAATAAGTCTAAATTGAATCGAGGTTTTGTTTCGAAAATCTTGGGAGGGGTAATTACCCCTTGTATGCGCCTGTGACTCAGGATAAAGCGAAGCGAACCGAATCATTCCGAGAAAATTCTGCGTACAAAATTTAATGCAGGCACTTGCTAACAACGACAAAACGACCCACACCAAACGATAAGGTCATCATAGGCATACAGCATCTTCATTGTATCTAGATCACGTATGTCGTTGAAGTAAGAGCGTCCATCCCCCTCTGCGTCCCGCATCTCTGTCTCTCTCGCGCAGCGCCCAGCATCTGATCGCGACGCTCTCCGTCCCGACGCTCGCGCCGCGTCGCGTCGCACTCAGTCCACTGTGGGCATTGCTGAGAGCGCGTCACTCGTCCTACACCACGGAGTCTCGTCCTCCTCTACCGGATCACTTCTCACGCACCAACACTCTACCTTCGACCTCCCTCTGCTTACCTCGTTGACCGAACAGACCTCCAGATCCACCCAGATCCCTGGTTCCAGGCAGGAGCTGTTTCCGCGAAAATCGGACTTGTGTTGCCGGTGCTCACGTGCCGTTTGTCGCTCTCATTGGTCGGTTCCGATAGATTGCGCTCTCGGATTGGTCGAGGAAAAGGTGAGTGTTATAGCTGCTCCAAGTTATGATTAGTTTATTTTATTAAATCGTATAGGATCCAGAGAGTTCTTGGATAAGCGAATGTGAAACGTATTTTTTGCCACTGCCGGCTTATATTACAATTTACAACAGATAATTTATTATCTTACTGGGTTAGTCTACACTGAACCCGAACTGACCCTAAATACAATGAAAAAGTTCTTTAAATTAATGAACGGATTAATTATTTTTGAGCCAAAGAATGAGTTCTTCAATATAATGAAAAGCAATTCATTATCTCTATCGTCGCTAAGTTCATTAGATTGATAAACGCTATTCATTTATATAACAAACTATAATATTAATTTGAGAAATGCAGTTTCATCATTGTTATGAACACAGTTTTAACGAACAGATTTTATTAATTCGATGTATAAATTATTGTACTTAATTACACCGTCCATTAATCTGATGAAAGAAATATTAATATTAATGTAATGTACTATTTTCATATTATTCATTGAATTTATTGATCTTTAATTATATTCGTTAATAATATGTTGTTAGATTAATATACAGTGTTATTAATACAATGGAATTGCAATTTAAAATAAAAATAAAAGAGTGTTATAGTATATAGACCGATAAGTATGTAAGTAGATTGATACAGTTTATTTTATTACTCTATGTAAAGACTTACATTCGTAGTCAGAATAAGACAGTAAAACAGACACGTATACACTTAAAAGTACATTTAGATGAGAAAAGTACAAATACAAAGTAAAACAGTAAAAACGTAGATATACACATAAAAATACAAAACAATATTACATATTCAGAAGTAGAAAGCTACTTTATAAAATTCAAAATATTTGTCGTTCGGAAGTCGATCTACCCACAGATCGTATAATGAATGAATAAGGACCAAAGGCTATCCAGCATGGAATGTGGCTGGTGCATAGGCCACACGATGGGCCCTTTTGGGACTTTATCCGCGCTAGTTCCTAAGACCCGCCCTTTTGGCAAAGGGAAGTACATTCTTAGGTCCTATCCGTTTTATCTCTATTGGTTCCAAGGTTCTTGAGCCCAGCATAGTTTGCCTGTGATAACCCAGGGTTTCACAGCGGCACAAGATGTGTGCCGAGGATTCTTCCTCTTCACCACACCACGTGCACGTTGGGTCGTTGACCACTCTCATCACGAAAAGTGACGCCTGAAGGTGTTGTGACCCGTGAATAGGCCTACTAGCAATCTCAAGTTACTCCTATCTAGAGAGAGACAAAATCGTCCTATTTTCTCTGCAGGCCCTGCTAATAGTTCCCGAGCTTGACGGAGGTGATCAGAGATGTTGTTCCATCTCAGAGAGTGTTGATTCTGGATACACTCTCCAGTTGTTTTCCTGATCAAGTTTGCAGATAGTCCTAAGGCTGGTTCCGGGCCCACAAAACTGTTGCCGGATCCCATCCTAGCCAGATGATCCGCCAATTCGTTACCCTTTACGCCAGCATGTCCAGGTACCCACATCAGTGATACCTTGTGTTTAGCTGAGATGTCGTCAAGAGCCCTCCTCCTGCACTCCAGGACCAGTCCCGACGTTATTTTCCAAGCACTCAGTGCTTTGATGGCTGCCTGACTGTCAGAGCAGATAGTAATCCGCCTCCTAGACCCGTCATTTCCCGAATACGATTTACACAAGCAAGTATCGCATAGACCTCAGCCTGGAATACTGTGGTGTCCCCCCCAAGAGGGAGTGAAAGTCTTTTATGGGGTCCATAGACCCCCGAGCAGATCGTATAAAATGCATCTTCATGTAGAAATGCTATGATGGAAAAATTGAATTTCATAGGATTTGAATTTTTGAAAGGAGCCCGTAACATGTTATTCAATTTTAATTGTATGAGCTCTAAGAAGATTCCTCTAGCCGGTATCTCTAGGTTTTTGAGGAAACCTTTTTCTCCCAAGACTGATCCCATTCTTTTTGCAATCCTTCCCTGCCTCTACAGATTCTGTGAAATTGATCCATCTGTAAAGCAATATATTTGTTACAAATTATAACACATATTCATCAAATTTTTGACTTGGACTTGTAAGTTGAAAGTAAAATTGTATTAAGGGAAAAGTGCGAGTAGAACTCGTTTTAGGATGTTCCCCGATCTAAAGGGTTGTCATTCATCATTTGAGTGTCTCAGTTTATTTAGTTTTTTTATTGAAATAACATGTGATGTATTGTTTTAAACATAAAGGCACATTCTCTTTCAGCTGGTGCTATCAAATTTATGTTTTTTGTGCACCCCCACCCTTTTCCACCCCCATTGTCCGATCGGCACCAAAACCTTTTCAACTCGAAAGAACTTTTACATATTCAAATTTGGGAGCATTCACTTGAGGTGTTTTTGAGTAATCGCTGGAGAACGGAATTGTGGGCGTACAGGTAACACAGGACATCAAAAAACCAAAACTTTCCGATTTTCTTTAAATTTGGTCATTGTAAAGAAGTAATCATTAGAAACAAAAATCTAGTTTTTCGCCCCGCTGCGAGGATAAAAATGGGCGAGGGTAACTAAAAAAATTATGTCATAACGTGAAATTCCAATGCTACCACAATAAAGAACATGTCTTCTTATGTCGAAAACGCTACTGCGCATCCCGCATGATTTTCAGAATGGCGGAAATAAATTCATAAAAAGTAATAGCAGTAACTGCCAGAAAAATGATCCAAATAACCTGCAAGCAAGCAGATTACAACTGTAAACGGTAGAAAATGACCAAACACAACCGAACGGAACAGAAAACAGCCCATAACAACAGAAAGCAATCATATAACAGCGCTAAACAATAGAAAACGACTAAGCACAGCTGAATACAACAGAAAAGAACAAGAAACAGCTCAAAACAACAGAAAGCAAGCAGATAACAACTGTAAACGGAAGAAAATAACCAAATAGAGTCAAAACTAACTCAGAACGACAGAAAGCAAGCAGATAGCAGCGGGAAACAATAAAAAACGACAAAAGACAGCCAAATACAACAGAAAATTAGCAGAAAACAGCTAAAAACAACAGAAAGCAAGCAGATAACAACTGTAAACGATAGAAAACGACCAAATACAACCAAATAGAACAGAAAACAGCCCATAACGACAGAAAGCAAGCAGAGGACAGAGCTAAACAGTAGAAAACGACTAACACAGCCGAGTACAACAGAAAAGAACAGAACACAGCAACTGTCACAAAGAGGTTTTTGTTCTCTATCTTTTGGTCCACCTTTGCTATAAATCTATGATTTAATGGAAGGGGTTGCGGGGGTTACTCGGAAAAATAATAAATATAACATAAATTTTCTTTTCACAAAATGAGCCAGGAGGTAATTTTACTTTGGAAATGACGTCTCACATGTTGATTTCCTAATTCACGTCTAATAATAGCTTACCCTTCTTTTGCCGGGAAGTTAAAAATCGGACAATCAATGCGATTGATCATATTTATCTAGTTTCAACCAATATTTTGTTAATTTGATTTAGCTGGAGTTACAGGAGCATTCTAAGCGTCACTAACTACTTTGCAATGCGTACGTAATTGATAATATGATTAAAAGTAAAACCGTATTCGAAGCGCATATCTATCAAATATTATACGGTGATTTAGTAGTATAGTGAAGCTGCTTAGGCTATCGATAAGTTGCTACTCGTAATGCTTCTTGGTTTTAGGAAATTGCCGTTCTGTGCAACCGCAGCTTAGCGATGAGCCATCGCTAATGAGCAAATTAAGCCTTAGAGGAGGTTGTAAGTGCTCTCAGATTCCGCAAATTGTTTACCAGCCCAGCAATATCTCGCATGCCTAACAGACTTGATGGGATTTACTTTAAATGTCAATTACGTATACGTGAATAGTGAAATCGAGAAAAAGAACAACACAACAACAAGATAGTATCATTTTTCTTTTGTTTACGGGATTGTAGATGAGTATTGTAGTTTGGCTCGTACAGAGAATTTTGTGCAATTGACTACATAGACCAGTGCCGAAGCCTTCCAAAATAATAAAAAGTGAAAAAAAATTACAGTAGGATGATTAGAAAAAGTGGGGAATATGATAAGAATGAAAGGAAAAATAAATTACGGTCGATTCGAGATCGGGAAGTGGGAGGGGGTGAGTTTTTAAGGGTAGAAAATGGTTTATCTTGATTCAAAAAACCAAGTTTTTGGTCTTTTATTTTTATCTTTTTCAAAAAAAATTATTTTTTTACGAAATTTGGTGAAAACTTACCTTATTATGTTCCAAATATACTGTAATTTATGTGATTTAAAATATTTATTTTTTCGCCTTATTTGACCTTAAGATCAAAAATGCACCCCAATTTTCAATCGAAAATTCTCGCGTCAATATATCAGCTTTTTTCAAAAAGTTTGGGAGCCTTTCGTTCGTTGAAATCTCTATTTCCTGATGGTGTAAAAAAATATACATTACTATAGAAAATATTCTCAGAAAATGCAAAAAACTGAAAAAAAAATCAAATTCGAAATTTTTTTACTATGTACAATTTTGAGCTATTTATTAAAATTATTTATTTAAAAAACGTGAGATCTCATGTTACATTGATAAACGAAAAAATTGCAAACTGGAATATCCTACTATAATTAACAAACAAATAAGTTAATATTCAATAAGACATCTACAATATTTTGAAAAAGTTGTAGAATCTTCTTTAAATAATATTTGTAGATGCCTATTTATTGCTGTTGTAAGATAATTTATATACCTGAGTGACATACGATAAATGTTAGCCCATTGTAATACTCATGTGATACTCATGTTTCTGATTGTTTATCCAGGAAGCTTAGATATAATTTTGAGAAGCTCGCAACAGGCAAGGAACTCTTTAAGAAATTCTAAACAACTGTAAAACGGATTCTACTTGAGTATCCTGTGTACAGTATTGCTGAAGATATATGGACCCAAATTTAAGCTAATCTACAAAAATATGTGATCAGTAATAATTAGATTCTATCTTTTCTGTGCATGTATATATTAATTTTATACCTATTCGATGATACTTATGCTAATTTTTTCATCTTATAGCTATGAAAACGAATAAAAAAGATAGCTGACAAGCGCCACATCTGTTGAAACTTTCATTAAGACACATCTCTTAGGAAGAAATCAACGTATAGCGAAAATATGTTCTGTTAAAAAAGCTTTTAAATATAGCCTGTATATGTATACTTCTAATCTGATTACTGGCTTTTTTGCACTTTTGTGTCATATTCTTACAAATCAAAACGTGATAGTAGCCGCTAGAACGTTAGGAAACCTATTCGGTGAGAAAGTATTCCTCACCATGTAACCTCCTCACGCTATATAAAGCCCAGATAAGGCCTTGCCTGGAGTATTGCTCTCATGTTTGGGGAGCTGCTGCCCCTACTACCCTGTCTATACTAGATGCCGTTCAGAGAAGGGCAATTCGACTAATTGGCGATCCGGCCTTAACGCGCCACGTTCAATCACTTTCTCACCGGCGTGTTGTTGGTGACCTCCCACTCTTCTACCGATATTCCAACGGAATCTATTCCTCTAAGCTATCCTCTATCGTTCCGCCGCTCACTGCTCCTATCAGATGTACCCGTGCGACCGCTGCATCTCATCCTAAGACGCTCGTTCTTCATACATCAAGAACTGAGCGGTACAACCGCACATTTATTCCCAGGGTGTCCCAGGCTTGGAATGGACTGCCAGAAGATGTATTTATTGGGCCTGCGGGTATTGGCCTATTCAAATCTCGCGTTAACAAACTTCCCCTAACATAACCCTTTCACAGCAGCCGCGGTACTCTGGTATTTAGGCTCTGCCTACGGGGTCTGCTCAGTTATAAAAAAACTGCAGCTCAGAGATGCGCCATCGCTAATGAGCAAAGTAAGCAAGACTTAGAGGAGGTTGTGATTTACTCACGGATTCCTCAAATAGTTTACCAGCCCAGCAATTCCACTCGCATCTTTATTACACCTTTTCCTGCTGTAGTTTCTAAAGAGTCAAGTGATAATAATTCAAAACGGTCAAGTTCATTTCCAACTCGTCAATTGTAAATTCAAACTGACAGGTAGAAATTACACCTGACACTTTGAATTTGCAAGTGACGAGTTGGAAAATTAACTTGACAGTTTTGAATTATCACTTGGCACTTTAGAAACTACATATGGAAAAGATGTCGACCTGATGGGATCTAGTTCAAACGTCAATCAGGTATTCGTGAACAGTGGAAAAGAAATTGAAAACAATGCCAACAAAAGAGTGTTGTGATTTTTCTGGTTTTCAGGATTGAAGGCGTAAACAGATTCGACATTAAAATATTTGCCTCACACGTCATAAAACATAAATTGTCTCACTATGTTTCTTGTTGTCTAGATAGACAACAGCATCTCCAAAGATATAGTTTTGAACGAATTTTGAGAAGCCTGTACCATAAAAAATAACTGATACTAAGCTCAACATCTGTTAAAATTTTCAGTAAAACTTTTTCAGGTAGAAATCTTTATGTACATAACAAACGGGAATTGCACCTAACTTGTGAACAAAACTTTTAAGCTTGTAGCTCAAGAAGCTGTACGGTAATTGGTATTTAGCAAATTGCTTAAGAAGTTAAGTAGAACAGTCGAACATGAAGGAAAAGAAGGAGCTACATGGTACGGTACAACAGAGCTATAAAATAGTTCGACCCTTAGTGACACGCTGTTTAAAAGTTTGTTAAGCTATTTGGCTAAATGTCCTTTTTATTTCAATAAAACCATGACTTATTGTCTTATAAGATATGCAAGAGTTTCGATATACTAACAGCAACATACACGTACCAGTTTGAATCCAAAGACTCATAGCTAGATTTCAAGGAGGTATTTAAATGCAAATTTCTATATCGTTCTAGGAGAGATAATCAACATATGATAATTTTGAATTTCCAAATCTAGCTTTTATATCAGAGGCTATTTGTCTAGTTTTTTCAGTTCTGTGTCATCGGCATCGACTGCTCTGCTCATTAGCCTAGTATTCTGTGTAGGCTTTGTTACTGTTTCCCGGCGCCATTCTAGGAACAGCACTGTTAATTAGAAGCTAACAGTGAAGGCTCACATGGGCATTCTCGCTGAGGTTTTTTATGGATATTTATTTTTGATTGTAAACACCAGAAATAAATTTTCGCCTCTAACGAGAATCGAACCCGGGACCTTCCAGTCGCGAGCCCTCGACTCCTCTAACCACTGATTTGTCTAGTTGCAACCAATATTTGTTTGCTTAGATTTCGTTAAAGCTTCAGCAGCAGTTGAGGCGTCAGTAACTACTTTTCAATACGTACAAAATTGGTGATCCTAACGGCGGAGGTTCTGAATTCTAAATGCATATCTATCGAATATTACGCAGCGTATATAATACTGTAAAGCTATTTATGCTATATCGATAAGTTGATACGCGTAATGCTTCTTCACTTGTAGGAAATTGCCGTTCTGTGCAACCGCAGCTTAGAAATGAGCCATCGCTAATGAGCAAATTAAGCCTGAGCGGAGGTTGTGAGTGCTCGCAGATTCCGCAAATAGTTTACCAGCCCAGCAATTTCTCTCGCATGCTTACCAGAGCTGATGGGCTTTCGTTTAAATACCAATTACGTGTAGTTTAACAGTAGAAAAGAAACTGAGAACAATAACAACAAGCAGGTATTGTTATTTTTCTCGTTTACGGCATTGTACACGTGAAAAAATTGAACTTGAGAGACTTTACGATCCATAACGTGAGTAATACAAACATTTTACTGTGTTATTGTCTATCCACCAACTCAGGATTCAGATTAGAAAGAAGTTTGAAAAACCTGTAACTCTTAACTTGAACTTGAGACAATTTACGTTCCATAACGTCAGTAATACAAACATTTTACTCTGCACACAGAAAAATCTGCCGTTCTGTCAAAGACTTACGCTTGGATTCAATGGGACGTTACAGTCAGCATTCCTCAAATACAGCGATGTTTTATCCAATGGGAAGTGTATAGTTGGTAACGAATTATATCGTATTGTCGATTCAACTACAATATGTCATTATATTCCAATGAACAATTCAATCGCAACCTGTCGTTGAATCGAATCTGTGTTTGGTAATTGATTCTATACTACTTTCCTTTCCTTGGACCAACATATTTTATTGCGAGGACAGCTGATTGATTCGTTTGGATGTTTAATGGTGTGATTTTGTGTTAAGTTATGAGGAGCATGATATAAGAATTAGACATAAGCCTGCACCAGTTGTTGCATTATTACCTTAAAAATAACTGTCTGATTAATCTAAACATCTAAATTCAAATGTGCGTGTTAGCTCTTTTAAGTCCCAATTTTTCATTTAATATATAAGTGGACTCATTTAAATCACACAATTGCTGATGCAATACGCAAAACCACGAGATGACACAACACGGCTAACACCGAAACAACACAACGGAACAACCTCGTCCATGTTAGCAGGTTCGCGGCGATAGTATCACTGAGATGATCCCCCTGTTCTTAATTTTACGTTCATTAAATCGGGCCAGCAGTCCCGCCGAATACTGATTATAGTTCAGCGAACGACAAGGGCCATTGAAACAAAATTAATTTTTAACAGATGAATTATCACGAACTGCTGTTACAGTAATAATTTTTGTACATTGAATAGATTGTATGCTTTGCTTGAATGAAACATAAGGCAAATTTCGAAAACAAAAGGATGTTTTCATTGCATTATATGTCAATACTGGTATTAGAAGGATTATACATATCGTTAGAACGAATATAAAATTATTTTGAATTTATTGGCGTGCCTGTGATTACTTCGAATATAAGGATTGAGTTCTTTCAATGACATGGACTTGAAACAACTGTAGATATATTTAAAGCGATGGAAAAGCATCCAAATACTAACAATTATTTGGAAACGCAACAGTCCTTTTTTTTCGTGTTATTGTCTATGAACCAACTCAGAATCCAGATCAAAAAGAAGTTTGAAAAACCTGTGACTCTCAAAACTTTCAGTAAATCACTTTTCTCAGAAAGACAGCTTATAACTACGGAAACAGTACCTATTCGATAAAAAGTATAGCTTGTCTATGTCTACTATCATTTATTCATCCTGATCTCTTTAATAGTAGGTAAAAACGATAAACTATTGATCCATGGTATTTTGTGAGCAGGTCCATTTGAAATGAAAACCTGATAGGGGCTGCTGAAGCTTTAAGGAAGCCCATTTAATTTTCAGTGTCTAGTTTTATTAGCAGATCTATAAAGCAAGATGTATCAGAGATAAAATGATAGACTAAACTCTAGAAGTTCGGGGGATTCGGTTATAGCGTATTTCGAAGACTTATGGCTCTGCTTTCTGTAATTAGCAAAGTGATGGAGAAATGCATCGATCAAGAGCTTATGAAATAAAGGTTGAATAAGGCTGAAGGGCCTCATTACTTCTTTAACAGAGACAATATGGATTCATTTAGAAGCGCGTTCCTACATACTGCTAGACATATACTATATGTGTGTGCTGTTGAGAAAAATATTTTATTTAATAAGTGGAGGTGATACTACCTCGGCGTTGTTTAATTAAGATAAGTTTCGATTTGAGGGTTGCTGCTCGATGGTAGGGGGTTGAAGTTGATATGATAATCTTGATATTGTCTTATAACATATCTAATTAAAAATTAAACGTGGTGCCTAGGTCATCTAATGGAGAATTATTGACCGTAGCTAGTTTGCAGCGGTATGTTTGAAAGTACCGTATTTTTAGTCTTGTATTAGTCCAAATTGATATAAAATCGGGTATCTGCAGATAAAATATAATTTTTCAAGAACACAAACAGCTTCATAATCCATGATAACATTCTGATTTTTTTCAATTATATTAACTAGATCAAATGGGTTGAGTTAGGTAGCCGCAGATTATATAGAAATGAAAAAATACCATTCTTTCAGGCAAAAAATGTTGCAGAGATTTTTGATCGAGTTCTTCGTCTTAATGAAAATCACAAATCAACGCCTAACTTTGGGGATTATCAATCGGAAGCTATTGACCGCAGGCGAGCAATCTAAAGACCAAAATTGTGAAGAGCTTTGTTCTCTACAAATGTGTATATCATTTGAATATTTTTTTCGATAAAACTTATGACACCGGCGCTATTTCTCCAAAAGAAAGTGCCGCGAAGCAGAGTTTTCACCCCTTATCCTCGGGCGGCAACCCCGGTGTTCACAAACTCAGGTGTGGTTTCAAGGGACTTATGTCTCCTATCACATCAAATTTCATTTCTCTGCGATCTTTTGCGTACATCAAACGTCTACCACCTGGATTAACAAATGAACAAAGTATTTTAGATAAATCAAAAAAAAAATAGAACACGTACAAGAATATGCCACCATACATCGCTGACTCATAAAAAAACATGTTATATATACTTAAAGATGAACTTCGCCGAAGTTTCGGTCACCTTGGTAAAGTTTATCTTCAAGTATATCTGGTTATTATTGATGAGCTATTAAAGCACATGGAAGAGGCACACAACCACAGAAGCTTTACAAATTATATATGTTACGGTTAAAGTGTTCACTTTGATAGTTTATACACTAGCTGGATATTATACAAACTATCCAAATGTCTCATTATTTTGATCGAAAATCTTATTTCAACTAAAACAGCTATGAATATAGGTTGGTTTGTATGCTATCTAGCTAGCTTACAAACTATACAAGATATGCCGCTAAAGTATATACCACAAAGATATCACACAAACTTACCAGTGATTCTGGTCAGTTTACAAACTATCCACATCATTTTGATAAATTATGCATCTCTAGTACTACATAATAATCAACTCGTTGGTTAGTATGTAAACTAACCAACCTCTTTGGTTGCTTTAGTTTAGAACAATAATTTTTAGTCAAAAGTAATGTTTATTCATAGATAAAATATACAATTGCTATTCGATTCGATTCCCTGTAAATCATAAGTATTCAATACATGATAATCATTCTTGTTATTAGTGTTATGTCGTTGTTCGCGTATTCTATTTATATGTTGCAGAAGTGCATTATAATCACTGTCATTCATTAATTTTGAGTTTTGGGACTTTTTGTCGTAACATTCTAATAGCAACTTTTCAAATTGCTGTTGCTGATCCATTTTGGTAACTAGATACCTGTTCTTAAGCAAATTTTACAAGGCAGGACAGTCAACAATACCAGCACGTCACACTTGCACTTGCCAAAAACATAACCTCACTTTTCTGGTAAATTGACCAAAGAAAATTAGTTTACATACTAACCAAGAAGTTGGTTAATTTACATACTAACCAACGAGTTGGTTATAATGTATTACTGAAGACATTAGGTGCATACCTTATCCAAATGATAGTTTGAAAATTGACCAGAACCACGGGTTAATATGTGTGATACCTTTGTGGTCGATACTCTAGCGGCATATCTTGTATAGTTTGTAAGCTAGCTGGACAGTTGCAACCCAACCAATATTCATAACTATTTTAGTTGAAATATGATTTTCGATCAAAATAATGAGACATTTGGATAGTTTGTATAATATCCAGCTGGTGTATAAACTATTAAACACTTTAACCGTAACACATACATACGACATGAAATAAATGGATAAATAGATTCCCCTAAATACGTACCTGTTCATATCTCTCCTTGGATTACACTGTATAAATTAATATAAGTACATACAAATAATAGCATGCAAAGATGCATTCTTGACACCCATTTATAGCTGGTCGAGCTATAAATTGGGATAGGCATAGATACACATTCACTTGTTTTGGCGCGCGTGCCAGACTTTGAGATTTCCTGCACACTCTGTCTGGACAAAGCAATGAGAAATGGTGGCCTTGGTTTGCTTGCATTCCTTATACATATACGTGGAACATGTGTATCAAGCTTATACGTCATTAGAAGTTTTTTATACGCTTGGTGTCAAAACAAGAAAATAAACAAAAATCAAAGTACATGCTTTTGTGTCTATTCATTGCCCTATCCCTATGATAAAACTACCATAACATAACAATAATATTGCTTTTGCCCTTATCCATTGAGTGATATTCATCAGAAATTTATTTCTTTCACTCATACACTTATATAGTCATTTTTTAGTTTTAAGTTTAGTGAGCACCTGTGGCGAGGTTTTGAATTATCTCTTAATATTCCTTTAAAAGAATGCTGTTTTTGCTGTACGGACTTTACAAATCTCTTCTATCTATATGCTTTCATTTGAATAGAAATAAATTTGTTGCTATCTCTCTTCTACTAATGATACAAGATATTTAAGGCTCTTGGAATGTCAGTCAGCGATTATAATTTTCATTTATTCATAATAAGGTAACTTAAAAAAATCAATGCCAGGCAGTTGTTAGCGAGATTGTGTCACGCTTAGTCAAAGATATTTATCAGCTAAACCCTTTTCTCATTTCCATTTGTAAAATAAGTAGGCATATTTGCATATGCTGTTCCTTATTTGTTTGTTTCCTGAGAATTGTTTTGTTTAAAGATGATGGAATTGTACTGTATAATTTAAAGGATGACAGCTTGAAACTTCTCTGAAGTAAGGTAGTCTTTATGAGGATGAACAGCAATCGAATTTCCATTTCTAGTGTATAAATTATGAATTTCATTTGTAATTTTTTTATGATAAAGACATACAGCAATGTAATAAATCTAAATTCATACTAAGTCACCTCAAATCTTAGCTTATATTATTATGATACATGGTCAAATCGTTTCATACCGTAATTGAATCATATGCATGAACTCTGAACACGCCGTATGAGACTCAATGTTTCTCTATCCAAGCATGGAAAATATACTGTTGAACAGAAATTAAACTGCCAAAGCACACTCACACGATTTCTTTTTGTGTCTATCGGCAGATTCGTTCAACTTTAAATATGGATACACCTCTGTATGTTCCAAGAAATATGATCAATAAACTGCAAATTGCGATCAAATATAAGTAATTTAAGATAATCAATCAATAACATCCTGACATCAACAATATTATGTTAGCAATGAAGGTCGGTCTCGAAGATGTTGTCTAGGAAACATACACACAAGGAAGAACACACTTGAGGTTTCCTTAAGTAACCCTTAAGGGGTCTGGGTATACACAGTTATACATATATCCTGTTACCCGATACTTTAAACTGTCAGCCGTGTCAACAGCGAACAGCTGTTCGGCTAGTGATAACTAAAAATACTCCAAATTGAGTCTTGACGTATCAATTTTAAGCTTTGAAGGAATACATGGCTGTACTGAGTGCAACTACTATTAATGACGAGTAATTGTCACTAGGTGACGTTTTCGTCTATACTCTGAGGTCTATGCTTATTTCCATTTTCTAGGAAAATCCGGCATTTCTTTCAGTATATCAGTATCGCTGATCTGAATGATGATGATTACGCTTTAAATGAGGTAAGAGTGAAGATAAAAGCATTTTTAGCTTAACCATACACAGGCACTGAGTTCCTAACATTTCTTTTTACAGAAATGGAAAAAAATATAACGTTGAAGGGTAGCGCAACGGCTATACACATAGTAAAAAATGTGTGGAGCTATTTCAGGAAGTTTACACAGGTTCGATTTCCTGAACTAGAACTGAACATTACTGAGGTACCAAATATGTGATTAGTATTTTAATTAGAAACATTTTTATTAAAATGTATAAAAATTTTATTATACAAATCAATAAAATAATCTATTTCTTTCAACCAACCATTTTTGCTGCGAATTTCTGGATACTGAAGCAGGTTCTTGTTTACAAAAATAGTCATTCCTTTTTGGTAATGAGATATTCAGTAAAAATATTACTAATACAGTCCTGATCGCAGGATTGCCAACCAATGCCACTAGTAAAAAGTTAAATTTAAGATACACTTCTTCGTCAGTTGATACCTATCAAATAGACGTCAAGCCAGTTTAAAGTATCAGGTAACAGAGTGTATGTATTTGCCATGTTAAAACACGGATTCCCATTTCGAACAGAACTCACTTGTTTTTCAAACTACGTACACATCAGTATTTCAGAAGGTGATAGCTAAGACCTTTGTTGGGTTGGGTTACCTTTGATTAATCGCAGGAAAACCCCAAGTTGACTTTTGTGTTTCTCGAAGGACCTCTCTTGGTTTTAGGTTGGTTCAGGTCAGCGTTATTTTAGTATTGTGTTTAAAGTGCATCTAATGATTGATTGATTATGATTGATTAAAATAACAAAAATCTGACTCAACTCACTGTCACCGTGCCCGAATGTTTTTTTATTACAGGGTGTTTTAAACGTGACTTAACAACCTTAATGAATGACAACTATTTGAAATTTTCTCAAAAAAGTTTTTTAGTGTGCAGAAAAACTCGCAAAGCAAAATTATACATTCTTTAAATGTCTGTAATTTAACAACCAAACACGATGTCAAAAAAAGGCCAAATAGATGACAAAGCGCAAGCTTTCTTCTTCAGTTTGCTTTTTAAATCATTACTGTAAGTTTAAGGGTAATGTCAGGAGCTTGGAAATGCGAAATTCGTTTTTATGGTGACCTTTGGACCTTAGCTTTGGACCTTTTGACCTTACCTTTGGATTTTTGGACTTAACTCAGACACACTCACTGGAGAAAGGGAACAGGCGGCCACACCTCCTCGCTAACACGGGAATACGTCTTTTCTTGGATTCTCAATCTTGCACGGTATACCGTAGACCCTTAAGTGTTCCTTGAGTATTACTCAAGGTTACCTTAAGTATTACTCAAGGAACGACTATGAATGCGGCCCTATAAGATGTTTCTAGCTTTCCACTCACTATCCAGGGGACACTGAAAACGGTTAAAAACTTTATTTAGAGGAATTAATAATGTTACTTTTTTGGAAATCACTAGACATGGGAAAACTCATGCCTGTCTTATACCAAGTATTATTTTTTCTGGTTACGAGTATGTTACTGCACGTGAGCCAAAACACCTTATCATTTTTGAAAACAAAGCCACCACACATAAAGCTCAGCATTTAATTCAAAGCGCCGCACGCCACGTCCTGTGACGTTGGAACTTGGAACAATGGGTGTGAAGCTGTGTGGGAAACAATTCTTTCTGCTCCACTCGTTCAAAGAACTCATACATAATGCATCTCTGCTCATTGTTATGGAAAATAATCTAAATAGATAAGGGTGGAGACGAGAAAACAACAACATTCATAGATTTGTATTTAAGTGTTTCTGTATATTTTTTCAAAATTATATGGAAAGGGTTGAATAGAAAAGACGCAGAGCTTCTACAAACTGATTTATCTAATCTATCTCGTTCGTGTGATATCAATATGTTAAACTTTCATATTAATAAATGAAGTTGTATCACTTTCACACGGTCCAGTAGAATAGTACAATATGCATATAACATCAAAAACATAAATTTGCGAGGGTTGCTCTTTATCTCCGTCAATCCACTGGTACGCAGACAGCTGTTTCACTCTCATTAACGATCATCAGTGCGCCATAGGTCGATTGACGGAAATAGAGAGCATCAGTTTTTCCATGTTTACTAAACATGTGAAACATGTGAGAGCAGACAGAAAGAATTCTGCCGGTGCGCCATCTGGTACCCGAAGGTAACGGCAACCAAAGAAAGTCACTGTTAAAACAGCAGCATACTTCTTCGACCTATGGCGCACTGATGATCGCTAATAAGCGTGAAACAGCTGTCTGCGTACTGGTGGATTGACGGAGATAAAGAGCAACCCTCGTATATCGGCTTTAATATGCAGCGGCATATAGAACCCGCGCTTCTCTGGTGGCTCAAAGAGGACGCGCGTTCCACCAAGAATTGTGCTGCTGTTTTAGCAGCGACTTTCTTTGGTTGCCGTTACTTTCGGGTACCAGATGGCGCACCTGAAGAATTCTTTCTGTCTGCTCTCAACATAAATTTGGAAAAACGAAATCATGTGAAGGATTTGGGGATAACTTTTGACGAAAGTTTGAATTTTAAACGGCACATAAATAATGTTGTAGCAAAGTCTTGGCACTTTAAACCTAACCCACAGGCATATAGTAGGGAGGGGGTAATAGGGATAATTACCCCTCCCAAGATTTTCGAAAAAAAAACTCATTCAACTTTGACTTACTTTATTTGACTTATTTAAACAATTGTCCCACTCAAAAAAACTTTTTTGCAGTAATTAAATTACAAAAGGGTTTGTTTTGCATTATTACAGTGATGCATATTATAATATATTCCCATTGTTACATAAACAGTTGAATGTCCTATACAACGTGATAGCTTGTCACAAAAATTTAACTAACTCATTAATTACCTGTTATGAAAATTGCACTGATCAGAAAAGTTAAAACACTAATTAAAAAAAATGGAGTACGTATTGTGGCTACTGGGGTACCTGATTGTTGAGTGTTCATGATCGTTTAATTTTGTATGCTGTGCCAGTAAAATGTTCACGGATGATACGTATTATATATCATTTCCATAAAATTAAAATGGATTAATGCATCGATAGATTGTTTATTTCGTCTCCCTAAAATATCTAATACTTCACTGTTTACTTGCTGTTTATATCTTCTTTTTTATTTTAATACTCTTATTTTCCTTTTCTCTTGCATCAACGTCCTTCACGAAGGTGTTACAAAAAAATGGTGAAAGCACACACAACTTCTTGCCCCGCTACACCCCCCCCCCCAAGACTGAGGTCTGAATACGCCCCTGACCTAACCTAACCTACGTTCACCGCTTTCTGGAGACTCCCTTTTTTTCCGTTTCCAGTAATTTATTGTATATTTATATCAATCTGATTTGAGATTAGGAGAAGAATTATTTTACGTTTAAATTTTTTGTCGGAGAGGGCTGAGAATTTTATGAATATGGATATTCATTCATAACAACAGAGATTTTCTCCCTTAACTGGTAAAAAAGAAATATTTAAGACGCCCATTGGTGCTGGTTTTCTTTCATTTATTTTATGCATAATACACCTCCCAGCCATCATTTGTCTCTCATAAATATCTTAAAGCATTAGAAATATACAGCGACAATTGGGGGTGATTAGGATAATGAAGCTTTCGCAATAAAATTCGGAAGATTTCTCTTTACGACCGTATTTCTCCTCAAATACTTTTTGGGGTTGTATTACAATAGCCGACACCCTTAAAGAGTGTAATTGTTATCTTTCGTTGTTAAATTTTTTGGAATTTTAAATTCAACTTATTATTCTGATTTTCCAAGTTTCTCTCGCATGACTGCGGTAGCAACAAATGTTGACGGGCTATGCCAAGTCAACACTTGAACTACTCGTATTACGGTTCGGAATTTAGGAAGGATCGTACAATATTGCAAGTATTATTATATCTCACTTTCTAAGTTCCACTCGCATAATTGCGGTAGCACCAAGTGTTGACGGGCCAAGTCAACACCCTGACTATTATTGATCGGAATTTAGGAAGGATCGCACAATATTACAGGTCTTCAGGATTACAGACTTTTGGAACACTTTGTGTAACTTTTCGTCCAGGCCCAGCTCTTGAAGGTGTTGTGTAAACGTGTTTGGTGTAAGGCCTGAGACAGACATGATGAGGGGGATAATTGTGACTTTGTTTTGTTTCCAAAGTCGTTTTATTTCCATGGCAAGGTGCGTGTATTTGGATATCTTCCCAGCGTAGGTGTTTTGGATATTCACATCGTTGGGAATGGCAATATCTATCAAATAGGTAATTTTGTCGGCCTTTCACTGGAAAACTATATGTGGTCTATTGGCTGGGATAGTCTTGTCTGTATGTATTTCAACGTCCCACTATAGTTTGTACCGATCGTTTTCGAGTACTGATGTCGGACTGTAATTGTAGTATGGATCTGTGTTTTCTATTAGTTTGTTTGCTGTGGCTAGTGCTTGGTGTATTACCTTGGCCGCAGAGTTATGTCTGGCTGTGTATTCGGTACCGGCAAGAACTTTGCATCCGCTTGTTATGTGATCTATTGTTTCTTTTTGTTGGTGACATTTTCTGCAGTTATCTTCTGTTATGGATGAATCTATAATTATGTATTTCTTGTAGTTTCTTGTTGCAATAACTTGGTCCTAGATAGCAAGCATAAATCCTTCAGTTTCTGGAAAGAGCTGGCCATCCTGCAGCCAGGTGTATGACTGTTTCTCGTTTATGTGGTCTTGCGTAATACGGTATCTATGCTTGCCATGAAGTGGTTTCTGCGACCAGGTGTTTATTTTTTCTTGTTGCGATTGTGTGGGATTATGTGTGTCTGCGGCGTGGTCTGGACATGATAAGTTGAGTGGTGTATAGTTTTTGTCTGCTCTTAATATCGCTCGATGTAAATTTGTTTCTTTATTTTGGAAGAAATGTCTACCTCCTTGTTTCCTGTCTAAGGTGAGCCTTTCTTTGCATGCGTTTGGATGTGACATTCTATGTTTCGTGAGTTCTGTCCGTTTGAGGATGTGGATGTTTTCTATATCAGTATGTGACCACTTGATGATGCCGAAGGAGTATGTGAGAACTGGTATAGCAAATGTGTTAATGGATTTTGTAAGGTTTCTAGAATTCAATTTGGTTTTCAGTAGCTTAGTAAGGCGAGCTCTGAACTCTTGGGTTAGTTGTGCCTTGACTTTTGTGTGGTCTGCTTTAACGTTCTGATTGAAGCCCAGGTACTTGTATGCTTCGTCCTTGTTCATTTTGTTTAGTGTTTGGCCAGTTACTGTTTCCTGTTCGGGGTGGTCCTTCATAGGACTTTGTTGATGTGGAGGACCTTGCATTTACTCATTCCAAATTCAATTCTGACGTCTGACGAGCAAACTTCTGTTATTCTGATTAACTCTCTCAGTTGTACTTCATTGGCGGCATATAGTTTTATATCATCCATGTAGAGGAGATGATTGATTTTGTGTTGATTTAATCTCTCGTGTCTAATGTTGAACCCGCAGTTTGTGTTGTTAAGTGCGTCGGAGAGTGGATTCAGACAGAGACAGAACCACAGTGAACTGAGAGAGTCACCCTGGTAGATGCCGCGTCTTATGTGTAGCTCATCTGTCTTGATATGGCCGTCCTGGGTTTTGAGATGTATGTTGGTTCGCCATGTCTCCATGGTTCTTGTAAGAAACTGACATAGCCCCGGGTTGGTTTTATATATTTGAAGAGTTTTCGCTAGCCAGCTATGGGGTACAGAGTCGAAAGCTTTTTTATAGTCGATGAAACAGGTATGAATGTTCCTATGTTCTTTTCTGGTTTGCTTTTTTATTATTATATAGCAACAAGAGTTGAGTACTGAGTGCTATAAACTCTAATAGCAACAGAAGATAAAGAATACAAACTAAAAATCCCAACGGCTAACGATAGTACAAAAAAAAAAGAAAAATATATTTATCCAAAGTCAGGTATGCACAGAGCACCAATTGTCATATCTGTCTTTGAAACCATTCACAGAAGGACTGTTCACTACATCCGCAGGCAGCTAGTTCCATTGATCAGATACCCTGCTGCTTAAAAAGTGTTGTCTGGTGGAAGTTTTAAATGGTTCTTACTTGATCATGAAGTTGTGACCTCTCAAGTTGTTCATATTGAGGAGAAATAGATCAGATAGGTCTACCCTAAAAGGACCATCATGCAGAGCTCGGTAGGTAATGATTAAATCACCGCGGGTGCGCCTCTCACCAAAGGGCTGAAGATTGAATATGTGTAACCGGTCTTCGTATGTTACACATCTTGCGCCATACGGAACTCTGGTGCAACGGCGCTGAAGAGACTCAAGACGGTCACGATGCCTTTGGAGAACTGGCGTATTCAATGATTGGAAGAACATACGATTTGTAAAGGAAAGAAGCCACAGTGGGGTCATAACCATGAAAATATTTCTCAAGTAAGTATACAAGTCTCTTCGCTTTGGAACAGATGTGCGTGTTTATGGGTTGTTGAGTTATGCAAATTTTTGCCGAGTGCATCGAAAGATGATTGCAGAAATAAATATGAATCTGAATATATTTTTTTTAAGCAAAAGTTATACACGTGAAGGCTTCTACATCAAACGATGGGAGATGACGAAAAATGGGGAGCGTTTTAAGATTAAGGGGGCCATATTACATATATGTACGTTTAACATTTACTCTGAATTTGTGATGAGACAGATATTGGACAACTGGAATGGCGGTAAAACTATTGGCGGAAGCTTAATATCTAACTTAAGATTTGCTGACGATACAACCCTTATTGCTGTTTCTCAGGAAGAACTAGTAGCCCTATTGAACGTTTTAGAACAACACAGTGCAGCAGATGGTCTTGGTATTAACTACAACAACAAGACCAAGGTTATTATAGTAGATAGAGAGCATGACAATTATGGAAAAATAAAGTCAATAGGCCGTTGTGAGGTAGTTCAAAGTTTTGTGTACCTCGGTTCTTTGATCGACAATTCAGGTAGCTGTAAGAATGAGATTCGACGGCGCATTCAAAAGGCACGGGTGGCCATGACAAAGCTTACTAAAATATGGCGTGACCATAACATCACTAAAGCTACCAAAATGTTACTGGTTCAGTCTCTTGTGTTCTCCATATTTTTGTATGCCTCGGAAACTTGGACTCTTAAAAAGGCAGGTCGAGCTCGCATAGATGCTTTTGAAATGTGGACGTGGAGGAGAATGCTGAGAATTCCTTATACCGCCCATCGAACTAACGTTTCCATACTGGATGAGCTCGGTAATCCAAAGAGACTATCCTCCATTGTGTCGATGAGAATGCTTACATTCTTCGGACATATTCACAGAAGCGATAATATGGAGAAACTTGTAGTTCAGGGTCACGCCCCGAGTGGGCGGCGCCGTGGCCGTTCCCCTACACGCTGGGTGGATACGACGAAACAGTTGCTAGATATGAGTATCAAGAGCGCCACTGAACTGACAGTAAATCGCGAACGATGGCGAGCTACAGTTCTCAAAACTGTTCATAATATTCGTGTCGGAAATACTCTAGCTCCGACTTAATGCATTTTACGAGTTCACAACATGTCTGTTAAGACATTGTGACTATGATGATGATGTTTTGTAGAGGAGACCCCTTTGTCCTAGGTAGCCAGCACCTTCAAGTTAGCCTCGTCCGGATACAGTAAGAACCAGCAAGGTTTTGTGACGCGCGAAGATGCTCTTCAATACCAAGTACTTCGGGTGTCCTTAGACATTAAGCATTGGCAAAACATTCTTAACTGCATAGAAGCTCTACAAACCAGTACCCACTTTAATACTTAATTGCATTTATAACATTTTTTAACCGCACAAATGTTACAAAAGTATATAGATGTAATGAGCGACTACGAAACCTTTTATTTATATGACAATATATTAATGATTAATAAATTAAACAACATTGAAAACAGAACAGTCAGTATTAAGGAACCATCTTTTATATAAGTATGTCTCATGGCTAGGTAAGCAATTGATCAGAATTTGAGATAAATCTAAATATTGGAAAAAAGCGAATAATGAGTTGGACATCCACGATATATTGAGATTTTTGATTATAGATCAACCTCGTTGCAACATGTAGCAGAAATACGACGTATTTTAATGAATAAATTATTTTATGGAAATTTTATCCAAATAACTCTGATATAATGTAAAGTGCAACTAGATATTTTTATATTTGTTAGTGTTTCATAAGTTCAATGTCACGTACAGTGTTTCTTACATCGCTAAGCGCAAACTTCACAGGACTTTATTGTAAGTTTTTTTACTTCTTCAATATCAAATGTATTCTGAAGTTGTCGTCAACTTTTTAACCCTGACGATGGACGCATAGTTCTCCGAAAGCTCGGAATTAAAAGTTAAAAGAGTACCTACACTTTGCTGTTTTACTAACGACTAACCTATGAAAGAAAGACCTATGTCATAATGCACTTTTTTAGCTCCATCCGAACACTGCCTTGCTTATTACAGGAATTTTCTGATGTATATTTTACGTTCAATACCCGAATTCGGATACTGCCCGAAAAAAATACACAGAATTAGTTTTGAGCAAGGAATATTTTCCAAACCCGAAATATTAATTTTATACGGCTATTGAGCATTGCCAAATAGGCAGAACTAGTTTTGGGCAACTTGAAACACACAGAACTAGTTTTGCGCAACTTGAAATGCACAGAACTAGTTATATGGTACTGAATGGCTAGCAGCAGCTATATTAAAAAAGTAAGGTCATGTTTATGTTGTTGCTCTAAATACTTTTTGTTTCTGCTTGTGGAAAAAATGCAAGCTAAATTCGAATCCGAATTAGTTCGGCTGCTTGAAGCTTCAAGTACACAAAAACATAATCTCATGACAAAATATCATTATCTCACTATATTGAATGAATTGAACCTAAGCTAACCTTCATGTCATTGCAATAAAAAATGTATCAACAATGTATCGAAAAAAAATTTCCTCTACAATTCTAAATGCCACCATGCCAAAATATACAGAACTAGTCCTGTGCATTTCAAGTTGCGCAAAACTAGTTCTATGCATTTCAAGATGCGCAAAACTAGTCTGCCTATTTGGTTACGCTCAATAGCCGTATAAAATTGATATTTCAGGTTTGAGAAATATTTCTTGCTCAAAACTAGTTTTGCGTATTTTTTTCGGGCATTGCCGAATTCGGGTATTGAGCTTCAAACGAGAGTTTGCTTCTGATCGTTCTGTATTGTGTAACGTGGAAACCACTGTATTGCCTTTAATGAAATTTTTACACAGTATTATTACCGTAGCGGAGATGGAAAGTATTTATGAGTCTTAGGAATCATGTCAGCGGCGGTGCAGCAATAATAAAAAAACCAAAGGTATAAAAAGACTTCATTTTTAGGCGTTTTAGGGGTTCCTGACTGATTTTCTATTTTTTTTTTGGTGGAAGTGAAATTGGGGCTGACTAAAGAGTTGAGGGTTGTAAAACTGAAAATTTTGTTGTAATGATAATAGCTAGTCAATTGACCTGTGAAAAAGGCCTAGTGGCATAACACACTTTTTTGCGGGCGGGCGTGCGATGATTTGTTAGCAAGGAGATCTCAGACTATCGCCTTCATCATGATATGGGAAAATAGTAAACTAGTATCACCCTAATGTGTGGGAAGTAATCTAATCTAATTGACTTCATTTTTTTGAAATATAATGTGTGACCGGGTCCCATAATACTGACGGTCAGGAGGAAAAAAACTGAAAGAGATTAGTGATTTACAGGCTAATCACTGTAGATCACTCTCAAAGAGGTTGAGGGTTAGCTATTAATCTGAGATTTGAGAAGGCATATGTATGCTGTTTGTTACAACTGATCAAAACCGTCTCGCCTGAAAGGCCCTAGATGAGTTTACTAATGAACAGGGAAGTGAAAGACATATCTGCTACTCGAGATGCGTAACACCTACCATTGATACGACATTTTTTCTTAAGATTTTAACGTGAGATTCCCTCAACGACAAATATCTATTATATTTCCTTTAAAGCAAAATTACTAAAATAGAACATTATTATGATAGTTGCAATTACAGTCGTTTCACTGAACAGACAGCACTGAAGTGAATTCTGCTCTTCTGAATTTGATCGTTATACAACTAAGAGCTCCAGTTGCTTAGCCTTTCTGTATAAAAAAGTTCTCTAGCGAATTTTTGTGTACTTTGGTATCGAGTCACTTCCATATAAACTTCAGAACACGGAGAAAAACGAGCTAAAGGATAAGGAGAGTGGCATGTCTATGAAGTCAAGGCATACACACGCTCACCTTTTACTTTCCAGTTACTTTATCACTTCCACAGCGACTCTCATTCTTAAAATTTCATCCTACAGAGACGGACGTAACACGTAGGTGTAAAGATGGGTAAATAGCTTCGAATATTTGAGTCATAACTACATTCATTGTGTTCAGACCATACTATCAGAGGTTTAATTCTAAACAAAAATACTGGCATCTTGTTACTTCCCACACCGATAGGTTAGGGGAGTATTGTAATCGCGAAAATTTTCAATTTTGAGATAATATACTTTTTGGGCGTTTTATGATGTCTACATAACGAAAATCCACGTCACTCATTTCCGTCGGTCTGTCTGTCGGTCTGTCTGTCTACCTGTCTGTCTGTTCGCGTTTTTCTACTCTCGTAATCTCAGTAACTGCTAAATGGATTGCGATGAAACTTGGGTAACGATATGCTGTGGTGTGTTAGTAGGTAATGCTGCTATAATTTTGAAAATCCGTGCAGGGGTGGCAGAGTAATTAGCAAAAAACGAAAAAGTTCAATGTTCCTCAAACTTTATGCTGACGACACTGCTCTTGTAGCTGAGTCGTGGTCTGGTGAGCTTGTCCGCGACAGGCTGCAGGATGCGGTGGAAGAAGTATTGGAGTGGGCGAATCGGTAGCTGATTAAAATTAACCATTCTAAGACGCAGGCAATCTATTGTATGAAAAAACGTCACGGTGCCCCTACTGATGTCCTCTGCAAAAGTTGAGTTTAATTTTCTGGACGAATTTGCAGAAAAAGATACAAATCTACGAATAAGGAGGAAAGCAATATGTATGAGAACGAGAATGGGCATAGTCCTAGCACTACGCTCAATAGCAATGAGGAGATCACTCCAAGAGAGACCAATGGGTCAGCGGTCGATGTTGAAGAGATGATCCGAACTCTTCTTGCTGAAGATGCACAGATCTTGGAGCTGAACAACAAGAACCAAGAACTATTGACTAGAATTGTGAGATATGATAGAAAAATTACAAGAACAGTTGTCAAGCCTCATCAAGTTATTGTTGTATCAATCGATAATACGTCCAACTATAACTTACGCATGTGCTGCGTGGTGTTTTGCAGCTAAAACGCACATTACAAAGTTGTAAGTGATACAAAGCAAAATTCTTAGAACAATTTTGAACGCACCTTGATACGTTTCTAATGCAACCATACATAGAGATCTTGATATTCCTTTTTTATCAGATTTTATTAAACAAACTGCAAGTAAAAGTTATGAACCCGCAATATCTCATTCAAATCCTCTAATAAGGGCTGCAGTGTTATATGACCCTGCGTCCATACGGAAACATAAAAGAACCAGATTGGCACTTCTATAGCACCTATTTTTACTGTATTCTTAATCTAGAAATTTACTGTCTATTCTATCTTCAAATCTTAATATATGAATCTGTTTCTAGTATTTCCATAAAAAAAAAAGGTCACAAACTATCTTTTGGAATGTTTGTTCAAAACATTTTTCGAAAAGACTCGCTCTTCTGCCAGTTAAAACATCAGTAATTTTTTTGCAAAAGGCCTCTGGCCTACCCTAGTCAAGCCAAGTCAACTGAGGCATTAGAAATCAAATTCCAAACTGCGTGCCGGTAGCTGTACACCCTTGTTGTGTAGACATTCAAAATTAACGAGTACATCTCGTACATCTTTCACATGTTTATTAAACATGGAAAAATTGATGCTCTCTACTTTCGTCAATCGACCTATGGCGCACTGATGATCGCTAATAAGCGTGAAACAGCTGTCTGCGTACTGGTGGATTGACGGAGGTATAGAGCAACCCTCGTATTCAAAATTAAGTTTGATCAACAAGATTCGACCTTATAAAATGGTAATACGACCAGAAATTTCTTACGTATATGCATATGTGTTGTCTTGCGAGGCCTGCAGGCTCTGCAAAGCAGAACCTTACGTACAATTACGAACACACCATGGTACATTTCAAACAAAACTTTCCATAGAGACCTTGATATTTCTTATTTGGGGGACTTCATTAAACAGGCGCAGCGACACTGGTGACAAGCAGAATCGCTCAGCAACCCTTGCAAAAATTAAATCTGTCACCTGTCACTCCTGTGGAGGTGAAACTGTATTGACGGGCAGGGTGAAGAATTTAGTAGTTCCTAAATTTCTGATGCTAAGGCATCTGGCAATTGGCAATATAACCTTTATCACTCTCAGTAGTGTTTCGGCACTTTACTACACGATTTGATATTATTTTATTATTCTGTATACGCATCCAGTAAGCTTTCGTATTTTTACCTCTCGGTTGACATCAAAGACTCCAAGCGAAATGAAATATGAAAGCCTGCTATGAGTTTCTCTCGAAATGTCCTTTTTAATAAGCTCCTTCTATGCTTATTACCAACATGGAGGAATAAAAACGAAGTATTTTCTAACAAAAGCATCCTGAAAGGCCATATGCTTTTATTGCGAGTGCTGCCATTCAATTAGACTTTCCTTTAATGTCATGTAGTTTATATGAAGGTAAATATGATGTCAAATGGAAGCACAAAGACGTAAACTCAAAGGAATACGGGACTCAATATGTATGCCGAATATTTGAAAGCCTCCCAGGATGTTCTGCAGGTATGGCGTTAAAGACGAAATGTACTTTTCTGGTTTATCAGCAGTCTGTTATTTATACTGGTGGTTCTTTCTCTGAAACAAAGATTAGATGCGAACTTCAAAATTAAAACTAACGACAACTTTGTAGCTCGGAGGGGACCAGGTTTCATGAATGTTGTTTCGGGGTCACTCGACCTTTTGCCTTCGCATAAGAAATTCATCATCATAATCACAATCTCTTAACAGACATGTTGTGAACTTGTTGACATACATATTATCAATAGTTTTGAGAACTGTAGCTCGCCATCGTTCGCGATTTACTATCGGTTCAGTGGCGCTCTTGATACTCATATCCAGCAATTGTTTTGTCGTATCCACCCACGTGTAGAGGAACGGCGACGGCGCCGCCCACTCAGTTTCTCCATATTATCGCTTCTGTGAATATGTCCGAAGAATGTAAGCATTCTCGTCGACACAATGGAGGATAGTCTCTTTGGATTACCGAGCTCATCCAGTAGGGAATCATTAGTTCGATGGACGGTATAAGGAACTCTCAGCATTCTCCTCCACGTCCACATTTCAAAAGCATCTATGCTAGTTCGGTCTGCCTTTTTAACAGTCCAAGTTTCCGAGGTGTGCAAAAATATGGAGAACACAAGAGACTGCACCAGCGACATTTTGGTAGCTTTAGTGATGTTATGGTCACGCCATATTTTACTAAGTTTTGTCATGGCCACACGTGCCTGTCGAATGCGCCGTCGAAACTTTTTTTCACAGCTACCCGAAACCGCGGTACACAAAACTTTGAACTACTTCATAACGGCCTATTGACTTTATTTCTCGATGATTATTATGCTCTCTATCTACGATCATAGCCTTGGTCTTGTTGTAGTTAATACCACGACCATTGTTGCACTGTGTTGTTCTAAGATGTTCAATAGAGCTACTAGTTCTTCATGAGAAGCGGCAATAAGAAATTAGCGTATGTTCATTATCGCTCAATATGTTTGTTTTGTGATCTTATCACTAATAGTGTAAGGGATGCGCATTGAAAAAAGTTCTGTTTGAGATAGAACAAGGATCCCTCAGTAAGTCTTTGAAAAATAGCGCCAAATTACTTGATGCAGTACTTTCCACATTTATTGTGAATAACAGAAATTTGGAGTTATTTAATTCTCTACCATACTTTTCCCATCATACCTTCAGACACTGTAAGATGAATTGCTGGTTCTTGGGCTGTTCGGTCCCGGTTGGCGAGCTTTGTTATCACTATGGCATATACTTTCCAAAATATAGCATCATTAGCTTTTATGTTCCCACATTTTGCACGTCCTAAATTTCATCAAAAGTGGTGCAGCAGTTACTGATATTACGCGACTGTAAAAATACACAATGCTTCTCTGGCACGGGAAGAAACATTCAAAGTTCAGATAGTTCTGTAAAGTACAGAAAATTGAGAAGGTGATTCTTTTAGGGTCTTCTTCTTTAGGTGCCATCCCCATTCTAGAGGTTGGCAATCACCAAGGCAATTCGAACTTTGGAAACCGCTGCTCTAAATAGCTGGTTATTGGAGCAATGATTATACCAATCCTTCAGATTTTTGAGCCACGAATGTCTTCTCCTTCATATTGTTCTTTTTCCTGCGATTTTTCCTTCTATTGTTACTTGGAGTAGATGATGTTTTTCCCCTCTCATGGCGTGTCCCAGGTACTGTAACTTTCTTTTCTTTATGCAACACTTTCCTTTGTTTTTTCATTCTTATTAGTACTGTTTCTTTTGTATCTCTGTCTACCAACGATATTCTCAGAATTCGACGATATATCTACATTTCAAAACTTTCTAGGCGTTAGGTATCTATTTTTTTCATTGTCCACGTTTCCGTCCCATAGTACAATACAGAAAATACGTAACATCTCACAAGCGGCGTCTTCAATTCTAGGCTTAGATCCCGACTACTACTTTTTTCATTTTCACGAATGTATTTCTGGCTTTTTCTATGCGTATTCTTATTTCAACAGAGCAAACGTCTTTTAGGGTAACGGATAGTTACCCCCGTATATAGCAATGAGCACATGTCGTAACATGCGCAGATTGCCCACACCCCTGAGGGGAGATTTCACTAATTACCGCCAAATTGCCATCTTATTTAATTTTAGTAAGCTGCTGGAATTATCATCCATAACACCACATTGGGTTGTGTAAGTTCTGGTATATCTGGGAATTTCTCTCAAAAGTCATATCTCTTGAATAGAAGAATATTATGTTGAATATGGTAATGTTACACATAAATATAAGACGGCATCCTCTGGCGTTCCTCAAGGGTCCAATTTAGCTCCCTCGTTGCTTCTTATATTTATAAATGACCTGTCTTTGATGCTTCCTTGAGCACACTTACTTTTTGCCGATGATCTTAAAATACTTTCTAACAGCGACTGCATGGAGCTCCAAAGGATGTCAAAGTTAATTCACGTTTGGTGCCAGAAAAGTTCGATCACATTGAATGCCAAAAAGTGTAAGGCTGTCACATGCACCAGGAAGCATGATCCTATTATTTATCATGATTACAACATTGATGGTGCTATTTTAGATAGAGATTCAAGCTCTACCGGTTTGAGAGTTATATTTGATAGTAAGTTTTCATTGAATTATCATATTAATGGAATAGCATCTGCATCAACATTGATGGATTACTACAGAAATTGGTTAGGTTTTTCTAATGTAGAATGTATGAAAATTTTGTACTTTGCATTCATCATATCTAAGCCGGAGTATGCCTCGCAAATTCGGTACCTGTCAATTTATCATGAACGACGATTTTATCATGCCATTTTATTGGATTTTTTTTGGCATTGAAACTCTGAAGTTTCGTCATGACACACACATGCTCTAACCTTTATTCAACAAAATAGATTGCACACAACAAAAGTATATACATTTTGCATACAATGGATATGTATATCCAGAAATGGAGCAAGAACGTCCAATGG
This sequence comes from Callosobruchus maculatus, assembly GCA_951848785.1. Classification (NCBI taxonomy): domain Eukaryota; kingdom Metazoa; phylum Arthropoda; class Insecta; order Coleoptera; family Chrysomelidae; genus Callosobruchus; species Callosobruchus maculatus. The sequence continues at coordinate 6,094,223 of CATOUR010000029.1, forward strand.
ATGTCAAATAGACATCAAAAAAAAAAAACATTTCGTGTACGTTTTTCGCGAACTTTCACATCCATGGCATATCCATTGAATGTACATATGTACGTCTAATGTACATGCATAGTATATGTAACATGTACCAGGTATAAACATGTATATTCATATAACATATACCATGTATATACTTAGATACCAAAATACATACATTATACAATTGTACATACAATAGATATGTATATCCACAAGTCGAGCATGAACGTCTAATGGATGTAAAATAGACATAGAAAAATGAACATTTAGTGTACGTTTGTCACGAATTTCTACATCCAATGTATTTTCATTAAATGCACACTCATGTACTTTTAATGCACATGCTTAGTGTAGGAAAGTTCAATGCAGAGACAGAAAGATAAACAAACTTTATACTCGAGGGTTGCTCTATACCTCCGTCAATCCACCAGTACGCAGACAGCTGTTTCACGCTTATTTGCGATCATCAGTGCGCCATAGGTCGATTGACGGAAATAGAGAGCATCAGGATTTCATGTTAACAAAACATGTGCAACATGTGTAGGCAACAAGCAGAAAGTTCTGCCGGTGCGCCATCTAGTACCCGAAGGTAACGGCAACCAAAGAGAAACGCTACTAACAGCAGTAAACTCTTTGGTGGAACGACAAGGCTCGTTCGCTTTTGTCATTAGAGGCACGGATTTTGTACGCAAGCAGCGTATTAAAGCCGATACACGAGGGTTGCTCTATACCTCCGTCAATCCACCAGTACGCAGACAGCTGTTTCACGCTTATTTGCGATCATCAGTGCGCCATAGGTCGAACTTTATCATGTATTGTTATTAATTCAGTTTCTAGTTACAATAATAATACTTAGCAAAATCGATTACTGTGGTTGTCATCTCTTTCCTGTTGAATGGCATGCCTAAAATCACAAAGAAATCAAGGTTATAAAATTTTGTAGGTCGTTTGTTCCGCTTTCGACTTACCGTCAAACGCTAGATGCGAGTGTTATCAGTAGCCAGAAGATAAGTAACATTACACAATATTTCACTCGATCAGGTAATCAGGCTCAACCAGCACCAGCACACACACGCTAACTACGACTAAGGACGCGAACGGCGGAATGGCTAGAAATCAGCAATAGCGGCACTAGTTGTCCTTCTCGCAGGCGTAAACTACTAGATGTATATATGATACTATGGATATTCAAAATACACATGTTCGAACTGGAATATCTAATGTACATTCTGTGGATGTACATATCCATACAGTGTTATGTGTTGTACCTTCTTCTACAAATATATGTTGCAATGACGAATATAGTCGAACTTTCCGTAAAATGTAACCAATTTGTCGCAGTAGGTTCTACCGCTTTGTGTGAGAATATCGGTCAGGCCCGTCGTCGGGTGAAATAGTGTCCCGTCCACGCTGAGCGATGATAGCGATCTCCCTGTAAGATCGATTGAATATTTCTCGATCAAAGCGTCGTCGTCGGTGGGTAGGTGGTTGTTACCCCGTCGAGTCCCTCGAGAAAGGTAGTAGCAGGACACAGAGAACGGTGTCAAGATGACGAACGTGACAACTTAGGGATTTTTTCCTCGTTTTGCGCTTTTAGCGGAAGTGGTTACGGAAGAAGAAGCCAACAGGGGCGGAGTGTATCGATTGTAGGGTGGTTGAAGGACAGGCAATTCACCTTCGTTCTTGTAGACGTTTAAAAGATAAAATATTTGGAATAATGGCTTGTGATATGGAGTTTGGCTTCAAAGACATCTGCGGGCCTAGAACTAGGGCACCCCTGGTTCAGGAGTGCGTGGAGATTCTGAAAGAGCTGGCGAGGCTGAATGAAGTTACCTTGACTTGAGTTTCTGGTCATACGGGATTATCTGGTAATGAGGAAGAAGATAGGCTGGCGAGACTCGACACCGGAGGACAGTTTGTTGTTCCGGAGGATTAAGTAGGCAGCAGCTAACCTCACCCCTCAAAAAGTGGGTGAACGGTACCAAAGATGAACAGGAGAGGCAAAGTGAGGGATACAAATAAGCCAAGGAATTTATAACCAAGTTGAACACATCTATATCCGTATAGCTACGGAATCTAGGCCAGCAATCAGAAACTTCGTGGCGTTCTCACGGGGCATTGCAGGGTTACTATTAGGAATTGAATAAGACTCCCTATGTATGGGTTGTGGAGAGGCCGATGAAACGGCCTACCACTTCCTTGCGGAATGTGAGTTGCTAGATGGGCTGAGGTACGAGATCTTTGGATCCAGTACTACTAGGGTTTGATCGAACCTTGGATAACAAAAAGATTGCAAACTTATCTCCACGCGCATGTCCGTGAAATTATTGGCATTCTGCCCTGTTTATGTTTGCAGTTTTAGAACAGCGGATTAGAAAAATTCTCAATCATCGTCCTCATCGATACGTTCCTCTGTCTCACTCAGGGGCGAACCGAGACATGGGGAATAGATCACCCCCCGAAATATTTGCATTATCACCTAACCTTTTTTTAAAGGTCAAACATACAAATAAAACTGAAATATTTTCTTTAGTATATTTTTTCCACCTCAAATAAAAATAATAAATAGTTATGATTATAAGCTGAAATTATCGTAAATCATGGTATCACCCTCCGAAAAAAATCTGGGTTCGCGCCTGGTCCCACTCAACGAATTCAAATAGGTTAGAAGAAGTAAACAAACATCTTGTTTCTTTGCACCATCCCGATTGATGATGTTGGCACAGGATGTTGCCAGATCTCTTCTGGGTAAAATTATTGTATTTTCCTTATAAAGTCGTCCATCACGTAAATGTCAAAGCGGGTTTGGCGATATGTTGCAGTCATTGCAGTTATAGTAAAATGGCTGAAGTAGCATGCGAAGAAGAGCTTATTCTATCGAAATAAAGATATTGATCCAATGTATTTGTTAGTACACGGGAAGTTGACAAAAAGCTGATATTATTCCAGTCACAATCACGCTAACATAGAATGCGCCATTAAAAAGTGCAAGAATGTGTGTCGTATAAACAACTATTTTTCACAAAACGTGACAATGTCGCAATGCGCGACGCCGACCTTGGGCAAACAAGTATGAACAACAGATAGTGGGGCAGCGCTTTACTGGACCTGAATCCAATTTGTTGAGGAATTAGCTGGGTTTCTGTGTGTGGGCCTATTTTATTCAAGATGTGCCGTTCATCGTATGTCGTATCTTTTTACAAACAAACAGTCATTATTTCTCTTCTGGATCCTCCAGTTATTTACCAAACTTTATCCGCTATTTATGTAAACAACTGTCCACGCTATTTTTATATTCACTGTTGTATTTAGATACTGATAGCTTCATTTAAACTAACTCATAGTACAGGTGGAATTATCCAATGCCTACTGGCCTGTCAGTAGGAATTGGATAATTTAGTGTGATAAATTAGTGTATCAGAATGTCATCTAGTTGTAGTCAACAGGTTACTTCTCGCACTCAACGTCGGCGTGCAGGCTCATAGGAAACTGAAGCCCAAACTAATACCATGCTAGAATTTTGGAGATGTGGGTACGCTTCCCTGTATCACGCTAAATGCATTTTGCTAGTTCACAACATGTCTGTTAAGACATTGTGACTATGATGATGAAGTCACATTTATTCTGATTCTGTATACAGCCCTTGTAAAATCTATTATCAGATACTGCATTCCTGTTTGGGGTGCAGCCTTCAAACCAACAATTTCATCGCTACAAGTTGCTAAAAATATAATACTGAAGATAACCTTGAAAAAAAACAAACCTTACCCGACTGAAGAACTATTCAATGAATCTAAATTACTAAATGTACATTTGCTATATGTTTAAAGCTGTTTAAATATAATGTTTCATGATCAAAACAAATTTACCATCAGTTAATATGAGAGATACCCGGTCGAAAATTAACCTTGATTTTAAAACAGAATTTACTCATAAAACTTTTACACAACACTCCTTCACACATTACGGACCCAAATTATTCAACCAGCTTCCAAAAAAGTTAAAATTGATATCAAAATTTCGCTTATATAAAAAAGAAATTAGTAGGTGTAGTTAATATATATTAGTAATTTTGTTTCTGTAGACTTCCAAGCCTAATGTGATAGCTGTATCAGTTCAATCCCCACTTGATCTACATATTTATACAGGGTTACTGGTAACTCGACCACTTCCCTGCAAGAAGTGATAGAGGGACTCAAATGCAATAGATTTAACCCCCCATACGTAATTCTGAAAACCGATAGTTTTCGAGATAATTAACATTTAATGTTTTTCAACGATATGTCCAAATTTCCACACTACGTCCAAAATTTAGAAAAAACCCTGCCGTCGATTTTAGTAATTTCCAATTTAGTTTTTTACTGACACATACGCAAAACTAATTTAGTATTTAAATGTGTAAAAATGCTAAACAGTTTCTAACTACAATAATTATTTAAAAAATAAGGAACAACATTTTTACATTCACCGTGAAAGAAAATTATCTAGCTCAAAAAAGATACACAACCAGTCAAACAAATTATTTTAAAAACTTCCTTATCTGATGACCTACTCCAAGGACAAAAATGACAGTATAACCACAAGTAACTATTTAACAAAATTTATCAATATAATACAGAATCATTAACAACATGATATTCCAGTACATTACCGTATCACAATTCGGCAGTTTTTGGACAACACATACCCGAATAAATGGATAGAGAGGGGTGAACCCATCCCATGGCCTGCACGGAGCCCAGATCTGGCACCTCTTGATTTTTACGTCTGGGGTCACATGAAGGCATTGGTTTACGAGACTCCAGTTAATACTACTGACGAACTAAGGCAAAAAATTATCAATGCGGCGGAGGAGATGAAACGAACTTTTTCAACACGAGTTACAAAAACCGAAGTGAGGAAGCGGATCAGTACTTGTATCCGAAATCAAGGGCAACACATTGTGCAAGATCTCTAGAAACTTTGAGTGGATTTAATTTGTTTTACTTGGATAAAATCATCGACCGCATTTGCAAACATTCTAGTATGTAACTGAGTTATCAATAATGATTGTACTGTAATTCGTTCTTTTTGAATAGGTGATTTTTATTCATTGCTGTTTATAATCTTTCTGAAAAGGTTATTAGGTAGGAAAGTTTTTTTAGTGATTTGTTCAACCGTTTGTATAATTTTTTTGAGCTAGATAATTTTCTTTCACGGTGAATGTAAAAATTTTGTTGATTATTTTTATATTTGTATTTAGTTTGGAACTGTTTGGTATTTTGAAATATTTTAATACTAAGTTAGCCTTGTGTATGTGTTAGTTAAATGCTAAAATAAAAATTATCAGAATCAACAACAGATTTTTTTCTCAGTCTAGGATCTAGTGTGGAAATTCGGATATTTGGTTGAAAAACATTAAATGTTAATTATCTCGAAAACTATCGGTTTTTGGAATTACGTATGAGGGGTTAAATCTATTACATTTGAGTCCCTATATCATTACACATAAGGTATTATTACATGCCATTATTTTGTATAGAATATTATTCTAAATTTTGAATGTATTGTAATGAACAGTGTATAATAATAAATAAATAAATAAATAATAAATATCAGCCTAATGAACTTCACTTCATAATGATTGTTTATATTTGCGAGAGGGTAGCTGCCAGGTCGTATCTCTAAACGAACAAACACAATCATTTTTTCCATCCTGCACCCTCCAGTTACTTGCCACATTCGATTCGTTTTTTGTGTAAACAGCTGCCCGGCCGGCGCGCGGCGCGGCGCGTCGATGTTCACATCCACATTCGGTGCTTTTACAAAGTCGTCTTTTCCAATTTGCAGATTCGCCCCGCTCGCCGAGTACCAACACGGCTGCTGCACGGCTGCGACCACTCTGCATCGCTCTAATCAACTGATCACCGATTCGATTTCTCACCAACGGCGGCTTCGCTAATCTTGTCTCCTTTATCAGGTGAGTTTGCTAATCGGTGTACTGTTTTTTATTATCGTCATAATTTCAATTCCCCACAGGGTGCAGACATAGCCGTATTAAGCTTTCATGGGGCCCGGGGCTTATAATAAAATGCAAATACAATTATTTATGAAACTATATTCCCGATGTAATAAAAGAAACTATACACTTTTTTATAAGTACGTCATGAGTCTCGCTTATAGTATCAGCACTGCTCTCAATGTTTGCGTTTGCTTAGTAATCAGAACTACTTTCAGTGCAATCCTTTTCAAGCGGAGCATTAGGTTTGCTTAAAAAACTTATTTTGGGCAATTTTTTCACTGCTTTTAATTTATCCTCGGCAGCCTTAAAATAGTTATTTAGAGTTATCTTGGTAAATTGTAGCCATGTAGCATATAGACATAACACTAACAAACTATATGGATAACTTACTTTTCTTTCTTGAGCGTCGCCTTTGTATCGGTTCAACTTCAATTTATTCATTATGTTGGCACGGGCCACAGGTGCCGACAGTATCCAATGGGTAGGTATAGGTATTTTCTATTTTTTTTATACAGGCTAAGTCAAGCTCAACGCCTCGGCTCTTGTGACCAAACCATAACACTTTTTAGAAAATTTGCGAATACATGTAGGTCGAGTTGGACTACATTTTAAAAATAATGACTTTTATACAGGGTTTCCAATAAAAGCGTGCTATATCAAAGTTACGATTTTTCAAATGGAACACCCTGTATATATTATTGAATATTTAGATTACTGGCTCAATTCTAGTGTGACTTTATGTATCACACCTGGGACTTGAAGTGAGCCGTTTAGGTGCAATTCACAATTTTTGATATAAGTAGATATCAGAAAAAAATTGAATATCGCAGCGATTCTAAAACATAGACGGCTGTGAGTTTGCCGTGTGACTAAACTTGAAATTGGTCAACTTAGGTTTGACGTTCAAGTTTGAATTACATTTGTACTTGGAGAAATCGGTAGACTAATTAAGGAAGCTTCAATCAGAATTAACTTGATTTTCTCAAATGAGAATGCCTAATTATTGAGTTGAATTTAAAATTTGGTATCAATCTCTGGTAGTTTTCATTTAATTTCAAATTTTCAACCAAATCGGTGTTTTTCAATTTTCCTACCTATAAGCCACTTAGCAGGCCATGAAATACAAAAAAAAAACTATTTAGGTGGAAGAAAACAACTAACTTAGCAGAAAGATACAGACGAACTAGAGTAAACGGTTAAAATTATAAAAATGACATAACAAATCAAGTCTGATCAGAAATAACAGAGGTAACGCATCTAACCAATCAAATTATAAAACATAATTTGCCTGGCAAAAAATTTAAATCCTATTTGTCAGTATTCCTTTTGTTTGCGATCTTGCTAATAGATACTGAAAAACTAGACGGGCTACAGTGGGACAGTGAGAGGTGTCGTTACTTTTGATTTTGACTGGAACGACTATTGTTTTATATCATTAAATGTGAAATTTTGTGCTGAAGATATTAGATTGCTAGGAACTATCGCTGAAAGTTTAATGGTTTTGAAAACTTTTAATCTATAATACATTGCAGTAGCTAGAAGCTGAAAAAATTGTTCATTTCTGATGTATTTCAGCTTCCCTTTGACCTTAGACATCTTACCGGCGTTGTTTCTAGTTAGAGTTCATCGGTTGTAGGGAATTTTTATAACCTTGCCCCTTTACTTTAGTTTTTCTTTATCTTTCTGCTATGTTATTTGCTTCTATCTGAACACGTTTTTGTTCATATTTCATGGCCTGCTGGTTTGCCTATAGGTACACCGTTTTGATTGAAATCTAGAAATTAAGTTTTTAGTGAATCTACTGATTTTATTGTTCATCTAGTGACCTAATATTTGCTCTGCCACACTACATAAAACCAGGGCCCCTGCGGGGCCCCTCTGAACCGCGGGGCCCGGGGCTCCAGCCCCTTTAGCCCCATGGTTAATCCAGGCATGGGTGTAGAGAGGAAACTACAGTATATTCCAGCTAAAATTTGCCACCCACCTTATTTCTGAAATGATAAAAATATCGTCTCGGCTATTCCACTAAGTACGTCATCATTGTGCCATCAACACCCACCAACCTCTACTTCAAAATTCTACTTCAAAATCTCAAATGAGACCATCATAGATTTACTAGATTGTCCTGTAAACGGTTATTGTACTGCTGGACAATACATGCTATTATTATCATTTCAAATAAACAAAAAAGTGCGTCCCGGGCTCCGACACACCGAGCTGCTGTTCCATTACCCAGTGAGTCCTCCTCAAATCGTGCACCCTAAGGGAACGAAGGGACCCGAGGATGACTGCCTTCTGCATTCTGTCGGCTAAAATGTGTGCCGCCGATATTCTGCGCAGTGCAGAGAGCAGCGTATTCCCCATTCCACCTAGGGATCCAATGACCATAATCAGCAGACCTACAATGTATTCTGGCCAGAGCCTGTGAAGTTGTCAGAGCAACTTCTGATATTAAGGGCCGATATGCGGGTTTAGCACGAGCTTTGTTAAGCCTAAGCTTAGCTAAGCTCAGGCTTAAAGTCGACACCCGTTGTACAATCGTCGGCTTAGTTAAACCTGGTTGATAATGAAATTCACTACAGTTGGCACCAATGAAGCAACACGTACTGACATAATCATCTGAAAAATTACCTTTTTTTGGTTAGGCACTTATGACGTTTTGTGTCAAATTTTGGCAACGACCGTTTTTGTCTCTGTTCTTTCATTCACTCTCTTTGTTAAATTAGACACAAATTTTCCAAAAAATTTGACCTAATTAAGTGACAAGCAATTTGAAGGTTCATCCTTGACAAATCATGTCATTTTTATATCAGGTTAGGTTTAAACCTCTGCTAAGCTCGCGTTGAGCATCGGCTTACGTAAGCTCGTGTTAAGCTTGGAGTGGGGGGTTAAGCCAGCATTGTACAACGGACATTTTGCCACTGACGTGGTTTAACGTCGGCTTACCTTAAGCCGAAGCTTAAGCTTGCATTGTACAACCGGCCCTTAGTCCGTTTTTCCGTCTTGTTTGAGACGATGTTCACCTTGGAGGGGCCGAAAACTCTATAACGAACATCGTCTTCTGTTGGTGGTCGACAAGGATTATGTCGTCGGGTTTGTGAACGAGTAGTTCCAGTAAATCCGGCATCTCTCATTCTCCACAACGGACTCTATATCCCGTGAAGCGTATGGCAGCACCGGTGTCTCATCGATACCGTATGAGTGCCGTCCCAGCGTACGTCTTTCATGCCGACCAGAGATGCATAAGCGTCTCTGGCGCCTGTTGGCAAGCTCTACATTGGATGTCGGGTAGATCTGCACCCATAACCCTTTTACGATATACCAAGGTGTTGAAGACACCATTTTGGCAAGCCATTATAAAGCCCTCAGCCTCCGACTTCAACTCACTAGACCTTAGGAAAGAGAAGGTCAACTGCTCAGACAAGCCATGCTCTTCCAGATGTTTGTAGAAGATTCCACGCATTGGCTTATCTTTATGAAGCCTTAAAAGGAAGTCGACTTCGGCAGTTTTAATGTGGGAGTTTAATTGTGCGAGAGCAACTTCCGTAATGGACTGCTGATACCTCCGCTTGAAGTCGAGTGTGAGGCTGAGTTCCTCGGCTGCTCGTTTCGCTGCGCTAAAAAGAAAGGCTGCTTTACCCGCATTCTCGTGCTCTCGCACAAAACGGATCAGGGGATCGGTGCTGTTCGTTACATAGCAGGCAGTGGCCAATACTACCCTGTTGTGCACACTCTCCAGGGTGTTTCCTAATTGAATGCCAATATTTATGGGGGTGATTTTTGGGTCCATTTTAAGAAGAAAACTTCATATGAACGTATGCCCTAAACGTCTTACCTTTTGAGATACAGGGTGGTAAAGTTTTCAAAAATAAATAATTTATTATTAATATCTACAATACTGCTTCAGATATTTTAATGAAACTCGTCATACGTGTATTATGAAGCAAAAAGCAATTTTTTGTAGCCCACATCAGCGGGGCAAACTGAACAAGACATTTATTTTATCTTCTTCTAGTTGAGCCTGTATGAGACTAATAGAGTTTCCAGAAACGCGGACAAAACATCAACACTTTGAAATTTTCCGACCGGCCACACGAAAATGAAAAATTGCTGGAAACACCAACGAAGCAAAATGTTTGCCTGAATGTTTTGGTTTTGTTGCCGAAAAGTTTGTTTTTGTTTTGTTGGTTTGGTGAAATGCAGAATTAGAGTATCTATACTATCAAGGCATGTGTTGCCATGATTTATTCCTCCAGTATCGACACTACAAGTTTCTCTTCGTACTGCCGATAGGCTGAAAGATGATGCTGACGCACATGTGCGCGTTTTCGCGCTAGCAATGGTGTTTAATATTTCGATATTTCGCTGAGATTTAGTTACTAATACTTAATTTAATATTATCTACATTGAAAGTGTGACTGCGTCTCAGCCGTTGATATTTTCTATTGAAATTTTTTGAAATTTCGGGGGGGTAACCCCCCCTCAGGTACGCGCCTGGATCCACGATATTGTAGTAGAACTATATTTATTCTAGGGCTGCATGTAGCGGTACGTTTAAAGTGACTGGAATATTCTTTCAAGTAGAGTGGGTGTTGAAATCTGGAATAGCATAGTTAATTAAAAACTTCAGAGGAACACAGTGGGTGGTGTTTCAGTTATGAAAGGAGTACGGGAATTATTCATTATCTTTTGCTTTTAACACATTTTTTAATGCACAGATTTTTGTCTGAACAAAGGAGTTCTTTACAAATATTATTTTCCCCTCTATACTTGTTGTTCAGCAGCAAAACGCATTAAAGCAAAATGTATTAGCGTCGCGTGAATTTCATTTTGAATGAATATAATTTTATAACAAATTTTTAAAACATACAATTTACATACAAAGCTAGGATACACGAGTCTAGTACTGATAGTAGTAGGCTAGTAAACTGGTTTCGTGTATTCAGAACTAACTAGTAAACTAGTTAGGAATCTGGTAACTTAGTGCTTAGCGCCATTTAATAACCGACGGTAGGTCGTAGCGGACTACAACCATGGCTTTTTAGGTCCCCAAATTTAAATAGATTGGACTTTTTTTTTATGAGGACATCTTAAGAGTATGGTTTACCGCACCCCCGTTAACACTTTAGAAGAGCTGAAGGATCGTCTAAGAGCTTCCTGCGATTTAATAAGAAATACTGAAGGTACACTTTAAAGGGTGCGCGATAATATGATAAAAAAAGCGTGTATCCTTTAAGGTGGGAGGCATTTTTAACAACTTATCCAGTTTCTATGTTCTATTTTTTCACAACTTCATTTAATATAATTTTATAATGTTTTTTTAATACATACAATTTTATGTGTGCAAAACTTGGATACAAGAGTGTAGTACTGGTGGTGGTAGTAGTGGGCTAGTGAACTGTTACGTTACTGTTCTGGTTTCGTGTACTCAGAACTAACTAGGAAGCTAGTTAGGAATCTGATAAGTAAGCGCCTTACAATGATTTTAAAAGCAGTTTTACCCCTTTTTCTGCATAATCACTCGCTATTAGCCTTTCTACTAATACATTTCTTCTATTATTATTTTTCATATCTCTTTTATTTGGGTACACTTCTCCCATACGTGTCATGTTGATGCATACAATTTGTAGGTCGAACATTTCGACCGTAATATTTTAATGTCTGTTTCTGTTTTTTGAGATATACACATTTTTTCAGGTTTAAGTTGTGTATATTTATATTATTTTCTTTTGCTGGGTTGAAACCTCGCCGCTTGTAGGGAATGCATAGTATGTACCAAAAATGCGTTTATTATTATTATTATCACAGACAAAAAGATCCAGGCCAGGCCACGATACACCGAGCTGCTGTTCCATTTCACAGTGACTACTCCTCACGCCGGTGAGCAATCACTTCCTGCAGCCTAAGTAGACGAAAGGACCCCTTTTGCATTCTAGCGTATAAGATGCGCGCCGCCGCACGGCACACCGGCATATTGTGCAATGCAGAGAGCAGCATATTCGTCATTCTACCCCGTAAAATTGAGGGTCTACGGTATAGCGCACGAAATAGAGAATCCAAGAAAAGACTTATTCCCGTGTTAGCGAGGAGGCGTGGCCGCCTGTTCCCTTTCTCCAGTCTGTGTGTCTAAGATGAGGGGAGATAAGTCCCAAAATCCATAGTTATAATCCAAAGGTCACCATAAAAATGAACTTCGCATTTCCAAGCTCCCAACGTTATCTTAAAACTTATAGTAATGATCCAAAAAGCAAATTGAAGAAGAAAGCTTGAGCTTTGTCACTGTGGTGGCCTGTATCGTGTTTGGTTGTTCAATTACAGATATTTGAAGAATGTATGATTTTGCAATGCGAGTTTATTTGCACACTAAGAAACTTTTTTGAAAAAATTGCTCTTCAGTGTCATTCATTAAGGTCTTAACTACCACATTCTGAAATACTGTGTATGTAGTTTGAAAAACAAGTAACTTCTGTTGGAAGTAGTTTGCGAGCCTGCGAATCTGTCCGAGCAACACTGATATTCGATCCGCTTTTCCTCCTTCTTATTTTTTCTGTTTTTCGTAGTAGTAAGAGATACTAACGGGCTGTGCCAAGTCAACACCTGACCTGTTAGTATTCTGAATTCAGGAAGGATGGTACAATGCTACAGTCTCTTAGGGTTTCAGACCTTTGGATGGTTCCAAAAAAAGGAATGCTTCGAGGAGTAGGGACCTCGACTTGCTAAGGTTGAGCTCGCAGAGCCCCCGTAGTATTCCTCATTCGCGCGGCCTTCGGTGTTATTATCTCGAACATCTTTCGAGATAGAAACTGTAGAACCGGGACTGGTCAGCCATCCTCCTTCGACGATCTAGGCTATGGAGGTTCTTTGTGAGGTTAGGCGTATCGATTAGTCTTATAATTGCTCTCTGCTGGATATTGTCTAATTTTAGAGAGTGCTTCGGATCATTTCTATAGTTGGTAGTGAAACTTTTTTGTCAGTGTTGTTGCCTGAGTTTTCGTTAAACTGTACTTTATTTACTAATCCCCACTCGATAATTGTTCTGATATCTACGTTGATCTGTGGTCTGCTGTCGCCGACGTACTGTCTGCTAGGATGATAGTGGATTGCCTGGTTCCATGCATGATTTTAAAATACTGTGTATTGTGTAATTATGCTTGGAAACTTCCTAACTGGTATACTTCTCCACTCATTTCGCTGATTACAATTAGTTGAACCATTGTTTTTCTCTTAACTAGTTGTTCCACCTCATAACTTCGGGTACATGACCACTAGATGGTACATAGATATGTGTCGCTCCATTCATGCTTAATCAGGTATGACCAGGTGTTTTTACTACGACAATGGTTTACTGTGATGTTGGTAAGAGCATTGTTTTTACTTCTCGTAGTAAAAACATCTGATCATACCTGGTTAAGCATGAATGGAGCGACACTTATCTATGTCCCATCTAGTGGTGATCTACCCGAAGTTGTGAGGTGGAAAAACTAGTTAAGAGAAAAACAATGGTTGAACAGGTTCGTTTCCTAATCCTTTTTTTACAGCGGATGCATAGGGTACTGGATCTGTATGAGAGTTATGACGAGCATTTCTTCCCATAAGCAACAGGGTCAGAACTGATCCCTTGTATCTCTCGTACACTCTTGAGACAGCAGATACTTTGCCCGTAGTTTTGTAAACACATTTTATTTTGTATTATATCGTCTTTGATTCCATCCCAATATCCTAGCAGCAAACGTTAAAGCAGTTATCGTCGAGAAACTGAGGGATTGTCGGACTGCACAGTCGGCGTGATACCTTGTCGCCCGATTTTTCCGGGATTTGAGCGTGGCCTGTGTGTTCAGTACCCGAGAGTCCTTAGGGATAGGAATTCGATTCAGAACGTGCTTAATACCGCAACGACAGTGGGGATTCTGCCTCAGCTCCATTCCTGGTAAAAGCGACTCGCATCGTCTAACAGGAAAAGATTACCGACAAAACGGCGCAGATTTCGTTCGAAGCACGACGCCACGCTTGCTGGCCGTGGAACATTTTTATGGATTGTACAGCTGAGCCGGTAAGGGGAGTGCTTTATTCTTATAGATACCAAACACAAGACGATACACTTTTAATGGATTAGTACGCGGATTTAGATATACTTACACACAAATTGTGCTAGTTCCCCTATACTGTTCTTCCTGCTGTATATCAACGAGCTGCTGGAAATAACATGCAATCCAATATACAGCTTCGCAGATGACAGTACATTAGTGTCGTGCATGGAACCAGGCAAGCCACTATCATACCAGGAGACGGTACGTCGGCGACAGCAGCACGCCTCACAGATCAACGCAGATATCAAAAAAATTGTCGAGTGGGGATTAGTAAATAAAGTACAGTTCAACGTACAGAAAACCCAGGCCACAACACTTACAAAGAAGTCTCACATTGGCTTGCCAACAGTGGAAATGGAGGGTTACCCCATAGACGAGTCACCTTTCGTCAAACTTTTGGGGATCAACATCAACAGCAACATGTCTTGGCATGACCACGTCGTCAGTATTGCTAAAACGGCATCCCAGAAGCTTAGAGTTTTGTTCCGCTGTAGGAAGCTGTACACACCAGAGCAACTACTGCTGCTCTACAAGGCGCAGATCCGACGACCGCTGGAGTACTGCTCCCATGTGTGGGGATGCGCTCCGAAGCACTCTCTGAAGATTCTGGACACCATCCAGAAGAGAGCAATTAGACTAATCGATACGCCTAACCTCACAAAGGACCCCGAACATCGAAGAAGGGTGGCTGACCTGTCCCTGTTCTACATATTCTATCACGGAGGATGTTAGAGTGAGCTCTCCCAGGTAATAACAGCAAAGGCCGTCCGAACGAGGAACACTAGAGAGGCTCTGCGAGCTCACCCTTACCAGGTCAAGGTCCCTACTCCACGAACCAGTCTCCTTCAGCATTCCTTCTTTTGGAGAACTTCGACGCTGTGGAACGAGCTGTCGGGAAATTTGTTTTCCGCCCGCTACAACCTGCAGCGTTTCAAATATAACATGCACCGGCACTTATCCTCCCGCAGCGCTTCTACAGCGACATAGGCTTTTAGCCTTTGGGGGAGGCTGACCATAAAAAAAAATTCCTTATGCGAAGTCTCTCCCTTTTAACATCATTAAGCATCAATCTCGCTAACTTTTGTAGGAATTCAACATAATTTTTTAAAATTCTATTGTAGCCCTGATGATGGAATCATAAGTTTCCGAAAGCTTGGAATAAAGTTAAACAAAACCGTTTGTTACCTAACTAGTTTTTGTTTCGGCAATGACTACTCCCCTTCTATACTTACACATATCGTGTTGAGGAATCAGTGGAGGAACCAGAAGTATGGCCTCCCTCAGAGTAGTGTGCTGGCGCCTGTTCCATTCAATTACTTCAATAGGTTTTCCATCTTATTTATTGGTAATATTGGAGCTTCCCGCTGCTCACAGTGGTGGGTCAAAAAATATCGATATTACTTCTTGAAATCAACGTCACTGAAATTTTTTCATACACTGTACATTTTCTCTTATACACATTCATGTATTCAAACATTATTAAAGATTAGTTGCATAGACAACCAAAACCGACAAGCAAATGATGCACAACTTGATCTGCCTTGAAATTTTGAAAGCAATTGCTACACTAGACAAGGAAATTCCTTAACTATTTGTTGATTGCATCTTGAGCGTCTGTAAAAGCTTTGACTAGAAGCTATTGCTGTATTTTCTAGCAATTAAAAGTAAAAGTCAATAGGACGTCCTGAAGTAGTTCAAAGTGTTGTGTACTTCGGTTTTTTGATCGACAATTCCGGTAGCTGTGAAAATGAGATTCAACGTCACTTTCAACAGGCACGTGTCGCCATGACAAATCTTACTAAAATATGGCGTGTCTATAACATCACTAAAGCTACCAAAATGTCGCTGGTTCAGTCTCTTGTGTTCTCCATATTTTTGTATGCCTTGGAAACTTGGACTGTTAGGCCCAGTTTCACAATCATTGGTAGCCTCTGGTAGTCGCTTAACCGACAGATGGAAGTTAACCAGTAGTTATCGGGAAACTCTGTTTCACAAAGAAAACCAATGGTTAAGCTTATTTGTCTGTACATTGGCACCATGTATTGGTGTCAGAGTACTGCTATAATGGTGTCTCGTGAATAAAACCTAACCCTTTGACAAGGAAACCTAACCTTTCTTTTTATATTTTGATTTATGTCATTACAGAGTATATATAATCAAAATCCATCGACGTCTTAGACGTCAGTATCAAAATCCATGTTTTTAAAACCTCCAAAGCTGTTATCGGTTGACCACAACAAACGTCACAGATAACCCGTACTTTATCCTTGCGTTAGCGTAACTATTGGATAACCAGAGCTTTTGACGTAAACCACCTATTATGAAACGAAACGTGTTCGCTAACTACTAGTTTTCTTTTAACCTCTAATTAACCGCCGATTGTGAAAATGGGCCTTAAAAAAGCAGATCGAGCTCGCATAGATGCTTTTGAAATGTGGTCGTGGAGGAGAATGCTGACAGTTCCCTATACCGCCCATCGATCTAACGTCTTCATACTGGATGAGCTCAGTAATCCAAAGAGACTATCCTCCATTGTATCGACGAGAATGCTTACATACAGAAGCGATAATATGGAGAAACTTGTAGTTCAGGGTCCTGCCCCGAGTGGACGGCACCCGTGGCCATTCCCCTACACGCTGGGTGGATACGACGAAACAGTTGCTGAATATGAGTACCAAGAGCGCCAATCAACTGACAGTAAATTGCGAACAAAGACGAGCTACAGTTCTTAAAGCTGTTGATACTGTTCGTGTCCCCAATACTCTAGTTCCGACCTAATGCATATTACAAATTCATAAAATGTCCGTTAAGACATTGTGACTATGATAATGATAAGTAAAAGTGATTGTTTGACATTTTATTCATAGACTTTCAAGCATTAGTTAAATTTTTAAGAAAAAGCAATTACTTGGCTTTTATTCAATAGAATAATTCTAATGCCAGTTCGTTGAGAAGACAATTTGTAGCTCATAGTTTATCACTCCTATCGATCCGTTCACGCATCCGCAGACTGTTTACAAGCTTACCTTATTAATTTACTGAGTTGCAGGCTGTTTATGTTGCAAAACAGTACTCAAGCAAAGTTCTAACGATATTTGGTCAGTAGCGAGCATTTTAGCTACTAAAATGCTCTCCAATCGACTAACTACTAACACAGTCTAAACTAAGTTTTAGCGGTATCTATTATTGAACGAATTCTAAGCCTTTTTTAGTAACAAACACTATTCTGAGCCAAACAATACGTACTAAAAGAACTTCCGTTTGATTCGCGTAGTTTATAAATTGTCACAAGCAAGATTTGCAGCAGGCATATAGTGAAATCGTTTAGATTTCATCGGGGTGGCATGTACCGCAAAATTAAGTTTGAGTCGCACCTTTATGCATCTGAAGTGCACAGCGAGTGAGCGCTGGGGTCACACGGGCTGCGACTCTCTGATCAAATTTGTGTGCTCTACATATTTTCTCACTGCTGCTGCTCTCAGTACGCAAAGGTAAAAGCCTAGCTCTCTCTCTGTTCCACTTAAAAGCTTGTCACACTTATTTTCTTTGAAGGGGTGCTGCGTATACCGGATGATGATAGAACTTTTCAATCATTGAAAAGCATATCGGTCGTAGTTCATTAATATTCGATATTTCAGAAGCAAACCACCAAGCTTTCGTTAAGGGGCCTGTGTATATACGGTTATACAGAACTCAAGCTAGATGGCTGGGTAGCGGCAAATAAACAGCGAAGTGTACTCTTAAAACTCTATTTCCAAGCTTTCGGGATCATTTGATCCCTTCTTCAGGGCTATAAAGGCAATTTAGCAATCAGCAACATTAGAAAAAATTAAGATTGAAAAGTTTTTACTTACAAAAGTTTGTGAGGATGTTGCTGGAAGATGATATAAAACAAGCCAAACGAGCAAGTAACAACACATATCTTGCATGAAGCACGTTATACAGACAAAGAAATTTACGAAAAACATTACACAATTTACTGTTAAAAGTTAAAATCTTAATAAAATCGTAAAATGGCCATTCGATGATTATTTTGCGTGCCGGCAATTACGTCTTTATCGAAACGGTCAAGCACACGTGTCTGAGCGGAAATCGGTTAGTGGAGGGAAATTCAAATTTTGTTCATTTGTCAAATGTCATTTGCCTAAGTTTTGGCGCATGCGCGCACAATCTATGTTGAAATTATTTTTGTGGAAGGGATTTATGTATAGGGTGATTCAAATTATCACTAGACAGTGTCAAACAGAATGAACTGATGTAATAAAATGTTTTAATGTGTGTAATATCAATGAATATATCAAAAAATAGAAAAAGAGGAATTATATGTGCGTTTATAGCAAGAATTTTAGTGATAATGTGAAATTGTTAATTGGGGGGGATTTTTTTTTCCACAATATATGTGGTGTAAATTAATTTTATGTGTATTACATTTACATTCATGAATTCTCCACAGAATTATCAATACGATATTTTTCACAATTCAAAAGATATGAATAAATTATGCTGAGGCTGTTGATATCAGTTTTTTTATTAATACAATTGTCACATTGAAAAATATGTGCCATTTCAAGGAAACATCTTTTCTTCAAATTTGACTCACTTGCCAAAACTTTAACAGAATTATAGTCAATGGTATGATTGGGAAGATTAGGATGTGATGCCAAAGTACACCTGTTAGGGTAAAGTCTGGCATCAGTTTTATGAGAGGTAAGCCTCCCTTTTAGGGACCTGGAAGTTTGACCAATATATACTGAGTTCCAAGTACTGCAAGGGATACTATAAACCACATTGGTTAAGCTAAGCAATGGTACTTTGTCCTTTAATTTAGAAAAAAGATTATTAATTGTTAGAACTGGTTTTGAGGCAATTTTACAGTTTACACTTCTGAAAATCCTGACCAATCCAGGAGTTAATTCTTTGATAAAAGGCAATTTTGCATATATGGTGATAGGTTGAGTGGTAGGTTGAGAATTTTCAGCTTGTGAATTATTTGTATTAGCAATGTTGTGGTTAATATTAGCAGTTTGTGGTAAATTATTATTTTCTGAATTGAAAAGGATACTGTTAACCAAGTGTTTAGGGTAACCATTGTTAATAAATAATTTAGACAAAGTATCAAGATTTGGATTGTGGAAGGAGTTATCAGCTATTTTTATGACCCTGTTTTTCATCTGTTTCATCTGCCAAAATTTAGGCAAATGACATTTGACAAATGAACAAAATTTGAATTTCCCTCCACTAACCGATTTCCGCTCAGACACGTGTGCTTGACCGTTGCGATAAAAACGTAATTGCCGGCACGCAAAATAATCATCGAACGGCCATTTTACGATTTTATTAAGATTTTAACTTTTAACAGTAAATTGTGTGATGTTTTTCGTAAATTTCTGTGTCTGTATAACGTGCTTCATGCATGCATGCAATATGTGTTGTTACTTGCTCTTTTGGCTTGTTTTATAACATCTTCCAGCAAAATTGCTAAATTGTCTTTGTAGCCCTGAAGAAGGGATCAAATGATCCCGAAAGCTTGGAAATAGAGTTTTAAGAGTACACTTCGCTGTTTATTTGCCGCTACCCAGCCATCTAGCTTGAGTTTTGTTTCCTAACAAATCGGCAACGATTACCCGCTTCCTACAGTTAGGTATACATATGTTTGCCATGGCAAAACACGGATTCCCATTTCGAATAGAACTCACTTGTTTCTCAAGCTACATAAATAGTATTTCAGAAGGCGATAATTAAGACCTGAATCAATGACAACTATTCATAATTTTCTCAAAAACGTTTTTTAATGTGCAGACAAACTCGCAAAAATCATACATTCTTCGAATGTCTGTAATTAAAGAACCAAACACGATGTCAAAAAAGGCCAAGTAGTTGAACAAGCGCAAGTTTTCTTCTTCAATTTGCTTTTTGAATAATTACTGTAAGTTTAAGGGTAACGTCAGGAGCTTGGAAATGCGAAATTCATTTTTATGGTGACCATTGGACCTTACCTTTGGATTTTTGGACTTATCTTCTAAAAAAAGTTTTTTAGTGTGCAAAAAAACTCGCAATGCAAAATCATACATTCCTCAAATGTAATTTAACAACCAAACACGATACCAAAAAAGGCAAAATAGGTGACAAAGCGCAAGCTTCCTCAATCTGCCTTTTGAATCACTGCTGTAAGTTAGTAGTTATAGATTGGTTACCGATTACTCTGATTATGTAATTGCGCCACGAAGCAGCCTTTTTTCATTACTTACCTGCCAACTATGTCTGGTCATTTTGGAATTTAGAAGAACACAGAGTAATTCATTTGCACGACGGTGTTACTAGCGAAGCAAGATAAGGCAAAATTCGGGATCCAATAACAAACTGTTAGAAAACCTAAAAAGAATATAGAGTGCAGTCCCACCTTTGGTTTGGAAAACAATGATCCACCGGTGAATCATAAAATTTCAATGAGTACAATTCTAGAAATTTTATAACTATTCAATCAGCAACAGTAGCACATACAAAATTTTTATAAGAAGAAGCTAAGTTTGCTCTGTTCTAGTGGAAAAGTTGCCCTTGTGTATAGGTTCCAACAATTCTACTCTCTCTATTTCACACTTGCACAGCCACAACCAAAATGAGTCAGTTTTCGACTATATTTGTCTGGCTTGCGGTGAGAGCTTTTAAAAACTAATAACCAGCCTGTCACAGGTAAAATATGCAGTGGGAACGTTTAAAAAAGCATACAAACAACCCTCTGTTGTGTTTATTCACAATACTAGCTATGTGTGCCATAGAATACGTATACGAGGGAAACTAAAACAAAACAAATTTACATCCACTCTTGCTTTTGAATACATATGAACACCGGTAATATGTTTTGTACAATTTGCTTTGTGGTAGTTGAACTTTCTCTGTCTTATGACAAGCTCTAGCCCATACGCCTTGGGTATCCAAACCACTGCACTCTAAGTTGTTTTTTCACTTTTTCGCCACTTCACATAAGGTTATCCTTATGTCATATTGTCATCTAGTAGATAACTAGATAGATACTCACATTGATTATGTTATTATTAATTATTTCGTTTTCCTAACAAGTGTAACAAGTGTAATATTTGAAAAAGGCAGTTTACGTACTCCTAGAAAGCTTTTTTGCATTAATACTTACTATTTGCCAAACAGAATAAATATAAATCACTGACGAACTACGGCTTCCTTTGTTTTGTGTAATGATGATAATTTCCTTATTATTTATTCGACATAAAATATGCATTGGATTCAATTCAATATAGATGTAACATAAATTAACATGCAAATGTATATAAACAAAGAAATAAAATAAATACAAAAATTACAAAATCTAAATATTTACAAATTCTGCGACGTCGTACAAACACGTACTTAACAATAAAACTTTAACTTCATCTTTAAAACGTTTCAGTGTTTTGTAGTTCTTCACTTCATTGGGCAGCTTGATGTAAATTTTTGGTCCCAGAATACTGGGTGACCTAGTTCCTTTACAGTATTTAGCAAATGGTACATGTACATCCTCACTCTGCCGTGTATTAAAATTGTGCAGTTCTTTGCTTGGGAGGAACTGATATGTTTTTGAACATATATATGGACAATCATATATAAGCAAAGAAGGCAATGTTACTATTCTGTAGCACTGAAATAGCCCCTTACAGCTATATGTTGCACTCACACCTGTCATACACCTAATAACTCTTTTCTGACCCAGAAAGACTATATGAGCGTCTATTGATGTGCTCCAGAAATACCTTAGTCTAGAATCTATCTGAGCATAGTAAAGAGTTAAAAGTTGGTTTTCGGTCAAAGCAGTTTTTAGATTTTTTAGAGTCTTTTAGTTTTTAGACTTTTTAACATGTATGTATGTATGTATGTACATGCATTTTAGATTTTTTAACACGTATGACTAGGAATTTAACTTGGAAACCAAATGGCTACAGTGGACTTTAAATGTAAGGTTCTCATCCAAATGTAGACTTAAGAATTTCATTTTGTTTTGTGGAAACTCAGATCAAAGTGTGCTATTGTGAGATCCAGTGCTGTTAATCGCTCCTGCACGTTGTGGAATCCTAGAATGAATGTCTTCTCTAAATTCATATGAAGATGGTGATTGGAGAACCATGAACAGATATTGTTTATCACATGCTCACATCGTTTTTCCAAAATTTCATCGAATTAGACAGTACTATCACAGCGTCATCCACATAGAAGCAAAATTACCATGGGCTATATCATTCTTAATGTCATTGACATAAAGTGAAAATAACACCGGCCCTAAAATTGATCGCTGAGGGACGCCCAAATCAATAGTAGTTGGTTCTGATTTTATACATACATATTGAGTCTAACTTGGCATAAATCATTGAACCCAATTATATGATGGCGCGACTATGTCATAATGCAGTAACTTTTTTTTCTTTAATCCTTATGATATGATCTCGTGATTCACACAGTCATATGTTCTACTGAGATCGCAAAAGATCCCAACATGATATTCTCCAGCTTCTATTAGTTGAATCAACGTTTGAACAAAGCCGTAAATGTCAATTTTCCATTGCAAAAACCATGATGAATCTCTTATTGTGTCTAAAAGCTGCTGTGACGTGTCCAAATAGCAGTATTCCAGTAATTTGAAAAAACAAGAAGGGATTGTTACTGTTGTTTAACTTGCAATGTATGTATGTTTGTTTGAGTGGAATCTTGCAACTCAATTTTGAAGCAGATGTCTTCGACTGATTGAGCTGAAATTTTGTATACACGTTTAGTTTGGATGACAATATACGATAATATGTGTGACTTCGTTCTAAATCCAATAGTAGAATAGTTATTTAAGGCATTTCTACAATATGGGTATCCATATTGATATGAGAACGCCCAGTACACGGTAAGGGGAACAATCTAATGAGAGGGATGTCATCACTGACAATAGATCCACTGATGTCATTTTATGGTCAAAACGATGAATTTTGTTGTAAGAGGCTGGGGAAAATATACTATTGAAAGTTTTTCTTCTTTTTCGAACATTTAAATAAAAGCTCTCTTTATAAAAGTTTTTTGTTTTAATTTATTATAAATTGGAACCACTTTTCCAGTTTTCAAACTCCGAGGGAACCTTACTAGAAGTAAAGGTTTACCAAAACAAGAAATGGCCTAACCATGTATCTTAGTTCTATCTTTACTAGAAATCTTGGAATGCCATCAGGACTAGTATAGTCTTTGTTTTTTAGTCTCATGCTAATCATATCAGTAAAACGATAAAGCTGCATTCTAGCATATGAGTACCGCACTTTATTTTTGTGGAATTTCCATTATAACAGATTTAGTGTTTTCCTTTCTTTCATAAAACACAGCACAAACATAAAACGTATCCTTTGGGTACTCAGAACAATGCAATTCATTTTTTCCCCACTTAACATAATATTATCCTTGTGTTTGGAAATTTCTTCAGGCATTGTCACTAGAAATTTCTTCAATTACGGGCGGTATTCTTGTCGTCGTTGTGCCCTGAGGATGTCCCGTGCAATCATGGACGGAAGCTCCACATTTAACGCAAATTAGATGTAGGTTCCATCCGGAATCGGAGAATGTTCTTTTTTTTTTGGAGGCATACGGCATCGACTACAAAGGCCATTAGCCGCTTCAATATGCAGTTTTATTTATCCGATGAAGGAGTGTAGAATCGGCCAGATTGGTCCTAATCCCACCGGTCAGAAGCGCGCAAAATATTTCGATCACCAGATAGGCCATAGGACACTAGCGCACCGCGGTCAGATTTGTCCTAATCCCACCGGACAGAAGCCCTCAAAATATCTTGGATAATAGGCAGGTATGTGGACACAAGCCCGCGGGGCGGTTCTCGTTTCGTTATGTTATAATATTGTTGACTGGGATAAATTGTAATGCGTAATGTAGATTAGCAGCACTTTCTGTCAGCTTTATTTGAATCACGTAGTTCCTTTCTGACTTGTCGAATACCGGTAATATTCATTCAGAATTAAGTGAATTTAAACCTATATTCCTTGAAACGTTGTAAATTTGATTAAACCCAATGTATTTGAATAAACCATAGATGTTTTGAATCCAGCGAATTGATTGATTCATTTGATAGTCAAAAAACAAGTAACATACAGATTAAATAAAGAATTTATTTCTTCAAACTACTGAAATATTTTCATTAAGGGTAGTTTTATATACCTACAGAAGCCGGATAGTCATTTAAATAATCTAAGAAGTAACTGTAAGCTACCGCAAGCCGTAAAAAGACAGATGAATGTTCCCAAGAATAAAAGGCATGTGGTCATTAGGAATATCCAAGCTTAATTTTCTTCCGGCGCGCAAGTGACCGGTGCCAATGAAGGCACCCTTTTTGTAAACAGGTAACAATCAAACCGCGCGCGCTCGTGACCAATCACCGTAGAATCTACCGGTCCTCATAGGCACCGAATAAATATAAAGTACTGAACTTGGAATGGACGAAGTTTAGATTGTGTCATATCTTGTGAAAGAGCTTGATTATTTTCAGGAACTTAAGAAGTGAGAGAACTGACATGTGGTTATAAAAACAATCTTGAAGAGAGTCCGGCACATTAAGCCTCGACTTTTCTTCCCGGAATTTGGGGAAAAGTTAGGATATGGTCAAAATTCAGTCTGCTGTGCCACTCTTCGCATATTGACGGTTCAGTACCAAATAAATGACAGGACGTCAACCGACTATGACCAATCCCTACACGAGTCAGGCGGACTTGTTCCTTTCTAGAAAGGCCCTTAGGATAACACCAGCTCTCGATTGTGGGCTGCAAGCGTTTTAACTGGGTATCGCACCCCTGCCATTCACGTTGCCATTGTTCCTGACATTTTATTTTGATGAAATGTTTCAGGTCTTCGTATTTAACTTTGGGTTCCGGGGAACCATCAACAATGGCTGCCTTTGCGGCTTGGTCTGCTAATTCATTTCCGTTTATTCCTATATGGCCAGGTACCCAAACAAAGACGACGGTTTTTGATTGGCTACATAGCTGGAGGTTAAGGGAATTAATCTGTTGGGTCTTTCGAGAAGTTATTCTATAGGGAGAGGATGCTACTGAGAGAATCGGAACAGACAAGATAAGTCCCAACTCTATTGTTCTGGATGTAGAGCATTGATTTAAGTATAGCGGTAAGCTCCGCTGTGCATATATAGAGCAGGAGGGTCTGAGTTGGAATCGGAGTATCTCTTTCTCGGTTACGATTGCTGCTCCTACGCTTCCTTCTTTGAGCCATCAGTGAATATAATCTCTGTTGGGCTATCATAGTTGGCGATTATATCTCTGAAAACTTTGAGATATAATGAGTTGGACGTGATGTCTTCCTTGTACTTGGCGCAATCCGTCCTAACGCAAGTTTTCTTACATGACCAAGGTGGTGTAGTGAAAAGTCCTCTGATATGGGCTTCGAGGAAACTAATCTGTAGGTCATTCTGGATTTGACGTATTCTAGAATGTTCTTATTTTTACTCCCCACATCGATAGGTGAGGGGAGTATTGTGATCGCGAAAATTTTCGATTTTGAGATAAGATGGTTTTTGGGCGTCTTATGATAACGAAAATCCACGTCACTCATTTCAATCGGTCTGTCTGCTGTCTGTCTGTCGGTCAGTCAGTCTGTCTGTTGGCGTTTTTCTAGCCTCGTAATCTCAGTATCCGCTGCATGGATTGTGATGAAATTTGGGCAGAGTTATGCTGTGGGGTCGTAGTAGGTAATGTTCCTATAATTTTGAAAATCCTTATACGGGGGGCGGAGTAATTTCAAATATGCCTCAAACTTTGTTTTTAGGCGTTTTAGGGGTTCCTGATCATTTTCTACTTTTTCTTGGGTGAAGGTGAATTGGGGGTGGTTGGGGGGTGGGGATTGTAAAACTGAAAAATTTGTTGTATTCGTAATGGGCTGTCCATTGGTATGTGAATGAAAAACGTAGCCGCATGATACACCTTTTTAGGTCCATCCGAATGTTGCATGCTTATTATAGAAACCACGGGACTTATAATTCGTGATGTATACATACGAGTATTGTTTTAGATCGTTTTATATTGCGTAATGAGAAAATTATTGAATCGATTTTAATGAAATTTTGACACAGTACTTACTACCGCGGCGAGGATGGAAAACGCTTATGCTTTGGAAAAACAGCTCAAGCTTAGGCGTTTTACGGGTTCCTAATCATTTTCAATTTTTTTTTGGGTGGGGTGAAATCGGCGCTGTTGGGGGGTAAGAGGTTGTAAAACTGAAAAATTTGTTGTATTCATAATAGTCTGTCCATTGACCTGTAGAAGACTACCTAGCGGCATATTACACTTCTTTAGGTCCATCCGAACATTGGCTTGCCTATTACAGAAACCAATGTTGTGATCTAGTACATACGAGATTTGCTTTATTTCGTTCTATGTTTATTGCGTAAAGCGAAAATTACTGAATTAATTTAAATAAAATTTTGACACAGAATTTATTACCACGGCGAGTATGGAAAACGACTCTGTTTTCAAAAAAATAAAAAATATAAAATCCGCTCAAACTTCGGTTTTAGACGAGTTGGAGGCTCTTGATCGTTTCGCATCGTCCAGTTGAAGCATGCAGAAAAAAACAGAGGCGTCCCAGTTCCTAAGGAGGAAGACGCAAGGAAGTAATTTCCAGCGTTTTTGTATTGGATGTTGTTTTTGAGGGCGGGTGGGCGATAATTTAGCTGCAAGGGGATTTCAGACTATAGCTTAATGCAAAGGGAAAATAATAAAATGATATCACTGTTATGTGTGGGAAGTGCTGACTCAATCAACTTGACTCCATTTTTTAACACCTATTTAAATTTTTGGTTAGTATGTGATAATAATATTTAGAAACAACTGCATGCTCCAGTTTCTACAGTCTCGCGATAACCTAAGAGGGTGCGCCCATAGGTTGGACACCACTGCCGTACAGTATTCAGATACAAAAAATATTCGAAAGAATTTTTGTAGATTTCTTTTACCCTGTAGGCATACTTGAGTAGTCTGACAGAAAAACGATACGCAAGCTGGAGCACTTTCGGATCCGATCATTTTAAATAATATATTTTCCCATTCTGGGAGATGTATATACCTGAGAAGCTTCCTGGAAGGAAAAAATGACAAAAGAAAGAAAGAAAGAAAGAAAAAACTTTCGGCCGTGGCAGGGCGGCTTTTCTCGAGGGACGGGAGTTCGGTTACTCGCAACTTAATAAAACTTGTGATCGATTTTGTTCATAATTATACCTCAGGGAGTTTTCGGTAAAGATTCATCGGCGTAGACTGCAAAACATGGTTTGGTCGGTAGTGATATCTGAATGGAAATATGTTGTGTACCAAAATAGATAATGGAGTCAACTTGATTGACTAAGTATTTCCCTTACATAACAGTGGTATCATTTTATTGTTTTCCCTTTGTATTAAGCGAAGCTATAGTCTGAGATTCCTTGCAACCAAATCGTCGCCCGCCTGTCCTCAAAAAACATCCAACATAGAAACTAGTAAATAGTTTCCAAGGTTTCTCCGTAGGAATTAAAACGTCACAATTTATATTCTGCGAGCTTTAACTGGGCGAAACGAAACAATTAGGATCCCCCAAGTTGCTTAAAAACGAAGTTTGAACTATTTTTATACCTTTAGTTTTTTTATTATTGCTGCGCCGCCTCTGACTCAATTTTTGAAAACCATACGCATTTTCCATCCTTGCCACGGCAATAATACTGTGTCTAAATTTTATGAAAATCAATTTCATAATTTCCTTGTTACTAAATTCAGAACAACCTAAAGCAATACTCGTATGTATATATCAGAAAATTCTTGAGTCTCTTGATTTCTGTAATAGCCAGGGCAATATTCGGATGGGTATAATGCCGCTAGGTCCTTGTTTGTAGCTCAATGGACAGCCTATGATGAATAGAATACATTTTTGAGTTTTATAACCTCCCACCCCGTAACCACCCCAATTTCACCCCACCCAAAAAAGTGAAAAATGATCCGGAACCCCTAAAACGCCTAAAATTGAAACTTCATCAGGGATATTTATTTTTTGGTGTTTTGCTAATTACTCCGCCACCCTTACAGCGATTTTCAAAATTATAGCAGCATTACCTACTAGGACCTCACAGCATATCGGTACCCAAATTTCATCACAATCCATGCAGCGGTTGCTGAGATTACGAGGGTAGAAAAACGCGAACAGACAGACCAACAGACAGACCGACAGATAGACACACAGACCGACGGAAATGAGTGACGTGGATTTTCGTTAGACGTCATAAAACGCCCAAAAAGCGTATTATCCCAAAATCGAAAATTTTCGCGATCACAATACTCCCCTCACCTATCGGTGTGGGAAGTAAAAAAATACGTCAAGTGCTTTCACTCAATACTTCTTACACATTATCGGTGCTAACAAAAAAATTAGAGTTCCACTATCCCTACACCATGGGGACCCACGTGGCTGCGCGATGAACAGCGTCTGCCTTCGATAGTGGGGCAGCAGCAGCCTTGTGCGCGGTTAGCGCTTGGGTGGGTGACTGTATATACACAGGGCATTCAGTTTCGACCGTGTTGGTGTCGCCCACACGAGCGCTGAGCGGAGCATCTTACGCGGCCGGCACTTTGGATGATCGACTGGAAGGACCGGACGGGTGACCCCCGTCGGACCGTCCGGGATGATGATAGTGTAATCATTCCAACGGTGCTGGCCGTGCACCGTCCCCCCTCTGGCAAGTCATAGTACAATAGGCCAATAGGCTTAAGTGCTGACGGCTCCCAGAGGAAACAAAAAAAAAATCCCTACACCATCCTAATAAAGAAAGTGGACAATGATGAGAGACCTTTGTAGCTTTTAAAAACGAAGCTTGAACATTTTGAAATTTTTTGCTTTCTGTTGATTTCTTCTCCGCCACTGGCAAGAGCTCCAGCAACTATACACTCTTATTACAGTAGTAATTCTTCTTCTTTCAGTACCATCTCCTCAGCGGCGGTTGGCGATCATCATTTGGAACTCTTCTCTGTCTTGGGCTAAACGAATGATTGTGCAAGCCTCTCTGATATTAAACCACTGGCGCAGGTTCCGAAGCCAGGAGAACTTTTCTCGCTCGATCCCTCGTCGTCCTTCGATCTTTCCCTCAACGATCAGTTGTAACAACTCGTACTTACTATTTCTAAAAATATGGCCAAAATATGCTGCTTTTCTTCGTTTTATTGTGGTTACAGTAGTAATGCGGTGTAATAATTTCATCAAAATCAAGTTCTTATATTTTCCAAGGTATACGTTATAGGATTCTAACGTATCAAATTATTCCATATTATATAAAATGCAAAGGCAACATTA
This sequence comes from Callosobruchus maculatus, assembly GCA_951848785.1. Lineage (NCBI taxonomy): Eukaryota > Metazoa > Arthropoda > Insecta > Coleoptera > Chrysomelidae > Callosobruchus > Callosobruchus maculatus. Next base: position 6,123,689 of record CATOUR010000029.1, read on the forward strand.
GGATAGGTTTTTTTCGGAGCAATGTAGACTATATTTTGAATACAACAAATGCCACCTGCCCCACTCTCTCCAATTCAACACCTCTAAAAATAAAAATGGAAAAGGATCAGGAAACCCTGAAACGCCTGAAAACGAAGATTGGAGGAGTCCTGATAATATAATTTCTAGTTTTTTACTAATTTCTGCACCGTCAATGCACCAATTTATCCCATCAGCATATCGCTACCCAAAATCCATCACAATCGATGCAGCGGTTACTGAGATTGTGCGTATAGAAAAACACTGCTAGATAGACAGACCGGCAGACAGATAGGCAGGCGGAAATGAGTGTCGTGGATTTTCATTAATTAAGTTGGGCAAAACTTTAACCATTGTAAGGCTAGGTGAATGAGTTGTCTTATTTAGCTACCACATCCTTATCTGAAATAGGTATACATACAACTACTCTATTGTCGGTCGCAGAGCTACACTAATGAGCTTTCTAGGAGAGAAAACATGCGTTCAGAAGGTTCGGTTCACTGGTCACACAGGTCACTGAAAAACCTCTTGCTTATACACTTTTATTGACAAAAGCTCATAATTTGAAAAAATGAAGTAAAGTTGATTGACTCAGTACTTCCCACACATTACGATGATACCAATTTGTTTTCACATAGCATGAACCTATGGTCTTTCTTTCAGGTTAATGAATAACGAATAATACAAATTATTAGGAGTAATATTTAATAAACGAGGAACAAGTAATGACGAAATTCAATAAAGGATACGTAAAGGAAGACAGGCCATTGGAGCACTAAACTGAATATTGTGGGAAAGAAACATTAGAAAACATACAAAAAAGAGAATATACAATACAATAGTAAAAAGTGTAATTACATATGGGTCGGAAAGTTGGGATATAACCAAGGACAACAGAAGAAAATTACGGGCGACTGAAATGGATTTTATGCGGAGAAGTTGTAGACGGTCAAGACTCGAAAGAGTCAGAAATGAAGTTATCAGAAGGGACATGGACCTTGATAGAGATATCATAGACGAAGTTGAGAAGAAGCAACTGAAATGGTTCGGACATACAAAAAGAATGAGGCAGGAAAGATGGCCAAGAAGAGTACTGGAATGGATACCACCGGAACGAAAAAAAAGAGGAAGACCTCGAAGAAGCTGGAGGGATGATATCAACGAAGCAATGGCAGCTAGATATTTACAAGAATATATGTGTTATGACAGAAAAGTTTGGAGGCTGGGTACGGAGGAGCGGCGACCGCCGTAGAAATCCGTGTATATATATATGAATAACGTATTATGGATACAGTAGATTTTTTAGCCCTCCATCCCTTAATCACCCTAATGCTAAAAAAATGATCAGGTACCCCTATATGTATAAAATGCCTAAAAATGAAGTTTGAGCTGTTTTTATATTTTTAGTTTTTTTATTATTGCTGCGCCGTCAATGACACGATTTCTAAACACAATACGCGTTTTACATTCTCTGAATGGTCATAATACTGTGTCAGACTTTTACCAAAATCAATATAATAGTTTACACGTTACGCAATATAGAACGATCTAAAGCAACACCAGTATGTACGAGTAGATCAGAAAATTCCTTCCTTCCTTACCCTTGATTTCGGTAATAGGCGACAGACCGACGGACCGACGGAAATGTGTGACGTGGGTTTTGGTTATATAGATATAAATCGCCCAAAAAGCGTTTATCTCAAAATTGAAAATTTTCACAATTACAATAATTTCCTATCGTATATCGGTGTGGGAAGTAAAAGTCTAAGGCCCAGTTTCACAATCATTGGTAACCTCTGGACAGATGGAAGTTAACCAGTAGTTTTCGGAAAGCTCTGTTTCATAAAGAAAACCAATGGTTGAACTTATTTATTTTAATGGTGTTCCGTGAATAAAAGCTAACCCTTTGACAAAAAAACCTAACCTTTGTTTTCATATTTTTGATTTATGTCATTACAGGGTATAATCAAAATCCATCGACGTCTTAGAAGTCAGTATCAAAATCCATGTTTTTATAACCTTCAAAGCCGTCATCGATTGACCACAATAAACGTTAAGAAAACCCATACCGCGTCCTTGGGTTAACATAACTGCTGGTTGACCAGAGCTTTTGACGTATACCGTCGATTATGAAATGGATTATTTTCGCTAACCACTAGTTTTCTTTTGACCACTAGTTTACTAACAATTGTGAAACTGGGCCTAAGTATTACGCAGTCACTGGATCATATATTCTCCGCTTCATGTTCACTGTGCTGCATAAAAGGCACACTGGTATCTGCCGTTGCTCTTCAATTCCGAGGCATTTTACATTTTTATGTCGCAAATATTTTGACATCGTTTATATATAACCGCGTCCGTTCAACCAACGTTTCATTTCCTGGTTGTGTACCGGGTACAGCACTGTAGGCGGGGTAGTAGATGGTATTCACCGAAGATATAAAGTTAATCAAGCCTGTTTCCAATGAACGAACGATGGACCGTTTAGAGCGGAGATGATGGAGGATAGAGGCAGGAAACGAAAATGTATTTCAACTACACTCTGATAACAGAACCGATGAACGAACCAACGGGAACGAAAATCTGCCGGTGACAGAACAATCCCCTCCACAACCCTCCTTTCGCTGCCCTCCCCCTGTCGGACATCGCCGCGCTGATGGGGATTGGGTAGAAAGGAGGCCTTGCTTCTGCCCACGTAACGAGAAAATAAAATTGTATAAAAAAGTTCTAGAGTATAAAAGGGAGCTTTACAAATGAGTGCAAACGTATTGATTGTTAAAAAAAAATACAAAATAAAATAATTATTGTGGAGAAGGGGTAGGGTTTGAGGCTTCGCAGATGACAGTACATTAGTGTCGTGCATGGAACCAGGCAAGCCACTATCATCCCAGGAGACGGTACGTCGGCGACAGCAGCATGCCTCACAGATCAACGCAGATATCAAAACATTTGTCGAGTGGGGATTAGCAAATAAAGTACAGTTCAACGTACAAAAAACTCAGGCAACAACACTTACAAAGAAGTATCACGATGGCTTACCAACCGTGGAAATAGAGGGCCACCCCATAGTCGAATCACCTTCCGTCAAGCTTTTGGGGATCAACATCAATAATAACATGTCCTGGCACGACCACGTCGTCAGTATTGCTAAAACGGCATCCCAGAAGCTTGGAGTTTGTAGGAAGTTGTGTACACTAGAGCAACTGCTGCTGCTCTACAAGGCACAGATCCAACCATCGCTGGAGTATTGCTCCCATGTGTGGGGATGTGCTCCGAAGCACTCTCTTAAGCTTCTGGACACTATCCAGACAAGAGCAATTAGATTAATCGATACGCCTAACCTCACAAAGGACCTACACAGCCTGGAACAAGGAGGGTGGCTGACCTATCCCTGTTTTACAGATTCTATCACGGAAGATGTTCGAGTGAGCTCTCCAGATAATAACACCAAAGGCCGTCCGAACCAGGAACACTAGAGAAGCTCTGCGAGCTCATCCTTACCAGGTCGAGGTCCTTACTCCCCGAACCAGTCTCCTCCAGAATTCCTTCTTTTGGAAAACTTTGTCGCTGTGGAATCAGCTGCCGGGGAATTTGTTTCCCGACGGCTACAACCTGCAGTGTTTCAAATCTAACGTGAACTGACACTTATCCTCTCGCAGCGCTTCCACAGCACCATAGGCATTCCGTAAAGACTGAGACGGGAGACTGACCATAAAAAAAGCCCTTAAACACAGTTGTATAAAAAAGTTCTGGAGTATAAGAGAGAGCTTAACAGATTCGTGGAAACGTATTGGTATCCCCCAAGGGTCAATACTGGGACCCACACTGTTTATAGTTTACATAAATGACCTTCCTACTTCCGTAGGTGGTACTTGTGTTCTGACTGATGATAACACGCCAATTCTCACTGATAACGCGGTGGATGATCCTGTCAAGCTCCTTGGTGTGCAGCTTGATACTTCGATCACTTGGCTGCCTCATATTGACATGTTATCTTCAAGAATTTCGAGTCAAATATCTGTTTTAAGACAGTTGAGCTTGTGTTTACCGTACACAGCTTTAAAATTAGTATACTTTGCGCTCATCCATTCTCACTTAGCCTACAACACATTGCTATGGGGAAATTCTTCACACGCAATAAGAGCGTTTAGATTTCAAAAAACTTCCGTACGCATGTTAAGTAGGGTACCTTTTGACGCTAGTTGTAGAGAACTGTTCAGATTACATGGAATAATGACACTACCATCTATATATATTTTACAGACGCTCATCCATATCCATAAAAATCTTGGCACATTCACAATGCCAGCATCTAATCACAATTATATTACCATCAGAAATGCGCAATCGATCATACCTTTGAGAAGCAGACCACGCATGACACAGACGAATAGGGTCAACATACATATTTGTAATAAATTGGACACATTGTTCAAACATATGCGGGTAAAAAATATGACCCTAAATGCTTTTAAAGCATTTTCCAAGAAATTTCTTCTGAAGCACTGCTTTTACAACATTAATGAATATTTGGACCTTTAAATAACTATGTTAGTCTAGAAAAGGCACTCATCAATGTCGCTGCTGTTAATTTATCTATGTTTGTTAGCTTATAAATTCTGTTTGTTTGTTTATCATGTCTGTTTATTAATTTTAGCTTTAGTTTTGAGTCCTTTTTTACTTTAATTACCTCTACTACCACCTTTTGTAATTTTACAGTGTAGTATTATATATTATTTATATTTTTAATGTCTACTATCCGTAGATGTAAGGCTACTTTTTTTGTAACTCTTCTGACTGTAAGCATGCCTGATCATGTAGAAGGTCAACAAAATATATGGGTATGAGTATTGATTCTTCTTCTTTAAGTGCCGTCTCGTCTAAGAAGGTTGGCTATCATCATGGCGATTTTTGCTTCAGATGGGGCTGCTAGGAATAATTCTATCGATATACAGTGATACCATTCTCGCAAATTTTTCAGCCACGAAGTGCGTCGTCTCCCCGCACTTCTTTTTTCCTTGTTTTATCAGTTCTAGAATATGGTATCTTTCTCCACGCATAACGTAAGGAAGTTTCCCCATTTTGACAGTTTCTACTATTTCAGTTTCTTTATTCATACGCCAACGTATTGACTATTAACCAAAAATACAGAATAAAATTATGATTGTGTAGAAGAGATAGGGTTGGACTGTAGAGCCCTAAAACAAAATTCTTCACTTACGGTTTGAGATTTTCAGTGGACGACATGGCGCGGTTTTCAACAGAAAATTGACCTCGTTCACATAAAAAAGTTGCTGAACCTGGAAAAGCTTCAGGATTTATGGTACGTCCGTATTAACATTTTTTAGCTTATCGTGTTAAACATATTATATTGTGATCTTGTTAGGACACTGGTCCTCTATTTGCATAATTTTCATGTATGTCCTTTACGTGTCTGGCATTTAAAGCTGAAGGCACTTAACTTTAAAAAAATATACTTTTTATGAAATTCGGTATGATAAGTTTGAAATTTAGGAGACACAAACTGCTGAATGATCCAAGTGATCGTTCGGATATATTAGAACAGTTTTACCCATTTTTGTGCCTAGAAATGGGACTCGTGAAAATCAAAATATACTGTTGTGGCATTGCTAGAGCTAATGCCATTGTGAGGCCCCAATATGTCTACTAATTTTAGTCACTGATTTGAGAAAGTAACTAATAGTACTTAATATAATTGATTTGAAATATTACATGTTAATTGCTCTACACAAGGCCTTTGAACTGTTAGAAAGTAAGAGCTTCATGATTATTATTATTGATGTGTAAAAGTTGTAATCTGCACTTCAATACACTGGGCTGGTGATTCTTTATCAGGTGATAACTTCACATACCTTTATGTGAGCAATTGCTGGAGTTAAAATCATGTACCTTAAGTCAAAAATTACTGACTACTTTCTGCATCCTTGCAGCTAAGATATTCGTCGGCCAAAGGCTGGAAAGTCGTCCCTTTCAAATAGCCCACTTTTCTTCCTCCTACGGAACAATATTTACATGAGTAGATACCGAAAAATCGATAAATAATATCGTCTTTTATTCATTGTTTGTATCGGGCTAATTTTCTTGCACAATCTCTAGCGCGAGGAACGACTAGTTCCAGCAAATTAGGCACCTTTCGTTCTCCATCATGGACTCTATGTCCTCATGGACTCTATGTCCCCTGGAGCGTATGATGGCACCAGTGTCTCATCTATACCATTTGAGTGCCTTTTTTTTCTTCAGAAGAGGAAACACATGATGGTCTTATAAACTGATTGCTGGGATGTTACAGTTGCATGCACCGGTTTTTGCGGTAACCCATTAAAAAAACTTCTGCATGGTGCTCTTATCTATACAGCAATCAGACCACGTAAGCATTGCATCATTGCTGCGGGTGTGTTCTCAATAAGCAGTCTTAGCTTTCTTTTCTGTTTGCAGTCTATTACGAGTGTTAGTATACTCTTCTTAGTTTCTTACCGAGTTAGTTGTCTCTCTCTTTTCTTATTTGCAAGGGCTTTTCGAGAAAACGCCGTCACAGCAATCCAGTTATCATTTGAACATAACATCAGGTCCAGTATTTTCACGTGGCTTATTGTTGTCTATAGGTAGTTCTGGCATATGTCACTTTTATTTTGTTTTATCCCGTGCACTTGAAAAATGTATAGTATACATCATCCACATCACCGCAGTATAGGCATGCAGAAATCCTCATTATTCCAAAATTTTGAATTTTAGGCCTTAGAGCTACGCTGTGCCGTTAGACGTAACTCTACCACGGGAAATGGACACATCTATATGACGATCATTCTTTTACGGTATACCAAGGTGTTAAAGACTCTTAGGCCCGATTTTATGAACATGCGCATTTTAACAAAGACTCTGACCAATCAGAACTAACAGCCCATTCAAGAACATGCATCTGTCAAAGTACTCTGAAAATTATTGATTTCTTTTGAAGTTTACCTCAAAACGGTCAAAAATGACATGCTTTATATACAATAGACCATTGTGAATCATCTAGTATCTTTTCCAGTCTGATTTTTCATCCTAAATGGGCGAAAAATTGCATTTTCTTGTTTAGCAAAGAGTTTAGCAGTTGCTTATCTCAACCAATGAGATTCCACAAAAGCAGTACCTACATTTGATCACTGGATTTTTGGCCTATTGAATGATAATGATGACAAGAAATTCAAATTACTGCATTATTTGGATCAAAGAATAACTTGCTATCGATAACAATTCTAAATACGTGCAATATACACTTGGTAAAGGGGTAAACAGAATATTTTGTTACATCTCACAAAGCTAAACATATGATATAGCTGTTGGCCAAGCTGTTTTCCCAAGTGTGTATGTGCATTACTGGTTGCCTGTTCTGAATGGCAAAGCTCGCTGGCGTATAACCTGATTTTTGTAAACAAGGAAAGTGAATCAGGTGCTTGATATACTTTTGAGAGAAACCAGCAGAAGAGATTTTTATTAATATGTATGCCTTACAATGTGTACGCTGCACCTTTACATCGTCTGTGACTATTTCTATAAGAGGGTCTATAACAAACATGCATCCAGTTTATGGAAGATTCTTCATAAAAGTACTTTTGTGATCCTGTCAGAAACTATTGCAGTTTGCAGTTAGTAATTGTACAATAATTATAAGGTAAAAGTGAAAAATCTGGCAATAATTTGCAAATCAATCACTTTGTTCTCATATAATTTTCATCATGAATTCCTAAAATATTTTTAACAAAAGTGTCATTCATTTTTGACGTCTTTTTTCAACACTGATAAAATACTATTGGATGATAGTTATTAACATAGCCCTCAATACTCAATAGAAAGCTTATGCTAAAGAACACCCAATAGAAAAGCTTTGTCAAAGCCTTTTAGAAAAGGGAAGGTCAACTGCTCAGACAAGTCATGCTCTTCCAAAAGTCTGACAAAATTCCATGCATTTGCTTATGTCCGTGAAGCCTTAATGTGGCTTTTTAGTCAGCAGTGGACTGCTGATACCTTTACGTGAGATTGAGAGGCTGAACCCTCCAGCTGCTCATGCTGCTATCCTGAAAGGGAAGGTTTCTTTACCCGAATTCTCGTGCTTTGGAACAAGGCGTCCTATCTTGTCACCTAGGAGGCAGTTCTCATTGTACAGACGTTCTAAGCTCAATAGTCGACGGCCTACCAAGTGTTTAAGAAGGCATATTTACAGAAAAGAGAACTCAGGATGATCACTCTTCATACTCATCTTTATCTGAGTTTTTGTGTCGATTTCTACACTGGTTGACCGAGACCCTCCGAGAGAAAGTCCCTAGGTCCGACTATGCCAATGGCTGTACGGCTTCCGTCGATGTTCATTTATTTGATCAAACAAACTCTCTGCTGGATGTGGATGGCTAGAAAGGAGATAAACGCTGGACAAATCGACTCTATCGTTGTCGGATGGAGTTTACTGTGTGTGATGCCCGACGACAGGGAATAAATAAACTTGCGCTAATGGAGAGTCCGCGGGCTCACTCTTCTCTTTTACTCTGTTGTCGTCTATCTTCCTTTTCCTATGACTCTGATGACAGATACGTTCCACCATCAAAGCCCGTACACTGCAATCAAAAAATACCCTCGGGTGGCCTGTCAACGTGGTCTTACATTTAGCAGCGTCCTGAGGCTTTGTGCGACCCTGGGTTAAAAGTCAGCGTTTCGCATTAGTTATCAAACCTATCCGGTACTTGTTCTAGCGTTCATCACTAGTCCATCAATTAAAACCGCATAGGTGTCCGAAACTGACTGTATCCACCTCTGTGGCTGACACTGATTTTATCAACACGCGCATTTTAACAAAGGCTTCGACCGATCAGAGCAGCCCATTCAAGAACATGCATCTGTCAAAGTTCTTTGAAAATTATTGATTTCTCTTGAAGTTTACCTCAAAAATGTGAGAAATGACATGCTTTATATACAGTCAACCATTATGAATCATCTAGTATCTTTTCCTCTCTGATTTTCCATCCTACATGGATCGAAAATTGAATTTTCTTGTTTAACAACGAATTTAACAATTGCCAACCTGAACCGATCGTATTCCACGAAAGCAGTACATCTGATCACTGGATTGTTGGTCTATCAAATGGTAGTGATGGCAAGAAATTCAAGTTACTGCATGATTTTGATAAAACAATAATTCTTATCGATGATAATAATTATAAATACGTGAATTATACCTTTGTATTATAGTAAAAAGGGGTAAACATTTTTTAATTTCACAAAGATTAGCAATTGATTATAATATGTACATACCCCTTCAATTAAAAATTACTTTGGTCGTGTTTCATAGTGGTAGTAGTACAGTCCTTGAAGCACCTGTAGCTCTTGAATTAATTACTTTAGACCCCAAGTGTGCTAGTTTGTTGGAATCGCTTTATCGGGAGGAACACAACAAGTCACAAATATATAGGGTGTACTATTAAAAATTTTGAATCGGACGTGACGTGACCAAAAACAAATACCTCATTGGGTGACACAATAATAATAAAAGATAGTATATCTGCTCCAATTTATACCCCCAAAATTATAATTCGCTACTACTGTCCAGTTCCGATATATTGCTTGTTTTAATCGTCATGGGACACCCTGTATGTATATGAATAGCTGTTATCATTTGTAACACTAAAGTCTAGCAGTCAGAGATTGATTATGGTTACAATGCACAGCATATACATATATTGTACAGCGATCGTACCTTCTTTAATATGAAACAACGATTCCCGTCACAGATTGTTCCCTGATTTACACATAAATAATTTATTGCTATTAGAGTAATTATGTGGCCCTAATTCTTGATTTACCAACAATGTGCTCAGTACTTTTTAAGATTTAAAAACAATAAATTTGTGAATTTGTGAAATATGTGGAATATTATCAGCCCTCTTTGGAGTTGCCCCATTTCGCTTTGAGCTTACTGTCAAGGGCGACCACTTATCAGTGTAACTTTCCTTAATTCAATTTCATAGCTAATGGAGCAAGAGCGTTTCAGAGTACGGCGTAACAACAGTGTTTGATTCCCGGGTAATATGATTTTTGTGAACTTTCTCATTCCATAAAATAAAACTGTCATGTCATACAACTTCTAAAACAAATGCTTAGAAAATATTTGGGTAGTGCTTTCGAACAATTTTCTTTAAAATAAGAATAAGATTTTGTCTTATTTACAACACCCAAAAGATTGAATCGCTTATTTGAGATACAACGTATTTATATGCATGTGCGCTACACCAGAAGAGAAAAGTAAAGGAATTTGCATATACAGGGTGAGTCCTAAGTTAATACTTTTTTTAAAACTGTGGATAGAAGTCATTAAGAAACAAATTTTTCAAATAACTTTTTCCGAAAACTGAAAAGTAAGCGAGATACGGTATCAAAAAAGTAAAGCTGGGCTTATCGGCATATCAAGACGTATATAGTCTGTTTATGCTTAGCTTCTCTCCCGGTTTTTGTCTGCCGACAGTGAATTCGATAACGCACAATTGAAGAATTGTAGGTAGACATTATGCTTCACCTTTTCTACCCCCCCTGACCTTGCTCCATGTGCTGGGAAAAAGGATTGGAAGATGGGAGTCGGACTCAGAGCTGTGATGGGTATACTACCAAATATGGTTTTTCAGAATTTATGGCATGTGGAGGAAGTGACGGCATAAGTGTGTTGAACAGTATGAAGAGTTCTTTGGAGGATTATTGCTGAAGATTTTTTAATAAATAAATCATTGCTATTCTAAAGAATCAGTCTGATACCTCCTTGTATTAATACACTTTCATCATTCTATATACAGTTATTGTTAACTTAGCACATGCACCATTTTTCACAAAATCATTAAAAGCTGTTTCCCAGATTTAATAATACTAGATAATAATTTTATTATATGACAATAATTGAGGGTACATGAGTGGTATATCTTGAGATTGAGATAATTCACTAACGTTGCTGAAAGCCTCCTTCAGTAGACCAAGCTTTGATATGGTACCACGTTTTATGTATTGTTAACTCAGCGGACTAGTTAGCAAAAAGACCTGCCGAAAACAAACAATTTCTTGAATGTGAGATTGTCAGATTGTTAAAATTGGGAAAACAATACAATAGAAAGTCATTTAGCACTGTAGATAGATTAAAGATGTAAAAACTGCATACGTCATATCCGTATTTAAGTCATAGAGAAGATGACCTGTTTCGATATATAGTGGAATACAAAAAGCTAACCTTGCAACAGCAATAAGTGAGGGAGATCGCTATAAATATGCTCAAAGTACTTGTTTGGGTATACATTAGGTTAACAAAACTAATTCAAATTTTTTCAACTTCCTACAGCAGTTGGGGTGCGTACCTATTGTACTTAGATTAACATACATCACAAAATACTAAGTATGCTCACTTCCATAAGCTTTTTTAGTGTTTAAGAGCTATAGTTGGTAGACAGGGATGAAAACGCTGCACCAAAAAAAACCTCGCATATTACATTCTGAAAAATTAAAACAAAGTTAAGTCTGCATATCCAAATAAATTATGTTTTATAATTTGAACAAATTAGAATTCATTCTTCATTTTCTACGATCTTGTTAATAGATGCTGAGGACTTTAAAAGGATTCCAGTCAGAGGTATCGTTACTTTTGACTTGACAATCTGAAGATAATAAACCGCCTACAAAATTTGCTAGTTGTTTCTTTCATTCCAAAATTTTCAATGGGTTTAGGAACTGGTACATTGCATTAACTAGTAGACCATGAAAGGTGTCTATTTTTGTCGTACTTCAGCTCCTCTTTGACCTTAGATATGTCACCGCCATTTTTTCTGGTTATCTATCTAAGGGCCAGTTTTACCACCTCCTGAGGCAGTCTAACCGTAAGTTTTTGTCAGTTTCTTACTTATGTCAAGTGACAAAGACAAAACATTTAGATAAGCTATCTGACACGTCTGACACTTTATTAGTAGCTGGCGAAACTGCCCCTAAATATTCACCCGATGATTATCGATGGCATGTACTTAAGATCTTCGATTTTGCGGTGCTACTCTTTCTTCGATGTTTTGGTCAGTACAGATATGGAGACACCAAGTTAGCTCATCTCCAGTGGTGCTTATAGTTTTTAGAAACCCATTAATCACTAAATAGCGATCAAAAATCCAGAGACTTTTTATTGACAAGGAAACTGAAAGCTTAATTTTTAGTTATAATTTGAACTGCTGACGCCATCACTATATTACTCGCTCAAAAATACAAAAAGAAGCGTATACTACTCGCACTCCTCCAGTCCTGTGTCCTTTTTAAATTAAAGTTTACAAGCGTTGGCTGTACTGTCTTGGATAGAAGACTCAACTGCTAACTACTTGAGAATATAAACTGTATCGGTGTCAGCACTAAATCCACACAAGTCGTGCTACTTCCGCAAGCTACCGTTTCTTCAATGGTAATAAAATCGTATTTGAGTAGACACTCGTAAAACGTTAAATTCCTATATTTCCTCATCAGGAAGCAAGAAGACGCGAATTTAGCACTTTATACTACGTCAACGTGTTGCCACAGATCTCTCATCCCCAATTCTTGCTAGGCTATTAATTCCATCTCGATGTATAATTGCAGCAGAGAGATAAATTATGCTGAAATAGGAAGGGCCATATATGAGCGACAGCCTTCCAAATGCCGTAGTCACACCAGCTTCGGAGGGTGGCGAAGTGATTGGGAGTGATGGGAATCCGGTTCTGGTGAGTGTGAAGTAAAGTGTGGTGTGAATGAGCTCCGTAATTAAATCCAAAATTCAGGAAGATTACGAGCGTTTAATACCTAACTGAACACGAAATCAAGGAAGTAAAGTGCAACAAGCTAACTGAAGTAAAAAGCAACTAAGGTAGGATAAAATAATAATAGATTATAATTAATAAACGATATAAATAAAATCACACCGATAAAAACAAGGCTTCCGACGGGTCGACCGGGGCCAGGTTTTTTCCGCGGTGCTGATAAGGTAACAAAAAGTACCAAAGAATTCCAACAAATACGGCAAGAGTCAGGCTAGGCTAGAAAGGAGAAACAGGGTCGGAGTAAGGTTTAAATACAAATAAAAATATTACGGAGAAAATACATGGACAGAGATAGCTCAGAAGATAGAAAAAGGAAAAGCGACAGGGAGGAGGAAGAAGAAGAAGGTGATAACGCATTTAGGAAAAGCAAAAAAATATTTAGATCGCCACTAAAACTCCCAAAAAGAAATATGGAAGATAATCTAGAAAAGATGATGAAAATGATGGAGCAAATGGGTAAAACTATGGAAAATCTATCAAAGGAAGTAAAGGATATGCGACAAGAGCAAAAAGAATATGCAAAAGAAATTAAAGAAATGAAAGAAGAAAATGGAAAGTTAAAGCAGGAAAACATCCAGTTAAAAAAAATGATAACGGACATGGATGAAAGGCTGGAAAGAATCGAAAATGAAAAAAGACGAAATAACGTTGTATTACAGGGCTTAGAAATAGACACAAACGATAAAGGAACGCTGAAAATAAACATGGAAAATTTTATAGAAAATGAGTCAGCAAAGATAAAGATTATGCAGAATAAAAATAAGCTAAGAGAAAAGCATCAAGCAAAATATTATATAAATAACGATCTGTCAAAGATTGATAGAGATATAGCGAAGCAAATAAGGGTTAAAGCAAACGAAGAAAGACAAAAAGGAAAGCGAGCAAAAATAGGTTACAGGAAATTATACGTGGGAGACGAAGAATGGGAATGGGATACAGAATTACAACAGTTAGTTCTTATTCCAAAAAACTAATAATAGCAACAGGGGAATCGGAAACAAAAGATAAAATGAACATGGCAACGAAAAAGGTTAATGAGCATATAAAACTACAAACATTAAATGAGACAGAACAAAGAAAAATACAAATTAATCTAGGAACATGGAATGTAAGAGGGATTTATGAGGAAGGAGCGATCAAAACCCTTATTAAGGAAATGAATGTATATAAAATGGACATAGTGGCGCTACAGGAGACGCATCTACCGGGCAACGGAATACAGGAAGCAGATAATTATATCCTCTTCAAAAGTGGAAGTCATACTAGGACTTTGGGAACAGGTTTTTTAATACATAAGAATTGGAAAGATAGTGTTATAGATTTTGTACCGAGGTCAGACAGATTATGTAGCATTAGGATAAAAGGAGAGAATGAAAACATGTCAATTGTAAATATTCATGCACCAACAGAGGAGAAAGATGAAGAAACTAAAGACATTTACTACGAAGAGATGGAAAGAGTAATGGATAATATACCAGGCACAGATATAATAATTGTCATTGGGGATGCAAATGCAAAAGTAGGGAAAGAAGACATATACAAAAAAATAACAGGAGGGCAGAGTAAACACGATGAAACAAACGAAAATGGACTAAGATTAATCGAATTTGCTATAGAAAGAAATATGAATATAATGAGCACCCGCTTCCCAAGAAAAGACATTTATAAAGGTACATGGATAATCCCTGGCAGAAATGACACAAATCAAATAGACCACGTGTTGATACAAGAAAAATATGATAAATTAATAACAAACGTAAGAACGTATCGAGGCGCTGATATAGACTCAGATCACTTCTTGGTAGGGGTCAAAATAAGATATAAAAAAACAGAAAAAATAAAAGGAAAAACAGGTAAGCAGACATTTTATAACATAGATGACTTGAAAATGGAAAACATTGCGAGACAGTATGCGACAGATATAGAAGAGTATCTCTATGAAGGTGCAGAAAACAAGAACTTAACCATAGAAGAAAACTGGAGGAGAATTGAACAAGGAATTGTAGGCGCCACAAAAAGGAATTTGAGGAAAAGGAAACCACAAGAAAAGAAAAAATGGCTCGATGATGAATGCGATAAGGAGATACAACAAAAAAGGCGGCTTAGGCAAAGGATGCTTCAAAACAGAGATGACAATATCATTAGAGAATATAATAAGCAGAGAAAAAAAGTAAAACAACTATGTAGGAAAAAAAAGCGGACATTCTTAGAAGACCAAATAGTAAAAATAGAAGAAGAGTATCAGCAAAAAGAAATCAAAAACTTCTATAAAGACGTAAAAGACATAAGGAAAGGTTATCAAACCACACTTACATATATAAGAGATAAAGAAGGTAATCTTATAGGAGACGAGGAAGAAAAAATCAAAAGGTGGAAAGAATACTTTGAGGAAATATTAAATGCAGGGACAAATGGAAAGGACCTTGATGTAAAACAAGAGCCAACAGAGGACAGAGCAATACAAAGTTGTAATGACAATACAGCAACCCCATCAAGAGAAGAAGTGGACGAAGTGATAGAAATGATGAAAAATAATAAGAGCCCTGGAGAAAACGGAGTAACAAAAGAAAACATAAAATATGGTGGTGAGAAATTAAAAGAAGAAATCTACAAGCTAATATGTCAAATTTGGAAGTCAGAAAAAATGCCGGATGCGTGGAAAAAAGCAGTTATACTACCTATATATAAGAAGGGAGACAGAACAGCCTGTGAAAATTACAGAGGGATCTCTCTACTTGACGTTACGTATAAAATCTGTGCATCAATTATAAAGAGAAGGTTAGAGATATTCATGGAGAGACTGCTGGGTGAATATCAAGGGGGGTTCAGAAAAGGCAGAGGGTCAACAGACCATGTGTTTATGCTAAAGCAAATTGTCGCAGGATGCTATGAATATGACATACCGGTCCAAATGTTGTTTGTGGATTTTAAAAGAGCATATGACAGTGTCAAAAGGTATGAACTTATTAAAATATTAAAGGAGTTAGAAATCCCAGACAAGCTGGTAAGATTAATCAAAATGACATTAGAGGACACACAGAACACAGTAAAGGTGAAAGATAGTAAAAGTGATAGCTTCAGAACACACCAAGGCCTACGTCAAGGCGATCCCCTGTCGACAACCCTATTCAATTTAGTGTTGGAGAGCGTAATAAGGAAAGCTGGTATCAACAGGAAGGGGATAATATTCAACAGAAGCCACCAATGTTTGGCCTATGCGGATGATGTGGTCTTAATAGCAAGAAATCGGAAAGAGCTGGAAGAAATAACCCTACAATTAATGAATGCAGCAGAAGAAGTAGGAATGGCATTTAATAACAGTAAAACGAAATTTATGGAAATAAAAAACAAAAGCGGAAACAGAATAAACACCAGTTTGAAAGTTCAAAAGCAAGATGGGACAAAGGTAGAATTCGAGGAGGTGGATAATTTTATGTATTTAGGTGTATTAATTGACAATAAGGGACAGGAAGAAAAAGAAATAGATTTAAGAATAGCTAAGAGTAATAACTGTGCAGGAGGTTTAAGAAGAATCCTTAAATCAAAGGAAGTGTCCAGACAGACAAAAATAAGAATCTATAAAACAATATTAAGACCAACCCTAACATATTCATGTGAAACCTGGGTTATGACAAACAAAATAAAACAAAAATTGGAAATTTGGGAGAGGAAAATATTAAGAAGAATCTTTGGAGGGAAGCATACAGAGCTAGGATGGGAGAGAAGAATGAATATAGAATTGTATGAGCTATTCAATGAAACACCCATAAGTAATTTTGTGAAATTAAGAAGACTGCAGTGGCTTGGACACTTGGAGAGGATGGAACAGGAAAGAGAAGTGAAACGAATCGCATGGAAAATACCGGAAGGAAAAAGAAAGAGAGGAAGACCAAAGAAACGATGGAGAGAGGCAGTGGAGGAAGATCTAGAAGAGAAGAAAATCCAGAACTGGAGGCAACAGGCAAAAGACAGGAAGAAATGGAGGGAAATCACAAGGCTATGGACCTAAAAGGTCTGCAGACAGCCTATATATATATATATATATATATATATATATATATATATATATATATATATATATGAGCGACAGCCTTCCAAATGCCGTAGTCACACCAGCTTCGGAGGGTGGCGAAGTGATTACGACAATTAATTACATGAGAATAAAAT
Organism: Callosobruchus maculatus; assembly: GCA_951848785.1. Taxonomy (NCBI): domain Eukaryota; kingdom Metazoa; phylum Arthropoda; class Insecta; order Coleoptera; family Chrysomelidae; genus Callosobruchus; species Callosobruchus maculatus. The sequence continues at coordinate 6,140,728 of CATOUR010000029.1, forward strand.
GGGCCCAAGACCATATTTTTAAACATTGATTTAACTGCCCACAATCAAAGTTCACACTTCATTTCATCACTGACCGTGAAAGCAGGCCCAAGTCGACGATTGAAACCTGGTTTGCGCCGCATGAAAAAGTAAATCGGGCCCAAGTCCTGGACTATTTTTTTATATTTGTCTTTTGCGCCACGAGTTTTAGTTATGTTACGTTATTCTTTTACTGTCACTCTGGTTTCCTTCGAAATGGATTCTGATAGCGAAATAGCGCCTAAACTAAAAGAAAGCAAAAGCTTGAAAGTATGTTAAGTGCCACGTATAAACACCCTGTAATGCAAAAACATTCGGGCGATGACAGTTAGTTCAGTCAGATTTTTTCGTTAATCAATCAATCATTAGAAGCAAACCTAAAAACAAGAGTGGTCCTTCGACAAACACAAAGTCAACTTGTGATTTGCCTAAGATTCATCGAAGGCAACCCAAGCCCAACAAATTGGTAATATTAGAAAAAAATGTTTTTTTTTAGTTTGAAAATAAAACTGGCCCAAGTCCATTCTTTTGTTATATTTTTTTTGTCGTATTTTGTGAACATTTACTGGCGTAGGCCCTTTTCATTCTCATATAATCAATTAGACGTTTATTTTCATAACAGTAACTGAGACGGCGAGGCCTAAAGTTCGCAGAGTCAATAATACTAATTACAAGGCTTGATACTGACTAATACTATATAAGTAGTAACTTTTTAAATCATATCTTGATTAATCATATTACACCATTAATCCGCCTTTATAACAAAATGTTTTCTCCACATTTTTGTATGCTTCGGACACTTGGACTGTTAAAAAGACAGATCGAGCTCGGATAGATTATTTTGAAATGTGGATGTGGAGGAGAATACTGAGAATTACTTATACAGCCCATCGAACTAACGTTTCCATACTGGATGAGCTCGGTATTCCAAAGAGACTATCCTCCATTGCGTCAACGAGAATGCTTATATTCTTCGGACATATTCAGAGGAGCGATAATATGAGAAACTTTTAGTTCAGGTCCGTGCCCCGAGTGGGTGGCGCCGTGGCCGTTCCCCTAAAAGCTGGGTGGATACGGCAAAGCGGTTGCTGTAAAGGAGTATCAAGAGCGCCACTGAACTGACAGTAAATCAGGAACGATGTCGAGCTACAGTTCTCAAAACTATTGGTAATATTAGTGTCGGCAATAGTCTAGCTCCGACTTAATGAATTTTACGAGTTCACAACATGTTTGTTAAAACATTGTGACTATGATTATAACAAAATTATAAAGAATGGAATATTTCCAGAAGCATTTAAAATATCCAGGGTGGTCTAAAGTTTTTAAAAAGGTAATTTTTCACAATTTTTATCCTGACCGTTGTTATTCAATATTTAATAATATATCCCGGGATACGGAAAACATTGTATTTCAGAAAATATATAATTTTAACGACGTTTCTGTGTTAATAGTTCAGCATCGTCAGGTTGTGAATGTTATGTATCTAAAATTAAAATTGAAAACTCTAGGATCCAACTACACTATGTAGAACGTATACAACAATGTCAACTTGAAAAACAAACAAAATCTACAATCTTAGAAAACACTCTACAATTTAAAGTGAAAAAATTAAATACAGAGAAAACTTACATTATACCACAACAGTTTCGAATATTTTTGTCGCGCTCAACTGGTGAGAGCGCCGCAGTACAAATCTGGAGGTCGTGGGTTCAAGTCCCGCCGGCCGCCGACCTTTTCCGACATTTTTGGTACTAATTCAAAATAATTTAACACTGTGGAACAATTTCCTTTAATAGTATTCAAAGCAACTTATACATATTTTATATGTATAAGTTAAATTTTCTTGAACAGCGGTAGAACCACAATACTAATCTGCGCAAACCCTATGCGCTCTGACTACAGAAATCGAGCAGATAACAACTGTAAACGATAGAAAACGGCCAAATACAACCGAATAGAATCAAAGCAAACAACAGAAAATGACTAAACATAGCCGAATACAATACAGAAGAACAGAAAGCAGCTAGAAAGTACAGAAATCAAACAGAAAACAACTGCAAACGATATAAAACTACCAAGTACGACCAAATAGAATCAAAAACAGCTCAAAACCACAGAAATCAAGCAGATAACAGCGCTAACTAATAGAAAAGGACGAAATACAACCGAATAAAACAGAAAACAGCTCATAACAACAGAAAGCAAGCAGATAACTGTAAGCGGTAGAAAACGACCAAATACAACCGAATAGGATCAAAATGACCTCAATATAACAGAAAGCAAGCAAGTAACAGCGGGAAACAACAGAAAACGAACAAATACAGCCTAATACAACAAAAAAGATCAGAAAACAGCTCAAAACTACAGAAATCAAACAGATGACAGCTGTAAACGATAGAAAACGTCCAAATACAACCGAATAGAACAAAAAAAACAGCCCATAACAACAGAAAGCATGCAAATAACAGCGCTAAACAACAGGAGCCACCTAAACGCAGCCGAATACAACAGAAAAGAACAGAAAAGAGATCAACACAACAGAAAGCAAGAAGATAACAACTGTAAACGATAGAAAATGTCCAAATACAACCGAGCAGAACAGAAAACAGCCCATAACCACAGAAAGCAAAAAGATAACAGAGCTAAACAATAGAAAACGACTAAACACAGCCGAGTACAACAGAAAAGAACAGTAAACAGCTCAGAACCACAGAAATCAAGCAGATAACAACTGTAAACTATAGAAAACGATTTCTGTAGTTTTCTGACGAGTCGCTACTGATTGACACAGAGCAGGCACCCTAAGCCCTATCCTAATTTAACTCTCGGTTAGACAATGTTTCCAGGACACATCGTTAGCAGCTTTTGAGATACCGGTGACAATATATCTACGGAAGCAGACAATAGGGAATGAGTAACATGACACTGCTAAAGTGAACGTCTGCAGTATTTGTTACAGAATGTGCTAATGTGTACATTCTTTGAAGTCATAACTCATAGCTCGCAGGTTTAGATGATTGGTGGGATGACTTGTAGAATGAGGTAGGTGTACTTTAGCCACAGCAACTTCCGTACACTCAGAAACCCCGCTGTTGTTCCTCGTCTAATTAGTCACCCTTTTTGTTGACAAAGGGCGTTGCGTGGATTAACCCTTCCTTATTCGCGTGGGCTACAATCGTAGACCATACCTATTTATGTATGCGCCAGCCATGCATCATACATGTAGCGCATATGTCCGTTTAAGTATCTGTTGAGAATATTCTCAACTCAAAGTTCATTTGATCAACTCTTTATTGCCCAACTGATAGACCAATTACAGAGCAAAATATATCTACTATACTAACGAAAACAGACAAAAGTTGCAGTTTATATGTCTCGATCAACATAACGGTGAAATTTACATTATATGGCATGAATCGGGTCATTAAACAGATCACAAGAACTAGATATTTGATTAAAATTAGCACACATTTACAGCTAAGTATAACAAAACATTAGTACGAGGGTAAAGGTCGGCGTAATTTTGGCCTAAGTATAGGTAAATTTAATTCACTGACTAAAGCAATAGAATCAACTGCGCTATAGGCTAATTTATACAGTAAAATAAAACTAAAATGTATTCAAATCCATCGTGCAGTGGCTGTAAACAATAATACGTGCTCAGCGGCTGTCATAAAGTCCATAGTATCGGATGTGGAGTAGCATTTATGAATCATATTATTCCATTACAGCTGTATTGATATATTTTAGATTTTATATATTATTCTTACCTTAAGAACCTTCATTTGAGGGGCAAAGTTGAGATGGGGTCAATACTTTGTCCATCTATTCCGAGTCTGACGAGCTTGATGATACCATTGAGGTTAACTATAATAGGTTCAATATTCTCTATCATGGTGTCTAATCGCCACATTCCCTGTTCAACCTTTTCTTGGACATGTCGAATGCACTTTTGCCATTTATCTCCAGTAATAGATCCTACTGCTTCTTGGAAGTGGTTTTTCACATCAGCAAACTTGAACGTAGTGTTTTTTTCAGCTACAGTGTTTTTAATTTCAGCCCAAACTAGCTTTATAGGATTGAGTTCATAGTGGTAAGGTGGAAGCCTCAAAACTATTTTATTTTGCTCTTTGAATATTTCATCTATTCTGTGTTTATTGTACTCAGCCTCATGTTCATTCACAACTTAAAGTAATTCAACTTTCAGTAATGATTCGTCAAAACTAATGTTTTTCGATCGAAGCCAGTTCTGAATATCTAATTTCCTGGAGCCGTTTGTTGGTATATCGTCGGCAGCAGTTTTTAATGATTTTTCTGGATTTCGTATTTACATACGTTTAATATCACCTCCTTAAGCCTCACGTCAAAATCGCTGTTTTTTGACCTCTTCCTTGGTGGACTCAAACCCTGACTTGTAGCCACATCCATGGGTTCATCTGCAGTGTCTGTGCTACTAAGCCTCTTCCTTGGTAGACTTAAATCCTGTCTTATAGCCACATCCATTGATTTATCTGCAGCGTCTGTACTACTAGACATCCTTCAATATCTCCTTCAAGTTATCGGGGAATAACACAAACACCACTAATAACTATTAAAACAACAGTACAATACAGATAAGACTAAAATTCGCACAATAGCACGGCAGGTATGCGATGATAAAAGCACGATGTACGCTATCATTAACACGACGCGCCGTATACAATGATAAACACACGGAGCAACTGAATAAAATACAACCCTGTACTCTGTTCAGCATCCCAAACGGGCGGCAGAGCGGCAAGCCTCCAAGATGTTTATAGCCTTTCGGCCAATCGCAATGAATGCCGCCTTACTCGGGCGGCGTGCGTGGTATCCTATTTGTTTACAATCTTCTGCACCTTGGATTTGAATACGGTATAGCGTTGCAACGCATTCAATCCAAACTACGAAAATTTAAATGCTTCTCTAGACTACATTGACTGATTCCTCTCTCTGGGGACGCACCATTGACCTTAGAGGAAATATATTTTAGGAACCTCCTTTGAACATTCTCTAATATCCGCGCATGGCTAGAACAGTTATGGCTCCGAACGACAGATGCATATTTGAGCTTTGAATTAGAGCATAGTAAATGACTTAAAGTGCGCAAATATTTGCGGGTTGCGGGTTAAAGGTCCCAACATTTTATTAGCCCTGGAGATGGTAGTACTAATGGGTTCCCCAAAACCAATCCCATTATTGAATGTTACACCAAAGTCCTTTATTTCGTGACATTTAGTAACAGATTCATTATCTAGGTATTTTGTTGCTGAAAATCGATGGCTGAGTTGCTTTGAGAAAGTGCACACTTTGCATTTGTATGTGTTAAGCTGTAAGTAGTTTAGTATACAGCACTCAGACTATGTTTATTGGCATCAGTAAGTTGTGACAGTTACGACACCTTTCAATGTCAGAGTAATTGCTCTCTTCTGACAATTTACCGCTCTCCCAACTCAGATGACGTAGACATATTTTTTGATTGTTTCACCTATGTGATTGAACGTTTATTATCGAAACATAAATATATCATAATTGTTGGAGACTTCAACATTGACGTCCGTAACAACACTGATAATACTTCAAGACTTAGAAATATCCTATCTCTTTTTGGTTTGAGTCATCATATAGACAGACCAACAAGGGTAACTCCTTCATCGAGCTCCTGTATAGATAACGTGTTGACGAACATTGCTGCTGGTACCTTAGAGATAGGTCTTTATGAACCTCATCTCTCAGATCACTATGCTCTCTATGCGTTCGTCGGGGGCTATCATACAGAAGCTACAGGCAGTAAACAATGTCGCCTTATTAACAGAGAAAGAAAAGCTATGTTTTGTAACAAAGTATCAGAGATAGACTGGAAAATTGTTAATGACGGTAATCTAAATAGTAATGTACTAGCTAACAAAATTTTAAATGAGCTGGCTTCTCTGGCAGATGCCCGTTCTCCTATTCGTAAAATTGCAAACAAGAAACGTAATGTTGGGTACAAATGGTTCAACGACACTTTACGTGGCTTACGTGACCAACTCCGTGCAAGCTGGAGATGTTATAATATGACACAATCTGAGTACGACTGGCAAAATTATCAGGAGAAGCGTAGGATATATCGACAGGCCTTGAAGAAGGAAAAACGTGATAGGTACATTCATGAAATCCAAAATGCTGAAGATAAAAACAAAGTTGCCTGGAACATCGTTAACATAGAGCGTAACTCTAAAAAAACTTGTCACACAGGGTATTCTTTGACTCCAGTGGAATTTAATATTTTTTTTACTTCTTTTGCAGACAGAATATCACATATGTTCACTCAAACTATAGATCCCCTGTTTTATCTTAACCATCTACCAAAACCATCATCATCCTTCTTTATGGCCCCTATATTAGACGATGACGTCAGGCTAGCAATTTTACGTCTTAAAAACTCCCACTGTGTTGACGCTTATGGTCTTAGCACTGAAATGCTTAAATCATCATTGAATTATTTGATTCCGCCACTGACTACACTTTATAATAACTGCCTCGAGGAAGGTTGCTGGCCAGATGTATTCAAAGTTACCAAAGTTGTGCCAATACACAAAAAGGGTGACGTAAACGATATCGACAATTTCAGACCAGTTGCAATAGTGCCTTAAATTAGTAAAATTCTTGAGATAATATTAAATGATCAGCTCACTAATTATTTTGAAAAAACATCTATACTATCACCCAGTCAGTTCGGATTTCGGAAAAATAAAAATACAATCTCAGCTTTGGTAGCTCTGATATATGACGTAGTCTGGAGCCTTGATGAGAGATCTGATGCCACAGCATATGCATGTGACCTCACCAAGGCTTTTGATTGCATCGACATAGATATATTATTAGCAAAACTTGAATTTTACGGGGTTAGAGGTAACCAATTGCAGTTACTTCAGTCGTATTTGAGAGACAGAAAACAATATGTATGTTGTAATAATGAAGACTCACCACTGTTGCCAGTGACCAGTGGCGTACCGCAAGGGTCGGTGCTGGGACCACTTCTATTTTTAGTTTATGTGAATGATCTTCCATCATCTATTTCAGATAAATGCTTTCTGTTTGCCGATGATACGACAGTTTTATCTAGGGGCTACACAGTCGGCGAGGAAAGCTTAGCACAAGTGAAAAAATGGTTCGATGCAAACCATCTTAAACTAAATAAGAGGAAAACTCAAAAAATTAAATTCAGCTCAAATAAACGGGCAGATGAATGTGATCCAGTCAAATTACTGGGAATTATTTTAGACAGTTCATTAACTTGGTCATCTCATGCTGACTACCTCTGTGCTAAGCTGTCATCACAAATATTTGCACTGAGGCAACTTAAATCTTGTGTCGATAATATTACGTTGAAAACTGTTTACTACTCCTTAATACATATGGAATCGTACTTTGGGGCAACTCATCTTCGAGTAATAAAGTATTTGTAATGCAAAAGTATGCAATTCGAATTTTAGTCGATGCTCCTTATGGAACTTCATGTAGAGGGCATTTTAAAGATTTAGGAATACTCCCTTTAGCTTGTTTATATATTATGGAGACACTGATACAAGTCCATCGTAACGCAGATATGTTTACTCGGTATTCTCAGGTCCATTCGTATGATACTAGATTTTCTAACAATATTGTTGCTCCATGGTCTCGACTTCGAATGACTCAAATCAATAAATTGGATGTTAGTTTGTATAATTATTTGATTAATCACTTCAATGATATTTCATTTCAATCTATGTCTATCTACTCCTTCAAAAAATGGATAAAACAGTTCTTGTTAACTCATAGCTTTTATACTGTACAAGAATATATCAATTTTCTAACTGCTGCACGTACCTGACTTATGAAATTGTGACTGTAAATGCTAATATTGTATAAGACGGTCAATAAACTATCTATCTATCTATCTATCTATCTATCTATCTATCTATCTATCTATCTAGTTGTACGTATTTTTAAGTCCTTTGGAAATAATAACGTTTCGCAATTCAAAGAAGTTTCTAAATCGCTAATAAAAATTAGGGATAACAGAGGACCTAGGTTAGAGCCTTGAGGAACACCAGAATTGCTTTGAGAGATCCACTAAGACCAAATTTATCCATCAGGCTGGCAATTAGCAAATTGTGATCGAAATTATGGAACGTTTTAGGAAACTCTGTATATTACGTCTACCTGCTGTCTAGAGTCTAGAGCATTGAAAATACACAGAGTAGATTTAACTAAGTTAGTGGTTGTGGAGCGGCCCTTCATGAAGGAGAAATGAATTGATTGATTGATGATATTTCTCTTATTGTGAATATACGTCCAGAAACGCTACGGATCATCAATTATGCTGTTTATAGTGCATTTTAAGAATGACATATACGACTCATGAATTTGCACTTTAATTAGAGCCCGGAAAATTTTCTGTAATAAACTGCATTATTAGTAGCGCGAAACTTCTTGTGATAATAGCTTTTAGTCTTTATATTTTATATAATTGCATGGGTATACCAACTAGGATAATAATAAGATTTACGGTATTTGTATTTTGGGACGTCTAAGTTTAGTACAGAATAAATTTCATCATAGAATGCTGCACACATTAAGTTAACGTCAGTATATTCGTTTAAGAACGACCAGTCAATATAGGTTAGTGCATTATAAAGACCCAGAAAAGAAGCCTTTGTGAAGCTGTAGAAGCAGTTTCCTACACTGTTTCAGTCTCGGTTGTTGTAACATTTTAAGCTAAAGATGTGGAAGTCATAATGCCAGTAACCATTATTGGTGAGTAGCGTTCAGATCTTTTTTGATAACTCCGAAAAGTATCTTTAACATCAGTTTCCAAGTGTTTTGAATACATCTGATCGGTTTATTACTACCCACATTGTAGGCATGACGGATATTGTATTTGCGAATATTTTTTATTGTAGGATAATTCTTTCTTAAGTGTTTTATTCTGTCCACATCACGAATTATCTATGACCCTCTCTTCTCCGTCGATGTGTCTGTGTGTTAGTATATCTGTATGTCTACCTCGGATACATTTTTATAACAGAGAAATATTAGTAACTGTTTTATCGTGAAGGGTGAGAAATTTGACAACTTTAAAGTCATTTTCATTGGCCACACCGATAGGTGAGGGAAGTATTGTAATCGCGAAAATGTTCGATTTTGAGATAATACGCCTTTTGGGCGTTTTGTGATGTCTACACAACAAAAATCCACGTCACTCACTTCCGTCGGTCTGTCTTGTCTGTCTGTTGGCGTTTTTCTAATGTCTAAATTTGGACAGGGATATGCTGTGGGAGCTTAGTAGGTAATGCTGCTATAATTTTAAAAATCGGTGCAGGATCGGCGGGGTAACTAGCAAAAAACGAAAATAAATTACACATCCCTCAAACTTCGTTTTCAGGCATTTCACGGGTTCCTGATCATTTTCTACTTTTTTTTGGGTGGGTGTGAATTTGTGGGGTGGGGGGTTGTAAAACTGGAAAATTTGTTGTATTCGTAATGGGCTGTCCATTGACCTGTGAATGAAAAACCTAGCGACTCTTTTTTAGGTCCATCCGAACATTGCCTTGCTACTCATACATAATAATTATGAGTATTGCTTTCCATGTCACTCTATATTGCGTAACGCGAAAATTATTGAATTCATTTTAACGAAATTTTGACGCAATACTACCGCGGTGAGAATGGAAAACTCGTCTGTTTTTGAAAAATCGTGTCAGTGGCGGCGCAGCAAAAACCAAAAGACAAGATATATAAAAAACAGCTCAGACTTCATTTTTGGTTTGTAGGCTCCAGATCGTTGCGCATCATCCAGCTGAAGCATGCAGAATAAAAACTGTGGCGTCGTAGTTCCTAAGAAGGGTGTCGCAAGAAACTATTTACGAGAGTTTTCGTGTTGGATTTTTTTGCGGGCGAGTGGGCGATGATTCGGTTTCAGGGGGATTTCAGACTATAGCTTTGTGCAGTGGGAAATAATAAAATGGTATTATGTGTGGGAAGTACTGATGAGTCAATGAACCTGACTCAACTTTCGTTATTGAGAATATGTGGCCAAGCTACTTGGCTATCGTTTTAGGGTTATATCATGTGAGCTGAAATTCAACCGAAGCTCAGTGGACCGGCCATATATTTTTTTACTAAGTACTTCAAACATAAAGTCGTACTGTTCGCAATTATTCTAGGAATTTGATATTCCCGTAATAAAACATTATATTTTAGATTGTTGATGTATGCAAAACCTCATAATCATAGCACTTTATTGCCCAACAGATTCACATCCCTTTACAGGGCTATAATAGCTTCATGACAATATTATATAATGACAATGATGAAACAAGTGTTAATCTAGTAGTAATCTTTTAGCGGTCGACTCAGAAATGGTATAATTAAAAATATCACAATGCCTAGAAATACCATTATATTTTGAACACATCACTGTGGCGATTTTAGTAATAAGGTTGTTCGCGGTCCGTGGTAATAAAATGTCTGATAGTGGCGAGAGTTATAATAAGGTACATTTAAGCTTATGTAACCTGATAACTCAGAACAGTCAACTTTGTTACACATGAGCTTATACAAAAATACACAGGACGAAATTATCCTCCTGAATTCTAAACTGTGAAGCTCAAGTTTCAATAATAAATTATCTCCAAGAGGTAGTAGTAGTATAGCGTATATTGTAAATATAAAATAAATAAAATACAATAAACAACAAGTGCCCCAAAAAAGTTAAAAACTTGTGCTTGGGTACAATAAGGTAATTATTATAAAATAGAAACAACAAATAAGGAACATTTATATTTAAATATTATGTATTCTATATACATTAGTAATAATAGGTATTACATATGTCTACATGTTGGTGAATTTTAATGCGATTTTTATTTACTATCCATTGTTTTAAACCATACTTGAATGAATTTAAAGGCACTAGACATTTTATGCTTTCTGGTATCTCATTGTATAGTATTGGAGCAAGAAATGTATGACATCGTAATAAAGTATTTTTTCTTGCTTTTGGTACAACATTACATGGATATCTTATGTCATATTTATGTTCGTGTTTTGTCAAGTTTTATTTATTTTTATATTGGTAAATACCTAATGACATGAAAAATGTTTGGCGGATATCTAGAATTTTTGTTTTAGAAAATAACGAGTCACTAGGATATGTAGATTTCACTTTATACAAAACTTTTATCAAACGTTTTTGTATAATTTCTATTGCTTTTATATTATTTTTACATGCTGTGAGGTAAAATACCATAAAAAAATCGCCCTGTATCCGAAAGAAAGCTCCTTTACCCAGCAACTGACCACACAATTCCCTGTGCGCCCTTCGGCTATAGGTACTCGTTCGAAATCGTTCTCCTGTAACTTTTATTGGCTCTTTTCCACTTGCGGTTTCCTTAACTCCGTCCGGCAATTTTTAAATTATTAGAGTGGGGAAAAGTTCAGAGAAATAGAGAACGAACTAGTTGGAAATGACTGGAAATGCTCAGCCTGCGGTCATTGGGTCTGTGTTACTGGCGGAGTTTGGAGTTTGTATGTATCCTGTAAATTTTTCCGCAGTAGAATTGGTCTTAAGGGGCCTGGGTATACACAGTTATACATATGCATTTGCCATGCTAAAACACGGATTCCCTTTCCGAACAGAACTCACTTGTTTTTCAAACTACATACATAGTATTTTAGAAGGTGATAGTTAAAACTTTAATGAATGACAAATATTTGCGATTTTCTCAAAAAAGTTTTTTAGTGTGCAAAAAAACTCGCAATGCGAAATCATATATTCTTCAAATGTCTGTAATTCAACAACCAAACACGACATCAAAAAGGCCAAATGGTTACAAAGCGCAAGCTTTCTTTCTCAACTTGATCTTTGAATCATTAGGTACTGTAAGTTTAAGGGTAACGTCAGGACCCTGGAAATGCGAAATTCATTTCTATGGTCATCTTTGGACGTTACGTTTGGACCTTTTGACCTTACCTTTGGATTTTTGGACTTAGCTTTCCTCATCTTGAGCACACATACACTGGAGAAAGGGAACAGGTGGCCACGCCTTCTTGCTAACACAGGAATACGTCTTTTCTTGGGTTCTCAATTTCGCGCGCTATTACCCTAGACCCTTAAGTCAACGGATTCGAATAGTTTAGAAGAAGTAAACAAGTTTTTTGCTTGTGTCCACAATCCTAACGCAGCAGCTGGCACACCGACTGATGAATCGCTGAAAATCCCACATACCCTTTATAAAATATAACAGGTGAAGAATCCTAAAAATAACAGCAGTCTTGTAGAGGGATAATATAAATAGCTACTTTGTCTTGGTTGATTGTTTCGGGTTAATTGTTATAGTTTTGAATGAATTTTGGGTTTTAACGGTGCACTAGTGTTAAAAGACTATTTTAAACAATTTCATAAAATTTAAATCCCGCAGACTTCTGTAAAAAATAACATCGTGTTTGTGAACACAGTAAATAATAACAACGGGATCTTGGGCACACTCACATGCCTGTTAAAGCATGGGCATTGCTTTTATAACCTATTCGAATTCGTTGGTCTTAGTAGACCAATACCCAGAAATATTGATCGTTAAAGTATTTAACTGGGAAACTTGAAAAGCTTCGTAAGCACGAGGTGTAGGATAAAATGAAATGAGGGTGTATCAAAAAATAAACAGAATATTGATGCGTGGTTAGCTTCCAAAGTTTGGAACGGTTTCAACCGCCCCCCCCCCCCCCCTCCTCAGATTTGATAGCGTTAGTAGGAAAAGCCATGGTTAATTATTTCATAGGACGATAAATTGAAATTCAAAATTATACAGGGTGGGGCATATTAATCAATTGTTTCTGAAATAATCATAAAATTATTAGTTTTTACTATAAAAACATAGCTGATAATTTTGAAATATCTAAGTGCAAAAATTACATCTGGCGTATGATGCAGCCGTTCACGAAAATTGCACTCCACTGTTTCCAACATGTCTCTGTTGATTTTTGAGAGATTCCATGGCGAATCGCTTCCTTCTCTACGTCTAACGTACGGGACTTGGCCCTTTAAACACGTGACTTGAGTTACCCCCATAGAAAAAAGTCAGAAATTGATAAGTCGGGAGACCCCTCGGTTTATGGCGCTGCTTTTTACGATCGTAAAAAAAAAGTATTTTTTCTAAACTGCAGGTTATGTTTATCAAATTTTTAGAGTCTCTTTGTATGATCAAAAATGCATTTAAACTATGTACATTAACGTTGCCTACAACTATTGCATATAACATGTTTTCTTATTTGGTCTACCAAATACAGGGTGGGGCATAAAAACCAAGTGTTTTTGGTTTGAGTAGTACTCATATATTAGAAAAAGGGAGGAGCGCGCGGTTTATTGCAATCCATTCCTTCACTCAAACCATTTCACTTTCTTACCTGCCACTTGCCATCGTGGAGCGGAAGACGCTAGAACAGCGCGTATGGCGTGGCACCATTGGCCCATATTTTTTTGGAGAAAATGGTGTCACCGCTACAGTAACATCTGAATGTTACATTTATATGGTGAATACTTTTTTCATACCCGAATTGCAAAGAAGAGGTGTGGATATCAAAGATTTGCGGTTCCAGCAAGATGGGGCCACGGCACACACCGTCAGAGCATCCATGGCTGTTCTTCGCCACCATTTTCCAAATCGTTCAATTTCGAGGTTTGGTGGCATTTCATGACCTCCTCGGTCTCCCGACTTATCAATTTGTGATTTTTTTCTATGGGGGTAACTCAAATCACGTGTTTAAAGGGCCAAGCCCCGTACGTTAGACGCAGAGACGGAAGCGATTCGACATGGAATCTCTCAAAAATCAACAGAGACATGGTGGAAACAGTGGAGTGCAATTTTCGTGAATAGCTGCATATATGCCAGATATAATTTTTGCACTTAGATATTTAAAAATGGTTTATTATCAGCTATGTTCTTTCACCAATAATTTTTTTAGGGTAAAAACTAATAATTTTATGGTTATTTCAAAAACACTTGATTGATTCTTATGCCCCACCCTGTATAATTAGATCACAGCGCAAATCTAGTACCTTATGGGAGGTAAGCATAAAGGACAACATGAACTTTATGTTATCTTTAATGTTTATCTTCCTTTTACACCGAATAGGTTGAGTATTATTTCTTAAGTCTACCCTGTTGTACACTTTTTTCTACCCCGCTCATGTCAGGGCGAATAAAGCTATCCCAAAATGGCGTCGGTGACGTCAGATATTTGCTACACGTCATCACAAATAGTAGAAGATCCGAATATAAGACGACCTTCACCGAACTGGTTAATCGATGAAAAGCATTTTATATTAAACTAATATGTTAAAAACATATCGCGAGCGGGTTGGCTGAAAAATTTCAGTCTAGGATATCATTAATTAAATATTGAAAAGTTAATTTTTTTTAAACATTTCACTGGTTTGGTTAATAGACAAATCACATACCAATCAAAAGTATGAACCCCATAGAATATGCAAACGTTAGGTTGGCTACGTTTTTGTCGTCCCAACTATAGGGTAGGTAGGTATAAACAGGTTAAACAATAATAGTAATTTGCACCGGTGTGGTTAATGCATGAAACTTATATCAAAATAAAGATAATTTTATTGCAAAGACGTCGATATAGGGTTGTCTGCAAAAAATCAGTCTGAAATTCCGGTTGTTGATTTTTAAGATCAAAATATTGCTGCCAGTGAATACGTGCGCCAGAGAGGTCCGAGCGAACTATCCTGTGTATCAACAAAGAACGAAGCATAGCAGCTGCGTGTAGCTCGGCCATTGAATGAAAGAGAGTGCGAAACTGCGCATGTCATGTTTCCGTGAAATTGAAAAGGATAGCGATACACTCGTAAATTCTGTGCATCATTGTATTGGAACAGTTTGCCTCATTCTTCTGAATTGAAAAAGCTTGCTACTACTACTATACTTATTGTTGTTATTTATAAACATTAAATTGTGATAAAAAATGTCTAAAAAGTGTTTTCTATGCAATTCGAACGATGATGTTCTTGATTTTAATGATGAAACGTATAAAAACTGTTCGTTGAAATTAAATTTTCGTAAAAAGAAATATTTTAAATACAGTGGCGTTGAGTTAACCAATGCATCACTCGATTTTGTAGGTTATCATACCACGTGCTACAAAAAATTGACTGCTTTGGGTAAAAAATATAATGAGGAGTTCAATAACTTTCTTGGTGAGAATACGGTAAGTGCATAATAATTTATCCTTCAAAGCTATCTTAGTGAATACATCTTTTAAATTTTTTTAATTGTGAAATAATGACATGGAAGATTCATAAATTTATACATTTTTGATTATGTTTCATTCAAATAAATCATTTCAATTTCACGGACACATGACATGCGCAGTCTCTTTCATTCAATGGCCGAGCTACATGCAGCTGTTGTGCTTCGTTCTTTGTTAATACACAGGATAGTTCGCTCGGACCTCTCTGGCGCACGTATTCACTGGCAGCAATATTTTGATCTTTAAAATTCGACAACCGGAATACCAGACTGATTTTTTGCAGACAACCCTATATCGATGTGTTTTCAATAAAATTATCTTTATTTTGATATAAGTTTCATGCATTAACCACATCGGTGCAAATTACTATTATTGATTTACCTGTTTATAACCTGCCTACCCTATAGTTGGGACGGGAAAAACGTAGCCAACCTTACGTTTGCATATTCTATGGGATTCATACTTTCGATTGGTATGTGATTAGTCTATTAACCAAACCAGTGAAATGTTTAAAAAAAATTAATTTTTCAGTATTTAATTAAGCATATCCTGGACTGAAATTTTGCAGCCAACCCACTCGTGATATGTTTTTTAACATATTAAATTTAATATAAAACCGACCGCGACCGTGAGTAAGACAGCTCTTTTTTTGTTGAACCGTGGCCAAGTTTTGGTTTGCGTTGGTTTCAACTTCGCTCGAAAAACTGTTGCTAAAGCCAGTGATACGAATGGGGTTTAAACTTGATATCTATAGCAGCGAAATCTGTTAATGTAGCTTTAACATTTTACGTTATACTGGAAGTTTGTTTACATAACTAGGGCAGTAATGACTGACCGTAGCAGGTATATAGTTATTCTCGTACTTGCTCGCAGAACGGGGAATTCCTCTTAATAAACAAGCGCTGACCAATGCACAGTGCATACACAGCACCGCGCACCGCACCTCCAACTCTTAAATCCGTGGTTTATCTGCAGCAAACAACGAATACCCGTCCATTAGCTGCGATTTTGCGAGCTTTCCTCATCACTCTTCATTTTCTACAAGCGGCGTTGTAGCGGGGATTCAAAAAAGGGGTTGTAGAATACAAAGCCGATACCAATAAAATTTGATTCAAAAACACATTTATGTCGATGGTACAAAAAATGTGTGTAACATGAGTAAAAAGCATATCAATGAACATTTTGGATGAAAAAAAAATAAAATAAAAAAAGTAGTTGCACGGACTGGGTCTTGAACCAACACACACCATCCACGAAAGCAAAAAGGCGTTCTCGAACATCATACCACTCGGCCACCCGCCGTCTCGGCGAAGGGATCGCCTCAACGGTACATATTTGATTTGGGATTAGGTACTTTTTTACTGGGATTTCAACCACTCAAAAAGATATTTATTTCGATCGTTGATTTCGTCCCGAGCTGCAAACTTCATTCATCGACTATGTTGCAACAAATATACATTTTAGTTACAACTGTTTACAAGTATTTTCACGAAGTACGTCACACGTTCGGGAGCCGTCGGCGTGTTTTCGGTTCTGGATTCAAAAACCCATTTTTATTTTGATATAACTTTTGAATTATTGCGAAAAAAAAGAAAACAAAAACAGTTTTGTTGTAAAACTTATATTTGATCTCTCCATTTATCACAAAAAAATTATTCAGAACCCTAATTTTTTGTCATCATTGTCATTTAGCAGAAGAAAAAACCAGCGATCAAATGTATAGTTTTTGCTGATTGGTTGAAATTAGCAATTGCTAAACTTTTTGTTAAACAAGAAAATGCAATTTCTCACCCATTTAGGATGGGAAACCAGACTGGAAAAGATACTAGATGGTTCATAATGGTCGATTGTATATAAAGCATGTCATTTTTAATCTTTTTGAGGTAAACTTCAAGAGAAATCAATAGTTTTCAGAGTACTTTGACAGATGCATGTTCTTGAACGGGCTGCTCTGATTGGTCAAAGCCTTTGTTAAAATGCGCCTGTTGATAAAATCGGCCCTTAGAGTAACAACTGAAAATAGATGTGTTAAACAACTAATTCTAATAGGCAGACATCTTTTCTTACGTTGTCATATTGACCACCAGCTATGGCAGTCATAATTATTTACTATCGTCTTAATTTTATAGTTTGCAGAAATATTCCATTCTATGTTAGAAAAGACGGTATTTTGATGGTTCAGGAATGATTACAGCAAAATCAATAGATATGTTTACCTCTACTGCGTTACTGCATATTTCTTCATTATAAACGCAAATTCTGAAGCCTTACATAAATTTTGAGCAGCTGGCATCGCCGATATAATTTTTATGCGACTTATTTACAGTAGATCCCCGACTGTCAAACGTATGTTTTGTTTGTGCGTCTTTTGTGCTTGGTCAGTAAAATCGAATTCGCAATTTGTTGGTAACTGTAGTGAAGCTTTACGGACTTGCTGTGGTATATTCGAGTGCAGTTTAACAGTTTTTCGATATGGGACAGTGCAGTGCAGTGTTTGTAACGTGGGTTGCATTGGAAGAATTTTCACGTTAGTTGGCAATGTTTGGAGGTTGAAGTGTCAAAAGCTGATGGCTTTGAGCACGCCATGCTGAAGTGGTTTGTTTACTACCTCTATGTTCAGTTGTTACTCTGAGATACCAATACAACTGGTTTAGTTAAGGCAGTGATACTAATTTTAGTGTCGAGAATGAAACCGGATGACGACGCTTGGTATTTGAGTTCGAGAGGCAGTTTAGACAATTTTTTGTCATTGCACCATAAGCTCAAAATGGGAGGGATCGCAGGTGTTAAAACGTGAAAAAAAATCTTCAAGTAACCGAACGAGAATGCGGTAGCATTTCAGTGCACCTACCAGACAATGTTCCAAAAACTCGTCATCCTAAATCTGCGGGCGGTTTGCCCGTAACGCTTTTTTAAACGAAAATAAAAAAATTGCCACGAAACCGGTCAGAACTTGATGGAAAGTTATTTGTTTTTTTTTGTAGCTAACGCTAAAAATATTGTCGTCTGTTATCTGCTGGACAGTTTATGAGAAATTTGAGCTTAAAGCTCTATTTTCCGTTTGTATTATGACTAACCCCATTTATCAACCCCTATAGGGTTGACATCATAGAACCCCTTCTGAAGGATACGGAAGGCGCTCAATAATGGCATGCTCTGTAGGTGCTGAAAAATGCGGTTAAGCACAATAAAAAACAGGTAATATTGATACATGTTATAGCTGGATCTGCCAAAAATATATATAGAAAACGTCACCCGTTTAAAACAATATGAACAATTTTTTAAAATGACGTGGAAAATCGAATTTTAAGCTCAATTTTTTCATAAACTGTCCAGCAAAAACAGATGACAGTATTTTCGTGACATCTACAAAACAACCGAAGCATTTTTCATCAAGTCCCGACCGATTTCGTCGCAATTCTTTTATTTTCATTTTAAAAAAATCGGTACGCGCAAACCGCCCGTAGATTTTGGCTGACGATTTTTTTTACATTAGTAGGTAGGTGTACTAAAATGCTACCGCATTTTCATTCGGATAAGTTGATGCTTTTTTTAACTGTGTAGAAGTCAATAAAATATACAACTTTTCCAAATAACTATTTTCAGAAAACTGAAAAATAAGCGAGATATAGAATCTGAGCTTGTGTATCAAGAGGTACATAGTCTGTTTATGTTCAGTTTTATTCTCGAAATTTTGTCAAATCGATTGGGCACTGTACCTGTCAGATAGTAGTCACTTTTTGTTTATCGTTGTCAATTTGAAATTGGTAAGTCTTAAAAGTGGCACTTTATTATGAAACAACTTCTAGGATTTACCAATCCAAAATTAACCATGATAAACTAAAAGTGACTAGTGCACTAATGGACAGTTACAATGCCTGATAGATAAGACAAAAATTCGAGCGACAAACTAAAAATAAACAGACTTGGTAGGTACGTTTCGATACACAAGCCCAAATTTTTTATTTTTCAGTTTGCGGAAAAAAGTTATTTAAAATAGTTGTTCATTTTAACGTTGTTTAAAAGTATGAGCTTCGGATTCACCTTATATTTAAAGCCAAAAAAGATATTGGTTTTTGAGTGAAATTTTATTGTCCAAATTGATAAAATATTAGAAAAAATTTGGAATACAAGTATGTTTTTCTGTTATATCAGTTTTAGACAGAAGAAACATAGTGTTAGAATTTTAAATAGCATACAAGGTAAAGCATATCCAGGTACAGGTCCCTCAGAATGCATAAATTTTTGGTTACTTTGTCGTTGCACTAAGGGGGCGATATTTTGTAGAAACTGAGTGCATTACTACGCTCCTGAGTCTTGATGCTGAATAACAAAAGCTCTGCGCGCAGTGTGTATCAATTAGCAAATCCTGCCGTTCAGCGAGTAGCGTTCACCAAATATTTTCATATCAGCTTCATCAGCCAACAGCTGGAGTTAGGGAAGAGTTTTTCAACGCTTCTTGTGTCTATATGAATAGCCTGGTAATGAACTACTTGAACAGACAATGAAAAAATGTCACGTAGGTTAGCGCGCTATCCATGTCTGTACCAGGAAGCAGAGAACAGTAGCTATGGAAATACTTTTATACGTGAACATCTGATAAGTAAACCCAAGAGCACCTTCATATTGGTCACCAGAGTCACTCTTTTATATTTTCTAGACATTTACATTTACAGAATTACTTCAGCGGATATGTTTGGAGTTTGGAGCAACAAAATGTCATCAGCGGTCTAGAGCGCTTTATATGTTTCCTTTTGTGACGACATATATGCATAATTTAATATTTTTGGAGTTCGTAAAGCTTCATATTATTTTCTATTCACTGAAGCAATTCTTCTAGGCAAGCATATATGGTAATATTAGCGCCGGTTATCCTGTTTAAAAGAAGCGTATTTATTGAAACGTTTTGCTACCTCTCTTACGCATTCTCCGAGGAACTTCATAAAGTATCTTTAATAAATATACAGTAATGTTCGGTTATTACGAACTTCATGGGACCGGCGAAAACAGTTCGTTATAAGCGAAGTTCGCTATAAACGATAAATAAAAAAAGATGTGGTATTTTTATGAATACATAAATATGAGGGTACATAAAATATATTCTGTAATATAGTTGATACATTAACAAATGTTCGTAAGAGTCTAATTCAAAAATAATCTTTTATTTTAGTTTGTTTTACTTTTGTGAAATTAATATCATTAATATGTAATTCTTTTGCGGCTAATTCATTAAAAACGCTTTGCGCAGTATTTCGTGACTGAAGAAAATGACGAACGTTATCAATATGTTCAAGTGCCTCTGATGTGGTTGGAACTGGTCTCAATTCTGTACTCACAGGTTCTTCATCTTCTGCCTCATCGTTATCAATATAAACTGAAGAAGACACAGAAGCGACAATGACATCATCATCCAAGAATTCAACACTTACTAGACTATCATCAATACGGACAAATTCATTGAACTCGTTTTCAGAACAAGAGAAATTGTCTAGAATATTATTATCATATTCCTGTTCAATTTTTTTCAGCCATCCGGCTAATGTCAAGTCATCGTCTGAATCCAAATCATTTTCCACTTTCAGGAAACCACCGTGTTGAAAATAATCAAAAATTGTTTATCTTGATACCCTCTGCCATGCCATATGAAGGAAGTTTATTTCATCTGAGATGGATTTGTTTAGAATTCGGGGAATTACCAGCGGTGAAATATCGTTTCAGGTGCCTTGAGATCGAAATAATTCGGTAAATCTCCAGCGATAAGACCCCGTTTTAGGTTCGTTATAAAAGACAGATCTTACGACAATATCAAAGTGTAAGGTTCGTTTTATCCGAAGGTTCATTATAAAAGAGTTCGTTATTTGCGAAAAAGTTGACACACGTTTAGTAATACCGAAGTTTCGTACCTCTAGATTTGGTTAGAAAGTTCGCAAGAAGCGGGGGGGGGGGAGGGGGGGGGGTGTCATTATTCTCACCTTGAAGAGAAAAATATAAATGGACTAGCATTTTTGAACGCTTAAAGGTTAGTCTGTTTCTAAGAGGTGTGCGAATATGTCCCCAGTTTGAGAACAATCCCTCAAGTTGGACAAAAGAAGCAGGAATTTTAGTAACCTGCCTGTTACTGGGAACTCCATTTGAGCCATCTCCCAAAATATCAAAGGTCTGCATACGTTTTTGTGAAAAGAGTAGCAAATATTCCTGAAAAACTGTTAGTCGTCAGTCTCACAAGAAAGAAAAATGACAAGTTTTAGTGGAGGTACTGACGCGTTTTAATGATCTTAATGTAACGTCCAGTAAGCTCAGGGATAATTTTTAAGAATAACTTAAACAGGTTACATTTTCTAGTACTGAATTCATCTCACTCCTCGTATGACTTTGTTGTCAAGCTGTCTAAAGTGAAATGAATTTATATTGGCAGTGTGAACAGGCGTTATTGTCATATGTAGA
The DNA here is from genome assembly GCA_951848785.1 of Callosobruchus maculatus. Lineage (NCBI taxonomy): Eukaryota > Metazoa > Arthropoda > Insecta > Coleoptera > Chrysomelidae > Callosobruchus > Callosobruchus maculatus. The sequence continues at coordinate 6,162,496 of CATOUR010000029.1, forward strand.
GTATATATAATATACAATTCACAATCTAAAAGGGGTGACACACGTACGAACTTTAAGTACGCGGCTTTTAAGTTCGCGAACTTACTCGGCTCGACGCTGTGACACACGTGGGGCTGAAATCACCCATTTTGATAATTTTCCTAAATAAACAAAACTTTTAACAAACGCCAAACACAACAAGCGTTGCGTATCGATGGTCTGCCGAAACAAAGTGAAGGCTCGCTGCTCGCAGTACGAGCCGAGACAAGCTACGAGCAAGATTTCAAACCAGTTGGATCGCCGGCAGTTTGCGCGACGGTTTTAAAGTACGCGTACTTACGGTGACACACAGGCGGAAAAGGTCGTCGAGCCATAAGTACGCGTACTTGCCCCTTACACAGTCAAAACAAGTGACCGTAGCAATCAGATAAATAACAAACCTAACCTCAAACCTGCAACAATTGTTGACATTGTCGACACGTTGAGGTCGACAATAAAAGTCGACGCGTCGACGCCCAACTCTGGTTTTTGGATTTTATCAAACTCCCAAAAATCTAAAGTTTGTATTTCAAAATTTCGTTTAATTATAGCGTAAATTATACCTTGGCCACTGGGTTAGGAATTAAGGGTTTGTATACCGAAAACATGTTCAGATTAAAACGTGGTAAGTGTTGAGTCGTTCCTTCACGTCTCTCCGCTTGCCAAATTCCTATTCATATCGAATTTCATTAGACAGATGGAGGAGGCAGTAAGAGTGGGACAACTAAAACTTGAATAACGGAGCTACTCCAGTATTCTCGACCGAAGCTAGCACTCGACAGGAGAGAGAGCATTGGAGAGTGGAGAGAGATTACGATTGTTAATCTGAGACTCTCATCCGGTATTAGAATTAACTAACAAGCTATTGTTAGCTCAAGATGGTGTTCTCAAATGTTTTTCTAAGCCGAACAAACGAAAACAGATTCCAGATATCTACCACTAGGAAATCTTGTTACGCTGAAATTATCTCACGTCGCGTCAATCGCAAGTGTGAGAGAAAACGAGCGAATAACAAGGTGATGGGAGAAAAAGAGACGGCGACGAAATAGTATGTTATTCAACGAGTGTATTTTTTATGGAAAATTTAGGAAATCGGCATGATCGTTAGGCATTGACATATCGAAAGCTTTCGACAATGTGGCATGAGGGACTTCTGGTCAAGCTTGCTACTTAAGGACTACCACCTGGCCTGCGCCAGTGCTGCAGCTTGAGCAACCGATCTCTATTTGTTGTAGTCGAGGGTACTAAAAACTCAGGCAACAAGACTTACAAAGAAGTCTCACGATGACTTACCAACCGTGGAAATGGAGGGTCACCCCATAGTCGAATCACCTTCCATCAAGCTTTTGGGGATCAACATCAACAATAACATGTCCTGGCACGACCACGTCGTCAGTGTTGCTAAAACGGCATGCCAGAAGCTTAAACTTTTGTTCCGCTGTAGGAAGTTGTATACATAAGATCAACTGCTGCTGCTCTACAAGGCACAGATCCGACCATCGCTGGAGTATTGCTCCCATGTGTGGAGATGCGCTCCGAAGTACCCTTTAAAGCTTCTGGACACTATCCAGAAAATAGCAATTAGATTAATCGATACGCCTCACAAAGGACCTCCACAGCCTGGAACATCGAAGGAGGGTGGCTGACCTATCCCTGTTTTACAGATTCTATAATGGAAGATGTTCGAGCGAGCTCTCCTAGATAACAACACCAAAGGCCGTCCGAACCAGGAACACTAGAGAAGCTCTGCGAGCTCATCCCTACCAGGTCGAGGTCCTTACTCCCCGAACCAGTCTTCTCCAGAATTCCTTCTTTTGGAGAACTTCGACGAACGAAGAACTTTCAGCCTTTGCGAGAGGCTGACCATTAAAAAAAGGAAGTACTTCAACGTTGTCCACCCGACATGCCGCTACGGTCCGATCCGTTAAAACTCGTTTCCTCCGCCCTTCAGAAATTAGCAAACCATAAGAAGGTGACCCTGCTTTGGGTCCCCGGACACATTGGTATATCGGGTAACGAGAGAGCGGACCGATTAGCTAGAATAGGGGCCAGCAGCCCCTGCATCGGCCCAGAACCTATGCTGGGAATTAGCAGACGCCAGGTCAATGTAGCCCTGGACAACTGGGCCTACAAGGAACTGGTGAAAGCCTGGTAAGAGAGAGACGACTGCAGGCAAGCCAAAAGATTCATAGCAGGCCCTGATAAGGGCCGAACGCTATGGCTTTTGAATAAAGGCAGAAAGACGCTCAACCTTCTGGTGGGGGTTCTCACTGGCTATTGCCTGCTGAATAGACATTTGTCACTTATGAGAGTGGTAGGGGACCCCATTTGCTCCAGACGCTGGGAGGAGGACGAGACAGCGTTCCACTTCCTGGGCAGATGTGCAGTTTATCGCAACCTTAGGGTTGAGATATTCGGCACGACGGAGTTTGGGGAGGAGCCACTATATTCAGCGAAATGATCGGACATACTGACTTTCGTCAGGAGGTCTGGTAGGTTCGACAAGGAGCTTTCTAGGGTGTAGAATTTTAGTGTTTTCAGTGATTGGTTCAGTAGGGTTGGAAAAAGGGCCAAAGGTAGCTGGCTTCGCCTCCCCATCACCACCACTACTACTACTACTACTACGTTGTCCATCCGACATGCCGCTACGGTCCGACCCGTTAAAACTCGTTTCCTCTCTCTTTATACCTCCTCTATCTTCTCTCGTTTTCCCGGAATTGTCAAAACAGTTGACATATCTTCAAGAAAACGGGCTGTCTTCGTTTCTTATCTGTCTTATCCGTGTTCTTCTTTCATTGAGGGGCTTAGAGGTTCAGTAACTCATTTTCCTAGCTTCTTGTCATTTGCTGGACGCCACCTACCTCAACCTGTATTCTGGTCAGCGTGAGGTTCATTCTTTTGGTATAACTTCCGAAGTAACAGCAACCAGTCAAGAGCTGCGACAGAAATTAGTTCAAGGTCGTGTTCCAGCTATTGATGTTTGGTGTGACTATTCTTGTCCACGCTGCCGATTGGGTAAGGTCTTGCCACATACTTAGTGTCAACTCCCTCTCACTCTCTCTCTTAATCTTTGAGTATGTGCCTCGCTGGTCAGGCACGTATTTAGAGGGGGTCCAGGGAGTCCGGACCTCCCCCGAAACGTTATAAAATGCCGTCTAAAAAATGAAATCCACAAATTTGCACTCCCCCCCCGCAAATTGAAGGTGGCAACTCTAGTCTGGACCCCCCCCGAAAGGTCAACCAAGTGACGTCCACAATCTGGACCCCCCAAAAACAAATCCCGGATACGTGCCTGTCACTGGTTCTATACAGTCGGCTTCTTTCCTCCGTCAATAGTTGCATGGGGGAATACCCGTTACTACTTTTATAGACGTCATGAATATCGCACGATATTAACTTGCGACTTTCAGGAGGGCCTTACATTTCATACTGATCAACCCTTGAGTACTCACCGCTATATGGGAGCTGCATGTAGAACTGTGGAGTGCATCACTCACCGAGTATTGCTTCGCAGGGTACTGCCCTTCTGGTACCACTAGGATCGCCTACGTTCGGCAGGATTTCAGTTAGAGGTGCCATCCTCCTCCCAGCCTTCTCGGTTACGTATTTAATGTGGTGGCGGAATGCCCTCCTATCGTTTAAAATAACTCCTAGTTATCTGAGCTTCTTGACTGTGGTGATATTTACTCCAAGCACACTCAAATGCCAGTGGAGGCTTTCTTAAGGCAGGCAGAAGAGAGTATTGTATTTACTTCTGCTTCGAAAATCGTGATGTTCATGCCTAAAGAGTAACTCTCCCGTACTCCTCGATTTTCTACATGCAAATCTACTCCTGAGGCCTGTCCATGACTCAACCAACTTTTTTATTAACAAGTTGTCCCCCTTGGCAGGTCTTTTTACATGTTTCAGCTTTGTTTCTTTTAATTAGCAGCTTTCGGAATCCGGGGTGGGAGCTTTTCAAATGAACACCCTGTTTACGAAACTCAATAACTAGAAAACGTTGTAGTTAGGTACTTTATATTATAATATATATTATGTATTTTACGGTTAAAGTGTTTACTTCGATAATTTATATACTAGCTGAATATTATACAAACTATCCAAGTGTCTGGTTACTTTGATAGAAAATCATATTTCTACTAAAATAGCTATGAATATTGGTTGGTTTGTATAATTGTATACTATCCAGCTAGATTACAAACTACACAAGATATGCCGCTAAAGTATTATATACCACAAAGATATCACACATATTAACTAGTGTTTCTGGCCAGTTTACAAACTATCTACATCATTTGGATAACTTATGCACCTAATATCTCTAGTACTACATAATAACCAACTCGTTGGTTAGTATGTAAACTAACCAATCCTGTTTGATCACTTTAGTTTAGAACAATAATTTTTAGTCAAAAGTAAATTCATAGTGATAAAACATACAATTGCTATTCGATTCGATTCTCTGTAAATCATAGGTATGCATCACATGGTAATCATTCTTGTTATTAGTGTTAGGTCCTTGTTCGCGTATTCTCTATACTGTATGTTGCAGAAGTACATTATAATCACTGTCATTCATTAATTTTGAATTTTAGGACTTTTTCTCCTAACATTCTACTAGTAACTTTTCAAATTGCTGTTGCTGATCCATTTTTGGCAACTAGATTCCTGTTCTTAAACAAACTTTACGAGGCACGACAGTAAACAATACCAACACGTCACACTTGCACTTGCCATAAACATAACCTCATTTTTCTGGTAAATTGGCCAAAGAAAATTAGTTAGTTTACATACTAACTAAGAAGTTGGTTAATTTACATACTAACTAACGAGTTGGTTATTATGCATTACTAGAGATATTAGGTGCACACCTTATCCAAATGATGTAGATAGTTTGTAAACCGACCAGAAACACTAGTTAATATGTGTGACACTTTTGTGGTCTATACTTTAGCGGTATATCTTTTATAGTTTGAAGGCTAGCTGGATAGTATACAAACCAACCAATATCCATAGCTATTTCAGTTGAAGTATGATTCTCCATCAGAATAACGAGACATCTGGATAGTTTGTGTAATATACAGCTAGTGTATACTATCAAAGTAAACACCTTAACCGTAACATATACACTAACTTTAAATTTAAGGTAATAATATGCTGCGTCTCCCATTCCCATTCCCACTTGAAAAACTCAGTTTTGGTGCGTCTGTACCCAACCCGGTATGTTTAAAATTGTCACAGCTTAGTTGACATTGAAAAATCCTAAATATCTTGTTTGAAATCTTTTCCGATACCTTGACTATCGTTCCTAATAGCTGACGTTTTCCAAATTTCCCTAAAACCGTGCAAACATTTTGAAAAAGACATAGATTCTAAATTAAAGAGTAGCAGTTTTATTCATTAATCCGAAACCAATCACGGACGACGTCGTTTTGCTTTTATTAAAGCTCGTCAGTGTGACTTAAATCTCAGACGAATAAATGAAATTGTCTGTTAGTGCCTAGCTGGCAAAACTCGTACTAGTAGTAGCAACATATAGATATTGGGAAGCGGTATTTTGAAAAAGTATTGGTTCGCCATCTATCTACCTAAGCCGGTACTTGAGCGTTTCGTTTGTTTCCGAGCACTGTTTATGTGACCCGTTTAAAAATGAGTGTTCCACAAAAAAGAGTCTGTTTATTGTCGTGCCCGCAGATTTCTATACCTGATGCTTTTAAACGGGTCACATAAACAGTGCTCGGAAACAAACTAAACGCTCAGGTACCGGCTTTGGTGGATAGATGGCGAACCAACACTTTTAGTACTGCTTCCCAATATCTATATGTTGCTACTACTAGTACGAGTTTTGCCAGCTGGGCACTAACAGGCAATTTCAGTTATTCGTCTGAGACCTAAATCACACTGACGAGCTTTAATAAAAGCGAAACAACGTCGTCTGTGATTGGTTTCGGACGAATGAATGAAATTGCTACTCTTTAATTGAGTTATGTTGCTTTTTAGCATAAACCGAATGTCAAGAGTGTTAAATGAGTGTTCCACAAAAAGGAGTCTGTTTATTGTCGTGCCCGCAGATTTCTATATAGATGCTTTTAAACGGGTCACATAAATAGTGCTCGCAAACAAACTAAACGCTCAAGTACCGGCTTAGGTAGATAGATGGCGAACCAATACTTTTTCAAGTACTGCTTCTCAATATCTATATGCTGCTAATAATAGATTCTAAACCACATTCACTATGGTATCAAACAACGGTAAGAAACGTTAAGTAAAGCCTCGTGTCCACTTGCAAGTAACTTGTGAAAGTTTTTGCAGTAAGTAATTGCTTGTTTGTCTACACTATCTTTTAATTGTTCGCAAATTTAATCTAGGGAATTGCTTCCGCAATTTTACTTGGGCTTGATTGTTCTGATTCCGTGTACATTATAGATGAGATGTCATATGCAAAATCTGTAGCTACTGCGGTAGTTGTGATATATTTAATAAAAAAAGAAAACAAGCGAAAGATAGTAAAAGGCGGAGAAAATGTTGGGTGAGAAAGTGGATTCAGCGTAGAACTACTCTAGGGATACCTACATGAACTTTTATGACTCAAAGAACTCCTTATATATTTCATTAGTCCCTTGTTCCCTTTTCTTTTTTTGAACTATTCTCCATTCTTGGTTAACTTGCGTTCTCAAATTGTGTAGCGCCCCTTGAATTTCCGCTGTAGAAATATTAAATAAGTCGTCCAGTTTTTGTAATACATTCTGCTATTCGATTCTGTCCTTAAATTCTGTAGTATGTATATTCCATAATTAGGGATATAATTCAAAATTTTCTATTAAAAGGCACGTGTCTTCTCTCGTTCAGTTGAACTCCTCCATATTTGATTTACAACACCCCTTGCTGCAAGACTTTCGAAACAGTCTCGAAATGTTTGTGGCAAACTAATTTCCTGAGAGTAACCGTGTACACTACAAGCTCTCAGCAAGGCGCAAGTCCTTTATGTGCAAGTAATTTTGCCGCAACATTTCTCCAATGACGTCGTGCACACGCTACGCAAGTGACTTGTGAGAGTAACTCTAGCAATTTTATTTGCTAGTGGACACGAGGCCTTAGACACGGTGATCGCATAGATATTCCCTCCAGAAACATTTTCGATCCGCCCTTATTCGCGATCATGAGGCATCCCCATCCTTGTCAGATGCCTCGTCAGTTTATCCGCGGGAAATAAAGGAGCGAATTTTAATTTCAAATGAGCCAGTGAATAATGCCGTTCGCCTCCCGAGCCAACAGCGCACTGTTTTTCTTCAAAGAGCCCAAATCGCTAGCGACTAAAAGTATTTTTCCTTCCTCCCCAGTTGAGTCAAATTAAAAGACATCAGGGAGTTATTGAAATAGTGCTATCCACTAATACTGCCGTCCTTACACTAAAACTAAAAGGGGTGTTAAAGGGGTGATACACGTACGAGCAAGTATGCGTACTTACGGCTCGATGACCTTTTTCGCCTGTGTGTCACCGTAAGTAAGCGTACTTTAACACCGTCACGCAAACCGCCGGCGATCCAACTGGTTTGAAATCTTGCTCGTAGCTTGTCTCGGCTCGTATAGTCTAAGATCCGAATATGAAGCGACCTTCACCGAACTGGTTAATGGATCAAAAGCATTTTATATTAAATTTTATATGTTAAAAAACATATCGCGAGTGGGTTGGCTGAAAAATTTCAGTCCAGGATATTATTGATTGAAAAATTAATTTTTTTTAAACATTTCACTGGTTTGGTTAATAGACAAATCACATACCAATCGAAAGTATGAAGCCCATAGAATATGCAAACGTTGGGTTGGCTACGTTTTTTCTGTCCCAACTACAAGGTAGGCAGGTATAAACAGGTAAATCATTAATAGTAATTTGCACCGGTGTGGTTAATGCATGAAACTTATATCAAAATAAAGATAATTTTATTGCAAACACGTCGATATAGGGTTGTCTGCAAAAAATCAGTCTGGAATTCCGGTTGTTGAATTTTAAAGATCAAAATATTGCTGCCAGTGAATACGTGCACCAGAGAGGTCCGAGCAAACTATCCCGTGTATTAACAAAGGACGCAGCATAGCAGCTGCGTGTAGCTCGGCCATTGAATGAAAGAGAGTGCGCATGTCATGTGTCCGTGAAATTGAAATGATTTATTTGAATAAAACATAATCAAAAATTTATAAATTTATGAATCGTCCATGTCATTATTTCACAATTAAAGAAACTTAAAAGAGGTATTTACTAAGATAATTTTGAAAGTTAAATTATTATGTACTTGTCGTATTCTCACCAACTTTCTTGGTGAGTATTAAACTCTTCATTATATTTTTTACCCAAAGCAGTCACTTTTTTTAGCACGTGGTATGACAACCTACAAAATCGAGTGGTGCATTGGTTAGCTCAACGCCACTGTATTTAAAATTTTTCTTGTTACGAAAATTTAATTTCAACGAACAGTTTTTATACGTTTCATCATTAATATCAAGAACATCATCGTCCAAATTGCATAGAAAACATTTTTCAGCCATTTTTCATCACAATTTAATGTTTATAAATAACAACAATACAACAATCAGTATAGTAGTAGTAGCATGCTTTTTCAATTCAGAAGAATGAGGCAAACTGTTTCAATACAATGATGCACAGCATTTACGAGTGTATCGCTATCCTTTTCAATTTCACGGACACATGACATGCGCACTCTGGCGGCAATATTTTGATCTTTAAAATTCGACAACCGGAATTCCAGACTGATTTTTTGCAGACAACCCTATATCGACGTGTTTGCAATAAAATTATCTTTATTTTGATAAGTTTCATGCATTAACCACACCGGTGCAAATTACTATTATCGATTTACCTGTTTATACCTGCCTACCCTATAGTTGGGACGGGAAAAACGTAGCCAACCTAACGATTGCATATTCTATGGGGTTCATACTTTCGATTGGTATGTGATTTGTCTATTAACCAAACCAGTGGAATGTTTAAAAAAAATAATTTTTCAGTGTTTAATCAATCATATCCTGGACTGAAATTTTTCAGCCAACCCACTCGCGATATGTTTTTTAACATTTTAAATTTAATATAAAATGCTTATCATCCACTAGCCAGTTCGGTGAAGGTCGTCTTATATTCGGATCTTCTACTAGTACTGCGAGTCGCGAGCCTCCACTTTGTTTCGGCACGCCATCGATGCACAAAGCTTGTTGTGTTTGGCGTTTGTTAAAAGTTTTGTTTATTTAGGAAGATTATTAAAATGAGTGATTTCATCTTCACGTGTGTCACCAGAGTCGAGCCGAGTAAGTTCGCGAACTTAAAGACAGCGTACTTAAAGTTCGTACATGTGTCACCCACTTAATAGGCACTGCCTGACCTTAAAATCGTCTCTGAAACAGACTTATTGATGCGTTATGTCAACCGCGGATTTAATCCTAGTCTAAAAAATGGTGCCGTGGATTATATAAAGCATTTTATATAAAATCTTCGCAAATAGCTTATCCTATTTTGGATTCTGTTCACCACTTCACCAGTCACATCTATAAAATAACAAATTTTGTGTCTCAAAACAACGAAAAGAAACATACATCAAAATAGTGCCTTGGCAGTGCCACGGCAAAAGGTGTCCATAAATAGTGGCAGGCACTAACTTTATTATTGCCGGGCACTATTTTTGTCCAGAGTAGCATTCAACCAAAACAACAATGGATAAGTAGCCACACATTGTCTGTTATTGAGGCACGTAGAAGCCTTAAGATATCAGGTCTTGCTTCAAATACAAAGCAAAACGCATATAGACAGCTCTCACGCGAGATGCAGAGACTATGCCGAAGAGATAAGAACTCTTATATACAGCAAATGCCTCAGTCGGGATTTTAAACCCAAATCTTGGGCTGTTAAAAATCCCGAGGGACAGCTAATTATCAACTTGCATGAGGTTAATGAGGTATGGCGAAATTACTGCGAAAACCTGTACCATGAGGATGGCCCTCAGACGGCATCTCTCTTTTATATAATATTTGTAAGAGGATCTGGTCCTCCGGTGTTTGGCGAGATGAATGGTGCACATCCATTTTTGTTCCAGTTCATAAAAAAGGATCTCCAACAAATCCAGACAATTATCGCCTACTTTCGTTAATCTCTCATGCAAGCAAGTTTCTACTATATATTTTACAGTCTCGTTTGAAGGGTTTTATTGGCTGGCAAATTTCTCAGGCGCAGGCAGGTTTCGTAAAAGGACGCGGTACGCGTGAACAGATCTTAAACTTAAGACAGATTATTGAAAAAGCCAGAGAGCATTATTTTCCCGTTTTTATCTGGTTTGTGGATCTAAGGCGTTTTATAACGTAAAGTGGCCTAAACTGTGGGAGATCCTTATCTCCATGGGAGTCCCTTACCACTTAGTATTTCTCATACAGCAACTCTATGAGTCTAGCTGAGCTCGTGTAAGAATTGATGGTAACCTGTCTGGTCAAACAGCAACCAGAAAAGGAGTTCGTCAGGGATGCGTATTATCTCCGATGTTATTTAACATTTTTTACTCTGAATTTGTGATGACACAGGTATTGGATAACTGGAATGGCGGTATAACTATTGGCGGAAGCAAAATATCTAACTTAAGATTTGCTGACGATACGACCCTTATTGCTGCTTCTCAGGAAGAACTAGTAGCTCCATTGAACGTTTAAGAACAACATAGTGCAGCATATGGTCTTGGTATTAACTACAACAAGACCAAGGTTATTATGGTAGATACAGAGCATAACAATCATCGAGAAATAAAGTCAATAGGCCGTTGTGAGGTAGTTCAAAGGAGATTCGACGGCGCATTCAACAGGCACGGGTGGCCATGACAAAGCTTACTAAAATATGGCGTGACCATAACATCACTAAAGCTAGCAAAATGTCACTGGTTCAGTCTCTTGTGTTCTCCATATTTTTGTATGCCTCGGAAACTTGGACTGTTAAAAAGGCAGATCGAGCTCGCATAGATGCTTTTGAAATGTGGACGTGGAGGAGAATGCTGAGAATTCCTTATACCGCCCATCGAACTAATGTTGCCATACTGGATGACCTTGGTAATCCAAAGAGACTATCCTCCATTGTGTCGATGAGAATGCTTACATTCTTCGGACATATACACAGAAGCGATAATATGGAGAAACTTGAAGTTCAGGGTTCAGGGTCATGCCGCGAGTTCCCCTACACGCTGGGTGGGTACGACGAAACAGCTGCTGGATATGAGTATCAAGAGCACCACTAAATGACAGTTAATCGCGAACGATGGCGAGCTACAGTTCTCAAAACTATTTATAATATTCGTGTTGGCAATCCTCTAGCTCCGACTTAATGCATTTTACGAGTTTCTCTTAGGATATCTTTAAGATCTTTAATGCAGTAATTTCGTATTTGCTTTCTGAATCCTCATGCCGTTGACCAGATGGTACCTACTAGTTCATCCGCCTTTAGGGGCAATTTCTCACCCCAAGGACAAGAAGGTATCCTGACTCTTCTGTTGGTTGAGAAGAGGTTACTGCTTATACCGCCAGTAGTTTGGTTCCTTTTATTCGCCTTTTACGACACGCAGGATATACGATGGGAGATATTCTAACCCGCCCCCACACGGGAGGTAGTAAGGTAATAACAAATTTTATAATAAAAGCAAATTTAACGCTTCGACTGAAAGCAGAAATAGTAAAAAAATATAAGGAAAAAGAAAAATAAACGACGTGGCTACAACAGGAGCAACCCTCGAAAAATTTGATTATTTATCACAGATTTGATTCCTTGATAGATTTCTTGACTTAAAGTACCTTGGTCTTCCGCCGCCTATGGCAGGAGAGAAGAAACAGAGTATCAAAGGACTCTTACTTAATAAGCAGGATCCCATTGCGAGAGGCGACGTTGTCGGTGTGGCGTTTCCTCTCGATCATATTTCTCTTTGAAGTCCCATCGGAACGAAAACGGAACTGAGATACTTTTGTTATTAAATTGGTTTTTCCATCGAACTGTTGGAAATACATCCGCTAATTGAATTCCCGGAATTAAGTCGTTCGACTGCTCTGATATTGCCGTACAGGTTTTGATACTGTTTCCATTGTACAAAACAGTTATTTATTATCACGAGGAGCCTCCTGATGGGTGATTTAATTTGAATTATGTTTGGCTACCTTCATTAATAAAGGCTCAAGCCAAATCTGAAGTATGGTGCTTCACGTTAATAATGAACTGACCAATAGCAAAGTTTACGGAATACATATAAGTTGGATCACTCCGCAAAAATATCAAAACGGCCTGCCCCTTGTCCCGTCACCCCGGTACACCGGTAGCAGTGTACCGACGTCAGCCGAGAGATACGGAGCGGCGCAAAGTAGAGGTTGAACGTGTTTAACGCGAAGTGTATACAGTGTCTCAAAAATATCGGATTTTGTTATCTCGGATTCGTTTGCAGGACATGGATAATCTTCTTAGAAGTTTGAGAGTAATCAGTTTCGCGAGAAAAGATATTACCAATCAATTTAAATTTATTAACGGATGGAGGAATGACAATCAGATCCATCTTTATTTTGCGGTAAACCTTGAAATGTAAGGGACATAAATACAGGGTATCCCACGACGATTAAGACAAGAAATATGTCGGAACTGGGCGGTAGCAGAGAATTTATAATTTTGGTCATGTAAATTAGAACAGATGTTGTGTCTTTTTTGGTCATTGTACTACCCAATGAGGTATTTGTTTTTGGTCACGTGACATTCGATTCAAAATTATTAATGGAACACCCTGTATATTTGTGCCTGTGTTCCTCCCGATAAAGCAATTCCAACAAACTAGCACACTTGGGGTCTAAAGTGATTAGTTTAAGATGAAGGATTGTATCACGCTAAACGCGTATATTGAGAAAAAATACTTATTCGGGTCTTACCATATCACCCAGGGACATTGTAAATTATGCTTTAGAGCTCGAAAATATTTTTATTGATAACATTAACAATTTAGTTTCTACAATAGCAATTGGAATGACACTGAAAAGCAAAATGTCAAAAATAATTTATTCACATCCATGTAAAGCATTACCACATGATTATCTTTTAAAATTGTACATACGAGTTCGTATCTGCTATACCATAAAATTTGTAAACTGTGATCTCAAAAATAAGCCAAACAAACAAAATATTAAGGTAGAAATACTACAGCACCTTTGAACCATCAGTTTTTACTTATCTATGAAATAGCTACAATATGTGAAATCATTTGAGATTCATTATAATAGTTTTAATAGGCTTTATTTATGTTATCCATTTATGTAACTTAGTGTACTCGCAAAATAAACGCTATATTTGTATTTGTATGTCTAAGTCGGCCGTCAATACATAGTTTTTCAATGACCCTCGTATATACGTACAACCCAGGCGTTAGCAAGTCCCGCTAAAAGACCCTCGTACTTGAGCAAAAACCAACGCAAAAACTAACTGGCGCGTGCGGCCGCGGCATCGCTTTGATGTAAGTTCTTCAAAGTGCCGACGGAGAGTGATCCAACTTATATGTATTCTGTAAACTTTGCCAATAGAAAGCTAAAAATCTATGTATTCCAGAGAAATAAGGCTTTCTCTGCAGAACAAACTGATTTTTGACAAAGACCATTTTGATATTCTAACAAAACACAAAAATATCTCATATGCATACTCTTGTGCTTCTTGAGATACGGATACCTTATTTTATTTATTTTATGCTTATGACATTACGAAAGAAATAATTTTTTGTATAAAATCAAAAATACTACAAGATTCTAAATAAAATAAGGACTTGATTTGTGAAGAAAAAACTGTTAGGTGCTATTTGAAAAAACAAAGTTGGGGGTGAGTTTTAAGGGTTGAAGTACAAAAACATTTTTTTGAAAGCATGGTATGATAGACCCTATAGTACTTTCAAATATTCCACTCAGTTTTCGTTTGAATATTTTTTGTTACGAGAATATCACGTGTCAAGGAAATTCGGGGACACCCTGTATATTTGATTTTTTCATATTTTATTCAATGCCATGTTAAATGGTATTTGAAACAACCTTGAATTTAAGTTTTGGCTACTTTTTGGTGCTCATGAAAAATTGTGCAACTTTAACGTTGCTTATTCTCAGAATAATAGTGATATTTTCAACTATATGACGGCGGTTACAGATTGTAGAATTCTAAATTGGCTGGTATAGTGTAACGAAGCTTAGCTAAGCCTTTGTTTCCTCTCGAAATAAACATCGACGTATCACGGCGATTTTTATTTTTTTTTATAATTTCAGAGATGAGGTGAGTCACTAATTTTATCAAGGACACACCGTATGAGTAAAACAGATATAAAATTCAATTTATTATTAATAAACAGCAGCTCCTTACAATAAAATGATATGTTTTATATGCATCTACAATTTTTGTGATTATTCGGTCTATAAGGATGACTTGAGGGTCAAACACAAATCCTATATCTTTGACTACCTTGCTTTTCTAACATTTCATCATCATCATCATAGTCGCAATATCTTAACAGACATGTTGTGAACTCGTAAAATGCATTTACTCATTTCACGAGATTCTCTTGGGATATCTTTAAGATCTTTAATGCAGTAGTTTCCCATTTGTTTTCTGCATCCTCATGCCGTGGACCAGATGGTATCTACTGGTTCATCCGACTCTGACTGACTCTTCTCAACTCGTCCACCCAAAGCTGTTGGTTGAGAAGATGTTGCTGGTTATACCGACAGTAGTTCGGTGTTCCTTTTAGTCGCCTTTTACGCCACGCAGGATATACGATGGGAGATATTCTAACCCGCCCCCACACGGGTGTTTTTCTAACATTTAATGACAGTTTATTGCTAACGCGTCACGAATGCACATCATCAAGTGAAACTTGCAGGGCAGTACAATCATCGGCAAAACATAACTACTTGGATCAGATCTCTAACGAAACTTAGACATCGCCTCTATTTTCAAAAGGGAACACTTGATTATATGGATTTCGAAATTATATCATTATTTAGAACTTCGAGGACTCGTAAATTTGACCTTTCTTGCTTTTAATTGGATTGCGATCTGCTTTTAACTAACTAAAAAGCCTTGTTAACTTTCTGATTGTATATTTGACATTTATCAAGTGCTGATTAATTCAGGTTAGCAGTTGAGGGTAGAATCGTCTGCGAAGTTCAGTAAATAGTGTCGCAGACCGCAACCCACGCGAAAATGAGACAGAGAAGAGGAATCTCGCAATAATTAAGAATGCACAGCTACCGGGTTCAAAACCGCCGAGCCGAGACACCACAGTCGTTTCTTTTTTCTCAATTTTATTTATTTTGCACAGAAAGAATAAACAGTCGAAATGACCTAGCTCAACACAGACATTCTGTTCGAGTTTCAGGCTGAGAAATAAATCCAAAATAACATCAATAATCGGGTATAGAGGAAAGTTGAGATTTTCCTTTTCGAAAATAATATTGCTTTCAAGTAACAAAGTTAAGGCGGCTCCTACGGAGAGCATAACCGGTCATTTTCAAGTGATTTCATCCCAATTCCTGACGCTCTAGTTTTCAATATTTTTGCATGACATTTTTACATGAAGTTTAAAAGGAATTTACACAGGGGGCTATTGAAGCATTTTTTGAAAAAATTGATTGAACATGAAATATGATCGCTTGAAGTTGCCTATTTTCTTCGTCAACTTTGCAATTTTTTTAAGAAAAGCCCAGAAGAAAAATGAAAAAGTGCTTCAAAATCACTCTGGGCAATTTCCTTCTAAACATCATGTGAAAATTTCATGTAAAAATATTGGAAAATGAAGCGTCAGGAATTGGGATAAAAAACATCTGCAAATTGCCTTCCTCTTCAATTTTACAAATTTCGGGTGACACGCTAACATGACTGTTTCCATTTCTTTGAAATTTTCTTTCTAATGTAGCGCGCACCTGTTTATTTATCACGCCCATCGTCGGTTCCTTTTCAGCTTCCCGCATCTTCTGGAGAAACTATTCCAGATTGTGCGAGCAGCGTTAATAGCTGGCCATAGACACAGAGTTCGATCTGTCAAGTGTAACCGCGACCAAAGTTTAGGGAATACATATAAGTTGGATCACTCCGCAAAAATATGAAAACGGCCTGCCCCTTGCCCCGTCTCCCCGGTACACCGGTAGCAGTGTACCGACGTCAGCCGGGAGATACGGGGCGGCGCAAAGTAGAGGTTGAACGTGTTTAACGCGAAGTCTATACAGTGTCTCAAAAATATCGGATTTTGTTATCTCGGATTTGTTTGCAGGAAATGGATAATCTTTTTAGAAGTTTGAGAGTAATCAATTTCGCGAGAAAAGATATTACCAATAAATTTAAATTTATTAACGAATGGAGAATGACAATCAGATCCATCCTTATTTTGTGGTAAGCCTTGAAATGTAAGGGATATAAATACAGGGTATCCCACGACGATTAAGACAAGAAATATATCGGAACTGGGCAATAGTAGAGAATTGTAATTTTGGGCATGTAAATTAGAGCAGATGTATGTCTTTTTTGTTATTGTACTACCCAACGAGGTATTTGTTTTTGGTCACGTAAAATTCGTTTTAAAATTATCAATGGGGCACCCTGTATATTTGTGCCTGTGTTCCTCCCGATAAAACAATTCCAACAAACTAGCACACTTGGGGTCTAAAGTGATTAGTTCAAGAAGTGGTACTTAAAGGGTTGTATCACGCTGAAAGCGTATAGTGAGACAAAATATTCATTCGGTGGTCTTACCATACCACCCAGGGACATTGTAAATTATATTTTAGAGCTCGAAAATATTTTTATTGATAACTTTAACAATTTAGTTTCTGCAGTAGCAATTGCAATGACACTAAAAAAGCAAAATGTCGAAAATAATTTATTCATATCGATGTAAAGCATTTCCACATGATTATCTTTTAAAAATTGTACATACGGGTTCGTAGATACTATACCATAAAATGTATAAACTGTGATATCAAAAATAAGCCAAATAAACAAAACATTAAGGTAAAAATTCTACAGCACCTTTGAACCATCAGTTTTTACTTATCTACGAAATAGCTACAATATGTGAAATCATTTGAGATTCATTAGTAATAGTTTTACTAGGCTTTATTTTTGATATCCATTTAGGTAACTTAGTGCATTAGCAAAATAAACGTAATATTTGTATTTGTACGTCTAAATCGGCCGTCAATACATAGTTTTTCAATGACCCTCGTATATATGTACAACCCAAGCGTTAGCAAGTCCCCGTTAAAAGACCCTCGTACTTGAGCAAAAACCAACGCAAAAACTAACTGGCGCGTGCGGCCGCGGCATCGCTTTCATGTGAGTTCTTCAAAGTGCCGACGGAGAGTGATCCAACTTATATGTATTCCGTAAACTTTGCCGCGACGAATAGATCCGCCAGTTTTGTCTGCCGTCCATTAAAACTGCTGTAGTCCACTAACGCAATATAAAAATCTGCGGTTAAGTCTTACAGTTTGATCCGCCACAGCTATTAGTGTTAGTGGTCAAAAACTGCAGATTAGCCCGAATATCTAACCGTATCTGTGGAATTTCAACTTGACGAAAGTCTTGCGCGTAGTAAAGATGTTTAGTTTAAGGAAAAAACAGGCTCTCGCGTGTGCGATGATTTATATGCAGAAGATGGCAAATAATAGTATTAGAAAGCGACGTTCTAAATGGGCTAAGAGTTATTTACTTAGTAAACATGGATTTGGTCACATTCCACTATTAAAAGATCTAATAGAAAGCGGTCCCGAAGACAAGTATTATTTGAGGATGGATTTATTTATTTTATTTTTTTTATTTATTTAGTCGTACAAACTGGTACAAACTAATGCCACCCTTGAAAGTAGAACTTGTATAAGGGTATTGGCTGATAAATAATACATTAAATTTTGACACTCCTCATTGCCTGACAGTTCCACCAGCGGTTCTCCTACACACTCGCCCAATCCATATAGTTCCGTTTACCTTCATGGTCGGTGTTACCTTCATCTGGTGGGCCATCACAGTATCCAAATATCATTCTTGTGGAGTCCGTTACGTATCCCGTTAACTGCAACATAACGTTTTTCACATTCTTCCTTCACTGACAATTTTGGTTGTTGACATCGATGACATATAATGGTTAGACCAGATATATCATATAAGAGCGTTGTAGCCATGTTCTTCAAATTCCTGTAGGTATATTCCTTACTTTTTATTTTCCCCAAAGGCGGATGGCTCTCTATATATTTCTATAAATTTAGTTTGAAATATTTTCGGTAAAACGATACTCTCTTCAGTCGCCATCATATCTTATACAAAAACAAACTGCTATCACTAAACTGGTCAGGTGTTGGGCTGAATCAGAACCGCGTGTTAGTGGACGGCAACGGTTTTTTCCGACGGTATGACGGTATCGCTCATCCGGAGAAATACCGTCATAACTCAAAAAGTGCAGATTTTACGGTAGAGCAGTTTGGAGTTTTTCAGTTACATTTCACTACGATATGTTTGATGCTAATCATTTTGTGTTTGAAATAGATCTTTTTTCGGGTAAAAAGGACTTGTATTAAATGCTCGGATTTATACAAATAACTTTATATCATCTTGAATAATACAAAAACGATTTTTCAACTAATAGAATGCATAAAAGTGTCGCTTTTTGGCAAATACATGAGATTGTACCCTGACCTGTGGTCCGTCACTATTATTGCGATTTGATGTTTTACGCCCATGGTTATTTTGTAGCGGAGTTTGATATATAGACGGAGAGCTCGCTACGTAAAAAGAAGGGCACTCGGTAAAGCAAAAATTTTGTCATTTACAGATTCGGTAGGTAGATAGAGATAGGTGGGTCGTCAGAACACGCCGTGAACGGAAACTCTCAGAATTTGCTGTACAAACAGAAATATTATAAGAAGGTAGAGAAAAAATTGTCAGAAGTGTAGGCGAAAGGTAAAGAGCCTTCAGAGGGCGCTGAAGTTGTCACTCGGTGACCCGGTACATTTCTGAAAATTACATACTCATTCTATGAGTCAAAATGAACCTTATTCTGTGAAGTTATGATAGAAAACGTAAGTTTTATTCAAGTTATGTCATTTTTCTTTAAAAAGAGGCACAACTCCAAATACGCCACCTTTCTTGAAAACCATGGAATAAATGGGAGCCACTATGACGAAACAACATGAAATGTGTCGTTTCTCGAGACAAGCTTTAGTATGCGCCACGTCAGCGGTCGATACACTACCAAGTAATGCCGCTTTTCTAGAATAAGTTGCTTTGATATACGCCACATCTCTGAATACGTAACAGAACGCTATTTTGTTGTGGATGGTCTGTTCCTGCATCCAAAAAATTTTTGAGATTTAGCATATGTGAAAAGTAGTTTGTTGGTTTTTTGTACTTTTCAAAAAAGCTTTTTAGTGTGCAAAAAACGCGATTCAAAATCATACATTCTTTAAATGTATGTAATTCAACAACCAAACACGATATCAAAACAAGGCTAAAACAGTGACAAAACGCAAGCTTTCTTCTTCAATTTGCTTTTTGAATCAGTACTGTAAGTTCAAAGGTAATGTCAGGAGCTTGGAAATGAAAAATTCATTTTTATGGTGACATTTGCACCTTACATTTAGACCTTTTGACCTTACCTTCGGATTTTTGGACTGCTCCCCTCATCTTAGATACACAAACTGGAGAAAGGGAACAGGCGGCCACGCCTCCTCGCTAAACGGGAATACGTATTTTCTTGGATTCTCAATTTCGCGCGCTATACCCAAGAGCCTTAAGTGTCCCCACTTCCATTTTTTTGATGGGTAGGCAAAACAATGAAATTTCTATAATTAATTTCTAGTACACTTCAAAAGTTGAGTAAAAGTACATATATTGACTTATCTATGTTGTCTCTCATGTCGTATTTTGTGTGTTATAGAATTCTATCTTTCAAAAAAAGTTACAGCACCGGTCTTGTTATATAGTGATAAATCCTCGTACATAGGCTTGACAAAAGTGAACTATAACTAAAAAAGCTAACTTTGCGAGCTCAGAGACCAGAACAAGGTATTTTAGCTTCCTCCAACTTACATAAAATTCCTTGACTGAAAAAAATATTAATAGCGTGGTGGTGGACTCGAGTAATCTTCGTAGGCAGGCCATTTTGCGGCTGCGAGTTCTCCTCATGACATCAACAGTCATTAATCTAATGGCCGGTACAAAGTGATGGCCGCGCGCCTTTGTATCAGACACTTTGTTGTCCTCAATTCCCTATCAGCTTCACAGATACAATACAGCTTGAAGGCCCTGATGAGTTAGATTTGAATTAAAGGGATTCCATCGGCCTCATTGATGGGTCTGTCATCGTAAAACTAACGCAACGTCGGCATCCACCGCATTAAACGCATTTGCCCTGCCACGTGGAGCTGGGACATTGTTTTCACGAGACAAGAGAATCATTGTATCTGGATGATGGTCTAGTAATTTCCAGGTCGTTTTACCAGTCTTCATGCAGTGCCGAGCATTTTTTTTTTCATTAAACTATGATGACCGTTAAATAAGTAATTGGAAGGAAGTAGGATACAAGTTTACTTGTCATAAATTTTTCAAAGCATCTTCTTTAAGCGGTCTAAATAGTACTGTAGTGTACAGGGTGTCCCATTTTAGGCACTTTTATGGGGTATCTCGTTTATTTTTGAAGATAGAGAGTTGCGGTTTTCGGGATAAAGATGCCGTTCACTAAATTATGATGACCCGCTTGGTTTTTGAAATACAGGGTGAAATCGAAAACTGTCGATTTTGAGAACCCTCTCGTATCTCGGTTGTCTTTTATCTTATTGAAAAGTTTAAAAAGAGTATTATAGAATTTTTTCTGTAGAATCCAGTGGTGTAGTTTAATTTTTTCTTGCTCTAACCATTTTTTAGTTATGAAGCAAACATATTTTTTTAAATGGAACACCTTTTATATTATTTTTGAAGTCAATTGGAAATAATTCAAGCTTTTCAAAAATATATATTAGTAATAAGTTATTTTGAAAATTGCGCCCAAATTTGATTTTTTAATTTTTTACTTTATTTGAAGCAGTAGGCCATGGTTAAAAACTATAAATAATAAGCATCTAAGCAGTTATTACCCTACAGGAGACTTCCTACTCAAATTCGAAAAGACAGGTTCCAAATACCTTTTTTTAAATAATAATGTCTCATTAAAATGATGATAATGTTATTATAATATTGAATAGATAGTGGGCTATGCCTCATCTATTAAAAACAAAAAAGCAAATCTGTTAAAGTTTGAGAAACTATCAGTTTTTAATCAATGGTAATACTGACGATGTCGTCGTGTCATGACATGTTATTGTTGATGTTGATCCCTAAAAGCTTGAGGTGACTCGAATATTGGGTGCCCCTCCATTTCCAAAGTTGGTATCCAACGTGAGACTTGTTTGTCAGCGTTGTTGGCTGAGCTTTCTGTACGTTAAACTGTACTTTATTTACTAATCCCCACTCGACAATTGAGGTTTTGAATAAAGAAAAAAATATATTTTTTTTGTGATAAATCGAAAGATCATATATAAGTTTTATAACAAAACCGTTTTTGTTTTCTTTTTTTTCTCAATAATTCAAAAGTTATATCAAAATAAAAATGGGTTTTTGAATCGAGTACCGAAAACACGCCGACGGCTCCCGAACCCGTGTGACGTAATGATGGCGGTTAAGATGCTCCTTTGACCAACGACATCCTACATCGATACTAGATTCTAGATTCCCAGCCAAACGTGAAAATACTTGCTAGTAACTAGTGTATATTTGTTGCAATATAGCCGATGAATGAAGTTTGCAGCTCAGGACGACCTCTACGATCGAAATAAATATCTTTTTGAATGTTTGAAATCAGATTACAGATTCCAGTAAGTCAGTAAGTACCTAGTCAAATATGTCTTATTGAAACTATCTGGTGCATGTTCGACTGGCCTAGTGGTTAGAGTGTTGGCTAATGGATCCGTTGGTCTGGGTTCAAAGCTCAGCCTGTCCAATTTTTTTTTTATTTTTTTTTATCAAATAATTCATTCATGTGCTTTTTGCACTTGTTATGTACATTTTTTTTACGATCAACATAAATATGTTTTTGAAACAAATTCTATCAGACATATTACTTGCACTGCATAGTGCAAAAACTAAGTACAGGATGCGGTGGACAATTCAAAAAATCAGTTCAAATGGTGTTTGTCCGTCAATATCAACCGCCAATATTTTTTTAAATGTAATAGTTGGTTAATAAAACAAAATCCATTCATTTTTTAAGTTTTTAATATAAACATAAAATAAAACTCGTAATCACAACAGTCTTCGGTTTATCACTTGGTATTTTTATTTATTTAACTTTGAGCAACGAAGCTTAATAATTAAATTTTCATAAAAATTTAACAAACAAAAATGTTTAAACGCAACGCAAACAAACAAAACTTATTCTTCTATGAGTTTCAATGTTATAATTATCTTTACTGTACGTAGATGCTTTTCTGTTAAAATATTTGTTAGTAATTTCATCTTATATGAAATGAATCCAATTTTTTTTAATAAATTATTAATATGTACATCCCAACGTAAGTGTGAGTCTAAATATATTCCTAGATACTTTATACTTTTTTCTATGTTCGGGACTAAAAAATATAGTTTTATTTTTGTTTACTTGAAGTGCTAGCCCTTATGTAAAATAATTATACTTATAGTTTATTTATCGTATAAGTATTTATTATCAATAATAATATTAAATAATAAAATAATTATTTTAAGTTTTGGTCAAGAAGATAATTATAACATTGAAACTCATAGAAAAATAAGTTTTGTCTGTTTGCATTGCATTTTTATATTTTTATTTGTTAAATTTTTATGAAAATTTAATTATTAAGCTTCATTGCTCAACGTTAAATAAATAAAGATACCAAGTGATAAACAGAAGACTGTTGTGATTACGAGTTTGACTTACTTTATGTTTATATTAAAAACTTAAGAAATGAATGGATTTTGTTTTACTAACCGACTACTACATTTAAAAAAAATATTGGCGGTTGATATTGACGGACAAACACCATTTGAACTGATTTTTTGAATTGTCCACCGCGTCCTGTACTTAGTTTTTGCACTATGCAGTGCAAGTAATATGTCTGATAGAATTTGTTTCAAAAACATATTTATGTTGATCGTAGAAAAAAATGTACATAACAAAAAGCACATGAATGAATTATTTGATAAAAAAAAATAAAAAAAAATTGGGCAGGCTGAGCTTTGAACCCAGACCAACGGATCCATTAGCCTTTTTGCCTTTTAACACATTTATTGATTAATTATTATTACAATACTTGTCGTGGTATTTATAATACATGAGATTGGCCCTAGGGCTCACATTTTAACCAAGGGAACTGAGCCCATAACTCGATCCATTAGCTAACACTCTAACCACTAGGCCAGCCGAACATGCACCAGATAGTTTCAACAAGACATATTTGATTAGGTACTTACTTAATGGAATCTGGAATCTGATTTCAAACATTCAAAAAGATATTTATTTCGATCGTAGAGATCGGCCTGAGCTGCAAACTTCATTCATCGGCTATATTGCAACAAATATACACTAGTTACTAGCAAGTATTTTCACGTTTGGCTGGGAATCTAGAATCTAGTATCGATGTAGGATGTCGTTGGTCAAAGGAGCATCTAATCCGCCATCATTACGTCACAAGGGTTCGGGAGCCGTCGGCGTGTTTTCGGTACTCGATTCAAAAACCCATTTTTATTTTGATATAACTTTTGAATTATTGCGAAAAAAAAGAAAACAAAAACAGTTTTATCATAAAACTTATATATGATCTCTCGATTTATGACAAAAAAAAAATTGATTCAAAACCTCAATTGTTTTGATATCTACGTTGATCTATGAGGCATGTTTCTGTCAAAGGGATGATAGTGGCTTGCCTGGTTCCATGCACGATATAATTGTACTGTCAAAACACTCCAACTACTTGCAACCTACAGGTGTCTATCCATATTTTTCCTAATAGCAGTAGTAATTATCGTGCTCTTTCACAGCAAAGGAACAATACAGTAAATTAACACCCCAAGGAAGAATAATAAAATGCTTCGCTCCCCTTCAACAAAGTTTCTTCTCACCTCTAAAAGTTCGGGACATAATTAATTGTAATTGCCACAAAGAACTCAAGACGGCGCTAACAATACACAACTAGGAATTTATCATCTGTAATTTATAAATTAGATTCTTTGCCCCATACAGAGCAAGCAGCACAAAGAAATCCGCTTTGCGTGCCGTTCTTTGTGTGCTCTATAAATGTTTTTTGTTGCAGTTCTCAGTTCAGTTGCTTTATATCAGCATCTCTTTTAAGGGTCCTCGAACAGCCCTCCGAGAATAACCGAGCTATTCCTCCATTTTCTTGAAAAAAATTGTGAAAAGGCACATACATATAGATATGGCTAGATGCTGTTTTTATATAATATTATGTGTATTGTACGATACTTTCGACCTATAAGATCTCTATAATTGGCTCCTTCTCCTTTCAACTTTCATTAGTCATGGTTCCTTTTATCTAAAGTAGACTCAGCATTGTCATTTGTTTTAGATTCCATTACCATCTACTCACTTTACATTTCTAATTGCTTTGTATATGTTAAAAAAGTATGTCTAATCATGAGCTGAGAGGCGCCGAAAATCCATTGTATAGTTTAAGGCCCAACTACAACTTGAAGTTTCAACCGGGAGTTCCCGGTGCACCGATTAGCACTCACGTCAAAGAGTCCTAACGTAATACTAGTAAAATTGTATAATAAGCTGCCTGTAGTGTTTAAGAGGATTGATTCCGTGTCGTTATTCGTAAAGGCTGTTAAGAAAATCTTTTTAGAGAACCCTTTTTACTCTACAGAAGGGTATATGAATTATGAAATTTAATGTGTTATTGATGTTTGTCTGTGAATGTTTCTGTTAGTCATTTGTTGTTTACCTTTCTTTTTTTGACTATATTCCGACACTCTTTGTAGAGTCTTATGGAAATAAAAGATGTATGTATGTATGTATACTATACGTACCAGGGGTAGCCCATTAATAAAGAATGGCGACTGAGTCTCGTAAACCATTTACAACAAAACTATCAGATAGATCGTTATAAGTGTGGTATGAAAGAAATTGCTGAAAATTGGGTATGAAATTGGGGTGGATGGGGTTGGGGTGTTGTAAAGCTGAAAAATGTCCAATCATTTTCACAGAAAAATCGGAAAAATGAAGGGTACCGGCTGGATTCGAACCAGCGTCTCCGACATTCTAGGCCAGCGCGTTACCAACTATGCCACGGTGCCCCGTACCATAGCCGATACACAGCGCCGACGACATGGTGTCGACTCCATCGATACCCACCACTGCCCCCGCATCTCTCTACGAACCACGTATTTCAGTCATCCAGAGAAATCTAGTTGGCAGTTTGGTTATTGTGAATCTCCCACCGCTATTTGCACGACAGCTCTCTATGTTACTGAACTACGACTCCTCAGCCGGCCAGGATTCCATGGAATGAAAGGTGCTTGCTTACTCCG
The DNA here is from genome assembly GCA_951848785.1 of Callosobruchus maculatus. Classification (NCBI taxonomy): domain Eukaryota; kingdom Metazoa; phylum Arthropoda; class Insecta; order Coleoptera; family Chrysomelidae; genus Callosobruchus; species Callosobruchus maculatus. Next base: position 6,188,138 of record CATOUR010000029.1, read on the forward strand.
TAAGAGGGAGATAATTCCAATTATTTGGTTCATAAATTGGAAAAATGAAGGGTACCGGCTGGATTCGAACCAGTGTCTTCGGCATTCTAGGCCAGCGCGTTGGAGTCGACACCATGTCGTTGGCGCTGTGTATCGGCTATGGTACGGGGCACCGTAGTATAGTTGGTAACGCGCTGGCCTAAAATGCCGGAGACACTGGTTCGAATCCAGCCGGTACCCTTCATTTTTCCAATTTATGAACCAAATAATTGGAATCATCTCCCTCTTGCGGAGTAAGCAGCACCTTTCATTCCGCTGAAAAATGCGGGTATGCGCGTAGTGGAACAGTGAAAAGAACATAACTTTTTAAGACATCTGAGTTCGAGTTCCATTAAGATCCCTTCCTTTCGTATTATCTCCTCATAAATCATCGAAAATCAGGCCGCGGCTGTCACATCATAGACAGAGCCAACAGATCCCCCGCGGTATATCCATTTTCGAATACTTCTCGCAACTTTTGGGACCATAACGGAGTCGGAAAACTTTTTATTCTGCTGCCACGTAAATTTAATAAAAACCTCAAAGTCGGGATCGGAGTCGAGCAAAGGTGGAATCCATCCGTTACAAGACAAATAATGGCCATTTATCTTCCTCGCAATATGGGGGATTCAGAGAGACATGTGCCATGATCTCTTAGCTCCTTCTGTTTCCAGTTACGGCAGCAAAAATGCAATACTGTCTTACTTATTCATATGGGAGTCCCGTTTACATGACAACACATTTCGGAAGGCTTAAATTTACTTTCAAACAGGAAAATCAAGTGGGTGCAAAGGCTGAAAGCCTATGGCACTGTAGAAGCGCTGCAAGAGGATAAGTGACGGTTCACGTTAGATTTGAAACGCTGCAGGTTGTAGCTGTCGGGAAACAAATTGTCCGGCAGCTGATTCCACAACGTCGAAGTTCTCCAAAAGAAGGAATGCTGGAGAAGACTGGTTCGGCGAGCAAGGACCTCCACCTGGTAAGGATGAGCTCGCAGAGCCTCTATAGTGTTCCTGGTTTGGACGACCTTTGGTATTATATCTGGGAGAACTCACTCGAACATCTTCCATGATAGAATCTGTAAAACAGGGACAGGTCAGCCACCCTTCTTCGATGCTCCAGGCTGTGGAGGTCCTTTGAGAGGTTAGGCGCATCGATTAGTATAATTCTGGATAGTGTCCAGAAGCTTTAGAGAGGTCTTTGGGGCACATCCCCACACATGAGAGTAAAACTCCAGAGATGGTTGAATCTGTGCCTTGCAGCAGCAGCAGTCGCTCTGGTGTATACAACTTCCTACAGCGAAACAAAACCCCAAGCTTCTGGGATGCCGTTTTAGCAATACTGAAGACGTGGTCGTGCCAGGACATGTTATTGTTGATGTTGATCCCTAAAAGCTTGACGGAAGTTTCAAAGACACAGTAATAAAGATCACCTTTGTGTCTCACTTCTGCCTCACTTTCGGTTTTGACCGCATTTAGCTAAAAAATGCGCTTTGGTTACTACTACTACTACAGCAAAAGGCCAAAGGTTTGCCCAAAGCCGATGATTCTGCTGGCTAGCTTCACACAAGAAGATGTAATGAATCAATTTAGATAATAGACTTCCATCTTGTTTTAGATTTTTATTTGTGAACTTTATGCTTACAGTCACCTTTTTAGTCTAAGCTGCTTGACACTAATCAAAAAAATAAAGACCATATGAGACCTTATATTATTTATATCTAGATATACCGACATATAAATAATCTTGTTCATAATTTCGTTTTCTTTGATAACTGAATGTTTTGCTCAATTATTGCATTAATATGAATACATTATGCCGTCAAAACCATTGAAAGCCACACCTTTGACTAACTTTTTTCAGTTGACTGAACCTTTAACTTCGGTCTTATGCTGACGGCCGAAATTTGTCTTTGACTGCGGCCAAAAATTGACTTTTGATCGGACACTACAACAACAAAAGTACATTAGAGTAACCGGCTGATATTCATTTTAACGCAGTAAAGTATCCTCTAGATGCTGTTTGGATTTTACTAAAGATTAAATTCGTTTCTTGGGTCTTAGCAAAGCGTTAATAGTTATTTACGTAACAAGTACCGAAAGTGATATTTTACGGGATGAGTAGACAGATTCCAAGGCAACCGAATGCCAGTCCTGGAAGCCTGCAAGTCCCGCAAAATCAGATAAATATTAAAAAATAATGGGGATAGATACTATAAATATTACTTGTGAACGTTACAGCCGTCCCGAAAATCGTACTTTCGGTATGATTTACTACTTTCGGTAGGATTTGTATTTCACTTTAGAGCCCGCGCACACAGACGGCGGTCAGGAGGTCCGAGTTCTGCGTTCAGAGTTTTGCGTTCATTGTTTGGAGTTCTGAGAGCACACAGGCGCCGGTCAGTTATCAACGTTCCAGATTTCTTCCTATTGTATTGTTCGTAAAACATGTATTCAGACAGCTCATCTTCCGACGAAGAAGAAGCATTACATTTGTTGAACCTGTAGACGTCCAAGAGAAAAAGGAAATACTGGGTGCAACCAATTAACAGCAAACGAGAAGATCAAGGGGAATTTCATACGCTATTTGCTGAATTGATTGAAGATGAAGGACGTTTTTTTATATATCTTCGTACGTCAATAAATAGCTTCAACGAATAGTACAGTTTAGTAAAACATGATATAGAAAAACAAGATACTAACTGGAGTAGGGCTGTTCCTGCAAAAGAGAGTTTTTACGATTTTCATAATCATTATCACTTAAATCATATAATACACGTCTTTCTCGAACCAATTCAAAAAAATTTTCTGTTTCCCACATGACGGAGGTCACACGTTCTTTGTCTTTCTGTGAATAGAACTCTGGAACGCAAGAGTTCTCAGTGACCGCTACGCTTTAACTGCCGGCAGTGTGCTTTGTTACCAACTGGTCCATAAACTACAAAGAACGCAGAACTCTGAGGGCGGAATTCAGAACTCCTGACCGCCGTCTGTATGCGCGAGCTCTTAGATTCAATAAATCACACCGAAAGTTCTATTTCGAGACGGCTGCAGAAAAAAGGTTTTACAGCACTATTATGTGAAGCTTCTACTGAATGAGGCAGTTTGATGTACTCACATTGAGAAACACAACTCAACTTATTCTAACTAGATAATTAAAATAAATATCATCATCATAGTCACAATGTCTTGAAAGACATGTTGTGAACTCGTAAAATGCATTTACTCATTTTACGAGTTTCTCTTGGGATATCTTTAAGATCCTTAATGCAGTAGTTTCCCATTTGCTTTCTGCATCCTCATGCCGTTGACCAGATGGTATCTACTGGTTCATCCGCCTTTAGGGGCAATTTCTCACCCCAAGGACAAAAAGGTGTCCTGACTCTTCTCAACTCGTCCACCCAAAGCTGTTGGTTGAGAAGAGGTTACTGTTTATACCGACAGTAGTTCGGTTCCTTTTAGTCGCCTTTTACGACACGCAGGATATACGATGGGAGATATTCTAACCCGCCCTCACACGGGTAAAATAAATATAATAAGAAGAATATTTATATAGAATATTTAAAGAATATTCAAAGAATATCCAGTGCTACATATTTTCTAATAATCAGTCAAGTGATCCGATCAATCAGACAAAATAAAACGACCTATAGAACATAATGAGAAATTATAGAGAAATCTGACATAGAGGGCATTAATCGAGGCCCATATGCACCCCGTAGCGCAGGAACGTTTAGCAAAAGCAAAAATTTAATTAACGACCTGGCTGATATTAATGAGCGCGCAGGCACGGTGCACGGTGCACGGCTTGCTGGCTGCCATTTTTTAAAATAGATCTTTTATAATCCACGCTGCTGAAACAAATCACCAACAGCTGTTAGGTGCGTTATCAACTCGTTTCGCTAATAGGTTCGGCCAACCCATCCGCTGCCGCCGCCAGCTTGATTTTGGTCAGATTTAGCACGCTGGCGATTGCCAATATCTTATAGTACAGAACAGATATATGACAATGTATCGGAGTATAAATATACTATCGCTATAGCAAAGTTTACGGAATACATATAAGTTGGATCACTCTCCGTCGGCACTTTGAAGAACTCACATGAAAGCGATGCCGCGGCCGCACGCGCCAGTTAGTTTTTGCGTTGGTTTTTGCTCAAGTACGAGGGTCTTTTAGCGGAGACTTGCTAATGCCTGGGTTGTACGTACATACGAGGGTCATTGAAAAACTATGTATTGACGGCCAATTTAGACAAACAAATACAAATATAAGTTTATTTTGCTAATGCACTTAGTTACATAAATGGATATTAAAAATAAAGCCTAGTAAAACTATTACTAATGAATCTCAAATGATTTCACATATTGTAGCTATTTTGTATATAAGTAAAAACTGATGGTTCAAAGGTGTTGTAGTATTTTTACCTTGATGTTTTGTTTATTTGGCTTATTTTTGAGATCACAGTTTATAAATTTTATGCTATAGTATATGCGAACTCGTATGTACAATTTTAAAAGATAATCATGTGGAAATGCTTCACATGGATGTTAATAAATTATCTTTGACATTTTGCTTTTCACTCTCATTCCGATTGCTACTGTATATAGAAACTAGATTGTTAAAGTCATCAATGAAAATATTTTCGAGCTCTAAAATATAATTTACAATGTCCCTGGGTGGTATGGTAAGACCACCGAATGAATATTTTGTCTTACTATACGCTTTTAGCGTGATAGAATCCTTTTAGTACCTGTAGCTCTTGAACTTGAGACCCCAAGTGTGCTAGTTTATTGGAATTGTTTTATGGGGCGGAACACAGGCACAAATATACAGGGTGTCCCCTTGATAATTTTGAATCGAATGTCACGTGACCAAAAACAAATACCTCATTGGCTAGTACAATGACAAAAAAATACACAACATCTGCTCTAATTTACATGCCCAAAATTATAATTCTCTACTACTGCGAAGTTCCGACATATTTCTTGTCTTAATCGCCGTGGGATATCCTGTATTTATGTATATCCCTTACATTTCAAGGTTTACCACAAAATAAGAATGGATTTGATTGTCATTCTCCATCCGTTAATAAATTTAAATTGATTGGTAATATCTTTTCCCGCGAAATTGATTACTCTCAAACTTCTAAAAATATTATCCATTTTCTAAAAACAGATCCGAGATAACAAAATCCGATATTTTTGAGACACTGTATAGACTTCGCGTCAAACACGTTCAACCTCTACTTTGCGCCGCCCCGTATCTCCCGGCTGACGTCGGTACACTGCTACCGGTGTACCGGGGTGACGGGGCAAGGGGCGGGCCGTTTTGACATTTTTGCTGAGTGATCCAACTTATATGTATTCCGTAAATTTTGGCTATAGCTAGGGATTCATCAAGCCAAGTAGCTTGATTTTTCTTAAATGCTTGACTTGACTTGAAAGCTCAAGCTTTTGAAAATTTGATATCTGACTTGACTTGATTTTGGATCTGAACTACTGACTTGATATCAAGAAAAATCAAACTACTTGATATTACTTGATATCGATCTGTAAAATGCGAATCGAAGCGTTAAAATAGGGGAATCACCGAGGTTACAGCAACAAGCAGGCATCTGATGACTTTAAAACTTTAAAGCCAACCGACAGAGAATGGTTGTTAATTGAACGAATTTGCCAGTACCTTAATGTTTTTAAGACTATTTTCATCATTTTTGCATTAATGTGCTACTCGACAGACTAGATTCGTGGGCTATGGACTTGACAATAAACCTGATCGAGATGAAACCGATGAACAGGTTATAAATAGTATTCAAGCGGCAAGGGACAGTACTGAAGACATTTTAGAATGGTGGAAAAGACACGAATGTATTTTTCCAAACTTTGCCGCAATGGCCAAGGACTTTTTGCCAGCGCCAGTTTCTTCAGCTCCAGTTGAAAGGCAGTTTTCTAGAGCTGACTTAACTCTTACCAAAACAAGAAATCGATTAGGTGATAACTCCGTTGGAAGTCTTATGTGTCTCAAATCATGGATGGTAAATGAGGATATTATTTTTTTTACCTCTGTGTCATCGGCATCGATTGGTCTGGTTATTAGCCTCGTGTTCTGTGCAGGCTTTGTTATTGATTCCCGACGCCACTCTAGGAACAGCCCTGTTAATTAGAAGCCAATAGTAAAGGCTCAGGTGGGGACTCTTCGCTGAGCTTTTTTACACCGGTATTTATTTTTGATTGAAGAAACTAGAAATAAATTTGCGCTTCTAACGAGAAACGAACCCGGTACCTTCCCGCCACGAGCTTTCGACTCTGACCATTGAGCCAATCCACCCCCATTTGAGTTTATTTAACTAAGTTTGTGGGAGTTTTCGTTCTTAGATGTTTTATTTAAATGAAAGATTACATCTTAATATAGATTTTTATTGTTATTGCGTTTTGGCAGTCAATCAGATTAATATCAAGAAGAAATTAATTTTTCAAGAAAAATCAAGTAGTTAGCTTGAAAAACTTGATTTTCAAGTTGCTTGATGTGTAACCACTTGACTTGACCTTAACTTGTTATCAAGTCAAGTCAAGTAGCTTGAAAGTCAAGTCAAGTCAAGTAGCTTGAAAGTCAAGTCAAGTCGTGAATCTCTAGCTATAGTATGACAGCGAAATACTTATTTAAAGTATCTTCAACGACTATCCTCCAAAGTACTATACATTCTATTCAACACACTTTTCTATCTAATTGAACATGTTCAATTCCACTCGCAATTGATAAATATCGTTCCTTTGACGTAACAAGTTTCTAGAAGTCAATAGTGAACTTTTTAGAATCCCTCTCCGGATGCTCGTTGGATGAAATAGGGTCAATCCGGGAAATCTCGAGAGGATGACAGTCCCATTCTTTGCTAATGCCTATAAGCTCCAGCTAACTGCCACATCTCAATTCGATATTTTTGAGATTTTGTTTTGTTTGTGACATTTCCGATTTAGCTGGTCAAAGGGTAATTATTTTAATGAGGTAAAATCTATCATTTATAACGTTTAATAATATACAGTATAGTTTTTTCCTTCCTAATGTAGTTAGGTTGAAACAGCACTCAAAGATTACGAACCTAGGCAAGGCTTAAGGTTAGACGAAGTTAGGATAGGAAAATTCTTAAATGGTATCCTCTACACCGGAATCATCTCTTGACGGTAAAGGCAAATCATAATCATAGTCTCAATGTCTTAACAGATATATAGCTCGCCATCGTTCACAAGTTACCGTCAGTTCAGTGGCGCTCTTGATAGTCATATCCAGCAACTGTTTTGTCGTATCCACCTAGCGTGTAAGGGAACGGCCACGGCCCCGCCCACTCGGGGCGCAACCCTGAGCTACAAGTTCCTCCATATTATCGCTTCTGTAAATATGTCCGAAGAATGTAAGCATTCTCATCGACACAACGGAGGATAGTCTCTTTGGATTATCGAACTCATCCAGCATGGAAACTTTAGTTCGAAACGTTCGATGGGCGGCATAAGGAACTCTCAGCATTCTCCTCCACGTCCTCATTACAAAAGCATCTATGTGAGCTCGATCTGCCTTTTTGACAGCCCAGGTTTCCGAGGCATACAAAAATATGGAGAATACAAGAGACTGAACCATCGACATTTTGGTAGCTTTAGTGATTTTATGGACACGCCATATTTTATTAAGCTTTGTCATGGCCACACGTGCCTGTTCAATGCGCCGGCGAATCTCATTTTCACACTTACCCGAATTGTCTATCAAAGAACCGAAGTACACAAAACTTTGAAATACTTCACAACGGCCTACTGACTTTATTGCTCGATGATTATCGTGCTCCCTATCTACGATCATAACCTTGGCCTTGTTGTAGTTAATACCAAGACCATCATACGCTGCACTGTGTTGTCCTAAGACGTTTAATAGAGCTACTAGTTCTTCCTGAGAAGCAGCAATAAGGGTTGTATCGTCAAAAAACCTTAAGTTGTACATTTTGCTTCCGCCAATAGTTATGCCGCCATTTCAGTTGTCCGATACCTGTCTCATCACAAATTCAGAGTAAATGTTAAATAATATCGGAGCTAATACACATCACTGATGAACTCCTTTTCTGGTTGCTGTTTGACCAGACAGGTTACCATCAATTCCTACACGAGCCGAGCGAAACTCATAGAGTTGCTGTATGAGAAATACTGAGTGGTAAGGGACCCATGGAGATAAGATTTCCCACATTTTAGGTCACTTTACCTTATCACACGCTTTCTCTGGCTTTTTTAATAATCTGTCTTAAGATTAAGATCTGTTCACGCATACCGCGTCCTTTCACGAAGCCTGAGAAATTTGCCAGCCTATAAAACCCTCCAAACGAGATTGTAAAATATAAAGTAGAACCTTGCTTGCATGAGAGATTAATAAAAGTAGGCGATAATTGTCTGGATTTGTTGGAGACCCTTTTTTATGTAGTGGAGCAAAAATGGATGTACATGCTTCATCTGACTAAACACCGGAGGACCAGACCCTCTTACAAATATAATATAAAAGAGAGATGGCGTCATCACCCAAGCATTTTAATGTTTTGGCAGAAATAGCATCAATTCCTGTAGCTCTATTAGTTTTTAGCTTATTGAGGCCATGTTCCAATTCAGACAAAAGAATATCCGGTTCATATTCAAAATCCAATGAGAGGGCCTGAGGGCCATCCTCATGGTACACGTTTTCGCAGTAATTTCGCCATACCTCAATAACCTCATGCATGTCGGTAATTAGCTGTCCCTCAGGATTTTTAACAGCCCAAGATTTGGGTTTAAAACCCCGACTGAGGCATTTGACCTTAAAAAAAATCTCTTTCGGGTGGTATGTATTGGCATGCATCTCTATTTCCTTGCACAATTATTGCTCTAGATAAGAGTTCTTAGCTTTTCGGCATAGTCTTTGAATATTACGAATCTAAAACGATATATATGTTAATTTTTTCTGAAATGGAGGTTGAAGGGAGTGTGGCTGGCACAAAATCAGTGTCACGTTGGTACGAGTACATCTGATCCCACCAGTTAAAAGACGACGTGTTTTTATGCTAGAAACATAATTACAAGGTTATGGTAAAATAAGGACAGGGGATGAACAACAATCGCTTGAGTCATGGAAGTTCCTAAAACAAGGTCTACCTCGTTCAACATCCACATTTCTTTGTATATGTACCGAATACAAAATTCCATATGGTAAACAAAAGGAATAACGGCCCAGTAGCCGTCAAAAGACGATAGAATTTATTTTCCTCATCACTGAACTCTGTCCAACTCATAAATTTCGACTATAAACATTCAGCCGTAAATCTATCTCACTTAATATGATCTTTTGTGCTTTTTGCTGAGGTTTCGCCTGAGAAATCTCAACGTGTGATCGAACGCAGTAATAATTATCATCCTCTGCAGCTAATGCCAATAAATATAAAGGCGCGTTTTTCTTCGATCGGTTCCCAGTTCAAATGCTCTCCTGTTGGTAGCGGTCATACGGCTGGATGGCTCTCATAATTGGATTTCAGATTAAAGAGAGAAAAGAAATGCTAGCAATTAAGAGAAAAATCAAAAGACGGAAATACATCCTGATCTATAGGATGCGTACAGGAGCGTTACACTCTGGAACTTCGTATCTATCCATTATTCACAAAAGTACCGTGTTGTAGGGAATTTGTTCCAACTTCAGCAAACATATGAGGTGTTTATCGGAAAAACGTCATTAGTCCAAAACTAACGTATTTTAAGAAATGAAAAAACTTCCCGGCATATCAAACTATCTGGTAAAACTAAAAGTATATGATACACATCGTCCACAAGCACTAATTATTTTATCGTGGAACATATTTGAAGCAAACACAAAAAAATACATGGATATATGCGGTTTTTTCAGAGAAAAGGTTAACAAATTAGTGTCCTTAATACAAACATCATAAAAATAAAATAAATTCCGGTACAAGAAACAAACTTTAAGAGAAAGTGTGAACGACTATATCTAATCTACCACTAGCAACTGTTAGGCCCAGTTTCACAATCGTTAGTTAACTAGTGGTCAAAAGAAAAGTAGTGGTTAGTGAAAATAATCCATTTCACAGTCGACGGCTTACGTCAAAAGCTCTGGTCAATCAGTAGTCATGTTAGCCAAAGGTTAAGGTATGTGTTATCTTGACGTCTGTTGTGGTCAACCGATGATAGCTTTGGAGGTTATAAAAACATGAATTTTGACGCTAAAGTCTAAGACGTCGATGGATTTTGATTGTACTCTGTAACGGCATAAATCAAATATATAAAAAGAAGGGTTAGGTTTCTTTGTCAAAGGGTTAGGTTTTATTTACGGAACACCATTATGGCAGTGCTCTGAGACCAATCCGTTGTGCCAACTTAAAGATAAATAAGTTGAACCATTAGTTTTCTTTGTGAAACAGAGCTCCCTGATAACTACTGGTTAACTTCCATCTATTGGCTAAGCGACTACCAGAGGTTACCAATGATTGTGAAACTGGGCCTTAGTCTTTTCAACCACTACACAACTATTATCATCGTTGTCGATGACAATATTACCAGCACTATCAGGTGCTGTGTTGTATTGTTTTGTTATCAAGTTGTCATACAATTTTGCATGACACATTACAGGCAACCAATCATGCACAATGCACAACTGACTTTCTTAGGTGAAAGAATATGGACTTGTCTTTAGGAGAACAAGTCAATTTTCCTCTGTAAATAGTATGGAACCTATAACATTTTTTCGAGAAATAATGATTTATACCTATTTATATGGATGTTAGACATGCGAGGATTATTTAAATTTTGGCAAAAATTGACTTATGAGGTTTTTCCGAGAAACGCCTGATATCTATGTCTTGTGCTGTTCTCTGTGAATTTAGGCAACTTGAATCCGCAATCCATTCAAGCCATATTGGCTTGGTTGATTTTTTTTAGCTTACCAAAGAACCGTTATGGGTATTGGAAGGAACATTTGTGCAATGTACCATTTAGTTCCGCTTTGGAACGAGAATGCGACTAAAGGAGCCTTTTTTTGGCTCAGCAAAACGAGCCGCCGAGGAGCTCAGCCTTACACTCGACTTTACGCGGAGGTGTCAGCAGTCAGTTACGAAAGTTGCTCCCGCACAATTAAAATCTCACATCAAAGCTACCGATGATAAGTCAATGCATGGGAATCTTTTACAAACTGCTCGTCTGCTCGTCTGAGCAGTTGGACTTTCTCTGTCTTCCACTTTCCTAAGGTCTAGTGGATTGAACTCGGAGGCTGAGGGCTTTATAATGGTTTGCCAAAACGGTGTCTTCAACAATCCTTAATAGGATTACGGGTGTAGATCTACCCGACATCCATTGTAGAGCCTGCCAAGAGGCGTCAGAGACGCTTATGCATCTCTTATCGGCGTGTAAGACGTACGTTGGGACGGCTTACGTCTATCGGCACAACCTGGCTCTACTAGTGCTCCATCATTAAGGCTGTCATACGGTATAGATGTGACACCGGTGCTGCCATATGCTCCAGGGGATATGGAGTCCGTCATGGACGAACGAGAGATGCCGGATTCACTGGGACTACTCGTTCCCCACGTTCGAGTTTGTAGCCCGACATAGTCCTCTTCGACCACCAAGAGGTGATGATTGTTATAGAGTTTTTGGCACCTATCGAGGTGGACATGGTTTCAAAGGAGGAGGAAAAGGGGTCCAAATATCAGGAGTTGCCCATAACGTATGTTGCAAAAGTTTTTCAAAAAACTAAAAAAATTTCTCACAATAATATAGTATTTGAACTGTAACAAGAACTATAAAAAATACCAATATTTCGCAATTTCCTTTTAATGTTCCTCATTAGGTTTTGGACAGATTCTAAATCAATTTCTCTGATCTTTAGCAGTATGATTTTTCTTAATTGTTGTTCGTTTTGAGCTTCTCAGCCATTGTTATAAACTTTGGCACTCAGTTGAGCCCAGAAAGTTTTGATAGGTCTTGCTTGAGGAAGATTGGGAGGGTTGTCGTTTCGTGGTACAAAAGGTATTCCGTGTTCTAAAACCAGTTTCTCGTACGCAAAGCATAATGGCTTGAAGCCAGATGTGGCAAAAACATTATATTGTCATTAGCCTAGTGGGTATTAATAAAATTGAGTAGTTTAGGTAAACATCTTTGAGTATAGACTTCTGCGATAACCGCTTCGGCCCTAACTCGTCCAACGTACGACTGTAAAATACCGTTGTGTGATATAGCGCACCACACTAACACTTCGACATAAATTGCGACAGCATTGAGAAATTCTTTTTAACTGATTTGGGGAACAGTTTGGACACTTTCTTCTTTTTTGGAATTTTAAATTAATTCTCTTGATTTCTCTACACATTATGCTAGCATTGACGTGAAAAAGGCGTCCAAGTTTTCGTGTTGAAGCTCCAACCCGATGTTCACTTCTGTTCTTTGATTTGTAGCAGCATTCAACGCTCTTGGATGTCCACTTTTTAGTAAACCTATACATTCACGGATCGATCGATAAATTGTGGCATCAGCAATATTTTGATCTTGATATAGGCGATTTTTTTTCAAGTCGTCCAACTAGACTGTAAATACTCTTCCGAATATCTAACTTCTACGACATTTTGGCAACTTATATCCTAACCAAAATGGTTTTTAGATGTGAACTGGTTACCATGGTAGCGATTTCTAAATTCTTTCTAACGGTGAAACTACCTCCCGAGTTTTGAAAAAAATACTCAAAGCCTTTGCAACATACGTTACAAGTTCGCAGGCTCTAGCCAGACTACACTGTAAATCTGCTGGTTATGATCACTGGATTCCTAGGCGGAATGAGGAAACGCTGCTCTTTGCACTGCGCAAAATGTCGGTGTGCCGTGCGGCAGGGCACATTTTAGCTGCCAGAATCAGAAGGCAGTCATTCTTTGGCCAAGTGACTTTATTTGTGCAGGACAAAGCACTCGTTAGTAATCCATTATCTTCAAATGTAGTCTTAGTTACAATGTAGCCAAGTTGTTCAATTTTATGAGACCTAACCTTTTATAATTCTTTGTGTATGAGTATTTTTATCGCCAAAACTTTCTTCATATAGTATTTGGTTCACCGTAAGAGCAACTCATTAGCTAATCTACTCTGCAATCAAGCTCAGCTCTGTTGTATCATGTAATTTTACCTTAACGTTGTACTATCATGTATTACATTGTTCTTTAATTCGAAATAACTTTCAATTTTTGAATTGCTGACCCTCATTTTTGACTCGTCAACACTCTCTGCTCAAGAGTTTACAATTTTGGAATCCAATTTTTTATCTTTGAAAAAGGATGAGTAGGGAAACAAAACGTTAGCGAATCTTAAATTTTATCTACTGAGGTTTTGTTGAGCGTAACTCAATAAAGAAGGTATTTAAAGCTAATCATACTTCGTCTTCATCAAACCTACGCCTCTGTCAGAGTATTAATATAGAAAAAACATCGAGAGCTGCCTATTCCTCCCTTGAACCGATAATTATGAGGCTCTAATGGAAAAAGGCAATAATATCTGGGAAGAAGTTATCTGAGAAGCGATTAGCTGAGGATTTTTGTAGAAGCTCACTACCAACGCTAACAAGAAGTTTATGGATCGTGAGCAAGGGATAATGTGCGATAAATGTAAATATACAGAGCGGAACCCCTCTCGCAAGAGGGAATCAAGTACTTCTGTTTAACTTTGTCACTGTTAATTGACTGCTATATAATCGCTACACAATATCCATTCTGACATACAGATAAATGCTGTGTTTACTCTGTTTTATATTGTTTGATTACCACATACTTTAATGGAAAAGAAATCTTCACATTCACAAATGTCTATTCAAAATTCAACATTGTTGAAAAATATCCAGACGATCTCACACAAAATCTTGAGTCGGAACTAATTCAAATAAAAAATCCTCTATATGTATGCCAGAAAAGTCTTAACAGTATTAGGGAATTTTCTGATTTTATTTTCGAAAAAAATCAATTGTTGATTAGTAGTGTACCTGAGATTTGCACCGCAGTTGTTTCTAGTACGCCCTGTTACATCGGCTCAAGCAAGCTCATTTTCAAAACTAAAACTAATAAAAGGTTTTGCAAGATCGACATTGGGTGAATCGCGTCTAAATTCTTTGGCATTCATTTCTATAGAAAATGAACGGGCAGAAGGCATAGACTTAGACCAAATAGCTGATACATGTGTTGCTTTACATACAAAAGATAACTTTTTCTTTACACGAAATACAAGTCAATCACAATAATAAGATTTTTAGAGTTAAGGTGTTTTTTGTTTATTTTTGTTATAGCGTTGTGTTGTGTGTTGTTAATGTTTATTAGATAAAGTTGTATCTCATATTATGTAGCTTTCTAATCCCAAAACTCATAATGACCATATACTATAGAGGGAGTTTGTTACATTAATGTGATTAATCGATGTATAGTTATATTTTATCAAAGGTCTATGAATTCATATTTTTCAAAAATTTGAAAGAAAAAAATAAAAACATAAAGTTGAGGTCACACAATTTTTTTTCTATCTACAAACCGATTTGAAATATTATTTTTTTATATAGAAGGGGGGCCCCGCGAAAAAAAATTGCGGGGGGCCCCCGAAGATCTTGACACTCTACTCCCATTAGGTACTTATTGCATTTCGTCATGGTGTGTAGCGTCATAATACATTCGATACCAGCGGTATTTGCTCTCACTTCGCGCTGTGCATATTTTTCTTGTTTATCTACGCGCTGAATACGTTGTCCTCGAAATTTCTTGAAGGCACCAAATAATGCTCTGTATTTCTACCCTATCCGACCCTTATCGCTGTTCGCAGTTTCGTGTGTACGCGCATGTATTGACGCCACGGCGCATTATATGGGTTGAGTGGTTTTCGGTTTGGGGATATATTCCGATAGAGCAACACCAAAGCCAAAGACGACGCACACGGCTGGTGCGCGACCGACAAGGGGTGAGGCGGGGGAGCTTACACAGCGTGTAAGCACGCGACTTCGGTCATCCGGGACTCTGAGCATATCGTCCTGTTAGACATGCTTCGCTGGAATTCAATGAGCCTGGAATAGAGAACAGCCCCATATTTGTGGAGAGAAACTTTCTTTTATTATCATGTTTGGGCGGGTGAAAGTCTGGGGATTTTCGTGTGTGCACCAAGGCCTGATCCTCTGCCCTGAAGGGTGAATGAAAGGAGCTTAGTACCCTCGGGCGTGTAGATTTTGAAACATATGTATACTGTGATCATCACAGTGATCCATTTTACCACGATGGCGATTAACAACTACCAACAACATTGATTCTTCCGAAAATTTCATCAATGCTTACACAGCGTGTAAGCAAGCGACTTCGGTCATCCGGGACTCTGAGCATATCGTCCTGTTAGACATGCTTTGCTGGAATTCAATGAGCCTGGAATAGAGAACAGCCCCATATTTGTAGAGAGAAACTTTCTTTTATTATCATGTTTGAGCGAGTGAAAGTCTGGGGATTTACGTGTGTGCACCAAGGCCTGATCCTCTGACCTGAAGGGTGAATGAAAGGAGCTTAGTACCCTCGGGCGTGTAGATTTTGAAACATATGTATACTGTGATCATCACAGTGATCCATTTCACCACGATGGCGATTAACAACTACCAACTACATTGATTCTTCCGAAAATTTCATCAATGCTTACACAGCGTGTAAGCAAGCGACTTCGGTCATCCGGGACTCTGAGCATATCGTCCTGTTAGACATGCTTTGCTGGAATTCAATGAGCCTGGAATAGAGAACAGCCCCATACTTGTAGAGAGAAACTTTCTTTTATTATCATGTTTGAGCGAGTGAAAGTCTGGGGATTTACGTGTGTGCACCAAGGCCTGATCCTCTGACCTGAAGGGTGAATGAAAGGAGCTTCGTACCCTCGGGCGTGTAGATTTTGAAACATATGTATACTGTGATCATCACAGTGATCCATTTTACCACGATGGCGATTAACAACTACCAACTACATTGATTCTTCCGAAAATTTCATCAATGCTTACACAGCGTGTAAGCAAGCGACTTCGGTCATCCGGGACTCTGAGCATATCGTCCTGTTAGACATGCTTTGCTGGAATTCAATGAGCCTGGAATAGAGAACAGCCCCATATTTGTAGAGAGAAACTTTCTTTTATTATCATGTTTGAGCGAGTGAAAGTCTGGGGATTTACGTGTGTGCACCAAGGCCTGATCCTCTGACCTGAAGGGTGAATGAAAGGAGCTTAGTACCCTCGGGCGTGTAGATTTTGAAACATATGTATACTGTGATCATCACAGTGATCCATTTTACCACGATGGCGATTAACAACTACCAACTACATTGATTCTTCCGAAAATTTCATCAATGCTTACACAGCGTGTAAGCAAGCGACTTCGGTCATCCGGGACTCTGAGCATATCGTCCTGTTAGACATGCTTTGCTGGAATTCAATGAGCCTGGAATAGAGAACAGCCCCATACTTGTAGAGAGAAACTTTCTTTTATTATCATGTTTGAGCGAGTGAAAGTCTGGGGATTTACGTGTGTGCATCAAGGCCTGGTCGTTTGACCTGAAGGGAGAATGAAAGGAGCTTAGTACCCTCGGGCGTGTAGATTTTGAAACATATGTATACTGTGATCATCACAGTGATCCATTTTACCACGATGGCGATTAACAACTACCAACTACATTGATTCTTCCGAAAATTTCATCAATGCTTACACAGCGTGTAAGCAAGCGACTTCGGTCATCCGGGACTCTGAGCATATCGTCCTGTTAGACATGCTTTGCTGGAATTCAATGAGCCTGGAATAGAGAACAGCCCCATACTTGTAGAGAGAAACTTTCTTTTATTATCATGTTTGAGCGAGTGAAAGTCTGGGGATTTACGTGTGTGCACCAAGGCCTGATCCTCTGACCTGAAGGGTGAATGAAAGGAGCTTAGTACCCTCGGGCGTGTAGATTTTGAAACATATGTATACTGTGATCATCACAGTGATCCATTTTACCACGATGGCGATTAACAACTACCAACTACATTGATTCTTCCGAAAATTTCATCAATGCTTACACAGCGTGTAAGCAAGCGACTTCGGTCATCCGGGACTCTGAGCATATCGTCCTGTTAGACATGCTTTGCTGGAATTCAATGAGCCTGGAATAGAGAACAGCCCCATACTTGTAGAGAGAAACTTTCTTTTATTATCATGTTTGAGCGAGTGAAAGTCTGGGGATTTACGTGTGTGCATCAAGGCCTGGTCGTTTGACCTGAAGGGAGAATGAAAGGAGCTTAGTACCCTCGGGCGTGTAGATTTTGAAACATATGTATACTGTGATCATCACAGTGATCCATTTTACCACGATGGCGATTAACAACTACCAACTACATTGATTCTTCCGAAAATTTCATCAATGCTTACACAGCGTGTAAGCAAGCGACTTCGGTCATCCGGGACTCTGAGCATATCGTCCTGTTAGACATGCTTTGCTGGAATTCAATGAGCCTGGAATAGAGAACAGCCCCATACTTGTAGAGAGAAACTTTCTTTTATTATCATGTTTGAGCGAGTGAAAGTCTGGGGATTTACGTGTGTGCATCAAGGCCTGGTCGTTTGACCTGAAGGGAGGATGAAAGGAGCTTAGTGCCCTCGGGTGTGTAGATTTTGAAACATATATGTATACTGTGATCATCACAGTCATCCATTTTACCGTCAACGCTGCCACTGCTGTAATGTCAAAATGAAAAATTATAGCCTAACTTCAGTCATTCAATATGCATTGTTTTTTAAACAGCATTTGGTTCTAAGTGTATGCATTCCCCTACCTTACATTCCCAAAAACCTTATTGCTGTTTCTACGGAAGAACTAGTAGCTCTATTAAACATCCTAGAACAACAGAATGCAGCGTATGGTGTTGGTATTAACTACAACAAGAACAAGGTTATGACCGTAGACAGAGAGCATTATAATCATCGGCCAATAAAACAGAAGGCCGTTGTGAAGTGGTTTAAAGTTTTGTGTACCTCGGTTCTTTGATCGACAATTCGGGTAGCTGTGAATATGAGATTCGACGACGCATTCAACAGGCACATGAGGCCATGACAAAGCTTACTAGTATATGGCGTGACTGTAACATCACTAAAGCTACCAAAATGTCGCTGGTTCAGTTTCTTGTGTTCTCCATATTTTTATATGCCTCGGAACCTTGGACTGTTAAAAAGGCAAGATCGAGCTCGCATAGATGCTTTTGAAATATGGACGTGGAGGAGAATGCTGAGCGTTCCTTATACCGCCCATCAAACTAACGTTTCCATACTGGGTGAGCTCGGTAATACAAAGAGACTATCCTCCATTGTGTCGACGAGAATGCTTACATTCTTCGGACATATACACAGAAGCGATAATATGGAGAAGCCTGTAGTTCAGGGTCATGTTCCGAGTGGGCGGCGCCGTGGCCGTTCCCCTACACGTTGGGTCAATACGACGAAACATTTTCTGGATATGAGTATCAAGAGAGCCACTGAACTGACAGTAAATCGCGAACCATGGCGAGCTACAGTTCCCAAAACTATTAGTAATATTCGTATCGACAATACTCTTGCTCTAACTCTGCATTTTACGAGTTTATAACGTCTGTTAAGACTTTGTGACTATGATGATGTATGCATTCCTGCTAGATCAAAGCCATCCCAAGCAATATTATTAGTATCACGAATGTCTACCCCAGTATTAATGTGGTACCTATTGAAATTTTATCAAGACCTGACTACTATACTGCATTCACTGAAGAAAAGAAGTAAAAAATTATTTTAAACCCATATTTTGGGGCTTTACTCGGATAAATCGAACTTAATTTTTCTGTTTATAATAACACTACTGCTCTCAGTATGCAGTGTTGTAGACGGTGTGCATATGATGATGACCATACAGTAAACATTTACATATATTGTGCATGGTTACTCCGTTTGTTTGGTGGACAAGGTATAGTTGCTATATTGTAGGTTGGCATCAAGGTTCGTTCTGTAATGTCTAATGATCTTGGATGATATTTCTGCATCAAAAGTCACTTATGGGAATAATTTCCTGGGTATTGAGCCGGTCGTGAGGCTGGCAGCAGGTACTATTAGAAGGAAGACAGAAATGTGGTGGCAAAATAAGCATCTTATGAGATGGAAAGGAATCTCTTGGCCTCTCTTTGAAGCTAGATAACTTATCTTAGGACCTCTGGTCAAGGTGAGGTGGTCATGCCTCTCATTGGACAGAAGCCGGCTAAGGTTACTTGTCGGCCTGCTATCTGGCCATAACACCTTCAAACATCACTTGTATGTGATGGAGGTTGCAAATGATCCGACTTGGATCATACTAGAGTCAAGGGTCTTTGAACCTGAGGATATAAGATGGGCAGGATCCAAGGCCATCCCCATATTTGTGATGAGGGAACTAGGGTAAGGAGAAGTGCATATGGGCCCGTTTGTAGGCCTATGCACTGGTGGTTCTGGTCGTCAGAAAACCTCTTACCTCTTTCATTGATTCATTCGCTAGTTGCTAAGTATATTTTATGATTATTAAACGTAATGACGTACACTAAAGAAAAAGTTCACATTTACGTTAGGTGGGTCACTCTTATTTAGGCCAATGAATACAAAATATTTTAGAGCCTCCAGTCTTCACATCCACTCATGCTCCAGGATTGCATGCTTTAGATCCGTCATCTTTTTCGCAATTCACTAAAATCGGTAGAAATTTGCTGTATTGACAATATGCTGTCCATTCACCTGCGGAAGAAAGGCCTAGCGGCAAATTACTTTTTTTCAGGGACGTCCGAACATTGCCTTTGCCTATTGCAGAAACCAATGGACTTGGAGTTTTTCGATGTACACAAACGAATATTGCATTTTACTGGGTGATCAGTTTATAGTCCAAAGTTTGATAACTTCGTTATTATGGCAGATACAAGAAAAACTTTCGAAAAAAATGTTGTAGATAAGGCTAAGGTCTATATTTCAAAATTATTTTATAATATAATGAGTGTTCCACAAAAAAGAGTCTGTTGTCGTATCCCGCAGGTTCCTATACCTGATGCTTTTAAACGGGTCACATAAACAGTACTCGGTTCCTCAGATTAAACGCTCAGGTACCGGCTTTGGTAGATAGATGGCGAACCAATACTTTTTTTAAGTACTGCTTCCCAATATCTATATGTTGCTACTACTAGAACGAGTTTTACCAACTAGGTACTAACAGGCAATTTCATTTATTCGTCTGAGACCTAAATCACACTGACGATCTTTAATAAAAGCGAAACGACGTCGTCTGTGATTGGTTTTCGGATGAATGAATGAAATAGCTACTCTTTAATAGTTATTAATAAAGTCACGGCATTTCTTGAAATATATTGTAGATGATTCTGTAATGTGTGTAGCATAATGTGATCTAAACCGTACTGCGAGTCGTAATACAGATCGATAAAGTCTATGGTTCTTGAAAATTGTGTTAGTGGCGGTGAAGCTCAATCGAAAAAACAGAACAACATAAAAGCTGTACAAACCTGCTTTTGGGTACTCTGGGGATCAATTTTTACTTTTCTTTGGGGTCTATAGAATAGAACCGTTGGGAAATCCCGGAACACTTTTTAACGCCCCTGATTACTACTGATTAAATAATCTGTTTCTAAATATCAGAAAATTTGCATGCCATGTGACTGGAATATCAGTTGAAGATTGCAAAATAAAAACTGTGTCGTCTAAGGCGGCTTATAGACGTTGATGCATGCTGCGAGGCAGGCATCGACTCCTACGTTTCATGATGGAAGTAGCAGCGTGTGCAGTCCAAATCACGTATTCGGCATCAGTTGCGGCTTGCAGCGATGCAGAGTCTGGAATCCCATTTTAGAAAATAATGAAATGTGATCTCCATGATGTGTAGGAAGTACTGAGTCAATCAACTTGACTTTTTACTTCTCACACGATAGGTGAGGGGAGTATTGTGATCGTGAAGATTTTTGATTTTGAGAAAATACGTTTTTTGGGCGTTTTATGATGTCTACATAACGAAAATCCATGTCACTCATTTCCGTCGGTCTGTCTGTCTGTACGCGTTTTTCTAGCCACGTAATCTCAGTAACCGCTGCACGGATTGTGGTGACATCTAGGAAGCAATATGTTGTGGGGTCGCAGTAGGTAATGTTGCTATAATTTTTAAAATCGGTGCATGGGCGGCGGAGTAATTAGCAAAAAACAAAAGAATTCAAATATTCCGCAAACTTGGTTTTTAGGCGTTTCAGGTGTTCCTGACCATTTTCTACGTTTTTTGGGTGGGGTGAAATTTGGGGTGGTTGTGGGGGTGGGGGGTTGTAAAATTTAAGAATTTGTTGCTTTCATAATAGACTGTCCACTGACCTGTGAAGGAAGACCTAGCGACGTAAATAAGGTTTTTAGGTCCATTCGAACATTGCCGCGCTTATTACACAAACCAAAGGACTTAGAATTTTTCCTCTTGTAAACATACGACTATTGCTTTAGAGTGTTCTGTATTGTGTAACGAGGAAGGTGTTGAACTGATTTTGATGAAATTTTGATACAGCGTTACTACCGTGGCGAGGATCGAAGATGCATATTATTTTATAAATCGTGCCAGTGGTGGCGTAGAAATAATGAAAAAAACGAAAAATACAAAAACTGCTCCCGTATTCAAGCGTTTTAGAGGTTCCTGATCATTTTTTGGGTTTTTTTTGGGTGGGGGTGTAATTGGGATGGCTGGGTTGTGGGAGGTTAAAAACTGAAAAATATGCTGTATTTGTAATAGGCTGTCCACTGATCTGTGAAGGAAGACCTAGCGACATAAATCACCTTTTTAGGTCCATCCCAACATTGCCTTTCCTATTATCGAAACTAAGGGACTTAGAATTTTCCGTATTCATACGAGTATTTATTGCTTTAGATCGTTTTGTATTTCTGTGACGTGAAAACTATTAGATTGATTCTAATGAAATTTTGACCTAGTATTTTTACCGTGGTGAAGATGGAAAATACGCATGGTTGCTAAAAATCGTGTCAGTGGCAGCGTTGCAATAATTAAAAAATTAAAAGGATGAAAACAGCTCAAACTTCGTTATTAGATGTTTTAGGGGTTCCTGATTATTTTCTACCTTTTTTTTTGATAGGAGTGAAATTTGGGTGGTTGGGGGGGTGGGGGTTGTAAAACCGAAAGGTTTGTAGTATTGATAATAGGCTGTCCATTGACTTGCGAATGAAAGACCTAGTGGCATAACACAATTTTGGGGGAGGGGGCTGTCGATGGTTTGGTTGCAAGGAGAACTCAGACTATAGCTGTATGCTATGGAGAAATAATAAACGGGTATCACCGTAATGTGTGGAAAGTACTGAGTCAATCAACTTGACTTAATTTTTTGTTAATATATCAATGCAGTTTCAGCTTCATGACAGCTGCACCCACCGCCAGTCTGCCTACGCCCGTTCCTTTTATTTATCAGACATTTGAACCTTGCTAAAATGATCTTTTAGAGTGCCAGCTAATCCTCACGCTATATATTTAGTTTATCACCCACCACCAAAAGGCATTTATCAGTTATCATCACAGCTTGTCTCACAGAGTGAATAGGTACGTGTGAGTTGTATGCACTTGGTGTGCGTCAATCATCTGGAGTGACGTCTTCGAGCCCTCCAAATCCGATGGCAAACGGAGGCAAGAGGCACACTGCCCCCCAGCTGTCCTGCCCCTAATCCGATTTGGCTGCAGTCGGGAGGATAAGACAAAACACCGGGCGGTCAGCTGGCAGCCAGATTGCGGCTCAACATAATTAAGGGCATGATGCCGATGCGAGCAGAAGGCCAGGAGAGTTCATAGCTTGACGAGGATCAGACCGTTGTTCACATTTGCGATGACTGTGCGGTTTATACTTGGATTAACTATAGCTACACCACAGCATATACAGGGTTGGGATAAAGTGTGGAACCAAGCAAATATCTTTGAAACGGAAAGGGTGATATTGCTGAAAATTTGTAGGCAAGTGTAGTGACGTATAATGCATCCGAAGACATTATGCTAGCTGTTAATGTACTTTCGGTTTAACCGGAACTACCGCCAACTTTTTTAACTTAAATGGGACACCCTATATATTTTTGCAGATTTTAATACGTCTTTTTGTTCCAAATACGTCCATAGTGGGTTTAGTATTTGTTTCTGTAAAAATGGGAAAGATAAAGCTTTTTCATTTACTGAAACGTTAATTTTATTTGATGTGTTAGACTAAAAAAATAAGAAAATTTAAAATGAATTATCTCAGATTTTCAAAACGCCCGCCATTTACTTCCTGACAATATGTAAGCCTGTTAACAAATTGCTGAGTTACCTTTTCCAGGATGTCTCTACGAACCAATTCACGTCAGGATCAGGACGTCAGGAGGTAAATGGCCAGCATCTTAAACTTCTGAAGAAGCTTTATCTTTCCCGTTTTTACAGAAACTAATACTAAACCCACTATCGACGTATTCGGAACAAAAAGATGTATTAAAATCTGCATAAATATACAGGGTGTCCCTTTTAAATTAAAAAAGTTGACGGTACTTCCGGTTAAACCGGAAGTACATAGTAGCATAATGTCTTCAGATGCATTATACGTCACTACACTTGCCTGCAAATTTTCAGCAATATCATTCTTTCCGTTCCAAAGTTATTTGCTTGGTCCCATACTTTATCCCAACCCTGTATATACACCAGCAGTTCGATTAGTATGCAGTGCAGCTGATAGACGAGAGTAGTTGCACTTGATATACAGAAAGCCTTCGACAGGGTGTGGCATGAGGGACATCTGGTCAAGCTTGCTGCTTATGGACGTTAGTGGCTGAATAGCTTTTTGAATGACCGATCTCTGTTTTTTGTAGTCCAATGCTGTTTACCAGACGTATTTTCAATGAACGCCGGTATACCGCAGGGATCTGGTCTATCCCATACACTGTTTCTATTGTACACCGCGGATAACATCGGACTCCCGGATCCCGAGGTTCACCCGCAGAAAATCTAAAATCTTTATTTGATCTTCTATTAGAACGAACCCTCGTGTCCCAGATGATTTGAGAATACTATGTACAAATCCGGCCGCAGTTTTGAGTTTCAAAGTCATTTAACGAAAATGGAAATTTCGGACTCCCGAATCCTGAGGTTCACCCGCAAAAAATCTAAAACCTTTATTTGATCTTCTATGAGAACGAAACCTCGGATCCTAGATGATTTTGAGGACACTATTTACAAATCCGGACGTAGTTATGAGTTTCAACATCGTTTACGAAAATGGAAAATTTCGGGCTCCTGATCCAGAGGGTCCACCCGCAGAAAATCTAAAATCTATATTTGATCTTCCATGGGAATGAAATCTCGTATCCTAGATGATTTCAGGATACTATTTACAAATCCGGCCGCAGTTTTGAGTTTCAAAGTCATTTAACGAAAATGGAAAATTTCGGACTCCCGGATCCTGAGGTTCGCCCGCAAAAAATCTAAAATCTTTATTTGATCTTCTATGAGGACGAAACCTCGTGTCCTACATAATTTGAGGATGCTTATTACAAATCCGGATGTTGTTTCGAGTTTAAGTCTCGTTTAACAAAAATGGAAAATCTCGGACGCCCGGATCCTGAGGTTCACCCACAAAAAATCTAAAATCTTTATTTGATCTTCTATTAGAACGAAACCTCGAGTCCTAGATGATTTGAGGATACTATTTACAAATCCGGCCGCAAGTTTGAGCTTCAAAGTCATTTAACGAAAATGGAAAATTTTGGACTCCCGGATCCTGAGGTTCACCCGCAAAAAATCTAAAACCTTTATTTGATCTTCTATTAGAACGAAACCTCGTGTCCGAGATGATTTGAGGACACTATTTACAAATCTGGCCGAAGCTTTGAGTTTCAACACCATTTAACGAAAATGGAAAATTTCGGACTCCCGGATCCTGAGGTTCACCCACAGAAAATTTAAAATCTTTATTTGATCTTCTATTAGAACGAAACCTCGTGTCCTAGATGATTTGAGGATACTATTTACAAATCCGGCCGCAAGTTTGAGTTTCAAACTCATTTAACGAGAATGGAAAATTTCGGACTCCCGGATCCTGAGGTTCACCCGCAAAAATCTAAAATCTTTATTTGACCTTCTATTAGAACAAAACCTCGTGTCCTAGATTATTTTAGGATACTATTTAGAAATCCGGCCGCAGCTTTGAGTTTCAACATCATTTAACAAAAATGGAAAATTTCGGACTCCTGGATCCAGAGGGTTCACCCGCAGAAAATCTAAAATCTATATTTGATCTTCTATGAGAACGAAACCTCGTGTCCTAGATGACTTGAGTACACTATTTACAAATCCGGCCGAAGTTTTGGGTTTCAAAGTCATTTAGCGAAAATGGCAAATTTCGGACTCCCTGATCCTGAGGTTCACCCGCAGAATATCTAAAATCTTTATTTGATCTTCTATTAGAACGAAACCACGTGTCCTAGATGATTTGAGGATACTATTTACAACTTCGGCCGCAGTTTTGAGTTTCAAAGTCATTTAACGAAAATGGAAAATTTCGGATTCCCGGATCCTGAGGTTCACCCGCAAAAAATCTAAAATCTTTATTTGACCTTCTATTAGAACGAAACCTCGTGTCCTAGATTATTTGAGGATAATATTTACAAATCCGATCGCAGCTTTGAGTTTCAACATCATTTAACGAAAATGAAAAATGTCGGTCTCTTGGATCCAGAGGGCTCACCCGCAGAAGATCTAAAACCTTTATTTGACATTCTGTTAGAACGAAACCTCGTTTATTTGAGGATACTATTTACAAATCCGACCGCAGCTTTGAGTTTCAACTCCATTTAAAGAAAATGGAAAATTTCGGACTCCTGGATCCAGAGGGTCCACTCGCAGAAAATCTGAAATCTATATTTGATCTTCTATGAGAACGAAACCTCGTGTTCTAGATGATCTGAGGACAGTATTTACAAATCCGGCCGCAGTTTTGAGTTTCAAAGTCATTTAACGAAAATGGAAAATTTTGGACTCCCGGATCCTGAGGTTCACCCGCAAAAAATCTAAAACCTTTATTTGACCTTCTATTAGAACGAAACCTCGTGTGCGAGATGATTTGAGGACACTATTTACAAATCTGGCCGAAGCTTTGAGTTTCAACACCATTTAACGAAAATGGAAAATTTCGGACTCCTGGATCCAGAGGTTCACCCACAAAAAATTTAAAATCTTTATTTGATCTTCTATTAGAACCAAACGTCGTGTCCTAGATGATTTGAGGATACTATTTACAAATCCGGCCGCAAGGTTGAGTTTCAAAGTCATTTAACGAAAATGGAAAATTTTGGACTCCCGGATCCTGAGGTTCAACCGCAAAAAATCTAAAACCTTTATTTGATCTTCTATTAGAACCAAACCTCGTGTCCTAGATGATTTGAGGATACTATTTACAAATCCGGCCGCAAGGTTGAGTTTCAAAGTCATTTAACGAGAAGGGAAAATTTCGGACTCCCGGATCCTGAGGTTCACCCGCAAAAATCTAAAATCTTTATTTGACCTTCTATTAGAACGAAACCTCGTGTGCTAGATTATTTTGAGGATACTATTTACAAATCCGGCCGCAGCTTTGAGTTTCAACATCATTTAACGAAAATGGAAAATTTCGGACTCCTGGATCCAGAGGGTTCACCCGCAGAAAATCTAAAATCTATATTTGATCTTCTATGAGAACGAAACCTCGTGTCCTAGATGATTTGAGGATACTATTTACAAATCCGGCCGAAGTTTTGGGTTTCAAAGTCATTTAGCGAAAATGGCAAATTTCGGACTCCCTGATCCTGAGGTTCACCCGCAGAGAATCTAAAATCTTTATTTGATCTTCTATTAGAACGAAACCACGTGTCCTAGATGATTTGAGGATACTATTTACAATTTCGGCCACAGTTTTGAGTTTCAAAGTCATTTAACGAAAATGGAAAATTTCGGATTCCCGGATCCTGAGGTTCACCGCAAAAAATCTAAAATCTTTATTTGATCTTCTATGAGAATGAAACCTCGGGTCCTAGATGATCTGAGGATGCTATTTACAAATCCGACCGCAGCTTCGAGTTTCAACATCATTTAACGAAAATGAAAAATTTCGGATCCTGAGGTTCACCCGCAAAAAATCTAAAATCTTTATTTGACATTCTGTTAGAACAAAACCTCGTTTATTTGAGGATACTATTTACATGTCCGACCGCAGCTTTGAGTTTCAACATCATTTAACGAGAATGGAAAATTTCGGACTCCCGGATCCAGAGGGTTCACCCGCAGAAAATCTAAAATTTTTATTTGATCTTCTACGAGAACGAAACCTCGGGTCTTAGATGATTTGAGGACACTATTTACAAATCCGACCGCAGCTTTGAGTTTCAACATCATTTAAAGAAAATGGAAAATTTCGGACTCCAGGATCCAGAGGGTCCACTCGCAGAAAATCTGAAATCTATATTAGATCTTCTATGAGAACGAAACCTCGCGTTCTAGATGATTTGAGGACAGTATTTACAAATCCGGCCGCAGTTTTGAGTTTCAACATCGTTTAACGGAAATGGAAAATTTCGGACTCCCGGATCCTGAGGTTCATCCGCAAAAAATCTAAAACCTTTATTTGATCTTCTATTAGAACGAAACCTCGTGTCCGAGATGATTCGAGGACACTATTTACAAATCTGGCCGCAGCTTTAAGTTTCAACCATTTAACGAAAATGGAAAATTTCGGACTCCCGGATCCACCAACAGAAAATCTAAAATCTTTATTTGATCTTCTATTAGAACGAAACCTGATGTCGTAGATGATTTGAGGATACTATTTACAAATCCGGCCGCAGCTTTGAGTTTCAACATCATTTAACGAAAATGGAAAATTTCGGACTCCCGGATCCTGAGGTTCACCCGCAAAAAATCTAAAACCTTTATTTGATCTTCTATTAGAACGAAACCTCGTGTCCGAGATGATTTGAGGGCACTATTTACAAATCTGGCCGAAGCTTTGAGTTTCAACACCATTTAACGAAAATGGAAAATTTCAGACTCCCGGATCCTGAGGTTCACCCACAAAAAATTTAAAATCTTTATTTGATCTTCTATTAGAACCAAACCTCGTGTCCTAGATGATTTGAGGATACTATTCACAAATCCGGCCGCAAGGTTGAGTTTCAAAGTCATTTAACGAGAAGGGAAAATTTCGGACTCCCGGATCCTGAGGTTCACCCGCAAAAATCTAAAATCTTTATTTGACCTTCTATTAGAACGAAACCTCGTGTCCTAGATTATTTTGAGGATACCATTTACAAATCCGGCCGCAGCTTTGAGTTTCAACATCATTTAACCAAAATGGAAAATTTCGGACCCCTGGATCCAGAGGGTTCACCCGCAGAAAATCTAAAATCTATATTTGATCTTCTATGAGAACGAAACCTCGTGTCCTAGATGATCTGAGGATACTATTTACAAATCCGGCCGAAGTTTTGGGTTTCAAAGTCATTTAGCGAAAATGGCAAATTTCGGACTCCCGGATCCTGAGGTTCACGGCAAAAATCTAAAACCTTTATTTGATCTTCTATTAGAACGAAACCTCGTGTGCGAGATGATTTGAGGACACTATTTACAAATCTGGCCGAAGCTTTGAGTTTCAACACCATTTAACGAAAATGGAAAATTTCGGACTCCTGGATCCAGAGGTTCACCCACAAAAAATTTAAAATCTTTATTTGATCTTCTATTAGAACCAAACCTCGTGTCCTAGATGATTTGAGGATACTATTTACAAATCCGGCCGCAAGGTTGAGTTTCAAAGTCATTTAACGAAAATGGAAAATTTTGGACTCCCGGATCCTGAGGTTCACCCGCAAAAAATCTAAAACCTTTATTTGATCTTCTATTAGAACCAAACCTCGTGTCCTAGATGATTTGAGGATACTATTTACAGATCCGGCCGCAAGGTTGAGTTTCAAAGTCATTTAACGAGAAGGGAAAATTTCGGACTCCCGGATCCTGAGGTTCACCCGCAAAAATCTAAAATCTTTATTTGACCTTCTATTAGAACGAAACCTCGTGTGCTAGATTATTTTGAGGATACTATTTACAAATCCGGCCGCAGCTTTGAGTTTCAACATCATTTAACGAAAATGGAAAATTTCGGACTCCTGGATCCAGAGGGTTCACCCGCAGAAAATCTAAAATCTATATTTGATCTTCTATGAGAACGAAACCTCGTGTCCTAGATGATTTGAGGATACTATTTACAAATCCGGCCGAAGTTTTGGGTTTCAAAGTCATTTAGCGAAAATGGCAAATTTCGGACTCCCTGATCCTGAGGTTCACCCGCAGAGAATCTAAAATCTTTATTTGATCTTCTATTAGAACGAAACCACGTGTCCTAGATGATTTGAGGATACTATTTACAATTTCGGCCACAGTTTTGAGTTTCAAAGTCATTTAACGAAAATGGAAAATTTCGGATTCCCGGATCCTGAGGTTCACCGCAAAAAATCTAAAATCTTTATTTGATCTTCTACGAGAATGAAACCTCGGGTCCTAGATGATCTGAGGATGCTATTTACAAATCCGACCGCAGCTTCGAGTTTCAACATCATTTAACGAAAATGAAAAATTTCGGATCCTGAGGTTCACCCGCAAAAAATCTAAAATCTTTATTTGACATTCTGTTAGAACAAAACCTCGTTTATTTGAGGATACTATTTACACGTCCGACCGCAGCTTTGAGTTTCAACATCATTTAACGAGAATGGAAAATTTCGGACTCCCGGATCCAGAGGGTTCACCCGCAGAAAATCTAAAATTTTTATTTGATCTTCTACGAGAACGAAACCTCGGGTCTTAGATGATTTGAGGACACTATTTACAAATCCGACCGCAGCTTTGAGTTTCAACATCATTTAAAGAAAATGGAAAATTTCGGACTCCTGGATCCAGAGGGTCCACTCGCAGAAAATCTGAAATCTATATTAGATCTTCTATGAGAACGAAACCTCGCGTTCTAGATGATTTGAGGACAGTATTTACAAATCCGGCCGCAGTTTTGAGTTTCAACATCGTTTAACGGAAATGGAAAATTTCGGACTCCCGGATCCTGAGGTTCATCCGCAAAAAATCTAAAACCTTTATTTGATCTTCTATTAGAACGAAACCTCGTGTCCGAGATGATTCGAGGACACTATTTACAAATCTGGCCGCAGCTTTAAGTTTCAACCATTTAACGAAAATGGAAAATTTCGGACTCCCGGATCCACCAACAGAAAATCTAAAATCTTTATTTGATCTTCTATTAGAACGAAACCTGATGTCGTAGATGATTTGAGGATACTATTTACAAATCCGGCCGCAGCTTTGAGTTTCAACATCATTTAACGAAAATGGAAAATTTCGGACTCCCGGATCCTGAGGTTCACCCGCAAAAAATCTAAAACCTTTATTTGATCTTCTATTAGAACGAAACCTCGTGTCCGAGATGATTTGAGGACACTATTTACAAATCTGGCCGAAGCTTTGAGTTTCAACACCATTTAACGAAAATGGAAAATTTCAGACTCCCGGATCCTGAGGTTCACCCACAAAAAATTTAAAATCTTTATTTGATCTTCTATTAGAACCAAACCTCGTGTCCTAGATGATTTGAGGATACTATTCACAAATCCGGCCGCAAGGTTGAGTTTCAAAGTCATTTAACGAGAAGGGAAAATTTCGGACTCCCGGATCCTGAGGTTCACCCGCAAAAATCTAAAATCTTTATTTGACCTTCTATTAGAACGAAACCTCGTGTCCTAGATTATTTTGAGGATACCATTTACAAATCCGGCCGCAGCTTTGAGTTTCAACATCATTTAACCAAAATGGAAAATTTCGGACCCCTGGATCCAGAGGGTTCACCCGCAGAAAATCTAAAATCTATATTTGATCTTCTATGAGAACGAAACCTCGTGTCCTAGATGATCTGAGGATACTATTTACAAATCCGGCCGAAGTTTTGGGTTTCAAAGTCATTTAGCGAAAATGGCAAATTTCGGACTCCCGGATCCTGAGGTTCACGGCAAAAATCTAAAACCTTTATTTGCTCTTCTATTAGAACGAAACCTCGTGTGCGAGATGATTTGAGGACACTATTTACAAATCTGGCCGAAGCTTTGAGTTTCAACACCATTTAACGAAAATGGAAAATTTCGGACTCCTGGATCCAGAGGTTCACCCACAAAAAATTTAAAATCTTTATTTGATCTTCTATTAGAACCAAACCTCGTGTCCTAGATGATTTGAGGATACTATTCACAAATCCGACCGCAAGGTTGAGTTTCAAAGTCATTTAACGAGAAGGGAAAATTTCGGACTCCCGGATCCTGAGGTTCACCCGCAAAAATCTAAAATCTTTATTTGACCTTCTATTAGAACGAAACCTCGTGTCCTAGATTATTTTGAGGATACCATTTACAAATCCGGCCGCAGCTTTGAGTTTCAACATCATTTAACCAAAATGGAAAATTTCGGACCCCTGGATCCAGAGGGTTCACCCGCAGAAAATCTAAAATCTATATTTGATCTTCTATGAGAACGAAACCTCGTGTCCTAGATGATTTGAGGATACTATTTACAAATCCGGCCGCAGCTTTGAGTTTCAACATCATTTAACGAAAATGGAAAATTTCGGACTCCCGGATCCTGAGGTTCACGGCAAAAATCTAAAATCTTTATTTGATCTTCTATGAGAATGAAACCTCGGGCCCTAGATGATTTGAGGATGCTATTTACAAATCCGACCGCGGCTTCGAGTTTCAACATCATTTAACGAAAATGAAAAATTTCGGATCCTGAGGTTCACCCGCAAAAAATCTAAAATCTTTATTTGACATTCTGCTCGAACAAAACCTCGTTTATTTGAGGATACTATTTACAAATCCGACCGCAGCTTTGAGTTCCAACATCATTTAACGAGAATGGAAAATTTCGGACTCCCGGATCCAGAGGGTTCACCCGCAGAAAATCTAAAATTTTTATTTGATCTTCTATGAGAACGAAACCTCGGGTCCTAGATGATTTGAGGACACTATTTACAAATCCGACCGCAGCTTTGAGTTTCAACATCATTTAAAGAAAATGGAAAATTTCGGACTCCTGGATCCAGAGGGTCCACTCGCAGAAAATCTGAAATCTATATTAGATCTTCTATGAGAACGAAACCTCGCGTTCTAGATGATTTGAGGACAGTATTTACAAATCCGGCCGCAGTTTTGAGTTTCAAAGTCATTTAACGAAAATGGAAAATTTCTATGAGAACGAAACCTCGGGTCCTAGATGATTTGAGGACACTATTTACAAATCCGACCGCAGCTTTGAGTTTCAACATCATTTAAAGAAAATGGAAAATTTCGTACTCCTGGATCCAGAGGGTCCACTCGCAGAAAATCTGAAATCTATATTAGATTTTCTATGAGAACGAAACCTCGCGTTCTAGATGATTTGAGGACAGTATTTACAAATCCGGCCGCAGTTTTGAGTTTCAGTCATTTAACGAAAATGGAAAATTTCTATGAGAACGAAACCTCGGGTCCTAGATGATTTGAGGACACTATTTACAAATCCGACCGCAGCTTTGAGTTTCAACATCATTTAAAGAAAATGGGAAATTTCGGACTCCTGGATCCAGAGGGTCCACTCGCAGAAAATCTGAAATCTATATTAGATCTTCTATAAGAACGAAACCTCGCGTTCCAGATGATTTGAGGACAGTATTTACAAATCCGGCCGCAGTTTTGAGTTTCAAAGTCATTTAACGAAAATGGAAAATTTTGGACTCCCGGATCCTGAGGTTCACCCGCAAAAAATCTAAAACCTTTATTTGATCTTCTATTAGAACGAAACCTCGTGTGCGAGATGATTTGAGGACACTATTTACAAATCTGGCCGCAGCTTTGAGTTTCAACCATTTAACGAAAATGGAAAATTTCGGACTCCCGGATCCACCAACAGAAAATCTAAAATCTTTATTTGATCTTCTATTAGAACGAAACCTGGTGTCGTAGATGGTTTGAGGATACTATTTGCAAATCCGGCCGCAGTTTTGAGTTTCAACATCGTTTAACGGAAATGGAAAATTTCGGACTCCCGGATCCTGAGGTTCACCCGCAAAAAATCTAAAATCTTTATTTGATCTTCTGTGAGAACGAAACCTCGGGTCCTAGATGACTTGAGGACACTATTTACAAATCGGGCCGCAGTTTTGAGTTTCAATATCGTTTAACGAAAATGGAAAATTTCGGACTCCCGTATCCAGAGGGTTCACCGGCAGAAAATCTAAAATCTTTATTTGATCTTCTATGAGAACGATACCTCGTGTCCTAGATGATTTGAGGACACTAGTTACAAAACTGGCCGCAGTTTTGAGTTTCAACACCATTTAACGAAAATGGAAAATTGCGGACTCCCGGATCCTGAGGTTCACCCGCAGAAAATCTAAAATATTTATTTGATCGTCTATTAGAACGAAACCTCGTGTCCTAGATTGTTTGAGGACACTATTTACAAATCCGGTCGCAGTTTTGAGTTTCAACACCACTTAACGAAAATGGAAAATTTCGGACTCCCGGATCCTGAGGTACATTAATATGGTGCATGGAACCAGGCAAGCCACTATCATCCCTTCGACAGCAACATGCCTCACAGATCAACGTAGATATCAAAACAATTATTGTTGGCTAGGGCTAAGTAAATAAGGTACAGTATAACGTACAGAAAGCTCAGGCAACAGCGCTGACAAAGAAGTCTCACGCTGGCTTATCAACTGTAGAAATGGAGGATCACACAATACTCGAGTCACTTTCCGCCAAGCTTTTGGGGATCAACATCAACAACAACATGTCCTGGCACGGCCAGGTCGTCAGTACTGCTAAAACGGCATCCCAGAAGCTTGGAGTTTCGTTCGGCTGTAAGAAGCTGAATACACCAGAACAACTACTACTGCTCTATAAGGCAAAGGTCCGACCATCGTTGGAGTATTGCTCCCATGTATAGGGATGCACTCTGAAGCACTCTCTAAAACACTATTCAGAAGAGAGCAATTAGACTAATCGACACGCCTAACCTCACAAAGGACCGCCACAGCCTGACACATCGAAGAAGAGTGGCTGACCGGTCCATGTTTCACAGATTCTATCACGGAAGATGTTCGAGTGAGCTCTCCCAGATAATAACACCAAAGGCTGTCTGAACGAGGAACACTAGAGATTGTGTAAATTTATTTGGTAGTCAAACAAAAAATAAGCAGATAAGTGATGTGAAACGAATATGCGTTTAAATATTTTAACTAATCTAGTTGGAGTGCCAAGGACTTTCAGATAAAACTTGAAGATGATCACTGAAAAATTATTCAATAAGAACATTGTTCCATGATTGCGCTTTTCTTTTCTTTTACAGAAAAGAATAAGAACACCAAAACAGTTTTAATAAAAAGCCAAATAGGAAACAAAAAGCATCAATCAGTGATTCCTTAAATGGGGAATTACAATACCTATCTGAAGACTTGGTATTGATATTGGTTGCACAGAATGATTGAGATATGTTTAGGTATATGTTTCCATTACATAAGCGTAGATTTTGTAAAATAACATGAACTTTTTATATGGAAAGAAATCTAAATATGCAGGTATGTAAATTATATTATGCAATAAAATTTGACTGAAGAGGGATCATTGATTTCTATACTCTTTTGTTTACCTGAAAAATAAAGACAGGTCCAGTTGCATTTTCTTTTATTAAGGAGAGAAACGAACTGCTGCCAAGAAAATAGCGCAATAACTTGAATGAGGTACGGGTATCTCAACACACGCAGAAAGGAGCATGGAATGGAGCCATCAGTGGCATTTAGAATCTCGTAAAGCAGCCTCTGCAAGTCACTTAGAGGTTATGAATAGGTTTGCATGATTTCTATTGGGTCGCACTCGGTGGTCGCACTGCTGCTGTACCTAAAGCATGGACAACGAGTCAACGGCAGAGAATGGGAAGAGATTGCGGCTTGTCAAGTTGCGGAGACGGGATGAAACCTGGATTATAAAATGATGCATCATTTACATCAGTGGCAAAAGACATCTAAACATGCGAGCTGTATTAAGGTCAAACAGAGGGCGTTCTAGAACGCGGCGGTCCGGCGTTCTCTAGCCGCATTACCGAATTCCATTGTTTGTACCAAACAGGCCTGTTTGACGGGTTGAGCAAAAGCGTTACGCCAATTTTTGTCAAAATATCTAGTGATTCAACCATGGATGAACTCAAGGCCCGGTCAAACAGAGAGCATTCTAGAACGCCGTAATGCCGCGTTCTAGAACTCCGGGTTACAGCGTTCCATTGTATTGTTAGAGAACGCCAGAACGCCGCGTTCTAGAACGCCCTCGGTTTGACCGGGGTTAACAGAGAGAGTTGCACGTAAAAGACAGCTACTGATGTAAAGGTCCTTAGATACTAATTACTACACCTTCCAGAAACTGATGTAGCGTTTGTATTAAGTCTTTCCATCATACCTAGCCCATAAATCTTTTTTGTAAGCATTACTGTTTAATAAGCTAAACACCCTAAATTCCAACCAGAAGGCTAAACAAGAACGAACATTGAAAACGATCTTCAAGAAATTGATTCAATCTGATTATCCTTGGCTAACATAGTTATTGTGAAAATTCCTTATTACATTTGCTCCATCAGTAAAGAGAATTAGAGTCGCTAGTTGAGGGATTTGAACCAATTTGCACAAAATCCAATGACAGAATGTGATTTGTCAAGGACATTCGTTAGGAAAGCATTGTATGACAAAGGTTACGACAACTAGCCCCTAGGAGTTTTCCAATTGGTTCCATGACTTAGCACCTGTCATTTCTCTATCGGATCTAGCACTTTCTTTCAATGTCCCTGTTTCAGGAAGACGTTGCTGAATATTTAATATTTCTTTGACGTGAGTCCAGCCCTGCTCCTTTTGGATTTTATCGTCGTGGAGAAAAAATAATTACTAGCACAGCTCCACCGCCGAGACAGGCGTCGCGCGTCGTTTTTCTATAATACCCGCTTGAATCCTCCATTTTCCTTCCGTCAGCGTGGCGTCGGCGTCGTTGTGTGACGTCACAAGCGGCAAGCGTCGTCCCGTCCCTCTCTGATCGTATTTGCAGACAGCTGAGGAAATGGCAGATTTCTATCGAACACACTTTGTGACCAACAGATCGAGATGAAAACTGTAATGGAAAAATTGAATTACCTCACGCTTCAGTTCATTTGATAAAACGCCTACAATCTACGAGGTGTAAAAAAGTTACTTCTTTCACACCAAGTATACATAAACATAACCACAGAGTTAACATCTCTAGAGGGAGCCTAATTGGAATATATTGGCCAGCCAACATCTGTAGCGCTATTGCCACTCTTCTTCGTCCGCTTCCAGTTTCTTCAGAATCTGGCAGTTTCCGCAGTTTGAACACAAAGTATTTAACTGGGTATTTAACTATACATTCCAATATACTTGCAATGTAACTGATTTACGTGAAGATAATTTGTATTGATTTAATGAAACCCCAAAAATGGTAAATTTCATAGCGGAATGTCGCAATAACTTCTAATATGTCGTAAATCTGGCAACCTACAATCGGCGTGTCCTTAAGCTGTCATGTGGCTGTCATTGTAGTTGTGGTTATTGCGTGTGTTGAGATTTCTGTGACTTTAGTGTATATTTGACTGACTTTGTGACTATTTGTGGTGTGAATTAAATTATTTATGAAGAATATTGTCATAATTGCATGATATGATAACATAAAAAGTGCATAGTTTGCTGTAATAGCGACGAATCGGTGAACACTTCTTATCATAGGTGAGTATAGGTTTTGTTTTAGTTTTCAGTAGCGTAATATATAGGGATAACTGGGAACAAAAGTAACTTCAATCCTGTTTGAGGAACAATAAAGGTTGTTTAATGTATGTTTTGTGCACGCATTACATTCATGTCAATCAACATGCATTTTCCAAATTCCATTTTTTAAACTATTTGAGGACGTGAAATGCAAAAATGTATGCCACATTTACTTACACAAAATCTATCTATGAGAATTTTATAGAAGTGGATATTACCTAATGCACTTATTCTATTTTATTGTTGAAGTAAAAACACGATGCAGCCATTCCAACAGGCTACCTTTCAGAACACTGTTAGATATGTTTTGAAAAACACTTCATGGTAATAATAAACTATCAGCTGTTACAATGAAATTATAATAAGAGTAACTCTCTAAGTATAGCTAAATACTAATACAACTTGTTGGTATCAGTTTGTAACATCACAGTAATAATTGAATCTATTAATGAACATCCAATTTAATATAAAGTCGCACGCCACTGGTAATGCCCTCAAACTGTCAAAATTTCCGTTACATGTTGGCGAGTCAGCGACATGTGCATTTTGTTGTTTACACTCCCTCTATAGATGTTAACTCTGTGAACATAACATATTTTGTTTTAGCTGCGTCTAGAGAATTTTGACTCAAGACAGACGACAGAGTCATTTCGGCTTGGATTACCGGTGCCCTAGACCGTGGTTGTTTATCGTAGGGAGTTTCTTAACTATAAACCCGGAAATTTCTTATATAAACTAGGCTGCCCAGCGGCGGATTTAGAGGGGGGCGAGAAGGGCGTACGCCCCCTAGAGCTCTACGGAAGCATATTATATTTATATAAATACCAAAACTTTGAGCTTTTCTGTTTTCTTGCTCTTCAGAGGGCTGGCCCATCCCCCCCTCGCCCCATGCCCTCCCATAGAAGAGATCCTAAATGGCAGAGCTGAGGGGTGAACCATAATTTTCACTTCTATAAAAGAAGACATTATTTGTTGGAGGAGGCAGTATTTAAGAGAAATCCGAAAACTGAGAAGAGTAGGTAACACTATTTTTTATTTAGACGAAACATGGATCAATGAAGGTCATTTTGTAACAAAAGTTTGGCAAGATAAGCTAATTACAAATGCTTGACAAGCATTTATAGAAGGTTTGTCTACTGGTTCAAAAGCTCCAACTGGTAAAGGACGTCGTTTGATTATCACTCATATTGGAGGCGATGAAGGATTTGTCGAAGGAGGCTTATTAGACTTTGTTTCAAACTCTACAAAAGATTACCACGAAGAGATGACATCTGATATATTTGAAGAATATTTTAGTCAAATGATAGATTTATTGCCGAGAAATTCTGTAATAGCGATGGACAATGCGAGTTATGACTCAAGATTTAAGGAACCCTTACCTAATACTAAATGGAAAAAGCAAGAACTTTTAGATTGGTTAATAAGCAAGAACATACAGCCACAAGAAGGATTACTCAAACCAGAGCTTTTGTCATTATGTAAATTACATTCATCGAAACTTAAGAGGTATGCTGTTGATGAAATCGCAAAACAACGTGAAATCAAGGTGTTGCGATTACCACCGTACCACTGTGAGCTCGACCCTATTGAGTTAATATGGGCTCAAATGAAGGGATATATTGCGATAAATAATACAACATTTAAATCGCAAGATATGCGTCAACTATTAAAAGATTCAATATAAAAAATTTCATCTAAAAATTGGGAAAATGCTATAAAACACGTCATGGCAGAGGAAGAAAAATTCTGGAATCAGGAATCTGACGATGATGCTTTCTTACCGGACGATAATGACGTTGTTATTTAAGTATGTAATTCAGTATTTATATTAATTACTGTTCCATAAAGTTGCCATTGTGTAGTTAAACTATTTTAAATGACGATTATTCAAAAGTTAAGATAGTTTATAAATATCTGTAAAATTTAATTACGTGACATTAATTAGTACCTAAAATATTTTCAATATAACATGTTAAGACAATGCCCTAACTTAATATGTAATATAACATTTTTATCATAAAGTAAATTCATGTTCTACGCTACTGAAGCCTACAATTGTTGCTTAATCCGCTAAGGATTCCTAATTTGCATTTATGATGTATTGTATTCGAGGTATGTCAAGAGTGGTCCTCCTAAGGTCTTGTGAAAAACTAAAATGAGAAAGTTTAAATATTTACATTTTTTTCTGCTTTCAGCAATCCTGTATTTTACCTAATTAGCACCTATGGCATAAAAAGTTAGCTATCAATCATTTTCAAATATAGTATAATTCGAGGGTTTTTAAAAAACGCAATCAGTTATTTGACATGATTAGCCCTCTAAGGAAAATACATTTTCTTTTTCTTCTTCTTCTTATTATCTTTTTCATTTATTTTTTGGTTCTTTTTTCGAAAAGAAAAGAAAACTAAATGGAAAGAATATGTAGAACGAATGCACGAAAATAGGATTCCAGCCAGAGAAGAAGAGGAATGGTAACATCCTTTTTTGATATGTTATTGAAAATTATATCTGGAGAAACATTAATATGCACCTTTTGTTCCAGGTATGCTTTTTTGACAACACAACAATCGTTCATAGTAAGTTATAAAATAAGGATAGAACTACGTTTGTAGTTAGTTAGTTAGTCAGTTAAATTTAGATGAGAAAATCTTGGGGTGTGGCCAAAATTTTGAAAAAAGAGACTGGGTTACAGCATGGAGGAGACTCTAGTGCTAACAGCCAAGCTTTTGGCAATGTTTATTGCCATCTTCAGGGCTTTAACGTTGAGGTTTGCCAATTTAAAAAACAGCATCGCATTAAGTGCAAACGACTTCTTAATGCAGCTCAATAATCGTCACAATTTTTCCATAAAGTTAAAAAAAATATGATATCATGGCGTCTTCCTCTAACAGGTCAGGAAACAAACAACATATAATTGTAAATTACAAACACACAGAAACGACGTTTACATGTTGAAATTTCAAATCCCGTAGGTATTATTAAATCCGTGGTTTGAAAACACACATTTTATGATCTAGATTTTCTTAAATAACGACCTTCTTGGTCTAACAGGTGATAAAATGGCCGTTACTTAGTGAAACTAAGCTTTATTCTTAATTACAGTATATGTCAGCTTAGTTAGAATTTATCAAATTTGTCTGTAACATTTACTGAAGACATCATTCCAGAAATAATTCTTGTGCATTTCCCCCTTGTCTTCATTCGTCCTTATCCAAAAAGACTCAAGACGGAAAAAACAATTTCTTTTTCGGTCTTTGCGTCAGATTCCATGAGCACCCACCAAAACGAGATGACAAGTATTATCCCACTCCAACAGAAAATCTCCGTGATAAATACATGCGAATCATTCTATTCGAACCCTCAACTCACTTTAACGGAGACATGGCTTGGAAGAACGAAATCCCACCATAAAATGGAATATTATATTGACTGACAGATCTTCTACACCTCACAGTAGTACAGTCACTGCAGATGTTAGTTGGACAGAATTATTATTTATTAAACATATGGGGAAAATATTAAGGTCGGTGTCCACGATGAGACTAGCATCTCATGAAAACATCCGTTTGAGGAGAAATTCATTTCAGATATGTTTCCACACACAGAAAAAAATACTGTTGCGTCTTCAATTAATTGTTAGTATTTGGTTGTTTTTCCATCGCTTTAAGCATTTTTACAATTATTATAAATCCATGTCATTGAAAGAATTTATTCCTTATATTCAAAGTAATTACAGGTACCCCAATAAATTCAAAATAATTATATATTCGTTCAAATGATATGTACAATTTTTCTAAAACTGGTATTGACATATAACACAATCAAAGCATCCTTTTCGTACCACAACACCGTATATCTAATTCAACGACCCTTGTTGTTCGCTGAAGCATAATCAGTATTCGAAGGGACTGATGTCCCGATTCAACGAACGTAAAAAGAAAGAATAGGGGGATCATCTTAGTATTATTTTCGGCAACAACCCGCCAACATGGACGAGGTTGTTTCGTTGTGTTGTTTCGCTGTTAGCCGTGTTGTATCATCTCGTGTTTTTGCTTTTTGCATCAGCAATTGTGTGATTTAATGATATCCAATTATATATGAAATGGAGGACCTACTCAAAAATTGGGGCTTAGAAGAGCTAACTCCCACATTTGAATGTAGGTATTTAGATCAGTCAGACAGTTATATTTCCGGTAAAAATGCAACAACTGGTGCAGGCTTATGTCTAATTCTTATATCATGCTCCTTATAACTTCATACAAAATCACATCATTGAACATCCAAACGAATCGATCAGCTGTCCTCGCAATAAAATGTGTTGGTCCAAGGAAAAGAAAGTAGTTTAGAATCAATTACCAAACACAGAGTCGATTCAACGACAGGCTGCGATTGAATTATTCATTGGAATCCAATGACATCTTGTAGTTGAATCGACAATATGGTATAATTCGTTACCAACTATGCACTTCC
Source organism: Callosobruchus maculatus (assembly GCA_951848785.1). Classification (NCBI taxonomy): domain Eukaryota; kingdom Metazoa; phylum Arthropoda; class Insecta; order Coleoptera; family Chrysomelidae; genus Callosobruchus; species Callosobruchus maculatus. The sequence goes on from CATOUR010000029.1 coordinate 6,229,616, forward strand.
CATTGGATAAAACCATCACTGTATTTGAGGAATGCTGAGTGTAACGTCCCATTGAATCCAAGCGTAAGTCTATGACAAAACGACAGATTTTTCTATGTGCAGAACATGATATTGTTACAAGTCTTTAGTTCGATTGGGCAAGAAAACACTTGGTACGGATTCAACTATTTATTTGCATTACCTATATATACACTACGCCTAACCTAATACTTAACAGTATAATTTATTTGCAGTCACTGAGTCACTACACTAATTTATATTTGTCCTTCACTTCACTAATTTATGTCACTGTACATTTATTTCGCGCGCGCCTCTTGTATTCCACGGATCGCGTTGCTGCACTGTTAAATCTCCATGAATTCTGTCAACTAATCCCGTCTCTGCCTTTCCCATGCGCCTTATATGCGCATATGTCCTTCTGTCCGCTTTCTAGTCTGCTTCCAACACCTCTTTGACGTCACTGTTCGAGAACACACGCATCTAACGTGCGGCGGACAGGGCCGGACTGGCACAATATGCTTCTGTGAAACACGTGAGGAATGATCACTAAATGTGCTGTTTCCTCAGTAGGATATCAATCGCAGAGTAGAGAAAAAAAACTTTTTGACTGATTTTGAAACAAATTCTAAAAAGAGATCTAGATGAAAGACTGCAGTGTCGTTCAAACCCGTAGTTAATAAAATAAGAAGCCTCACAAATACTGGGTAGAAAATTTGGTTAAAAAGGGAGAAAACAAGAATATAAGGACAACATTATCAGAAAAATTAGGGTGAGAACATTAAAAAAGTTATTAGAAGTTTTTTTGAATGTCCCATTTTACAGTACAGTTGTCTACAGTCTGTACGTTTCTTGTTTTTTCAATTTTCTGTGTATAGTGTGAAATTGACATCCCACTTCTTCAGCCAATATTTCTATTTCTTTCACAATGTCATTAATCGAGGCTATTCGAACATTTCTGTTTTTGTATTGCTCTAATGAGCAATCTTATAAATTAGAGTGGGATTCATATAATTTGATTGATTTTACCATCATGCCTATTTAGTAATTCACACCACACGGTTCTATTTTATCATTGTTTTGTTCACTCATTGGCTTTAGCTTTAAATGATATCTAAGCTCGAAGGTAAACAAACAGGCTGATTTTGCTTCAAACAGACCGCTAGCTCACGTGCATTATCATCATAATCATTGTCACAATGTCTTAATAGACATGTTGTGAACTCGTAAAATGCATTAAGCCGGAGCTAGAGTATTGCCGACACGAATATTATCAATAGTTTTGAGAACTATAGCTCGCCATCGTTCGCGATTTACTGTTAGTTCAGTGGCGCTCTTGATACTCATATCCAGCAACTGTTTCATCGTATCAACCCATCGTGTAGGGGAACGGGCACGGCGTCACCCACTCGAGGCGTGACCCTGAATTACAAGTTTCTCCATATTATCGCTTCTGTGAATATGTCCGAAGAATGTAAGCTTTCCCGTTGACACAATGGAAGATAGTCTTTTTGGATTACCGAGCTCATCCAATATAGAAACACTGGTTCGATGGGCGGTATAAAGAACTCTCAGCATTCTCCTCCACGTCCACATTTCAAAAGCATGTATGCGAGCTCAATCTACCTTTCTAACAGTCCAAGTTTCCGAAGCATACAAAAATATGGAGAACACAAGAGACTGAACCAGCGATATTTTGGTAGCTTTAGTGATGTTATGGTCACGCCATATTTTAGTAAGCTTTATCATGGCCACACGTGCCTGTTGAATGTGCCGTCGAATCTCATTTTCACAGCTACCCGAATTGTCCATCAAAGAACCGGGATACACAAAACTTTGAACCACTTCACAACGGCCTATTGACTTTATTTCTCGATGATTATCAGGCTTTCTGTCTACGATCATAACCTTGGTCTTGTTGTAGTTAATACCAAGACCATATGCTGCACTGTGTTGTTATAAGAAGTTTAATAGAGCTACTAGTTCTTCCTGAAAAGCGGCAATAAGGGTTGTGTATCAAGTAGAAATATCATAAAGTGAAACAAAAATTTCACTTGAAACATGACGCATATACTTTGAGACTACTTCAACGAATATCTCGTGAAATATTGTTTTATGAGATTTTTGACAATACTTGAAATATCTCACGCTCTTTGCCATTACGAATCCTTGAACTTTTGACTCTTAACAGTCTTGACACACAAAAAATTCATCAAAAAGACTCATTGTGAATCCGTACCTTCAGAGAATACTCAAGTCAGAGCGGTCATAGCAGTATTCGCAGTTCAAAAGTCTGTCAGGACTGGGAACCCAGGAACCAAACAATGTCAAAGAAAGATGGAAAGGAGAAAGTAAGGACGAAAGGTGGGGACCAATAACGGGGCAGACATATTTTAGGAAAGGAGACGGCTAGACATTTTTGAAAGAACTAGACAAGTTTTCTTAAATATTCTCTAAACAGGAGGTGCACTAAAACCGAAATACAATTTTCGTTCACAGTGTGAACTGAGGCCCTGTGTTTTTGTGAATTTGCTCGACTGTGTGGGTCCCGGCTTATACGGGGGTTCCTGGTAATGAGGCCAGATCAGGGCCGTAGCTAGGCTTTGACCATGGGAGGGGTTCATGTATAAACGAAATGAGTTGATTTTGTAATGTTTCAATTTGCATAAAAGCTTTATACGAGTATATTGTATTGCTGCTCAAACTGCAGAAACTGAGGGTGCATACACAGAAAAATGTAAACAATACTAGAATAAATCACTAAGCTTGTAGAAAGCATCTTAATTATTTTTATTTTGAATGATTTTAGCAGTTTATTTCATTCATGAGAATATTCATGGGGGGATTCTGGACTCCCTAAACCTCCCCTTATATACGGCCCTGGGCCAGATTCAGCACCAGAGCACAGTTTGTTTGCCCGTAGCCCGTCATAGCATCAAGTAGGCAGCAGGTAACGTCAGCCCTCAAAAAGTGGGTGAACGGTACCATAGACGAACAGTGGAGGCAAAATGGGGGATGCAAACAAGCCAGGGACCTTATAACCGGACTGAATACATCTTGATCAGCATAGCTGCGGAACCAAGTCCGATCTATCACTATTAGGAATAGAAGAAGATGTATGGGCTGTGAAGAGGCCGATGAAGCGGCCTACCACTTCGTTGCGGAATGTGAGTTGCTCGGCGGGCTGTGATACGACATCTTTAGATCCGATAGACTCCAGCAAGAGGAATTACCTTGCCTAAGCTAGGCCAACAGACTGCCCTTTGTTAAAATAACGGGAAGGTTAGGCAGGGAGGGGGAGGCAAAGTGGTGGCTGAGGGGAGATATTCGGGAATTACGAAAAGGGCGTACTACTACTAGGTGGGAGCCCAAGAATAAAATTAGCTCTCCAAAAATCCAAAAATAATTCATTCTGTTAAGTTTATTGTATCTAGGGCAGGGATTTGAGTCCCCCAGATCCAGGGACTTAAGGCCCCCCCCAGATTTAGGGAGTCAACTACGCTTATGAGGCGCGGCCACCCCACAGCTTATACTACTACTACTGCTCGACTGAGTAGACCACTGTTTCAAGCAACAAAGTGTTGATGGGCGATTCTGTTTGGCTACACTGCCTCCTTAGTCAAAACGCCCTAACAGTTTGTTCAAACTTGGATAATTAAATGTTCATGAATTCGGTTTCTCAGTCCTTGTTAAGACTTGAGGCTATACATTCCTATGAGTGGACAAATGCCATTAAAAAAATTTGAAAAAACTGACGTTTTAACTATGGAAGGCATAATATAGTACCTATAAGTCCTTTAACAAGGGATATTGAGGTCTCTATCGAGAATCTCGCTACTACGGGGCCTCCGTGATTGTACGTAACGTTCTGTTGTGCAGGACCTGCAGACCTCGTCTCATTACCACTTTATTAAGCCTAGGCTTGACTAGTTTTGTCACGTCATCTTAAGCCGGCGCCACATATGCGGGTACTTGCCGAGTATCAATACTCGCCGTTTTTCAACCTTACTCGCCGAGTAGCGTGGACGTATCGCCCTACATGTGCGTAGTTGGCTATGTTTAGTTTCGAGAAGAAAGGGAATGGGAAAGCCCGAATATTCGTAGCAAATTGAAACTTATTTATTATTAAAATTTATCGACAGTAGAATCAACGTCATCATCAATGGAAAATAATAATGATATAGTCGTGGCAGCAAGTGCTGGTTTTGTTTGTGTAGTGCTTATATGTTAATAAGGAAAAGAAAAAATCAACCAAGAAGGAGGCGATGGTGGATGGTCTCATTAAATAGAAGCCGAGAGAGGTAATAAAATAATTAGCAATAACGTCAAACCACAATGTTAAACACATTTTCAGGTATGGCGCCGACCACACCTAGTTGCCGATTTATTAAAAGATCCGTCTGGATTTTTTGAAAATTTTTGCAGAATGTCTTCCGAAGATTTTGAATATCTACTCAGCAAAACAGGACCACTGATATCAAAAAAAGACACAAAATGGAGAAAAGCTGTTCCTGCTAAAGAACGACTAGCTCTGGCGCTTCGATTTCTAGCGACCGGCGACAGTTATCAAAGCCTTCAATATCTATTCAAAATATCACATCAACTCGTTTCTGAAATCGTCCCCGAAGTTTGTAAAGCTCTCACCAACGTTTTGCATATCCTAAAAATATTCTGAAATATACAGGGTGTTTCGGGAAAGTAGGATAGTGATCAACTTGATTTTTTTATATGGTACTATTACTTTTTTTTTAAATTCTTGTAGTTTCCATCATTGATCTCTATTAAACCCTGAAATATTATTGCGATCTTGCCAAGTTATAATTTATTTCCTATTAATTTCCGGATTTGCAAGGTCGCAAGTAATACCTCCAAATTGATATATTCCTTTAACTTTTCTCAAAAATATTATACAGCGAGTTACTTAAATATTAAATAAATATTATTTTGGATGACACCAGCAACGTGCAGGGTGTTATAGGTAGAATTTTAAATTACGGTAATTTGAAGGTCATTTTACTTTGTTTTTTCTAAATGTAACACCCTGTACGTTTTATTTTAAATCGAAATATCTACTAATACCCTATCTCGCCTTGTAATTTTTTTCGCGTTTGCGACATTGCCAAGTTATAAATTATTTGTCTGAATTTACAAACAAATATCCGCGATTTTATTAATAGAACACACTGCATATTTTATTTAATATAGAAGTATTCCCTAATAATGGTTTACAGCATGAACAAGTTTCAACTGGTGTTTCTCACCGCCTTCTCAGTAAGCAGTACCGGAAGGCTTAAATATTTCCAAAACTGTCACATCTGGGGCGGTGAAATTCAATACTTAGGGGTTTTTGAACACACAGAATTCAAAAATGCTAACATGCTAACAAATAAACAATGCGAATAAAGTTTTTAATTCTCTAGTCCGGCCCTGTTCCTGTTTCTGTGTCAGTATTCGGGTACTTATTTGTGTTCGGCAAATTCCGACCATTCGCACAAACTGCTCCAGCCACACAGTAGGCGTTTGCCGAATTGCGAATATTCGCTGTTCGTTGTTCCCTAAATGCCACATGTGTAGCGCCGGCTATGGCGCCGGCTGAATGCTCGGTGCTCGGCATATGGCGAGTACTCGGGTAAAATCCTGCAGCCACATAGCCGAGTAGCAATTAATCGGGGTTCGTGACTCGCCAAGTACCGCATATGTGGCGCCGGCTTTAAACATCTGTACAACAACGTGTACGGTTTACGTAGTTTTTAACATCTTAGTCTGATTTCGCCAGGTCTTACCTCAAACAAAGATATTTAACAGAATATTTCAATGGTGCCATCCACTGTGATCTCAGTAGGGGCGCCACCACGTTTATAGTAAGAAATACTAGCTACCACTTAGAACTTTATTTATCATTATCTATCATCATTACGTCATTGTAAACTTACTTTGCTTCGAAGATAAAGGGCGACGAAAATGTTCGACAATAGCGTTTTATTAACAAATTGTCAAAAGAACTGCAGAAAATAACTGCCAGCATTAATTTCTGGTTTTTTAAATCAAAAATAAATACCTATCCATAAGAAAAGCTCAGCGAAGAATCCCCACCTGAGCTTTCACTGTTGGCTTCTAATCAACTGTGCTGTTCCTAGAGTGGCGCCGGGAAACAGTAACAAAGCCTACATATAACACGAGGCTAATGATCAGAGCAATCGGTACCGATGACACAGAAGTAAAAAAAATAACTCTCAGCTAGAAAGCCGGTTTACCATAACATGAGTTAACATAAACTTTTATGTGTACGAGTATGTGTCATCTCTAGTTAGTAATGTCACTATAAATGCGCAAAATCAAGATGTCCGAATGTCTTTTACCTAGTCAATAGTCAGTTATTACCTACCTGAAGCTGAGCAAGCTAACTCTGGGCTACATGTAAGTGAAAATTGCTCTTTTAGCAGCCAGAATTGTTAATTATTAACAGATCTAATAACATATCATTCTACGATAGACGTATCTTTCATAATTAAAGCGTATTAATAACAGTAGTAAGCCACTTGGTCCTAATCCAAAGGAGGGTTACAAAGTCACAAACATACTCACAAACATAGAGGTGACGGTAATACAAGCTTGTTAGAAATTCGTTGTTTTGTGAAGGAAACACATAACTTTGAAAGTACTCTGCTTTCCTATTGTTCCAAGGTATTTTGGGGCATTTTTCTAACGGAACTGCATTATTGACACCTACAACACACCCTCATATTGTGGAACAGATATCAGGCAAATAAAGATGAAAACGTGAAATGATGAAAAAAGACACGTTGTTTCCAGTCGATTTTCCATTGAAATGTTCCATATTGATGGCCGATTCCGTTTCGATGTGAGAGTAGAGGCGTTCTATATTATAGAGCAAGGAATCTTTGGAATTTTTCATAACCGTATGAGGTAATATCAGTGACGACTGCGCGCTAAGAGAAGATAACTTTTTCTTTTGATACGAAGTATACCAAATACTTGCGATATTGGTAGTCGGTTACGTCTAAGGCCTTACTGAACGGCAAAATAGCATGATATTAATAAAATAAGTAGATCAGATCAACATACATATACATACGTACAATGAAATATCATACATCAAATATCATGTTGATTGCTGTTCATTGCTGGTTCATAACAAGATTACCTGAAGCTCAATTACCCCAGCTTTGGCCTGCAGTGATGTCAATGAATCAAGTGACCACTAATGTATGATCGATGGTCTTCAATATTACGTACAACATCCTATGTCACAGATTATTGATTTGTGACTTGATATAAGGATATAAGGATCGTAAAATCAATGTCTTAGTGTTCGTTCAAACAACACATTCGGTTTATTATTTTTTATGTTTGGTCTTTACGTTGTCATTGCGTCTTTGTTATAAACCTAATAAAAAAACAAGCGTTATTCAATTATTTTTCAGATTATATTGATGCAGATAACGATGGTTTGTTATGTTTCGGGTTCATAGTCTAATGTTAATTCTTTTACTGTTTCAAGAAGCAAGAAGTACTGTCAGAAATAATTGGAACATTGCCGAGTTAATCTTTAAAGAATAAAAATATTTTTTTGTGCCAAGCAAAACAAAATTAGAAATTATACCTGATAAAAATCAGAAGATTCAAGAATTTTACCCGGACAAAATAAATACTTTTTAATTATTATACACACTATTTCTTGAATTATTACGCGAGTTAGAATCAAATCAGCTAAAAGCTGGCTGAAATTGTTACAATGGAAAATCATGAAATTGATCAAAATTTATATTCAAAAGAGTTAATAGGTATATACCAGAGTTAGACTACATTTTAGTAATAATTTATATTTATTTGCAATTATCAAAGTAGATGCTCATAAAGAAGTAAAAAGCAAAATACTGAGTGAGCCGCAATATGAACTAAAATTCAGTCTTCCTGACTACGCTTTTCGGGGTATGGTCAAAGTTTACGGATTTCATAAAGTTGGATCACTCTCCGTCGGCACTCTGAAGAACTCACATGAAAGCGATGCCGCGGCCGCACGCTCTAGTTAGTTTTTGCGTTGGTTTTTGCCCAAGTACGAGGGTCTTTTAGCGGGGACTTGCTAATGCCTGGGTTGTACGTATATACGAGGGTCATTGAAAAACTCTGTATTGACGGCCGATTTAGACATACAAAAACAAATATAACGTTTATTTTGCTAATGCACTAAGTTACATAAATGGATATTAGAAATAAAGCCTAGTAAGACTGTTACTAATGAATCTCAAATGATTTCACATATTGTAGCTGTTTTGCAGATAAGTAAAAACTGATGGTTCAAAGGTGCTGTAGTATTTTTATCTTGATGTTTTGTTTATTTGGCTTATTTTTGAGATCACAGTTTATAAATTTCGTGGTATAGTATATACGAACTCGTATGTACAATTTTAAAATATAATCATGTGGAAATGCTTCACATCGATGTGAATAAATTATCATTGACATTTTGATTTTCACTGTCACTTCAATTGCTACTATAGAAACAAAATTGTTAAAGTTATCAATAAAAATATTTTCGAGCTCTAAAATATAATGTGCAATGTCCCTGGGTGGTATAGTAAGACCACCGAATGAATATTTTGTCTCACTATACGCTTTTAGCGCGATACAATCCTTTTAGTACCAGTAGCTCTTGAACTTGAGACCCCAAGTGTGCTAGTTTGTTGGAATTGTTTTATCGGGAGGAACACAGGCACAAATATACAAGGTGTCCCATTGATAATTTTAAATCGAATGTCACGTCACCAAAAACAAATACTTCAATGACAAAAAAAGACACAACATCTGCTCTAATTTACATGCCCAAAATTATAATTCTCTACTACTGCCAATTTCCGACATATTTCTTGTCTTAATCGTCGTGGGATACCCTGTATTTATATCTCTTACATTTCAAGGTTTACCACAAAATAAGAATGGATCTGATTGTCATTCTCCATCCGTTAATAAATTTAAATTGATTGGTAATATCTTTTCTCGCGAAATTGATTACTCTCAAACTTCTAAAAATATTATCCATTTCCTGCAAACAAATCCGAGATAACAAAATCGGATATTTTTGAGACACTGTATAGACTTCGTGTTAAACACGTTCAACCTCTACTTTGCGCCGCCCCGTATCTCCCGGCTGACGTCGGTACACTGCTACCGGTGTACCGGGGAGACGGGGCAAGGGGCAGGCCGTTTTGATATTTTTGCGGAGTGATCCAACTTATATGTATTCCGTAAACTTTGGTATGGTAGAGAAAAGGGCATTTAAACAACACCTTCTGTTAATCTATTATTATTTTAAATAATAATTCAGCTGTCATCATCCAATAATTCCACTTGCAGAGTCTCTACTTAACCATGTTATATTCAACCAAAATCAGCGCATGCTTAGCAACTATACAGTCCTATGAATGTCAATAGAGGAATCTATTGACCTAATCTAACCTCAATATATTATACAAAGCAACAATTAAATCATTTATAAAGAGTTCATTGTCTCCGACATAATCTTTAAACATTATTTCATTCTCTCTGTTTTTGTTCACATCACCAATATAGAAAATGATTTTTTGATATATCTTCTGGTATCAGTGACTTGACATAAATTATAGTGAAAAAATGTATGCAATTTCATGAACAAATTGATAATATTAGAGTGTCTTAGTAGTACCTTAGGCGCCTGAAATATAAAAATCTTTTGCACTGAGAATAAGGTATATTACCCATTAAAGTCCGTAGCTTTTTATTTCATATGAAATAAATTAATATAATGAAAAAACACAGATTGTTACATATTATTGGATGCATGACCAGTTTTGAGACCAGTTTTGGGCAAAAATACAGGTAATGTAAAGTTAGCAGATTTGGAGGAATATGAATAGAGCGGTTTTCATAAAGCCACGCTTGAACTCGGGGTGCGTAAGATCTATAATCGTCTAATCTTTTCTTTAATGACTAACTAACCTAATAGGAGTTATTATTATTAAATATAGTTTCGGAAAAGACAATTCTTATTAATGAGTAGTCATTTCAGACCAGTAGTTTCCCCACAGCTCTGATATCAGTCAAAACCAGTTGAAAAAGCCGATTTTAATATTTTCAATTCGGACAGTAGAACAAAATAAGTTTAATTTAGGATACGTACTGTATATTTTCAGCGCAGTCTTCGTTTGAATGTTTTTTTTTCATACAGATAATACTAGAATTAGGCTGAAACTCTAAGGCCCGATTTTATCAACATGCAGATTTTAACAAAGACCTTGACCAATCAGAGCAGCCCTTTCAAGAACATGCATCTGTCAAAGTACTCTGAAAATTATCGATTTCTCTTGAAGTTTACCTCAAAAAAGGTCAAAAACTTAATTTATATACAATCGACCATTGTGAACTGTCTAGTATCTTTTCAAGTCCGATTTTTCATCCTAAGTGGGTGAAAAATTGCATTTTCTTGTTTAACAAAAAGTTTAACAATTGTTAATCTCAACCAATCAGATTCCAGATAAGCCGTACATTTGTTCACTAGTTTCTTGTTGTATCAAATGATATGATGACAAGAAATTCACTCGCTGCATTATTTGTATAAAACAATAAATTACTATCGATAATAATTATGAATTCCTGCAATATATCTTTGTTTTATAGTAAAAAGAGGTAAAAATAGCATTTTGCTACATTTCAAAAGTTACAGCTGTTTTCCAAACATATGTGCATTACTGGTTGCCTGTCCAGAACCCCAGAACGGCAAAACTTGCCATTTTATAATTAAGTATAACCAACCCTATTTTACTTTATGCTATTTTATGTACAATGTGTACGCTGCACCTATGAATATTTCTATAAGAAGATCTATAACAAACATGCATCCAGTAAATGAAAGACTGATTTGTCATAAAAGTATGTATCTTCATATAATCCATCTGACTGACGGACGTAGGATTTGTAATTATTAAATGAGGTATGTAGTTGCTGTGATTAATACTACCTACTACTTTTATCACAAATTATCGCAGTTTGCAATTAGTAGTTACACAATAACTATAATGTAAACGTGGAAAATGTGGCATTAACTTGCAAATCAATCGCTTGGTTCTGATACCCTGCTATGATTTTGATCCATGAATTTCTAAAATATCTTTGACAAAAGTGTTCTCCAGCTTTGACGTTTTGTTTTCAATACTGATAAAATACTATTGGATGATACTTATTAACCTAGCCCTCAATACCCAATAGACAGCTTTTGCTAAATAACATCCAATAGAAAAGCTTTGTCAAAGTTTTTGTTAAATATGCATGTTGATAAAATCGGGCCTAAATTGTTCTATTCGCAATGTTATTTTAAATACTTTGCCGTGTATGATCCGTTTTAGATTAAACTCACTGAAATATATATGAACAAATTTTGAACGGGCAAAACTACATTTTGTCTTTTTACTTTATGAAAACGGTTTTTCTCACTGGATTTCCATAATTATTGATTAATTACTAATCACAATTTGTTGGCATTGACAACTGGACCAGTCAGTGTCGTAGCCAGGATTTTTTGGGGGATGCTTAAAATATGTGAAGCAAAAAACTTGCCTTTATACCTTTACACCCTTATAAATCAGTATTTGCTACAAATTGTAAAATTTTAAAGGACACAGGCTTCAGTCCTCTAAGTACCCCCTTGGCTGCGCGCCTGCACCCAATACTCTTCATTACACTAACATCACATAGGGAACGCACTTATAACTTAGATTTCATATTTTTCGCCTTTTCTCTCAGCACTCTCCTGAGTATCTTCCCAGTAGGATTCTTGGGAATCTCATTGATGAACACCACGCCTCCTCGGAGCCTTTTTTGAGGCGATACATTATCCTCAACAAACTTCTCCACCTCCCTCTCTGTGAGCTTCGCTCCAGGTTTCTTCACGATAAAGGCAAGAGGCAATTCCCCAGCCATCTCGTCCGGCAGACCTATCACTGCCGCGTCTTCAATAGAGTTGTGCGTCAGGAGAAGAGCTTCTAGCTCTGCTGGTGCTACTTGGAATGCCTTGTATTTGATTAGTTCCTTGATTCTGTCTACGATGAAGAAGTAGCCGTCAGAATCATAGTAGGCTACATCTCCAGTATGGAGCCAACCATCTGCGTCGATAGTATTCCTGGTAGATTCAGGGTCGCCTACGTACCTGGATAGGGGAATAAATAGCATTTTAGAATGGTTTGAAAAATATCGATTATCATGTAAAACATTCAAAGTATAAAACATAAGAGTTTCAAGATTTTTAAGTACCTATTATACTAAGCAGTTGATAGAGTCGTAACTGTATATAACGTAATCCAACCGCTTTTGGGGGAACGAAACGTGTTAAATGAAAATTGAAAATGATCGGATTAATGTGAAAAATACAGAAGCTATCAAAAAAAGTTAAAACAAAAGTTTTAGAATTCTTAAAACTCTACTTAGCAGTTATATTCAAAAATTCAATTCCCTTTCGAAAATTCAATTCCCTTTTGGATTCTAAGTAAACACTGTACCATGATGTATCTGAATTTAACCATTTCCGAGTTATCAGATTCGTAATATGGTTTCGAGATGTAAAAAGCATCCTCCAAAATGCTAACCCACTGAGCTTGCACCTATTCTTTGCAGGATTTTCAAACTATTGTATGGGCGAGGCGTGTTTCCCGCTGCATAGAAGATTGGCTGCATACAAACCCATTCCTAAGAAATGGCAAAAACTATAGACCTGTGGCTTTTCTCAGCATCATGTCTAAGGTTATAGAGATTGTCATTAACACACAGCTCCCGAAATACCTGGTCAACATAAACATCATAAATGATCGCCAGTATGGCTTTCGTAAGCGAAGGTCTACGGAAGACCGCCTGGCCTGCGTCACTCATTTGTGGAACAGAGCAATTGAAAATCATGGCGAATTCCGTGTTGTTGCACTTGACATGTCGACAGTCTTCGACAGAGTGTTGCATGAAGGACTTCTGGTCAAGCTTACTGCATGTGGACTACCACCTGACCTGCACCAGTGGCTGAATTCTTTTAACGACCGATCTATGTTTGTTGTACGTATATAACATCCAATCCAATTTGCAGCTACGCAGACGACAGTACATTAATATGGTGCATGGCACCAGGCAAGCCACCATCATCCCAGGAGACGGTACATCGGCGACAGCAACATGCCTCGCAGATCAGACCCCACAGACAGGCTGATATTGATTCCAGGAACAGATACAATGAAACCATCCGACTTGCAAAAAGCCAATACGATACCAAAATAAAAAAAAGATTATGTCACACCCCAATGGCAGCCGCTTCTTCTGGACTCTGGCTAAACAAATAGAGGGTAACTTCTCGAGGAGCAGCTTCCCACCGATCACATGTGCGTATGGAACAGTCGCAACTGCTTCCAAGGACAAAGCCGAAATATTTGCCAAGATATTTCCAGCAAACTCCACTATAAAAGTCCCATCCAGTGCCCAGTCACCAACCATACCGAGAGTACCCCAAGCCATGAGAGAAATAACGTTAAGAACAAAAATAGTTCGGAAGGTGCTGCAGTCACTTGTCATTAATAAGGCGAATGGGCCCGACTTGATCCCCTCCATTGTTGTGAAGAAGTGCGCATCGGAGCGGAGCTCGCTCTCATATTTAGCTGCCTCTTTCGGATGTCTTACGATTCCGGCATTTTCCCAAAAGACTGGAAAACAGTTTGCATCCAGCCAGTACCAAAAAGGGGATCCAAAACCGATCCAACCAACTACAGACCTATAGCTTTGCTCTCGGTAATCAGTAAAGCGATGGAGAAATGCGTCAATCAAGAGCTCATGAAATACCTAGAGCTCTATCACTTAATCAACGACAGACAATATGGATTCCGACACCAAAGATCAACTGGAGACCTCCTGGCTTACGTCACACATGTGTGGAGCTAACTCATTCAGTCATTTGGCGAGGCTCATGTCGTTGCTCTCGATATTTCAAAGGCATTCCATCAACTGTGGCATGCAGCCCTCCTAAACAAGCTCCCGTCTTATGGGCTCCCTGTTAAGCTTTGCGGTTGGCTCGCAAATCACAAAAATATAGTTGCAATTATAATCTGACATATGACACAGTAGACAATCTTAGATGTTATGATATCGTGAAACAACATAATAGTAATTAAGACTGACACCATAAAGCTCAAGGATGCGTAATATATCTGACAGATAAGACAGGGTATACAAATACTGGTACCATTTTGGCAATGTTAAACATATTCAGCGAGATATTAAAACCTGTTTTTTATTTTGTATGCTTTTCAGATGGCATTGTGTTTAAAATTATGTGGTATTATTTTCTCCGACTCTCGCAATTTAGGCAAATGATACGGCAAAACCTAGGATCTAAATGAGACCTAATATAAAGCGATACAGAGACGTCGCCTTATATGTATGAGGCATTTAGGTTTAGTAGCCGACTTAACTAAACTGTATAAAAAACAATCGCTACTTTAAACTTTTAAGAGCCCTTTTGGGATGAGATTAAATGTAAATTTGATCAATTTGTTTCTATAGCTAATATTTCGTTTGGTACCTATATAACTCAGATAAACATCACAAAGATAATAATATAGTACTAATTAGCATCACACCTAACATAGGACATAGTAGACAGTCTGAGATGTTATGACATCATAAAACACCATAATAGTGAAGAGAAGGTAAGATTTTCAGATAGCTTTGTATGAAGCGCTATTATCTTCTAGGAACCTCTATTTGCCTTTAATGACTACAGTGTATAGGTATACAGAAGCACTGTTATCGCTGTAAAATATGTTTCTCCTGCTACAACGACATATCATTAGAAATACGTATTGTCTATTTTAGAGTAAGTACATGAAAGGAACACATAAACAGAACTTTACCCTTTCATGATGAGGGGCCCCTTGAAGCACAGTTCTCCTTCTTGATACTTCCCCAGTGCCTTCCCATCATCATCAATGACCTTGGCCATCATCCCAGGTACCACAACGCCACACGATCCCGATTTGGCCTTCCCATGAGGAGTCGCTAGAACTGCTAGGGTCGTTTCGGTCATTCCATATCCTTGAGAAACATGCTCCACATTGAATTTCGCCTTCAACTCTTTTTCCAACTCTGCACCAAGTGGTGCTGCTCCACTCCTCATTTCCTTGATACAGCTCAGGTCGTACTGTTTTGCCATTGGGTGTTTCAGCAGAAACAGTAAGACCGGCGGAGGTACTATCAATCTTGAGATTTTGTATTTTACTATTGACTCTAGAAATACCTTCGGTTTGAATTTTCCTAGGACTACCATCATCTTGCCTCTGAGAATATTTAGAAACATAAGCATGAACCCGAAAGAGTGAAAAAACGGCACTAAACCCATCAAAGCGTCGTCAGGATCCTCACTCTGAACTATTTCCTTGAATTGTATTTGACCAATATCTATAAAGGCTGCCATGTTATCATGAGTACACATTACACCTTTGGGCATGCCTGTAGTACCTGAAGAACATAGTATCGTTGCTACCGTATTTACAATGTCTAGCGGTGTTGCTTCAAATTCTTCATCTACCTCCTCAGAATCCACGTCACCCATTAGATGGTCAAACATTATAACTTTTGGGTGATTCCTGGTCTCTTTACCAAACAGCACCAGGGTGTTAACGTGGGGATGCTCAGGTAGTATCGAAATCATTTTATCCACTGTTTTAGCCGAGCAGAATATCACCTTAGGTTTCGACAAATTGAGCACATGGTTCAACTCCCTAGGAGTGTAATCAGGATTTAGAGGAGCAAAGGTTATTCCTCTGAAGAAAGCTGCTATTGGCACTGTACAGAATTCCAACCTGTTTTCACTGTTTATTGAAACACTGTCACCTACACGCAGGCCTTGTTTTTCGTACCACTTGGCCAATTTGATGGCCCTTTTCATCAACTTCACAGCCGTTAGAGGTTCGTTAGTTTCTCCATCCACTTGCACTACTTGTTCGTCATGGGCTTTGAGTAATGGCAACATGAGCTCACCTAGAGATACATCTATGCTCCTTTCTAATGGAGCTCCATATACTATATTCGTTGTGTCTTCTGAATGCGCCATTTCAAAGTAGGACTTTCAACACTAGGATTTTAATAATCTGTGCTTCTTAGGTAAAGCTCCTGATCTGTACTTCTATCACACTGTGTTGTATTAAGTATCAGA
This sequence comes from Callosobruchus maculatus, assembly GCA_951848785.1. Taxonomy (NCBI): domain Eukaryota; kingdom Metazoa; phylum Arthropoda; class Insecta; order Coleoptera; family Chrysomelidae; genus Callosobruchus; species Callosobruchus maculatus. The sequence goes on from CATOUR010000029.1 coordinate 6,245,847, forward strand.
TTTAGATAGTTTTCAACACCTGATGGTTATGATTATACTGAGATTAGAATTCAAATGTATTCAAGTGAGTGTATCTATTGTTTGATAGCAGATAAAACGTTTCGTGCAATTTTTTATCAGTATGTAGTCGCGTTCTTTGGACTATCGTTTTGCATATCTCCAGTGTTATCAACTCCTTATGTCCATTTAGTTACGTATGTGATTTATGTCCATTTTGATATCTGTAATGAAATATCAATGTTACACAAAATAGTCGTATCATAGATTATGAAAAAATGTATGTGTAACTATAGTTGTATATGGAGGAAAGATAAAAGGTGTTTGCTATAGATAACAATAATATTGTGATTGTGCAATTTTTAATTTGAAGTTATATACCTTTATTTCCTACACCGATAGGTGAGGGAAGTATTATGATCGCGAAAATTTTCGATTTTGAGATAATACGCTTTTTGGGCATTTTATGGTACCTACATAACGAAAATCTCACTCATTTCCGTCGATCTGTCTGAAGGTCTGTCTGCCTGTTGCCATTCTTCAAGCCTCGTAATCTCAGTGACCGTAACATGGATTGCAATGAAATTTGGACAGCGATATTCTGTGGGGTCGTAGAAGGTATTGCAGTTATAATTTTTGGTGGTTGGGCAACGGAGTAATTAACAAAAAACAGAAAGGTTCAAATATTCCTCAAACTTCGTTTTTGGGCGTTTTAGGGGTTCCCGATCATTTTCTACTTATTTTCGGATGGGGGTGAAATTGAGCTGGTTGGGAGGGTTGTAAAACTGAAAAATTCGCTGAAAATTTGATGATTTAGTTGCAAGGGGATCTCAGACTGTAGCTACATGCAATAGGATATCGCAATTAGAGCAATAATTGGCGATTGATATTGATGGACAAACATCATTTTCTCTGATTTTTTGAAATGTAGTGTCTGTGTACTGTGCCTTCCGTACTAATGCAATTAAAATGTCTTATAAAGTTTGATTCAAATACATATTCATTTCTAACGTAAGAAATAAATATATGTAACACGAGCAGAAAGCATACAATGAATTTTTTGGTAGAAAAAAATAAAAAATAAAATGTTAAGCCCTGGGCCCGAACCCCAACATTGTAGGTTGGAACGTTGATCTATCATGGCTCCGACAAAATTATTTTAGTAAAACATATTTGACTAGGTACTTTATTACTCGAATCGATCGATCTAAATTAAAAAATTTATTTTGATCGTATACTTCGTCTCGAGCTTTATCATCGTCTATCGCGTAAGAAGTGTACACTAGTTACACTTACAAGTAACTATTTTCAAGGTTAGATGAGAATCTAGAAAAAAAATGGTATAGGTATCGGGTAGGTCTTTGTTGGGGAAAATATAACATTTTGACGTCACACGCGCTTGGTTTTGTTCGAGAGTTGTCGGTATGTCTTTGGTACTGGATTTTGATTTAAATTTTTTATTTAATATACATTTTTAATTATTACGAAAAAAGAAAGTAAAAAAATAGTTCAGTTATAAAACATATATGATCTTTTCATTTGTCACAAAAAAGATTAAATACTTTTTAATTCAAAACTCCAATTTCGGAAAACAGTTTTCAGTGGTATTCCTGGGATTATGATGTCTCATCATATATCAAGGCATATAAAATTGGTATCTTCGGAAATTTTGGAATTCCAAAATGTTTTTATTATCAATAATGTGAAGAAAGTTTGGGCTAAGGCACTTGACGCTACATTTTTGGTTTGGACATGATATTCGCAAAATAATGGCATGCTATGTGGAAATATTGTATGGATCTACTTTACATTTAAAATTAGTTCTATTGGAATTTTTTATTATTCCTGACCTATTATATGACCCTAATGTATTATGTTTATGTTATACGTGTTTTGAAACGTTTTTTGAATATGTAACATGTATTTTAAGACAATAGTGTCGTCAAGTCGATGAACTCCACTCTTCTAGCTCCTTTTCCAAATACGTGTTACCGCATATTACAGCGATAATGAAAAATATGAAGAAGATATTTTTAATAAATGAAAAGTTTTTGAGTATGAGAAAATATATTCGAAATGTTTAAAATAATTGTAATAAATTCTTTATATCTCAGGAAAGACTTATTTATCAAACGACCCAATTTGCTATTACTGTTCCTTAGTAGTCCGTTCCCGTACATATAGGAGTGGTACGCTACTGTCCAAAGGACGTTGTGACATTAATTTCAAATAAAGTTCTTCGGAAGAGAGAGAGGAAGGCGAATGTCTGCTCCTCGAGCAGGAATCCAGCAAAGTGCAGGATGGCAAAATAAATAAAAATACAACTGGTCTGGTCGCTAGCTGGAAAGGTATTTTGCCGGTAAACCATTTCTGTTTAAGCCCGAATATTAAATGGAAGCCAAGCTCCCGAATTCAACTAAAATTCCAAGGTACATAATTTTGTTATATATACGTGTGGCTCACTAGCTGGTGACATTTCAACTGAAAAATCTGCAACTACCTAGTTGTTTTTCCATTCATCATCACCATAGTCACAATGTCTTTACCAACATGCTGTGAACTCGTTAAATGCATTAAGTTGGAGCTAGAGTATTGCCGACACGAATACTATCAACAGTTTTGGAATCTGTAGCTCGCCATCGTTCGCGATTTACTGTCAGTTCAGTGGCGCTCTTGATACTTATATCCAACAACTGAACTACAAGTTTCTCCATATTATTGCTTCTGTGAATATGTCCGAAGAATGTAAGCATTCTCGTCGACACAATGGAGGATAGTCTCTTTGGATTACCGAGTTCATCCAATATGGAAACGTTAGTTCCATGGGCGGTATAAGGGACTCTCAGCAATCTCCTCGACGTCCACATTTCAAAAGCATCTAACAGTCCAAGTTTCCGAGGCATACAAAAATATGGAGAACACAAGAGACTGAACCAGCGATATTTTTGTAACGTTATGGTCACGCCACATTTTAGTAAGCCTTGTCATGGCCACACGTGCCTGTTGAATGCGCCGTCGAATCTCATTTTCACAGCTAGTCGAATTTTCGATCAAAGAACCGAGGTACACTTTGAACTACTTCACAACGGCCTACTGGCCTTATTTCTCGATGATTATCGTGCTCTCCATCTACGATCAGAACCTTGGACTTGTTGCAGTTATACCAAGACTATATGCTGCACTGTGTTGTTCTAAGATGTTTAATAGAGTTACTAGTTCTCTCTGAGAAGCAGCAATAAGGGTTATATCGTGAGCAAATCTAAAGTTGAATATTTTGCTTCCGCCAATAGTTGTCCAATACCTGTCTCATCACAAACTCAGAGTAAATGTTAAATAACCTCGGAGATAAATTACATCTTTGGCGAACTCCTTTTCTGGTTCCTGTTTGAGAAGACAGGTTACCATCAAAGGATTAAATACTTTGTTACAAAATTCATACTTAGTATTAGGATGTATTAGAAAATACCGGGACTAGTGCGAGAGTATCTTTAGGGAGGCTTTTCGTAGCCAATTCTACTGTAGACCGTCAAGGAAGTACTCCAACCATCACCATAAACGTGAACTCGAGAATGGCAGAGGTCAAATTTAAACATCGAAATGTAAAAAACATCCTCCAAAACTAAAAAAGAAGCTACTGGTCTTGACCAAATTCCAGCCATTGATCTTAAATGCTGTGCCGCTTAGCTTGCACCTATTCTGTGCAAGCTGTCCAAAGTATCGTATCAGGCGCGCTGCACAGAAGCTTGGTTACGTACAACCCATTCCTAAGACAGGCAGAAAACTGATCCCATCAACTATAGACCTCTGGCTCTTCTCAGCATCATGCCTAAGATTATGGAGACTGTCATAAACATACAGCTCGTTAAATACCTGGACAACCATGACATCATAAATGATGGCTAGTGTAGCTTCCGTAAGGATAGGTCTACGCAAGTCTACGGGTGACCTCCTGTCTTCGTCACTCACTTGCGGAACAGAGCAATTGGAAACCAATGCCTTCGCTAGAGTGTGGCATGCAGAAATTCTGGTTAGGCTTGCTGCTCATGGACCACCACCTGGCCTGCGCTTATTGAACGACCGATCTCTGTTTGTTGTAGTCGAAGGCTGTTCATCAGACGTATTTTCAATAAACGCCTCCTCTTGGACCTGTCCTATCC